>OY282560.1:70162598-70842598 GCA_958295665.1 Tipula vernalis
TGAAAATCAACTGTGCAAATAGCACACAAGTTTTTGGGCGGCAAAAATCTAAAATGGTCCGATTACGATGGTTGATACCTCTATCAATAGGTTTCGGGACCTGTAATTGCTGTGACAATTTTCATTTTGGTTGCTCGATTATTTCTAAACATTTCTTAGAAAATTCAATTTTATTGAAAATCAACTGTGCTATAGCCCACAAGTTTTTGGGCGGCAAAAATCTATAATTGTCCGATTACGATGGTTGATACCTCTATCAATAGGTTTCGGGACCTGTAATTGCTGTGACAATTTTCATTTTGATTGCTCGATTATTTCTAAACATTTCTTAGAAAATTCAATTTTATTAAAAATCAACTGTGCTATAGCCCACAAGTTTTTGGGCGGCAAAAATCTAAAATGGTCCGATTACGATGGTTGATACCTCTATCAATAGGTTTCCGGACCTGTAATTGCTGTGACAATTTTCATTTTGATTGCTCGATTATTTCTAAACATTTCTTAGAAAATTCAATTTTATTGAAAATCAACTGTGCTATAGCCCACAAGTTTTTGGGCGGCAAAAATCTAAAATGGTCCGATTATGATGGTTGATACCTCTATCAATAGGTTTCGGGACCTGTCATTACTGTGACAATTTTCATTTTGATTGCTCGATTATTTCTAAACATTTCTTAGAAAATTCAATTTTATTGAAAATTAACTGTGCTATAGCCCACAAGTTTTTGGGCGGCAAAAATCTATAATTGTCCGATTACGAAGGTTGATACCTCTATCAATAGGTTTCGGGACCTGTAATTGCTGTGACAATTTTCATTTTGATTGCTCGATTATTTCTAAACATTTCTTAGAAAATTCAATTTTATTGAAAATCAACTGTGCTATAGCCCACAAGTTTTTGGGCGGCAAAAATCTAAAATGGTCCTATTACGATGGTTGATACCTCTATCAATAGGTTTCCGGACCTGTAATTGCTGTGACAATTTTCATTTTGATTGCTCGATTATTTCTAAACATTTCTTAGAAAATTCAATTTTATTGAAAATCAACTGTGTAAATAGCACACAAGTTTTTGGGCGGCAAAAATCTAAAATGGTCCGATTACGATGGTTGATACCTCTATCAATAGGTTTCGGGACCTGTAATTGCTGTGACAATTTTCATTTTGGTTGCTCGATTATTTCTAAACATTTCTTAGAAAATTCAATTTTATTGAAAATCAACTGTGCTATAGCCCACAAGTTTTTGGGCGGCAAAAATCTATAATTGTCCGATTACGATGGTTGATACCTCTATCAATAGGTTTCGGGACCTGTAATTGCTGTGACAATTTTCATTTTGATTGCTCGATTATTTCTAAACATTTCTTAGAAAATTCAATTTTATTGAAAATCAACTGTGTAAATAGCCCACAAGTTTTTGGGCGGCAAAAATCTAAAATGGTCCGATTACGATGGTTGATACCTCTATCAATAGGTTTCCGGACCTGTAATTGCTGTGACAATTTTCATTTTGATTGCTCGATTATTTCTAAACATTTCTTAGAAAATTCAATTTTATTGAAAATCAACTGTGCTATAGCCCACAAGTTTTTGGGCGGCAAAAATCTAAAATGGTCCGATTACGATGGTTGATACCTCTATCAATAGGTTTCGGGACCTGTAATTGCTGTGACAATTTTCATTTTGATTGCTCGATTATTTCTAAACATTTCTTAGAAAATTCAATTAAAAATAATGTAATAAAACTTCCCGCAAATGATGTTTATTTGGAATAAAATTCGACATTTTGAAAGAGTTAAAAATACTATTTGTTTACACTTCAACCAAATGTCGTATACTGCGTTTGATAGCTGACATCAAGTACTATACAATACAAATGTTGCGCATTTATAGTTTACGTAAGCAGTAAAAATAACGATACCAATTGAGAAAGGGCGGAGTCATATTCACACACCCAATAGATGACACCACACCAAATATTTATCAATTTTCAACTGGGATCTGTGGAGCAAAAAATTGGAAAATGTATATGAAAAGTATACTTAAAACAAAATAATATACGACAAACCATAGTACCAAATGATAAGAATATTCGAACTGACCAATTAGAAAAAAACATAGAAATCATCACGAAGCTCATTAGTCAAAACATCAAAATAACTGAACCGAAAATACGGCATAAAAATAACATGGAATGTTACACAAACAGAATTATGGAAAAGCTTTATCTGTCTTATTAAACGAACAATAATTATATATTTGTAAATTTTTTCTCGAAAACGGCAGTATAATTTTTTCTGAAAATTGGCATACTACCATTTTCCGGTGTGAAAAAAACGATCTACATAGATAGGTCATGACTTTGGGAAAAATCGTTTAGGGCCTTAATTTTGGAAAACAAATTGAAAGTAGGTATGTATAGTGAACAAATTGATAAAATAAATTTTTTTGTTTTTTATTTTTTTTTTGCCTGAACGAAGTAAATTCAGAAAGTTAGAAAATTAGAAAGTTTGATTTATATTTTGATTTTTCATCAAGGTAAAAACCAAATTCGAAATGTGCCTACAAATGTGCCTCAAAAAACGCAAATTCCCAATTGTTCAAAATGATGCGTCGTTGAAAGAACAACAACCTGGACAATCAAATGTTACGAATGATATCGAATTCAATCTCAATATGCAAAATAGAATCGAAGAAATTTTTGTCCAACAACCTGGACCATCATCCAACGCGGCAAGACCAAATGTCTGAGGTAATTATGATACTTAATGAATCTCAATCCCAAGAATACCTTGATCAAATGCAACGAATAAATGCGCATCATATCGCAAACGAAAATGATGAAGAACGTAATCATCGCTTGGAACAAGAGCGAAACCGATCTTCACAGCGAATAGCAAACGAAAATGATGCACAACGAAATCTGCGATTAGAAGAACAACGCACGCCATCACAATGTTCGACGGCAACGAGCTATGGCACAGAATCCAGTACGAACCTACAAAGATGCCGTAAACTACGCCGGCGTTAATTACAAATCATTGGAACCCTTCAACGTTGTATGTATTAACTGCGGAGCCCTCCATTTCCCCAAAGAAAGAGTAGCAAATAAAGGTGATTCATTTGGAGATTGCTGCTTGTATGGTTGAATTGTGTTGCCACCTCCACAGTTTCCAAATTAATTGGTTTACTTTTTTTTACGACGTCACCCGCTCGCTAATGAGTTCCACAAACGAAACCGAAATTTAAACTCATGTTTCGCTTTAGCTTCATTCAACGTAAGCAATGATCGAACCATCAATAGTCGTAACATTTTTAGCTTCAAAGCAGCTGGACAAGTTTATCACAAAATGAATATGGCGGCACGTACATCCGACACAAACCACTCAAGGTGATTTCGAACCACCTTCATATGGCCAAATGAACTTTTTAGACTCCGATGATGCTGTTGACGAACGCCTTGCACATCCCGTCAAATGAAATGGTTGTAAAACAACGTGGCAAAGATGTTGCCATTTTGAAAAATATTGACCATCGTGTGGCGCCCTTTACTTATCCATTGTTTTATCCAGCCGGAACGTCAGGATATACCGTGGGTATGCCACTTTGAATACCTTAAGCAAGTCGTCCACATCTGAACATGTCAAAAGCCTTTCTTTGCAAACTAATTTAACACCAGACCTGCGTCAAACAGTTTTCAACGCCTTACATTTTGGTGGACAAATTTAATCAAAAAACTATTTTAGCCGATCAGTACGCAGGTCTTACCCGACTTATCAACGACTTAGCTGCGAAACAGAATGCCATTCTTCCCAATTTTTTGCCGCATGTTCATTTACTGTTAGCGCTTTTGGTGGCTTTATTAGAGACGCGTTATTATTTTCTTGAATCGTCTTGATTTTTTTTTTTATAGGAATTTTTATAATTTTTATATGGGCCTAGTAGTCAAATGTTACTGAAACATTGGTTTCGCATTGCTCAAAAGAATTTAAATGAGCTCAGAAAAATCTCCACTTGTTCCACAAAATTCCGCCGAAATTCAAACCAGGAGCTTTGGGCTCATGCTTCCGATACGTTCAGTACCATTGTAAAGCCACATCTTTCAAAATCGCGTGTATCTCATCATACAGCAGGATCTCTGGAGTCAAATTCATCGATGAAGCTACCGGTATTATTGTCCATTGAAATGCAGAAAAACGTCTAGAATGATGTCATAAAAAATTAGTCAAAAGGACCGACATCTAAACAACAATTATTTACACAAACAAAAAAATATAAACGGGATAAGCCCTGGCAGCTCCAATCCCCCGACCGTATAAAACAAGCAATTCGTTTAATTTGTATTTGTCAGTTACAACGAACACAAGCAACCATAACGCGAAATACAATTCTTCCATGTAAAAGTAGAAATAAGTACAAAATTGAAACGGATGCATTACCAAATGAGACAACTGAAACTATCACAAATTTTATAGTAAAATACCTCTGAACAAATAATAAATATATTGCATTTTTTTGCTGATAATTGCAATTTCGGAGCGATTAATGAAGTAAGAGACGCCAATGTTTTTAGCACGTTAAATCCATGCCGAATTAAACAAGTTTCGGCTGCCAAGTACAAATAATTCTTAATGCAGCAAAACACGCTCTCGAAGTTTTGCCATTTGATATTGATGGATAGCCGATCAAGTCGTTTTATTATATTCCTCCAATAAAATACAGGAGTTATCAAAACATTCTGGAACTCGACGATTGTCGTTATACCCGGTTGTTCATCGCTTTTTGCAAGTATTTGAAACTAGTTTTGAAAAAATGCCCAAATGAGGCATATTTACTTTACTGTTCATCCATGCAGTTATGTTTGAATTCCACGAAAGTACCATAAGGCTGGAGGGAAAACAATTCAATTTTGGAAGAAGTCGTTTTTACCGTTCTAAGTGAATTCAATTTTCGTAAATTAATAAGTAATAGACGGTTATAAAGCAAATGTCATTGAATTTAAAAACTACGATTAGTTATAGTCGATTCAAGTGACACGACTGTAACTAATGTCGAACACTTTTCGTTTTTTCAAATCAATGTAAATTTTGTGGTGTGAAACGTACATGAAACCAAATTTGAGGCAGTTTTGTGTCTGTTTGGTAATGTGGGGATATGATGTTACTTCTTTACTTATTATTACCCACTCTATTTTGATTATATCGCCCAATTCCAAAGATCATAAATTTCAATACACTGACTAAACTTTTATTTTATTTTAATTTCTTTATTGGTAACTTTTTATTATGCTACGTGTACAAATTATAAAGGTAGACAAAAGACTCCTTTTTTCTATATCATGCGTTTTCTTTTTGTCTACGAATGGCGACGGTACTACTTTACTCAAGTTGTAGTTTCGTCGGGTGTATACAATGTTGCCATTATGGCATAATGCAATGAGGCAATACTTATAGCAACCAATTCAAACTATGTACATAATTCGGCTAAATTACCAACGACATTTGGTAGCCACACTACTCCCCCTTTAGAAAACCAAATAATACTCAAAATTAACAAAACATTTCATTTCATTTTTGTTTTACGCAAATAATAATGGGTATGTTACCCGAACACAACTCGCGATCTCTTATTTCCGTTTCAATCCAAATATCGTGCGGGAAATCTGACTCGCCTACCTGTTCTCGTGATAACTTCATCCGGAACTGCATTGTCCCTGCCAACTGTTAGCTGTGTTTCAACTGTGGAGGTGCCACTATCACTATGAGAACCAACTTGACAAGGAAGATTATCACCTTCATTGTTTACCGAAGCATATAGTTTTTCTGCCAGATTATCGTCAAAGAAGAACGCGGGTTTTAACCTATCTAGCGATATGGCAGTCTCTCTGTTCTTAAATTTTACGATAAAATATTTTTCATACCTTTTTACTACTTCAAATGGGCCGTCGTATGGCGGTTGAAGTGGTGTTTTTACGGCATCATTTCGAACAAATACATGTGAGCACTCTTCAAGTTCTTTATGAACAAAAACCGTTGCCTTGCTGTGATGATTGGTAGGTAATGGCCGAAGTTTAGACATGTTATCCTTCAAATTGCTTACAAATTCTATTTCAGGAACAAATTGTTTTATCGGAACAATGAAATCGCCGGGTACGGCAATGTTTGTTCCATACACAAGCTCTGCTGAACTGGCCTGTAATTCTGGGCGAACAATTGATCGCATTCCAAGTAAAATGAACGGTAACACTGAATACCAATTCTTAGTTTCATAACACTTTATCGCTGCCTTCATTTCTCTATGACGACGCTCAATTAGCCCGTTCGAGCAAGGATGATACGGTGTAGTACGAACATGTTTGATTCCAAGCAACGTTTGTAGTTCCCGAAACAAGGAGCTTCCAAATTGGCGTCCCTGGTCAGACGTAATTCTACGAGGCACACCAAACCGAGCTATCCATCCATGAATTAATGTGTTTGCCACTGTTTCTGCGCTTATGTCCACCATTGGAACTGCTTCAACCCACCTTGAGTACCTATCAATGCAAGTCAAACAGTAAGAATAACCATTCGAGGTGGGTAAGGGACCTACGATATCGATATTTATGTGTCCAAATCTATCACTGATCAGGTCATACTTTTGTACTACCGTTTTAGTGTGCCTAGACACCTTTGACTTCTGACATTGCACGCACGACTTCGCCCACTGATTTACATCTTTTCTTATCGAGAGCCAAACAAAACGAGATGATACTAGGCTTACCGTTGCTTTAATTCCTGGATGCGATAAACCATGTAACTTGTCAAATACTAGTTTTCTGAATTCTAACGGCACGTATGGGCGAATTTGCCCCTTCATCTCATCGCAAACTAAATCGACACTAAATTCTGGAATGTGAACAATTTTTAAATTTAAATTAGACTCAATTGTTTTTTCCAATAAACCTTTAACTTCCACATCGTTGGCTTGCGCCTGCGCCATGTCTTTAACATTATAATGTGTAGGAAATTCAATAGATTCTGTACGAGATAATGTATCAGCCACAATATTTTCTGATCCCCTTATATATCTGATATCTGTTGAAAATTGTCCTACATAGTCCAAGTGTCTGATCTGACGAGGACTGGCTTTCTCGGAATTCTTTTGAAACGCAAATATCAGCGGCTTATGATCAGTTAATATGGCAAAATCGCGTCCTTCTAGCATATAATTGAAGTGTTTTACTGCAGAATACATGGCTAATAACTCACCGTTAATTTTCTGGAAAAAAACCAAGCGGCACCCATAAACTTCTAAATTGTTGTTGAAGAACCTCTCCTAACGCTATATCTGAAGCATCCACCATTAAACGCAATTCACTAGCAGAGTCTGAATGTGCTAAAAATGCGCACGCTGCTAAACTATCTTTACAATTTTGAAACGCTTTACGTGAAGCATCATCCCAGACAATCTTAGTTTTATCATTTTTTTTGTTTCCTTTAACAAACGACAGCAATGGTGACTGTATTTCTGCCGCCTTTGGTATGAACCTATGATAAAAATTCAACATTGCTAGGAAGCGTTTTAAACTACGTACGTCCGATGGCTCAGCGAAATCCACGATTACTGAGACCTTGTCTGGCAATGGCTGGATTCCATTTTGATCAATTGAATGTCCTAAAAAAGTAACACTTTCCTGCCCGAATTTACATTTTTCCTGGTTTATCACAATACCGTTTTTGCGCAATGCCTCAAACACTTCTTTGAGATGTTGCTTGTGAGACTCTTCGTCTTCCGACGCTACCAGAAGATCATCAATGTAGGGGTACACACTATCATTTCCCGCAAAAATATTATTTACGAACCTCTGAAAGGTTTGGGCCGCGTTCCTCAGACCAAAAGTCAGTTTGACAAACTCCAATAACCCGAAAGGAGTGGTAATCGCTGTTTTTTCCACATCTTCTTCCGCTATGGGTATTTGATGGTATGCCCGTACTAAATCGATGACTGAAAATATATTTTTTCCCTTAATCACACCTTGAATCACGTCGAGGTCACCAGTTGTGGGGATATGATGTTACTTCTTTACTTATTACCCACTCTATTTTGATTATATCGCCCAATTCCAAAGATCATAAATTTCAATACACTGACTAAACTTTTATTTTATTTTAATTTCTTTATTGGTAACTTTTTATTATGCTACGTGTACAAACTACAAAGGTAGACAAAAGACTCCTTTTTTCTATATCATGCGTTTTCTTTTTGTCTACGAATGGCGACGGTACTACTTTACTCAAGTTGTAGTTTCGTCGGGTGTATACAATGTTGCCATTATGGCATAATGCAATGAGGCAATACTTATAGCAACCAATTCAAATTATGTACAGAATTCGGCTAAATTACCAACGACATTTGGTAGCCACAGTAATATAAAACATTTGACGTTTAACAAATTTCGAATCGATCTTTGTAGCGTTTAGTTGAGTGCTTTACTGAACAAGTCAATAATTAAACATAAACACAACAATTAAAATGATTCAAAATCGAGACACAAAAACTCTATATATTGGCAACTAAAAATTGACGTTTCTAATTTGTTGGTGTTATAGTAAATTTATGAAAAAATGTACATTTCGTAAAATTGATGTACATCGAGAAAACATTGATGTTTTTTGATGAATCGAATATGGTTTTCGATGTATGTACATCAATTTTTTTTTATCTTTTTGGGTGAAACGAATTCAACATAAAAGATGTTGGTCAAACTACAAATAAAATCATTTTAGAACAAAAAAGTATTAATTTACACAATAATTTATTTAAACAAGAGAACAAAATTATTAAAAACATTAGGACTAAAATTTCGCCCTTCCATTTTGTTGTAGTCGCCTGTCACTTACAAAATTCAAGTGAAATCTGTCGTATAAAGTGACTTTAAACCTAACAAACGAGAATAGGAAAATTAATGTTACTGGACTACCGTCATGAAAAATGACGTGTACGACTATGTGAATTGGAGTGAAAATCATAATTTATTTAAAATTTTACTCCGTTTTTTTTTTAAACAAAATTTATCAAAAACCAAGAGAACAGTATGTAAGAATCAAGGTTGAAATTAATGTAAATTACAATATTGTGATGATGACATTCACCGTTGGAGTACAAAAGGTTAAAGCTCAAAGATGAAAATGGCGAATCTGTGATTTGGCGGCATGAGAGTAGGAGATTTATACTGTCATGAGTCATGACCAACTGTGATATTGGGAAAGAGGTCTCCAAATTTAAGAAAAGCCGTGACAGCCTAGAGACCTTGCTCAAAATAACGGAAAATGTTTGTAAAATATAAATGGTTGGTTTGGTGATCTATAACGGACGCTTCATGGGAAAAAGTGCCGTTCGAGGAGTCGGAGACCCAAATTTTTTTTTAATTCTTAAAATACAGTTATTAACGAAATTTTCAACATTTTAAGTTAAACAACGTAATTATTTAAATTAAAGTCCTAATCTGCCATACTACACATGTTTACCTTATCTACAAAAATTGAGTTTTGAGAAAAGCGATGTTAAAGTTTTGAAACCAGTGTATTACTCATTTAAAACTAAAACCTTATTAATAATTTCTGATTTTAGTTTAAATTATTTTTTTATGTTTGTTATGGCGAAAAATGCAGTTAATATGAATATCTGTAGTACGGCAGCAATATTGTCTTAACTAAACTTTCATGATGTATTCCCAAATTCTTTATCGTGATGAAATAAATAACCGATTTTCTTAGTTGATTATTATTATGAATACATACATTACCTTTTACTGCTTATAAAGAATCATTTAATTTCTCAACCATAACATCAGCAAACATTTAAAAACACTAATTGGTGCACAACACAAATGTTATGAATTATGCGAACATCGAGGGTAAGAAAGGATTATTTACACACAAAACACATTATACTTAAATGTATCTAAACAAATAAGTTCATGCAAAATATTAATTGTATCACAAACGGAATCATGTTTTATAGTAAAACACGCGGCGGCTCCATTCCAATTTGATAATAAATGTTTCCATGGAATATTAAGAAACTTAAAAAAAAAAAAAAAAAAAAGATTTTAAAATACATCGAAAAACAATAGGAGATTTTACAAAATACATATAATAAAAATATTATATATTAAATGTGCAAGAAAAAACTGATCAAATATTTGCTCGTCTATATAAATAAAAAATAATAGTAATATAATAAAATGTCTGGTTGGTTTTACATCGGTTCTTTACAAAACACATATATAAAAGTAAGAAGATGTGCTTTTTTGCTAATTTAAAATAATTATACAATTTTGTATCGTTTTCCATCAAAAACATGCTTTTTTTATATAATAATAATAAATATTTATATTAATCATGCTTTCTATAACAAATTTAAAAATTAAATTTAAACTATTTAATATCTATAGAGGCCATTTTGTTCAGACAAAATATAATCGACGCCATCTTTTTTCTTTTTTTCAGCGTTTTGTTCGTCACACTACTTCCGCCACATTAAAAACTAAGTTTTTTTTTTTTTTTGATTTTCATTATTACAAATATGTTCTTTTTTAATTTTATTTTTTTTTTTACAATAATTTATCCTCTTTTGTTTGTTTTGGTTGTCTCATTTAAATTAAATGAATTATATTTTTTATATATGGGTTTTTTTCATTTATAATATAAATATATTTTGTTTAATAATTATAATAAAAAATTTAATTCAATTAATTAATAATTATATTCTTATATATTGTATTAATATTACACACCGCATGTTTGGAATTTTTAGTGTATATTTATATGTAAAATTTGTGTGTAATTATTATTTTTGCTGTGTTTATTACATCAAGTATTTTTTTTTGTTTTTTGTTATTTTAACATTAATTTAAGAAAATTAATTTTGTTTTTTTTTAAAGCACGTCGTAAAAATTTCTTTATAACAAATAATGTGGTTTGTTGTATATTTACGATTTAAAAAATGTAATAAATAAATTATATATTATGAATTATTAAATAAAGTGGGCTTATTATAAAGAAATTTTTTGAGGCTCCGTTTTTTTTGTTTTTTTTTTTGTTTTGTAATTTGCTAATATAAAAAAATGATAATTGCTGGAATTTATCACAATTTTTATCTTTTACAGAGACATATTATGTATATATAAATAGTAATTTTTTGCTTTATTATTATATATAAATAATTTATTACATTAAATACATATAATTGAATTTGACAATTATATAAATTTGTTAAGTAATTTTTATAAAAAAAAACAAATTTCTTCTTTTCAATTATTAAAATAATAATAAGTAAATAAATAAAAACGAAACACATACCTTAAAAATTAGTAATAATAAATAATTTCTTTATGTATTTTGATTTGTGTTCACCAGACATCTTATATTTATCGTATTTTGCGTTTTTAATCTGGTAATACTAAAATGGTATTAAAATTTAAACTTAATAAATAAAATATATGTATATGTATATAAATAATGATCACAACACAATAATATATAATATAATGTTTGTATATATAAAATAATGGAATTTTACAATTTTTTTTTTTGTTTTATACAATTACAGTTATTTAATGCACATTTAATTTTTTTTTTTTTTTAAACTTTTTTAAATTTTTGTTTCACAGACAAATAATATTTATGAACAAGTAATAAAGAGAGATAGAAAAATGGAAAAAACGGAAACAAGTGTGTATTGCTGTAGTACTAGAGCAAAAATAAAAAAATAACGGATTATTAATTTTTTTAAATTTTTTGTTTCATTTGTTTTCTGATTTATTTTATAGTATTTGTTTTTCTTTTTAATTATATTGTTTTTCATTTTTACAACCAATCAAATAATAAATAGTACACAGAAAAACAGCGATTGTATTTTGTTTTCTTAATTTCATAATTTTTGTGTGTAGTACTAGAGTAGAATACAATTTTTAATTAATAAAATAACCGGAACCGGATTGTATTTGTATATATGTATATATAAGTAAGAGTGTAATAAAAAAACATGTTTTTTTTTTTTCAATGATGTTATATAATTGTTTTTTTTTTCTCCTTAAAGATGTCACAATTGTTTTTTTTTTCTTTCATTTTTTGCATGTAATTAATTACAATATAATAAATAATTAATATTTTTTTTTCTTCATTGATACAATAAAATTTGTCAGTTTTTCTTTTTTTTTATTTTAAATTAATTTATGTATAGAGACAAGACGAAAGAATAAGTTATATAATATGTAAAATGTTAAATTTTCCATATGGTAACACTTAAAAAATGTTTGTTCCTTACAAAAATATATATACTGAAATGATGACGACGGTTGCGGGAAATTTTTTCACGAGGACTGCATGCACATTAAGGACTTAAGAAAAATTCCCCATATGGAAAATTTACAAAACGGAAACTATGTGTGGGAGACAATTTGAAATTATAATAAAAAAAAATAATAATAATAAAAAAATGCGAGAAAATTATAGGGTAGTTTACTTAAGGTAATAAACGTCCTTGTTGTTTTGTTTTTGTTTTATTGTAAATTTTGAAAGGATGTTGTTGGTTTTTTTGTTTTTTTTTATTTTAAATTTTTTTTATTTGTAATTTTTTGTTTGTTTTGTTTTAATTTAGTTTGGTTAGTTATCAGCACCCTCCGCCGGCTCGTCACCATCTCCTTGTGTGTCTGAAGTCCAAAGCGTTAAATTATCCCTCAACAATTGCATTATAAGTGTCGAGTCTTTGTATGAATCTTCGTTTAGTGTATCCAATTCAGCTATTGCGTCGTCGAACGCCTATAAAAATATACAATAAAGATATTAGTAACAAATTGATTATTCCTCTGTAATAATTTCCCATCAATTTATTTAATAAACAAAACAACATCAAACACATAATGTACAGTAAAATGTACCATATTTTGGTTTGGTCCAACATGGTAAATTTTACTATAAAAAAAATTAAAACAAAAAATATCGCTGTTGCAGGCAAAAAAAAAATGTTGGTTGGATATTTGTGTGACTTGGCATTCTCAATAACATTTTGTTAAAAGGGTTATACATATCTAGGGGTTAGTATTTTATTTATACTTATAACTTTTCTAACTAGTAAATTAAGGATTAGTATAATCTTTGGAAGCAAATTTAAAAAAAAAAAAAATAATAATTAAACTTCCGTCATAGAGGTTTTGTGTGTTAGTTTTTGTTCTCTATAAATATTTAAACACTAAAAGGCTATTTCATTTTTATCAAAAATAACCTGTTTAGCCAAATGACAGGCACGCGCTGGTGAATTAACAATCTCATAATAGAAGACAGAAAAGTTGAGTGCTAAACCTAAACGAATCGGATGAGTTGGTTGCATTTTAGATTTTGATATATCGAATGCTTCCTGATAAGCTTTTTGTGAATCGTCAACGACATCTTTAAATAAATAAAAAACAAAATAAAATAAAAAATTATAATTTAAAAACAATTTTTTTAATAATTTTGTATAGGGAGAAATGATTTATCGACCCCCGACGTCGCCGCCTTATTTGATTTTTTCATCTTATCCGAATTCCAACCAACAAAAATATTTTTTTTATCTCCAGCAAGCGATATTAATACAGTATTAAAAAAAAATCAAAATACATTTAACAGAGTTTTATCAGAGTGTGTGTGACGAACCTGTTTTGCCAATTGGCATGCTTTATCTGGAGAATTTAAAATCTCGTAATAGAAGACCGAAAAATTAAGTGCAAGACCCAATCGGATTGGATGTGTTGGCTGCATTTTACCCTTGCTAATTTCGAAGGCATCCTGGTAAGCAGCTTGGGAATCATCTACAACACCTAAATAATTTTTATTATTAAAAAAAAAATTGCGCAATTTCGAGAATGTATACAATAGTCAGACCAATTTTAATAATAAATAGTTTTACTTTTTTAAATAAAACAGAAAATTGTATACTTACTATTACGTGTATCTCCGGTGGCTACTTCAGCTAAATATCTGTAGTAATCTCCTTTCATTTTTAAATAAAACACCTTGCTTTCTGGATTACTGGCTTTCGGGATCAAATATTTATCCAAAAGACCCTAAACAAATTATACATAAATTACAAAATTAGGAGTTGCCAAATTTTTTATCGATTAGCTTAATTTATATAAATAAAACCTAATATATTGGCGGGGTAGGGGTTTGGGCCAACGTTAAAAAGTAAGTCCCCCGTGCCATACCAAAAAAAAAATATATAATTTTCCATTTTCTAAAAATAAATTATATTTCTACTAAACTAATCAATTTTCCATTACTTCACATCTACATAAAATTTATACACATACTAAAACATTTTAAGATGAAAAAGAAGCAGAATGAGGAAAAACAGTTTCCCTCACATATACGAAAAAAATGGTTGAAAATTTTAAAAATCAATAAATAAAATATGTAAGTGTGCATAATAAACAACTAATAAAATTAAATTTTCATAAATTTAAAAAATACACATATTGAAAAAAATAAAATATTTGTCACTTTTTTGAAAAATTTATTTTTTTCTGAATAATTTTCCTAGAGCTGATGTGAAAGACAAGATTGTAAATATAAAATATTTCTTGTCATGATGTAATAATTTATTGTTTTAAAATTGTATAGGTTTGTAGTATTATATTGGAATATCTGATTCATCGACTGAAACACGAAGAAATAGTTAAACTATGATTAATTTATAGACATCAGACACAATACTACTAGACACTATAAAGATGTAATTGTGGCTGTTTGGTAAATTGATTGTTACAAATTTTCAAGTAATCGATACAGACGAAGCCAAAAAAAGGAATCGAAATTCAGTTATATGTTATGATTACTTGTTTTTTTTTGAAAGGTGTGTCACAGTCGAATACTAAAAAAACTTCAAAAGATATTGTTTTAAATCGAATTATACTGAAATATCACCGACAGTATAGCATAATCCACACTCACAGCTATATACGTTATGTACAATACGGTATGAACAAAACAATTATTCTGATTTAATTTACTAACTTATATTAATCTACGGCTTCTTTCCATTGGAGTTCCATAGTAAGCTGAAGTAAACCACATCTTTGTAATGGATTTTAGATTAGCACAATGCTGCTTACCCTAACAATTACACTAGGTCAAAAGGTATTTAAGGCTGCGTTAAGGGAGCTGATTTGCCTCAATGTTCACATATTGCTGGAGCCTTTCTTCATGTATCCACGATTTTTCCTGAATTTCATTTAAAATGAGGTTCACTTTCAGGTCCCTATGGAGGTCATTGTTCGTGAGATAACAAGGTGCATCAACACGTTACAACCCCACAACTGAATACCATAAGTCCAAATCGGTTTCAATATTTGCTTATAAAATAGAAGCTTGTTGTACGTCGATAAAGAAAAGGTCCTTCCTGTCAGTCAATACATCTTTTTATATTTAAGTCTTAGTTCTTCACTTCTCTCATGTCGAGATACTTAGCTGTGTTCGCATACGGTACTTTCTCGATTTATGGTAATAGCTTATTGTAACTTCTGTGTTGATTAATAGCTGATTGTAACTTCTGTGTTCACTCTTCGTTGCTTTCTCCAACAACCAAGATCGGTATTTCGTCAGTAAAAGTCGCCACGGCGTTTGTCTGTTTTTCTCTCCGGCTCTAATAACTGCCCTGTGGTACTCCTGCGTTGATTCCTTTCAATTCAGATCTATCTTTCAAGTAAGATTCTAGTATTTTAGCAAATTGCAATGGTAGAATATTTTTTATCTTGTGGTTAAGTCCTTCAACACACATTCTATTAAACGTATGTGCAACGTCTAAAAATATCGTTGAACAGACTTTTTGCTCCTCTAGTGCTTTCTCGAGTATATTGGTTATTCTTTGTACTTGATCAATTGTTGAGTATTGGTTACGAAAACGGAACTGTTGATTTGGGATCAAGTTTTTTCTCTCGATTATCGGATTTAACATTTTTACCAGTAGCTGCCCAAAGAGTTTGGACAAGGCTGGCAATAGCTAAATTGGCCTATAAGGCTGGGGTTTACATATGGTGGATCATAATTACTTCTGCAATTTTTCACAAGCCAGAAACACGTTTGATTCTAAATGCAACATTTATAGGATTGGTGAGCTTTACCAGAGCTTTCCTTGGCAGCTCTTTTAAGATTTTTGCAGTAATAAGATGATAACCAGAAGCTTTTTTCATATTCATATTAGCTTTTATCTCACGCATGACTTCTTTTGATGTTGTCAGTTTCTCACCTGCTATTCTTATTGGAGGAATCTGCGTTATTGGTCTTTTAATTCTTTTAGTTGGTTTTCAAAGTGAATACCTTAATCAGTACTGCATTCATCATTCAATTCTTTGATCTCTTCTGAATTGTCGAGTGAGATTGTTCAAATTAGTTTTATCTTGGGGAGCCTTCGTTTGCTGCCATATTCTTCTCACCCTTTTTTTTTTTATGGTAGAAGTTCCCTAATTTCCATAGAGTAGTTGTTTCCCTTCATGGGTATTTTCCCAAGCTGCTTGCCATTTCCAAATTTGAGAACTTGTTTGTCTAATTGTTCCTCGTTGTTTAATGGAACCATTAAGTTAATGTTTTCTTAGACATGACGGACCTCTGTAGGATGGATCTCAAGAGTATCCAGCGCTTTGTTAACAGCTCAAAATGGTTCCAATGAGTTGGAGGAAACAATTATTCGTGGTATGGCTACGGACCATTTTTGTGTCTATGCCTGGCCCTAGTGGACCGCCATCCAAACCTAACTTAATGTTTTCTTCTAAGGATAGTCTAAAGCATTCCAAATTAGGTAGTGTGATTATTTACTAGAAATGGATTTCTTTTTGAATGATGTTAGAGGTATCGTTGAATGATCAGAGTTTAAATCCTGGCTTTCATCCACTTGTACATAATTTACAAAAATGTTCTTTATTATGAAGAAATGAATCAGATCTGGCACTTTGTATGGACCAGTTTGCCAGTAGGTTGGTTTTCCAGTTGATAGGGCGGCTTTACAATTGCATTTTATGATAACTGTAGTTCTTTATCTTTAGTCGTTGTTAGCCTAAAGCCCCCGCGGACATTTTCTGCATTAAAGTCTCGTTCTAGTACAAATCGTTTCGTAGTTTACTGAGGAACTCGAGAAAATCTTTGTCTTTCAATGAATGCTTCAGTGGGCAGTAAATATCAACAATACAAATAGAACTATTTTTGGTATTGACATAAACAGTAGTTGTTTGTATTTCTTCTTTTTCAAATTTTAATTCATCATAGTGATGAATACTATTTCTAATTATAACAGCACTACTACCTTTAACAGTGTTTTCAGGGTGAATGTGATATATTGTTGATATATTTCACAATTTTTAAATTTAATGATTGTCTAGTCAAGTGTGTTTCCGTGATGAGGCATACATCGATTTATTGTGTCCAGGGTCACCTGCAATTCTTGTTGATGTTGCATGAATCCATTGGCATCCCAGCATAAAACTCAAAAATCACTGGTCATTTTTCTGCCTAGGGATGGCTCCCTTACTGCTGTACTCTAGTTTCTGTAATCGCTCATCAAACGTATTGAGTCTGCTTAGAATCTGATATGAATTTGAAACAAAGATTTTAAGCCTACTAAATACCGATAAAACTGAGGAAGTGTAGTCAATATTTGGAAATAAGTCCATACTTTTATAATGTCGTTTTCCATATTTTGCAAATAGGTCGGATCTGAAATTGATCTAATCTGTGTACAATCGGAAAATAATTGTATTTTCAAGAAGAAATTGTCAAGAGAACTACTCACTCCCACTGACAGATAGAAAAAGTTAATACATAATAATAAATTCATTTTTCACTTATTTCGACTTAAAATATTACGACTTGGGACTATAACTCTGGTCTCAAGGCATTGTGGGCACAGAAATAAACCGAGTGAATTCCTAAAATACATTTGTTTTTAATTATTAATTCATTGATTTCATTCCTGAATTTATAGTTTTTCGCGTTACCCAGAGTGTAGGGGAGTATTGCGTTCTTTATCGGTATTTTTGAAATTTTAAGGAATATCGATGAAAATAACAATCGAAAAATCATTTTTGGCTTTATTTCAAAAGGCCCAATACTTTTTCATGCTAATTTCACACTGTACAAAATTTGATTCAATCATTAGTCAGAATTTTATTTCCCAAGAATTTTTTTGTGAAATGTATTCCGTTCCTTGCCCTGTACGTACAATAATAATAAAATTCAGTTCACAAACAAACATAATTCCATGACTCATATACACGGGAGAATGAACAAGTTTTGTTCGTAATTAATTATATTTGTGTGTTTTACTAAGCCATTCCATTTGAACTGGGGGGGAAAACCATACTACCAAATACTTTTATATCAAATTTATTTGTCTAACACGATATCTAATAGATGCGGCATTGAAATATTTTAATTGAAAGCGAGAATTAATTTTTATTTTTTTATTTAAACCGAACACTAATCGGAATTTGTAGTACACATATAGTAGTAGAAATTCATTCATAATTGAAATTGTTTTTTGGACATTTAAAATTTATATAGAACATTTCATACAAAGCTGAGAGGAAAGTTATAAAAATAGCCGCGGCATTTTAAAATTAATTTTGCAAAATTATATTGCGTCACACAGTAAGTAATGACGAATATTAATATCGCGCGATATGGGAGGACGACGATCAGTTTTACTTTTTACTACGAAAAACATTCCAAAAATAACGAAACGCAATTTATAATAGAACGGAATTTTCCCTAAAGCCTTATACGATTTTTTCGATTTTTCTTTTAATTTTCAAAAGTAATAAAAATTTAACAATAATTTTATTTACTTTTTTTTCCATTCCATAGAGTCGTCATCGTCTCGCGCGCCTTCAACATTCCACTCAAGCGTTATATTTTTTATTCACTCGCCCGACACACACACAAAATATAAATAAATTAGATACAAATTAAATTGAAAATTAAATTTTATGTACAAATAATCATTTTTATTTTGGCGCATTCAATTATTTTTATTTATTTTTTCCTTTTGATTGTGTGTTGTGTTGTGGATACATTCTGTTATGTGTAAAATCTACAAAATAATTTGAAATTTAATTTTATGGAAAATTTGTTAACGATGAGAGAAGCGGGGTGATAAAATTTTTATAGAATTTATTCAAATCTCTTGTAATTGACTTGGAAGGAATTCTGTAGAATGTTGTTATTAAATTTAACTGTATTTTTGTTTATCAAATTTAATTTAATTTTGATTCTCGAGAATATTTATTTATCAGACAATTCGCTTGTCTGTAAATAATTAACTTACAAGTCGCATTTTCTGAGTTCGACAAACATTTCATTTGAAATGAACGAAATGCGGGAAGTTTGCAGCAAATTGATAACTATATCCACTTGCACACCAGTCCAGATACAGAAATTAGCAAATTTCAGATTACTCTCTTCTGTAATCTGATTCAAAACTATTTTTCGACGGTTTTCCAGTTTGCGCTATCTATAACTAAAAATTTGTATTTCGTAATTTGAGAAATGCAAATTGTTTGTATTCAAAAACAATTATTCCTTATTGTCTGTCTATAACTCTGGCTTTGACTTTCGAGTCAGTCGGTTGTACATTTTTTTTTATAATTTTTCTGAAATTTTTTTAATTTTTTTAGAATGGCGAAATGCTACAACCTCGGCACATACTTGAATCCAATGATCGGTGCTGCCCAACCGAATAAAATAAGGAGTATATAGAAATAACCCTTGGAAGAAAATAAAATGCAGCTTTTCTGGATGGTATGGTGCATTGTAAATTTAATGTCTCGTCTATCTAATTTTCTCGAATTATTATATGAGATTATGTTTGTTTGGTTATGTTAACCACCTATTGCTGCCCGCTCTATTGTAATGAGCCTAAGCTCAAAATAGAGCGGACACGCGTATACAATTTTATAAGATTAAATAAATTAAAATAAATTAAATTAAATAAATAGATTATACGCAAACACTAATTGCCTTTCTAAATTCTTCCCCATTAATATAACTTTTATCGATTGATGCACTATTTTCTTCTCTTTCGTTTGATTATGAAAAACGTAAAAATTGGAAAATGGGCTTGTACATTTTGTATTCCTCGCCAGATAGATATGTAATATCTGAATAGCCACATCTGGATGTTTATCAAGATTGAATTGATTAAATTGCAATTAAGCGACAAAGTAAGCTAGGCATAATTATGTATGACAATCGAGAAATTTTAAACAAAGGATTTATGAAAAAATTATCACTTCCGACTTTCAAGAAAATTCTCAAAACTTGCACTTCAATACAAAATTCAGTAAAATAATGGAGTTAATCATTAATATCATTGACCAATGCGATTTCATAAATCGGATTTAGTGAATTTTTCGAGTTTAGCCGCGGTATGTCAACCCTAATTTCGTTTTGTTTCATAAAGTATATCATCATAGTCTGGCAACGATATAAGGATCATAAATGGTGACTTCGCTTAGCTTTTACTCGGACTGGAGCAAACTAAAAACTAATCAGCGACCAAAATTATTCTTCACGCAGTCGACACTCTTCACAGCGGAAGTACGTAGCGTTTTTGGATTGCCAAAACCAAACTCCGTTGGCCGAACGTATTAATCGGATTAAAACACAAATCTGTAGTATATGTGATCGAATCATATTGTGATATTTGCAAGCTACATATAAATCTAGTCACATCTAAAGCTCCATCTGTTTTAGTTTAATATATTTGGTTTATGCTTGATAGAACTAAACTTCCAACCAAGTTTTATCTACAACACATATTTGCTTCGTGGGAGAGTTCGTGGGAAAAAATCGTTTTTATCCAGGTTAAAAAGGACTGTAGTATCAGGATCAGGGATTATAACGATTTTACAAAACATATATTTAGATGCTAAATTTAACGATGAACAATTTTAATTCTTTATATTTTATTCGTTTTCCCACTCCAACAATGAAGCCACATTTAAGACCTTAGGAATTTCAGTTCTGGTAGTAAGATAATACGGTTTTACCGTCATGTTAGTGGGAAAAATTGTACCATCTAAAATTTGGCGTTACAAGTTAATTTCACTTCTATAACTGCATTCTACACACTACAGTTTACTAGCCAGGGTTCATTGCTGAAATTCGATTTTAAATCTCATAAAAGACACAAATACAACTTAGGAATTGATATATGAGGAGAACAAAAATATTATATTTCTTGCACTAACGAAAAAGACGGTGGTAAAAGATGAAAGAACATTAGGTACATAAAATGTATATTCTTTGTATTTAAATTTCCTCAGAAATCATCATACACGGCCATACGGCGCGACGACTTTCATAATCTTATCAATGATACACACAGACAACACCCAAAATGAATATAATAATAACTCAAAAAAAATATTGCCATTTCCCATTTCTTCTTATTTCACACATAATTTTTATATTTAGCCCTATATACAATTTTTGCTTTAAGAAAAACAAATATAAATAGCGTTGGTGTATTTTACTTATTAAAAATATACAATTCTTACATCGTATTGTGTATTTTCTTCTAAATTCATCATCACTTAAATTTAAAAAAAAAAAAAAAATCTGGTATGACCTCAACGATTTTCTTGCATCGTGGAATCATGTACGTATATGTATTAGACATTGTGCATTGTGCTTCGAAAAATATCCTTTTGCTATTAGCTATATCGCTATTATTTAATAAATATACTACGCCGTATTTAAATTTGTACTATAAACTCGTGTCGACCTTTCTACAATAGGTCAAAATTTTAAAGTCTCTAAAATTTTAAATTAATTTTTCCTGTCTTACGTAATTTTAATGTTTGTTTTTTGAGCTGATTGACAAAAAATATGAAAGGAATTTAATGTCAACAATTTTTTTTTACAAAGAACCGCACATTCCTAATTTGCGTATTATTAAACTAAAACAGTTTAAATATGGCAAATCAATTGGATCGTGCTTAATATGCCACAGGTGTAACGCTAACTGACGTATTAATGGACATCGGTCTGCTGACTCCATGTGGCTTGTCTTTAAAGACAATTTAATTTCTATTGACGATTATGATTCACCAAATAAAAACCAATCCGGCTCGATGAAAGATGATCTTTCTGCTGTCAAACTGTTCGATTTTTCAAGAAGTCAATCCGTTGAGCAAAATTGTTGTTGGTTTATGAATATCGATTTTTTGGCATATTTACTTGACAGCAGAAAGATCATCTTTCATCGAGCCGGTTTGCTTTTTCTTGGTGAATCGAAATCGTCATAAATCTCCGACCGTCCGTCGTAAACACATACACAATCATACATACAAAAAAAAAATCAATTCTCATCACTTCAATATGCGCACCACACTATTCATGTATATTTGACTGCGGTGAATACTATTTAGTACACAATACATGGAAAGGCCAAATGCATCTACTTATTATGTTTTTTGTGTTTTTCTTTTATGAAAATGGATGAAAACCTTTAACGAGAAACTTTAAGCAGTACCCCACCCTGCATATACAAATTTTTATGATTTTATAATAGAAAAATAATAGTTGGGAGTATAAAGTGATCATTTAAGTTTTTATTGAATTTTACCGGAAGAATAAATTATTACTGCTTTAGAGATTTTTTTCATTCAAGTTGCATAAGAATATTAAACCATTTTCATATGTATAGGGGCGTGGTCTATGGGACTACAATTAGAACTAAATTATAATGTATTAATAGTGGGGATGAAATCATTTTTTGGGATGCTAATTATAATATAGTTCTTACATAGAGAACTTACCAAAACTTCATAGCATATTTCCCTAAGTTCTTTTTCGACGCGTTCTCTGTACTCTCGTGCGAGCTGTTGTTTTCTGGCGGATGATTCGGTTTTTTGTTCAATAGATGAAATAACTCGCCATGATGATCTGTAAATAAACGGGATACTTTAAAACTCGAGAAAGAATAGTGAATATATTTTTACATTACCTGCGTGCACCGACTACGTTTTTATATGCGACTGAAAGTAAATTTCTTTCTTCATTTGATAATTCTACACCTGTTTCTGTGACTGATTTCATGGCTTGTGCCATATCATCGTATCTGAAATGAATATACAAGTAAATACATGAATATCAAAAGTCCACAAAAAAAAGTCTCCGAGTATTATTTACCTTTCAGACTGTTCGGCTAGTTTGGCTTTTTGGACCAATTCTTCTTTGTCGACGGTGGACATTTTGGTTTATTTGTTTTTTGTTTTTAATTAATTAATTTAAAAAGAGGATTCGAGAAAAGTTTTTCTTTTCTAAAAAAAAATGTCTTTTTGTTGTTGTAACCGTACAGAGAAATGGCGTCTGGGTTTTATTTTTCAAATTTTCAAAAAACTGACCCTCTGTAAATAAATAAAAGAAAATAATGTCAAAATTTATATTAAAACACTAAAAAAAAAAACGATAATAACGTAAATTGATTGTACTAAAAAACCAAAATCAGAACAGTTTTAACCATTAATAACAATTAACGAAATGATGATTAGTTATATATATACACACAGGTCAAAGAAGCAATCTCATAATTTGACAGACAACATGTACACAACACAAAATGAATTGAAATAAAATTTAAATTTTTAAAATCAATGCCAACTTAAAAAAAACACGATAAAAAGAAAAATGTGACGCAATTATAAACTCCTTATTAAAAAAAATCGATAAATAATTCTACCTTTTACAGTCGTAGAATTTCTTTTTTGTAACAAAAAAAAACAAATATTATTTTTTATCACTTAATTTAATGTTTTCACTGATAATCCAAAATTAAAACAAAAAATTATAATTAAACAAATAAAAATGTATCCCTGCCTTTTTCACGTGTTTATTTGGTTGGTAGTAAATTTTAGTATCTTGTAATGTAACTTGAATGACTATGTTTTATTTATTTACAAATAATTACACAATTCCAAAAAAAAAAAAAAAAATCTTATAATTTAATTAAATTTATTTATTTATTATATTTTATTATTTAATATTAAATTATGACTTAGACATTTCTAAACTAACTAAAAGGTGCGTACATTCCCGAACAAAAGTTGAAAATGAACTGTTTCTATCTCTTCGTTTTGTTGCTTGAGCAGCGAGAAATAAAAAAAAAGCTAAACAAAAAGTAACTTGTCAGCGCATAAAGGAGTGTCCTCGAGATAAAAAAAAAATATACAGAACACAGAATTTCAGAATTTCTTAGTGAGAAAAAGAGATAAAATCATCCAAATTATCAACACACAATAGAGACAACAATCTTCGCCAAAAAATGCTGTAGTATTTTGTTATATAAAAAAAAAAATAAAAAATCGCCATTTTTCGCGTTAAATTCGTTGCTGTTGCTATACCAATGCTGCGGTGACGGCCTTGTCTACCTTCAAATCACATGCAATATTGGAATTTTTGATTTTTCGTTAAATTTATGTACTTGACAAAAACAAAAAAAAAAATTCTAATTTTTCGTAACCCCAAAGTAATATTCTAAAATCTAAATGATTAAAACGTCATACATTTTAAAAACAAGTCATTTTTATACTTGTACAAAATTTCAACCGTCGTTTTATTTTGTTGCAACCGGTTCATAAACAGAATGTTTGCACACACATTCTTGTATTATATTTTATTCGCGTATTTTTGTATTTGCGATTTAAAATATATACTTCACATTATAGCTACTTGTGTATGTATTAATCATGACGCATTTTGCACAAACTTTCATTTTATGTTCGTCGTCGTTATAAATAACCCAAAAAATACTGCATTACAAAACGGGAAATAACAATTTTTTAGTAAATTATATTACAAACAAAACCAATAATAGGTGTGTCCAGATAATCTCGTCCAAATGAACCTGTTAAATAGAGTATGAAATGTATGTCAAATTGATAGGATGTCATCGAAATATAAAATTGTTCAGTTTGACATACTATTTGTGTTCAAAAATTTAACGACTCGGCTAATTAATTTATTCGTCGTTTCGATGATTCTTATGTTATTAAGCGGTCAATAGAAAGAATATTTGTCAAGATAATGATTAATATCTAGATTGATATCATATTAAAAGGTGTGTGTCTGTGTATGTGTGTGTTTAATTTAAATAATTATGCACCCCCCATTTTTCTAAAACTCTCATAAAGAAAATTTATATAATCAAAAGAAAATAAATTTCAAAATTAATATTGATCGAAAGAAAACGCTTTGATTATTATATAAACGACATATATGGTATGTACTTCCAAATTATATCACACATGTATCACGTGATTGCCACCCGATTCTATCCAGGTCGAGGATTTTAATTTTGTATTACTTATTTTCAAGGATGTATTTATGTATAGGTGCACAACATATGCATGTGTTAATGAAAAACCCTCATTGAATTCCATTAAAACAATGGTGCCACGGTATCGATTTGTTAATTTGGGATACATTAAAAAAATGTATAGAGAAAATGTCTGAACTTAATAAAAAATAAAACAAACTAAGAAATGGAAAACAAGAAATCAATAATTTCTTTTTTCATGTTGCTGTGTTGTTGGCATTTCTTCTGCTAGCTTTTCTATTTTAGAAAAATAAAACTGGCACTATTACACATATAGAAAATCGTCTAGTGTATATATACATAACGTGTAATTTATTTATTGATTTTATAAGACGACGACGACATTTCCAAATAACTAACGGTAGCCTCATCCAAGCGAACAGCATCCGTAACGCTGTTGTACGTTATACTGTAAATGTACATAAAAACAAATTTTTATATAATTTTCTAGTACAAGGTGGCCGCCGTCATTGATAAGGTGAAAGAAATGAATCATATTGGAGGTTTCCATAGTTTATTGACTCCAACACACAGAAAGTATATAAAACCACGTGTTTTATTACTTGGGCACAAAACTGTATGATTTTCATCGTTTGAGATTACTAGATTTCTTATATTCACAGTGAGGACTGCGTGCTTAATAAAACAAATAATTTATATGTAATCTTGGCCCAGATTTTTTTGTTTTTTGTTTTCATTCAATCTATTGTAGTTACAGTGTTCGCCGCCACCAGACTTATTCAGAAGCAGATTCTATGTGAATTTTAAGATGGTTTTCGTCGACCACATGTGGTATAAATAATTAAGATCGAATATACATAAAATATTTTTTTACATATTGCTATAATTAAAACTAAAGCGCAAACAAACAAAAAATCGATAAAATTTTACATCGCAAAACATATCGGTTAACAAGAAATAGCTATGATTTTTTTATTGTTTTGTAGTTCTTTTTTTATAATAAAACATGCATTATTATGAATATTATTATTACCTTGCTACGAATAATATACATATGTATTATTAATAGTAGTCGTGTTTTCATTAATTTAAACAACCAATCACCATATTGTGTGATGAGGTTTTTAGGATAGTTTTATAAATATAAATTGTAAAATGGCGTCGATTGTATCCTTTAAAAAACGGGAATACATTTTTTTTTAAAATAAGCATACGAACTTGCAAAAAATGAATAAAAATTCTAAAAATAAAAATGTTGCTATGTGACTATGATCAGGAAAGAAGAGGGGAAAACAGGGAGATGATGAGAATCCAGAGTGAATTTGCGGGTGACGATAGGTTGTTGATGATTATGGTGAATATTTTTCTTATTGATGTTGTGGGTTCCCCATTTTTTTTTATATATTTCGTATGGAAAAAGGATAATATTGGGTTTCCTATTTTTTATATTACATTCTGTATCCATGATATGTAGTAGTAGTACTTAGGTATTGCTTTAGTTATACAAAATTTATCTCGTTTATCTTAACAAAACAAATAATAATATAATAATAGTATTGTACATAAAAACGTTGTGTTTAGTAAAATGGGAATTTAATGTGATATAGGATTAAATATGTTCTTTTATACTAGATTACAGAGAAATAATTTTTATTGGAGACCATTTGTTTAGTTCACGATGAAGAATGTCGTCGTATATAAAATTAAAATGTCGATAGGTTCTCATATTTCGGTCGTCATTAGGTACTTATATATACGTATTAAATTTTTATAGGAATCAAGTGAGTGACTGCGACAAATAAAATCATTGTGTTCATTTGAAATGATTCAGGTTAACATATACGGATTTTTTTAATTTGAAAGATTCTAATTTATTTAAAATATTTTAGTATCGATTAATTTATAATTTAATTATCACCCTAATTCCCATAGTCGTGTCATTTCAGCCGACATGACTTAACTCACGTCACGTCGTATGAAAATTGATATTCTTGAAGTCGATTCAAGTGACACGACTGTAACTAAAAAGATGTAGGTCAAATTACAAATAAAATCGTTTTAGAACAAAAAAGTATTAATTTATACAATAACTTATTTAAACAAGTCAACAAAATTACACAATTAAAAGCATTTAAAAAAAATATTATGACTAAAATTTTGCCCTTCCATTTTCTTGTAGTCACCCCCCTCACTTAAAAATTCAAGTCTGATTTTAGACGTAACCAACGGCAACGCCTAAGAGAATAGCACAATTGATGTGGCACGAAAAATGACGTGACGACTATGGAAGATAGGGTGATGTGTTTGTGTCACGTCATTTTTCATGTCACATCAATTTTTCGATTCGCCAAATCATTTGTTATGTCTAAAGTTGCTTTACATGTATGACACCCGAATAACGCAAAATGGAAGGATGCAGTAATTTTGTTTTATATGTTTTTCGCCCTGGGCCCCTATTCTTGAAATTCGTTCAAAAAAAGTCGCTTGTCATTGAAATGCGTCATTTCAGTCGAAAATTTGCATTGTTTCATACCTCAGTCACCGGCGACTTTTTTCGGTGAATCTCTACAATACGGCACGGTGCTCTGGAGTCGGTTTAAAAAAAAAGTGCGGTGTCTCCGAAATCCTTTCGCCCAACGTTTGGCACCTAAAAAGGAGTACTTTCAGCCGCTACAGAAAAAAATCGGCTCGGCGCTTTTTTTTGTAGGACGAAAATACGAAAAATAATATGCCTGGAGAAGATAACGCCCTTTCATGTGTGATGATGATTCTGGATATATATACAGGGTGTCATATACATTCGCATTGGTTCATACACATATATAATGATAGATATAGGGTTTCCGAGATGGGTTTGACAATGGATGTGATTCCTAAAAGCGTAAAAACACAACAAAAATAATAAAGGTTTAGAGACGTTCGTAAGACCCGATCTACACCGCCTCGAGATAATTATAAAGAAAATTGGCATGTTTTGGTATTGAATGAGAGAAAGAGAGCCAAGATTCAATGTTTACATTTAGTATTCCAAAGTTTTACATTTAGTATTCCGGTAGGCACTGACGAGTAAACAATAATCTGAAATCGCTGATTTTTCTATTTTCGATATGTCTTATCCGGATTATAAAAAGCGTGGAAATCACGAAGAAAACCGTTTCAAAATATGTCTGTGTTGTGGAAAAAAATCAAAAAAAGTGGTGATCATTCAAGGAAAGGTGAAATCAAACTTGATGGAAGTAATCTCGGGTTTTGATGAATGTGTACAAGAGTGCCAGTTGTACTGTGCCCAGCTTGTAATCTACGCCTGGGCAAGTCATTGAAAGAAGATAAAAGATGTGAATTCTCAGAAATTGGAAAATTTCTGTCTGTGAAGTACAGCACGAGATCTGTTAGGAAAGGAGACCAGTGCCAATGTTATCTTTGTGTGTTAGTTACCGGCCCTGTGGTACCAAATTTCTCGCGAAATCTGACACCAGTGGTCGTAAATAAAAATCGCCAGGAGAGAAAAAAGACAAAATGCGGAAAGGCCTCTAAGGTTCCTGAAATTAAAAAAAAAAAGCAGTTATCAAACGTTGTGGTAAATGTTTAGGATTATTGGCCAGAGGAATTAATCACGTGTGCAATAGCACGAACTTGTTAAATAACAGGCAAAAATTAGGGCTCAATTCGAATCAAAAAGAGCATATATCAACTCGCTTATTGAAAGATAAGATAGCTACAAATTCGTGTGGAGGAGAAGGCTCACACTCGCGTGGCGAAGGGTTAATATCCCTCTCGCAGCATCACGGGAAACCATTGACCATGAATATTGTTGGAGGAACAAGGAATTCGCAGGTACCATCGATTTCGGCAAATTCCCTGCGGCAAATGCAAACTGATATGGATTTAAGTACCAGAAAAGTGTTGAGAATTGCTGCTTTCATCCGTGCAGAAACCAACACACCAGGAATAATAGAACCCAATTATCAAAAAAAAATATCAGAAAGTAATCATCGGTTTGACGAGTATTTTGAGCCACGAGTATTTGCATTTGTCACAACTAAAGGTGAAAAATCTATCAATTCTCCAGAGTTTGTCGTCATTTGCAAGAATCTGCAAAATTTCATTCAAGATGTAATAGAGCAACGATAAGTTTCCAATGTACAACTCAAATTCTGAATTGACGGTGGGGGTGGTTTTTTTTAATTTTCTCTTTCCATCCAGTCATCGAACGATGAACCGCCCATGGGACCTCAAGGAAAGCTTCCAAGTACAAAATATGCTGAAAACTTCGTCGAATATGGGGTGAAACGATTATTTATTCTTTGTTTAGCCCCTAACACTCAGGAAAATTACCATAATGTCTCGCTTATATGGTCAGCATTAGATATAAATAATTCCTTTCTTAGAACAATTGCAACGAATTTGAAGCTGGCCAATATTATTTCGGGTCTTATGAGTAACTCAAGTGCACATCCTTGCACATGGTCGATGCTCCCCAGAAAAACTTAATCAACTCGGGCAATTACAGAACGATCAATGATTGTCGCGCCGAATGCGAAAAGTGGCGTTCAGAAGCGGGACTTAGAAAGTCAGCCAAGTTATTTGATAATTGCATACATCCATCCCTCTTCAATGCAGAAGAAAATAAGCGGATCATCGACATAATCCCACCTCCAGAATTGCATTTACTGTTGGGAGCAGTAAATACCCTCTTCCACCATATGATGTTGGAGAACGAAGAAGTCAGCCTAAAATGGGCCCGGGAGTGCCACATAGACCGACAGTATACCTATGGTAGTCCAACATTTGAAGGAAATGCGTGTAAGGTCTTGCTCGATAAGGTGGATATTTTAGATGCCATGAAATGCCTTGGCTGTGTCAAGTATGTGGAGACATTTAGAAAATTGAAGAAAGTTGTCGATTCTTGCTTCTCATTGAAATTAGACCCCAATTTCAAGAGATATATTGAAGATTTCAAGGTTAGTTATCAAGCACTCGAGATATCTGTGACACCAAAAATTCATGGCATACTATACCATGTAGTAGATTTTTGTTCCGAAACCAAAAGAGGACTAGGGTTTTATAGCGAACAAGCTGTCGAATCGACCCATGCAGATTTTAGTAAGACTTGGAATCATCACAAAGTACTAAAAAATCATCCTGACTATTCACTCAAATGATTGCGAGCTGTATGCGAATATGGTATAATAGTTTTCATTTATGATATTTGTGCTATTGTTTTTTGTTTCTTTCTTGTCTAGACAAGGCCCTCGAGGGGCCCGTAAACGGATCTTACAAACCTCTCTAAATTTTCATTTTTTCTGTTGTGTTTTTATGCTTTTAATAATAATAATAAATAACGCTTTTATGAGTGACAACACTTGCCGTACACTTCTTGAACACCCTGTATCTACCATTATACTGTGTATGAACCAATGCGAATGTATATGACACCCTGTATTTATATCCAGAATCATCATCACACATGAAAGGGCGTTATCTTCTCCAGGCATATTATTTTTCGTATTTTCCTCCTAGAAAAAAAAGCGCCAAGCCGATTTTTTTCTGTAGCGGCTGAAAGTACTCCTTTTTAGGTGTCCAAACGTTGGGCGAAAGAATTTCGGAGACACCGCACTTTTTTTTTTAAACCGACTCCAGAGCACAGTGACGGGCCCTGGGGCGAAATCATGAAAATCGTGAAATCATGAATGCGACTAATATTCCGTAACGATCAGAAATTTGCCGTTAAATCTTTATGTAATTGCGATTTGATATAAAATAACTTGGGTAACTTTGACCTTTCTTTGAATTTATTCTAAATTTTCTATAGAATTGTTTACTACCGCTAAAATTTACCGTCCGGATTTCATGATTCCGCCCATGTTTTAAATATGTTATTATAAAATGGCTTTATTTCTAACTTGCCTGATATATTATTTCTAAAACAGTCCTCTCACTTGGTTTGTCTAAAGCATGAAATTAACCAAACGTGGCGCTTCTTTCTGGCGTATTAACACAAAAACCCAATTTTGTGAGTTGTGACACTTTTCGTGACATTTTCTAAGTTTAAAAATTGTTGTTAACACTTTTGACGACTTTCATAAATTCGACCAATACATTTTAGTAATTTTGTCATTGTAGAAATCATAATTTTATCACAAAATCGAAATGTGGTTTAAAAATTCGATCGAATATATCTGTTGAAGCAAAAATAATGAATGTATTTACGAAGAAAAATAAATTATATTTGGTATCCTAGCAAAACAGCCAACAGTTCGGCCCTAATTTTTTTTTTTTTTACAAATTTATATTAAGCCGCACAGTCCCTTCTTAATTACAAACAAAAAACAATCTCGCACTCGTTGACTAACAACAGAACAAAGTAAATTACGCTAAAAGCGAGTCGAAATTGTATAATAAAATTTTTCGAGTTGCTTAAAAAAAAACATCGGGACTAAAATATACTAATTAAAAAGTTTGTGAAAGATTTTCATTTGCTTTTAATTTCTTGAGAAGCAAATATTAATTAATATGATTTTTCTTGAGTCTTTTTCGTTTTCTTATAAAGCTTTTAATTTTTTTAATTATTTTAAAAAACAAAAAACATAAAATAATCTCAGTAATCATTTTCAGATAATCATTAAAAACATCTTCGCGGCCAAATTTTAATACTATGTATATACATTTTCAATGAAATATTTTCAACACGACAAAATAAATGTCATACAAAAATGGTAACATAAAATGACATCGATTACAAATCGAAATATAAAACTTAAATAAGAAATCGACTGAATAAAATAAAACTCTAATAAAATAATTTGTTATTTTATTATCTAATTGTAATCCAACACGCACCAATCATTATTTAGAAAATGATTGATTTTTGTTGTTGTTGTATTGATGAAAATTTATATGATTAAAATGTATTTCGTTTCCAAGTTTTTAAATAAAAATCGCAAATTGTTTTATTTATTTTCCATTTACATATTAATCGCATTAAATTGTTGTACGTACATGTTTTATTATAACATGAAATGCATTCTAATAATAAAAGGAAGAGAATGTCTATAAAAATATGAGCCACCTCCTCCAGCCAATATACTTGTTATTTATATATTTTGTTTATGTACACCATAAGACATTACTCTAATAAATAATTTTTATTGGGTTTAACGCACAAATATCAGGTAAACTGTATTTTGCATGGCATCTAGTTTACAAAAATAAAAGTAAATATGTATTTAATAGAAAATCTTAGCACCATCCATGTATTTCATGAGAAAAAATTTCAAATTTTTCACAAACGAACCAAAAAAAACACTATTATCGCCTACACATCATCTTCACTTTTTACGAAAAGTTCATTTAACTTCCATTTTGCTCTTATATTGAATTCTATACTTCTTGTGTATGTAGAGCATCCCTCCCTCATAAAATGGTGGTGGAGCAAAAAAGATGAACACAAAAAAATATCATAAATATTATCAACCAAATAAAAGACGGCATGTCTAGGTTTGAGGTGGTTGAATGAACTGTATGCTATTTAGCAGTATATTATGAAAATAAGAGAAGGCGCGAGACAATAATTAATTAATTACATAATATAAAATGAATTTTATTTCGATGAAAATTGCCAAGAGATTTAAATCTCCTTTTTTATCGAATTTTATATATTTTAGGCGCGGCCATTTATTTCAACGACTACGACGCTGTACAAACATAATTAATTCTTCTAAATCGTTTTCTTATAAAAAAATAAAACACTTAATTCTCTTTTTATGATAGGTTTAATAAAATTTGTAAAGTTGTTCGTCTTAAAGCGAAAAAGGAATTATTCCGATCCAGACCATTTCACGATGAATTTTCAATTCAAAGACACCATCGTTTCGTTCATTTCCTCGTCACACTCACCGTAGTAGAGAACTACAATGCAGCGGTATGGCAATCAGAATGAGTTAAATCTGAGGGAAGGTCGTTAAATATTTATTTTGTCGCCCCCTTTTTTCCGAGAAACTTACCGCCCTAGGCTAGGGCCTATAAGACCTTTTATGTAAACTCGGACCTGTTCATATAAATGCATGTGTTTATTTTTTTCGCTGCTCGCCTTTCCTGGTTCATCGCAACGCTTGTCGCGTGCGCTGTGGCCGCAGCCGTAGGTTTTGGGGCTTTTGATTAACTTTCAGATTTTTTTTAATTTTATTTTTTAATTTTTAGGAAATATTTTGAATACACCTGTCCCTCGATTAACACGATAATTACGTTCCGCCAAATTACCGTGTAACTCAAACCCGTGTTAATCGCGACTAATACACCTGTCCCTCGATTAACACGGTACTTGATTAATGCGACGAAACTTCTGTGCGTGTTAATCAAAACTTTGTCTCAATTCGTTGACCGTGTTAAATCAAATCCGTGTTAATCAAGTACCGTGTTAATCGAGGGACAGGTGTATACTATTAAAATTCTTCACTTACATAAAGTACTTTCAAATGATGTAAAATAATTTAGTAGATTTATTTGCAATCATTTATTTATGAATAGGTATGTTCATTTAGCGATCAATTGAAAAAAATTACATTCAAAATTAGGAACAATGTGTCGAATTTCGAAGCGACAAAACTAAAAACCTATTATAATATGACACATCTTCAGGCCTTCAAGAAATTACTGACCCAGGTGGTTAATAAATACTGTAAATTAATTGCTGCTTCAAATGGTTCAATTTTTTTTAAACAAGGTCACATTAATGTAAGTACCCATTTTAAGCAAAAATTAATTAGCGATTTTTATAACAGTGACACAGAAAGTTTGATTGCTAATAAATATGGAAACAATCATTTTATTATGTCAACAATAATAAAGAGTTATCGGTTTTCCTGTTCTTAGGAAACTAGAACTACCCACCGAATATGGCATAAAGCAAAAAAAACTCCTATGCGTGACGACACATTTAAGACTCTTGGACATTTCATACTTCCAAAGATGAGTTGTGGAGTTTAATTTATCAAATTGAAGATCTTCCCTTGAAGATCTCCTCTCTAAATTTCCGAAGGCTTGGAAAGCATCCCCAGAAATAAATTAATATTCTAATTGAGTAAAAGATTCGAAGATGTACAATAGTTTGAACTTTAGATGCAATTTTTTTTTAATTGAACGATAATATCAATTACATTTTTTTTAAGTTAGAGCTGATGTTCAAAACTTTTAAAATTTGACAAAAGTAAATAAAATGGAAATTCATTTTCTTATTTTATTTATCAAAGTACGAATAAAGACCATATTCATGCTTTATTTTTGTCCGACACTGCAAGTAAAATAATGCATTTCCAAATTTTTCCAACTGAATAACTACAGTAATTACCTATATAGATAGAATACGAATATACCAATATTCTAAAATGCATTTACCGTCCGAATCCATTAACCAATCATTCATATAAGATCATTTGAAAAAAGCAAGGGAAGGAATCAAAATGTGTAATGTATGATTAATCCGAAGACCCAGGCAATATGACGGCACGGCGCAATGATTTAGACATAAAATAGTTATGGTAATGATATTGAACGAAATGCAATTGCTCCAAATAAAACGTTGAGCTCTAAGATTTTTTAAATGATTTGAAACATATTTATGTACATATTTATTTAATACTCGGATACTTTGAAACTCGAGTAATATGGTTAAATGATTTTTAATATGTTTCGAAGATTGTAAGAGAATTCAATCCAGTTTCGAACTGATGAGCTTATGATTATGAAAAAATCAATCTTCTCATCAGGCCGCGGCGACTGGACTGATTATACCTCAATTTACATTCTATATATACAGAATGTGCTGTGTTATAACTACTAGCGAATCGTACTAATACAGATGAATTCTCTTACAATTTTTTTCTTCTTCACGATATTCACACTGCTCTTGGGTGTAAGCTAATTTTTACTTTTTATTAATTTTTTTGTTGAATGTTAATTAATTCATGTAATTTCTAATATGCTACCGGTGGTTAGACCATTTTAATTGTGTTTCGATTAACACGAGAAGTATATTAGTATTTACGAACAGTAAATGACGTTTCACAACTTTCCATAGCTGCTTTTTATTTGTTGGGTTTAATTCAAAAACGACGTGTTTTATATCCCTCCATAAATGCTCAATGGCGTTAAGGTCCGGCGACTAACCTGGCGATTCATTCAATAACAATTAACCCTAAACCACTTTTTAGTATGTGGTCATTGTCTTGTTGAAATGACCATATTAAAGCATTTCATCTCTAGCTTAGGGCAGCACGATAATTTGCAGAATATTTACGTATTTATGTTGGTCCATTATCACTTCGATACAATGTAAGGGCCCCACTCCATAATATGAGTAAGCAGCCCATATCACGATACTAGTTCCGCCATGTTTTACAGTTTTGACAGTATATTTACGATCGAACATGGTATTTTGCGGAGGTCGTACGAATATACGAGTGCCTCCTCCACTATACAAAACTATCTTGCTCTCGTCTGACCATAAAATATTTCGCCATTTAGTAATGGGTATGATACATGTTGTTTCGCAAATACTATCGGTTTCCCGATATGTTTTTTAGAGAGCAATGGCACCTTTCTTGGACTGCGAACTGTTAATTGGTTTTGTTTGGGCCGACTCTCAATTGTAGAATGATTCACTGATAAGTTTAATTAAAATTTTATTTTCTTAACTGAAGCAAAAGGCGATTTTTTACAAAATCGAACCATGCTTCGATTTTCTTGGATTGATGTTTACGCTTATCGCCGCGCTTTTCCGTGTGTGATTTAAATTTCATTGTGTTTGTTTGAACAACCTAAATGTTTTTGGATTTCGACGAGGTTTTGCTTTCCTTTCGTTATTTTAAAATAATTCGACGCTTCGAATGAACAATGTACAGCACGCCCCACTTTTTTGGAAAATAGATTAGATGAAACAACATTTTTTTTACTTCATAATATTTATTTATTTACTTACTTTTTTTAAATAATTTTAATGCAATAAACGTTTTCTTAATAAAATAAAAACGGTATATTATGTGAAATATTAACACTGCTATTTCAATGCAGCACGTTAACCACTTTCACGTTCAAAAAGTGTAATATAATACATAACCTAGCAATTGTTTTTTAAAATGCGTATTATCTAATGATTGCTAATGAAGTTATTCATGAATTTTTATTGGTGTTGGAAAGCTTCAGTAATACAACGTTGTGACGGCAACACTGCATACCACACCAAACAAAATTTGAATGGAAGCTAAAAGATGGATAAATACTCGTACCAGTGCTAGGTAGTTTTCCACATAAATTAATCATTTTAATTGATCATTTGCATAATGCTTGCTCTTAATCCAACATGGACTGATGAGGAAGGTGGCTCGACCCATCAACGCCACTGTGCTCTATGATCGATATATCAAATCCAAGTACATTATAATTAAAACGCCTCGAATATTAAAAAATGCTTAGCCAAAGTAACATCCAGGGTAAGGATCTTTAGTATGATACCAAAAACCATAAATATTAAGACATCGCTTTTGCTGGAGAAAAATGTCTAGTTAAATTTAGAGTAGGGATTTTTAGTGTAAAAGATTAATCGGCAATATAGTTGTACCTTGAAAGAGAAAATGTGGAAAAAGGAAAGAGTCCAATGCCTGTGAAGTATTAGTGCTTTTTGTTACTTATTATAACCAAATTTTTTCTTTATCTGTAGAGGAGAACTCTAGTAGTGAAATATCAAACTATTTTTAATTTAACCTTTCTCAACCTCCTGATCGCTTAAACAATTCTATTTATAAATTAAACAATTATTTAAAAATCATGTTGCATTTCGCACCACTGCAGGAGGAATAATTGGGAATACACCATAAGAAAACGAGAGCCATTCCAAACTGCAAAAAAATAAATAATCTATCTACGTACCCATATTCTAATAAATCAATCATCACAATACGGCGTCATGCACGATCGCACAACACTTCGCGCGTTTATTATTGTATTATTTGTAAAATATCAACTTAACCAAATCAGATGATGAAATTGTATATTCTAAAAAAAAAAAAAAAAAAATCTAATGCGACATACATTCAATATACCGAATACTATACACAATACTACAAATATTGATGTTTCTCTTTTCGCCACCATATCCATTTGATCATTGAAGAAAATTAGTCATTCGTTACAAATGAAATAAACTGAAAAAATTGCGGTTAACCTTCGTTACGATTTAATCATTGAATTTAAGAAAATCGCGATATACAACCCAAAAGCTTAGTACGTACACAAAATAAAGCTGATGATTCAATTGGTCAAAATTTCGATTCAATGACCATTTACGCAAAACAACTATTTTAGATAAGTAATTCTTTTTTTTTTTTTCTTCTAATTTTACTTATGTTGAAATTATAGTTGGAATTTGGAATTATAAAAAAAGAAATTAAAGTAAGTAGTTTTATTTTTGTAAGGTAGTTTGTGTAAGTAACTGAGAGATTGCATGAATTGGATAACTTTGTCATTTTTTATTGACATTTTTATCTAGATAGATGGCATTAAAATGACAAGTTCAAAGAATAAGAATATTACAATACGTTATTAGACGTTAAGAGATGTAGTTTGCAGATTATGTTTTATGGTTTTCCATTTCTAAATCTTTTATGTGGAGGTGGCAATATGGTGGATAGAAGTGATAGATTTATTTTATTACCTGGAATTTATTGATGGCATGAGTCTCATAAAACTAGTACCTTAGTCTCTATTAAACTATAAATATAAAGTAATCGAGATTAGGTTTTTCTGTTTTTTATTGTGCAGGTTTTAACGTGTTTGTAATTTGAATCTATTAGTTTTGAAACAATTTACTTTAAAGGCGGTGATACTCTTGAAGCATGTGCCAACAAAAACTAAGCAAAACAAAAGCACTTAAAATTTATGAAGCTAATAAAAAATATTCCCCCAGCTGTTATATTTTCCTAAGAAAAACGACTCTTCCTTTCTTCACCCAAATACACACTCACAATATCAACTTCTAATTATCCAGCTACGATTTTTAACTAATTTTCACCGGTTATGATGATTATTATTTTTATATACTTTTGTGTATCTCTCACGTCATTTTTTTTACTGTACATATTTTGTATATTGGAAACGAGAAAGTTTTTCAAGAAAATTTTGTAAATTTTGGTAAAATTCTAAAAATACTTTTCGTGTACGATATACACTACGATAAGATTATTTGATTTCTTTGCTTTTAATTTAGAAAAGAAACGACGAAAATGTGAAAATAAAATGTATAAATCTCGTTCAAAGAAAAATCGAAAGAGGCACGTTTTCTTATCTGGTATATTTTGCTCGACATAAATTTAACGATTTTTTTTTTTATTACAGTTAGTGTGTGTGTAAATCTAGTTGAGTGCATATTCTAAAAGCGATTAATTAATTGTAATTGACGGTGTAACCACTCGAATTGGGATTTTAACCTTTCATGTGTTAGGGTTGTTAAATTGCGCGATTACAACGTATATTATTTTTTCCGCTAATGAATATTGTGATTTCAAACTGAAGTCGCGATTAACCACAATTCACAAAGTATTTGAAACCCATAGAGTGTACTTACAATATTACGTAAAAATTTAGTACGTAAACGACGCCAAAAAAGCCCAAACTATTAAGAAAAAATTATTTCAAATCACATTTTCACACCACTTTAATTAAGAAATGAGATATTTTAATGCTAGACATCGAATTTCGAAATAAAGATTTCGACTAACTATAATTTTAATAAAATGTGTCATATGTAACCAAAGTTCCAAACCGAATTTGATTTAATTTTAAAAAAAAGAGTTTTCCTATTTCTTAGCACTTCCTGAGAACAAACAGCGCGAAATTATTGTAAAGAGGAATTGCTAAACACTAAATATCTAGACTTGTTTTCTTTATGTTTAGTAGCTTCTGGATCATTTCTACATGAAATTGAACACAAATTAATGCCTTGTTTGTTTCAAACGTTTTCAATCAGTTAAATCCATTTCTATACCAAACGAAATCAAATCAGTTTGTCACTATGATCACAAAATTCAATGTGCACTAAATACGAGAGCAAAGTAGTAAGTCGTGCAGGGGGGGGGCTAAATCTGGAAAATATGGTGCAACTAAAGAACTTGTTCCCTCGCCAAATGCGATCGTTTCCTTCAACACATCGTTGAAACGGTCTAATAACTTAAGAATAATATTCACCGTTGATTGTTTTCCGATGGGGCCATGATCTTGTTGAACAAGATCGCCGTGGCTTTCTTCGGCGAAGGTTCTCCACGAAAAATTCATTGTTTCGACTGTTTTTGATCGATTGTTATCAACTAGGATATCGCGCGGACAGCTTTTTCATATCCAAATCTTAGATATCGCACACACATGTAGTTGTTTCATTTGAACAACGTGACCACAACAAAAATCGGTAAACAACTCATGAAGAATCCCCATAATATTTATCAAGCTTTGTTTTGGGTTTTATTTCGTAAACCAAAACAAAGATGAGTACATATCTGCCTTAAATTTTGTGCTACATACGTGTTGAAAAGCGTCCGAAATGGTAAATGAATTCTGAAAATAATCACCAGACATATGTAAAACTGAGGTCCTAAAGTTTACTGATGGTATTTTTCTAAAATCCATCAACTCCAGTGCAATCCTATAGAAATGATTTGCAGGAATTCCGACCCTCGCACGTTGCGATATAAGTTTTATTATGCTTGATAAGTCTATTAAGTTCACAGTCTTTGAAAAGCTAACAGTTTAATTTCAGTTCCAGTTTCACCCACTCGTGGTGACTCTGGTGACAATAATCTTAACCAAGAATTAGAATTATGTTTAAATAAACTCAATTTTTTCTTTTTTGGGTTAATGTTATTCTTGCGGGGATTTATCCCATGCAATTGTTGTTGTAAAATTTGTCAAGGAAATATGCTAAAAGTCAGATTTAGTTCCTTTAAATTTATAGGAAAAAATAAAAATTGGTTTTAGTCGAAATGGGCGCAATTATTCAGTAAAATAATTTATACTGGAAAACATACATAAAACGTGGCAATGTTTGCAAATTTCAAAAATTGCTCCGGATGATAATATCAATTACCTCAAAGTTATACCAAATCATTTCGAAATAGTTTAGGTAAAATATCTCCTCTGTCAAAATTACAAATTAAATACTCAGTTCATATCATAAAACACACATTATCTCTAAACTCTAAAATGACGCGTGATACATTCATATGGTTTTTTAAATTCCTCGCGCGATTATTCAACTTGACTTTGAAAACTAGTCTACACACACACACTACAAGAAATTATTTTATCGCAAAAAACTATATCATTTCATTTGATAATTAATTCACAAATTTTTTTTGCGAGTTAACAAAAAACACATAATTTTATCAAACCAAATATGTATTTCGTTAACATATTACCAAAATTGGAAATTAATTAGATTTTGTTTGGGATTTTTATAATACTTTTTAGTTCAATGTCGATTGATTTATTTATTATTTAGTTGGGCGTATCATCAACCGATATCGAATTTGATATTATTGTTTCTGATGAATGAATGAAATTTATAAACGATTGTATCCTATACATATATGGGTTAGTAAGATTCATTGCAGTTTGGGGGAGAAAAATTAGGCTAATTTATATCAGAAAATGTTTAAAATTAATTAATTTTGTTAACATTACCTACGCAACCAAAAATACTAAACAGATCTTTGTTCTTATGGTTTTTAAAATAGAATATGTTACAAATATCATCACATTTTTGTTACGCACTGACCCCTAAAACCTACTGCAGGCGATAAAATATCAAGATAGAATTGTGACGCCGGAAAATTTGTTTGCATCGTCATCTCAAAATATTGGGCGAATTCCAAGAAATCCTTGGCGAAAATAAATTTTATTGTGGATGACTTTTTTTTGCAATTGTAACGTGACTAAATAGAATATTGTAATAATAGTTGTTTAGTCAAAATAAAATTAAGTACATATATTGATTATTTAAGAGCCTTCTGAAAGTGGCAGTTGAATAGTGTTTTAATTAACATTATTTGTATTATACATACCAAATTATTAATAATAAATTTTAATGTTTTAAAAACGCGATGCCAAATTTTTTGATTGCTCTTTTTTTATTGTTATTTCCGTATTTTAATCGTTCAATAACGCGATTAAATTGTCTCATTTAATATGTACACGACATTACATTGTGTACGCATTCATTTTCAACACGGTGGTGGCATCACACAAATCTATGTACATAGTACGTGTCACCAAATGGGGTATAAATTTTCACGCCTTATATAATAAATATTATGCAAATCAATAATATATATTTAAAAAAAAAAAAAAACTCGGTTGGTTTGATCATGATGGAAAGGAAAATTTGTTTCCCCAAAAAAAGGAAAACCCGAAAGAAAATCATCGCTATAATATACATAACCTTTAAATATTTTTGTTTGAATACTATTTTATAAAATACATCCATAAACAATAGAATTAGAAGTTAGTGTTTGTGTGTGCGTTTATTAATTTATTTAATTTTAATATTTTCCCTGTGTATATGAGTGTGGGTATATTGAGCTATATAGTGGAAAAACAAAAAATCCATTTTCATATAAAATTACTATTTTTTATACGTTATACATTTATCGAAAAAATGAGACTTGATTCTAGCAAGAAATGCGCATGTACCGAAAAATCCTAGTTATAACCAACTATGGCATGTACAAAAATAATTTTGTTGCCGTCACAAATTTTATTTTTCAATTCGGCTGCAAACAACATTATCCGAAATATAAACAATTTATATTGTACAGTTTTTGAAGCAATGTATTATAGGTGGTGTATAGGATTTTCGTTGCGTCGCGCCAAGGATAATAAAATAAAAATTTGGGTTATAATGTGGTTTTAGAGTTTAGGATATTAGTTTTCGCAATATATAATCTATTACCTACTACTGTTAGCCGTGTTTATTAGCCGCAACCGACTTCTAATCAAAAAATAAAAAAGTATCACGCATAAATTTAGCGTCATGGTTCATAGAATACATTTACATATGTTGAAAAATGTTGAAACTAATTAATCTTTATCAAATACCTTGAGTATTGCAGTTTAATCGTATTTTATTTGCCCTAGTACTGTATTAAAATATTATTTTTATTAGTATAGTTTATTACTCGTTTTGAAAAGAGTTGCAACCAGGGCTGGAGTTTCGAAAAATTTAGCAAATGTTAATTTTATCGATAATACTTCCGTTTAACAAAATATTAGGTTGGGGAAAAAGTATATAGAGATTTTTTGTCATTTTTTGATAAAATTTTTCTTTTTTAATATTTTTTGTTGTAATAATTTGGAGAATGTTTATTTTATTTATTTCTGATTCATTCAATATTTGATGAAAAAAAGAAAGCAATGAAATTAGAATAGCGTTTCAGTTTTATTTATGCTAGTAGCTTAAATTAAACTGATTACTGAAAGAATTTTAAAAATCAAGATGATTTTTTCCCCTCCCTCTTAAAATAGACACGTTTTAGAATATTAGACGGTTCTAATGAACGGATGACTCCACCTTTTCTTTTGCTTTGATCACCGTTAGAAAGTAAGACCGTTTTCCTGGCCATGATAGCGAAGTAATTTCAAGATTTTATTTGTGCTTTGTTACCTTTATTTCAAAACAGAAGATAAAAAATGAAGAAAATAAAATGAAAGTCGTTTGATTCCATTACCATTTTTTATGGTCGTAACATCATGGCGAGCTATTCGATTTCATTCGCTTCGTTAAAAATGTTTTTTTTTGCTGGACTTCTGTATTTTAGACCCATTTCTTCAGGCATGATTTCGCACAGCAATAGACCCTTTATATGAAACACGTGTCTGGCGGTAGTCGCCCGCGACCTTAATAATTTAAAATTTAATACTATGCTATCCCATCTTCTAGATAATTTTTAATATTTTGTTGACGGCTTTATCCTACGTCCAATTTCCCCTTTAGTCACACATTTTTTTTTAAAGCTACAATTTCAACTGTCAAAGAAATTTGGTGTTTATAAACCTATTGCACTTTTATAGAAAACTTCATCAATATATCTTTAAAAACAATTGTAAAAATATTTTTCGTTTTCTAGATGCAGGGCTGGGGAGCCGGAGCCAGAAGCCGCGGAGCTGGGCATTTTTGATAAGCTGGAAACCGTGTAAAATATTGCTGTTTTCCATTTAATATTTTGTTCAAACTTGGAACAAAAAAAATAATAAGAAAGCTGGCTTTGTTTCCGGCTTATCAAAAATGCCCAGGGGGTCGATTCTGTTTCCGTGAAAAAAATTAAATGAAAAACTAGTTCTATGTAAACCAAGCTCCAATTTAAATTAATTTTTTATAGTTTGCGCCTGCTCCGAAATTTAAATATATAAATTTTATAACGAAGGAACAGTAAACGACAAATAATTGTTCGTTTACACAAGACATTTGTTTTTCGACATTTGTATTAAGAGCCTAATATTTAAAGCTCCAGTAATTTTTGTGTGGCAATGTGTGACTAACTTATGTGCGTTGTGCGTATATTGATAGGTATCTTATATTAATTAAGTTATGCAACCATAATGAACGCAATTCGACAATACCAATAATTTTTTTAGGCTTTACTTTTTTTTTTTTAATAAAAGTTGTAACATTTAAATGGCGGTCATCTATTTGTGGAATTTGTAATTTGATATTTTACACAGAAGTTTTGTACATCCATACTTACAAAATTCGATTTTTAAGGTTCGAACTAAGACAAAGTACAAGAGAGTTTGAAATACACAATATTGAAATGTTTATAAAATAATTCTGATTGAAGAATAAAGATAAGTTATGTCGAAATTTGAAATCTTAAAAAACCCAAATAATTACTAATTTCAATAATTTCACCAATAACCTGTATTTGTCAATTTTTATAAAAAGGAATAGTAAGAATTTCATAAAATTTAAAATGTTCCATATATAGTCTCAAGTTGAAAGTATTTTTGAGTTTACGAATTTTCTTTATTTTGAAATGTCTAGAATCTGAAGAATATTCAAATACCGATCATAGTCTAAGCGTGTGAAGCGCTATTGTGAAAGCATTAAAACTTTATTTTATTTACTACACCGAAATTCGAATTTTTAAATGTAGTTGTTTCGAAAAACTATTTGCAATCTGACATAATTTTGAAACCCTAGATGCAATAGGATATTCTGAATTTACAGATTTTTAAAATAGGAGTAGAAATCAGGTGCTTGAATTTAGACTTAAAGAAGCTCAGGGAATTATGAAATTTTAAAATTAAGGCTTAAAAGGACTATTTCGGAAATCTAGGAATTAAGTCGATTTTAAGAATTCAAGAAATTTGAACCTATAACGACTATAAATCAATCTGAATTAAAAAATTTCAAAAATATACAATTGAAATAGTTTAGGATTTTGGAAAATGAACAAAAGCTCTTTCTATTTTTCAATGCCTTTATAAACTATGAAAACTACCAAGTTTGCTTGAAGTACGATCAGTTGATGGCGATCAACCACAACCCTTTGAGATTTTGGACACAACTTTCGGTATATCAGTAAATCGGTACATTAATAGACACATTTAAATGATTTTCTCACCACCAAAATGGTCAATGAACAAATTCTTTTCATATGAGAATATTTTGACGAAAATAATCAAGTATTCATTAAAATCACTTTGGAATTATGTTTTTTCCACTGAGAAATGTTTTCATTTTATCATGGAAACAGAATCGGCCCACGGTACTGTGAAAATTATATAACTTTGTCTTTTTGAATTCAAAAAATAAAAATGGTTGACTAGATGTAAATGAAAAGATTTTTTTTCATTGAATTTATTCATAGAACGAGAATTGACCTCCAGGTCTGTGGCACCTGAAATACATTTTCAAACATTAAATTTGTTCAAAAATAGTAGTGGAAACTTTTTACTGTCGTTGCGTGTATATTATAGTGTGCAAATAACTAACAATCATAAATTGTGAAAATATTTTATAACACTGTGGTCAAAAAATAGTAGCTTTTTAGTTAAAACAAACGGCTTATTATTTTTTCAAATTTATTTCATCTCCTTCAAGGTAATTCCCTTCGGATAGAATACTCTTATGCCTGGACCTTCTTCCATTTGGCTTGTTTAGCTTCAATCGAGTCAAAACGATTCGAACAGTCACTCTGGACGGTGCATTGTCACCAAGAGCCTTTTCCAAAATTTCTAACGTTTTGGAAGCCGAAATTTCATTTTTGCAGGAAAAATCCACTTTTTTAGAATAAACTAAACAACCGTATATCGTATCTCATTAACTACTAATAACTAATAACCGTATATCGTATCTCATTAACTACTAACTCGGTTTTGGAAGCCGAAATTTCATTTTTGCAGGAAAAATCCACTTTTTTAGAATAAACTAAACAACCGTATATCGTATCTCATTAACTACTAAAGATATTGACACGAAATTTGACACAGATATCTGTTAATGTGCTACCAAGCTAAGAAAAAAAACTCGTTTGAATAAGCCTGCGCGATTTAAATGGAGAAGTCTTAGTAGTTTTAGATCACAAAAAATTGACATCTTCCAGCCACGCGATTTCTTCTAGAGCAAAACTAACGACACATTCCAATAAGTTGACCAGATCAGCCAAGATTCAGAGATGCCACAATGTATTTGCAGTTTATAACTAAAAAAAACTCCTTTAGAGCTAAATTTTAACGATAAAGTTGGAAAGGATTGAAAAAATCAATTAACCACAGGAAATTTGAGAAATCGAAATTTACTTTACACTGGAAAATTGAGTAAGTTTTGAAGATATTTGAATATTTCAACCATTTACATGGTACCTTCGCAGTTGGGGCTCCTAGCAATATGTTCTTTGTTTGCATACGTTTATGTACCAGGGCTAGAAGAAAAAAGAAAACAGAGATCCAACCCGACTCCTAGGGTTTAGATAACCTAAGGGCTTGTTTGATAATTCGTACGGTGCGATTTAGACTGGATATCCAATATTAGACTTTATAAAAAACAATGGGCACGAAACAGAGAGGCTATTTGATTAAAAAACGAATGAATCTGGGGGTCTATTACGAAATTTTTCGATTTCGGATTTTTACGATATCGAAAAAATTCGATACGCCGCGGATTTACCCTATTATGAAACTTGGAAAATCGAATTTGTAATATTATTTATTATTATAAATATTACAATATTATAAATAATATTTAATTTATTTAAAATTGAATAAATCATTTACAAAAACGTATTTTAAACAAAAACACAAAATACCATAAATTTTACAAAATCCGCCAACTAAATAGCAGTCGAATTTTGCCATGTGCGTTCGAAACAATCCGATACGAATTTCCTTTTTTGTTTCATAATAGGACGAATTTTTTCGATATCGTAAAAATCCGAAATCGAAAAATTTCATAATAGGCCCCCTGATTAAATTCAAAAGAATCCAATTCCTCGACGACTCGAATCGAATCCACAACTAGTCTCCCACGCTTGATAATAGTGGATTGGGGAAAATGCATTGAGAGATTAACACTAGATGGTGTGTTTGTTGTCATATGTATATCGGGCAACACAAATCAGATTGCGTCATACTGAAACGCGTTGGAAAAATAGTTTTGTATTTCGTCGATCGTGTCAAAAGATATATTAGTCTAAAAATTAATGAAATTTCTGAAAAAATGCGCTATATTTTAAAATTTTATTGCGAATAAAGAAAAAACGGTGTCGTCTTCCCTCATGACAATGACACACCGTACCCATCTTTGATGACTCAGCAAAAAATTGAGACCTTCGCTGGGAAGTTTTGATATATCTACCGTATAGCCCGGACCCCCGGACCTTGCACCCTGAAAACTCTCTTGATGGTCTAAAGTTGGCTTTAAAAAAGGACTGAAAACCAATTGGCCAAGTTTTTCGCCGATAGAACACAGAAATTCTACACCGAGGGAATTATGAAACTTCCCGAAAAATGGCAAAAGGTCATAGATAATAATGGCCAATATGTACTTAAAAAAAAATTACTCATTACCTTTTCCACAGCCCAATATAACGGACTGAAATGGCAAAGAACTCAAACCTGTTTAATCGGGTGTCGTCTTCGTTGCATCTTAAAATAGGTCCAATTAGAAGTTGGGCCTATTATAAAGCACTTAATAGCCGACCATATACTTTTTTAGATGACATACAGTAGTCTATCACATACAGTACGCTACAATTTTCAACTTTCTTTGGTTTAAAACTTAAATTAATTCCACCTGTCATGGAGACAGTCAGCCCTGCTTGCAAGAATAGCATTTCTCTTAATCGACCAAATAAACACTTTGATCAAATGTTTGTTTGTTATTGCTGAACAGGTTTCAGGCTGACAACCCCAACATTTTCCGTGTATTTTATACATTTTTCTTTTTTAGAGTTTTGTTTATATTTTTCTTGCAACGCAAAAATTTTAGTTTGGAGACAAGCTCATTTAAATACATAAATCACAAAAAATAAATTATAGTAAAGTATCGTGTTTATTCTTCGTCTGAATCAAGCACCTCTGTGGTACTTCATGTTTTAGAAATGATTTTTGCATAATGACAAGAAATTCTGATCTTATCATCAGCACTTCTGAGAAATAAGTAGCAATGAGTATTGAGATCAGAGCCCAGCTTTGTTCGAAATACACTTACATACACCAGTCTAAGTCTTTCTCCGTAAATAATGCCTGGGCGTTTTATTCGAAAGTAAAATCTTTAAAAAAAAAACCTTTTAAACCGTTCATTCGAATATAATGCCTAGATCAAATGGTTTTCAAACTAAATGAGTATTTTTGACGAATTTTTGAAATAAATAGAGCATTAAAACTTCGATTTATACAAATAAATTGAAGTTTTATTGCTCTATTTTGAAAATTGTGGCCTACGTATTGTAATTGACCTTTTTAAATATAAAAATAGACCAGATCACTTACTAATTGAATAAAATAAACAAACAAAATTTCTTGTAAGCATCGCAATCTGGTTGGAATGAAAAAAAAAGAAGTGCCCACACTTTAATAACAGAAGTATTGAAACATTTTCTCAGAATTACAAGCAGATTTCCCGCACTAATATAAATCATTAAAAAAAAATCACCCCATCCTACTTACTGAATACAACCACTTTGCAATTCAGAAGAAAGGATTTACCAGCCCAACGTTCTCAGTGGCAATTGTTTTGGCAACATGGATATGATGAAACACCTTGCTTGTTAACTCCACTTAAAAGGAGTTGAACTTCAACAAAATTCATGCCAAAGAGAGATGATCTTACAGAGATGTTTCAGCCAAATCAAAAAAAAGACTTCCTATTATGAGCAGCAATCGAATTCGAGTGCCTACCGAAAAGGTTTCAAAATGTAATTTGTAATTCGTTGCACGATAATTTTTGAAGCAATCATTTTATTTTTTTATAGTCAAAAAATACTAGTCTCCAATTTAACCACTGAGTGTTGGCTAAATTACAAATTAAATCAGTTTTGAAATGTTTAACAGATATAAGCACTATACTATTTGTTTAACACGCCTAGACGTAGTTTACAGTGCAAGAAAATACTACCGGTTAGCTACCGGTTTTAACTTATTCAAAATTCGAAATGTAACTTAAAAATATCAACTGGCCGTTGAAGCAAAACGGCAAGGAATCTTATGAGCCTTTTGCGCGAAATCTTTATTAATGTTTTGTTTGTTGCTCCTAATAAGAGTAATGATACCAATTACCGCAGTTTTATATTTTGTAAAAATTGTTCCGCCAATTCCAGACTTTTGAAGAAATTGTCCGTGGGTTATGAATCGAATTTTAGCACTAACTGTTCATCTTAATCGATATTCAAATGTTCTTATCTCGTTCCGTAGTTATCGAACCTCAAAAATCGAAATAACTGCTTTCTTTTTTTTGTAGGACTCATGGCTCTTTCAATTCGTCTCAGAGGCAATAATGTATACTAATGGCGCCAAAAAATATTTAGGATTATACTTTGGGAGGCCGGTGGCATAAGTAAATATTTTCCTTACGCATCTAGAAATTTCAGCCCGTTTCTTACCTACAAAGTATATGGAAAAACGTTGACGGTTTTAAGACTAAAAACTTTCAAGCCATTTAATAAAAATAGCCTAACGTTTTAGATCCGATTTTTTGATATAAAACAATAAAAACATTCCTGGAATATCTAATCAAGTGGGCCAAAACTTTTTAATTCACATTGAAACAAGCCTGAGAAGGTCAATTCTTCAACTGAGAGTAACGTGGAATTCGCATTCTAAATCAACCGGTATTCGATATTTGGACCATTTATTTCTGTGACCACAAGTCATAATGTCATAAGTCGGGTTATACCCTTTTACATTTTCAAATTCGAAATCTCCACATTACGACTTGTGGCCACAAATTTTTAAAGTGGTGCATGTCCATTAGTATAACCTTTTTATCGGTAAACAATTTATAGTTAAAATAATTATGCAAAAAAAAAACAAAATTTAAAATCCCATATACTTTTTCATTTATCGATTCTCAATTCTTTAATTATCTCATTTCAACAAAATATGGACTTACACCACTTTCAAAATAAACGGTCCATTTAACATATTTAAAGAGAAAATTAATCAATAACTTTATTCCAGTAATTAAACAGGAAACATTTGTAATATTATTAAATTTTTGTACTAATCGACTAATCAAACCCAAAGTATTCTCGTTCCCCAAAATCATCTACCGAAAACCCAACCCAACCGACAAATTATTACAAGCATACAAAATTAATTACTTTTTTTATTCAATCGATATAATGTCGTTAAGACACACAAGTACAACAAAATCAACAAATTAAACATGTGTTAATTAATTGCTTCCAACAAAAAATGTGTACATATATAAAAATTAAATTATATAAGACAAACCGATCAATTGTTTACCTAATTATATTTTAACTCACCTTTTTCTAATTTCTAACATTAATACTATTATTATAATACACACAATACGAATGAACATGCGTATATGAAATAAACCAAACTTTGTAAATACAATTATCAGTTTGGATATACTATACTATACGTATGCACAGACATTTCTATACACAATTTACCAAGTCACATGGGAATTTTTTTTTAATTTACCTTTACAGTTACATATTTAATTATTATTAACTAGGCGAAATTTTTTGTTAATTTAATTATGATAAACATCAACAATTGAAACATATGTAGATAGTCAAAAAATTTAGTAGCTCGTCTATGAAATGGAATTGAGTAAGTTTAATATCCCTTAATATTGCAGCATTCAATTAATCGTGTTTCTCGTAAGTTTATAAATATATCGGTGGCGCGCACATGTTAACGTATTATCAGGTACGAAAAAGCAGAGATAAAGTAATGTAGAGTTCAAAATAAAAAAAATATATATAAAATAAACCGCGCTATTCATCTTACACAACATTAATCTAAAAAAAGAAAAATTTTCTTAATCACACGCATACACTTAGAGCCAAACGCTGAAATATAATAAAAATAATGATACTTTAAATTACATAAATATAATATAGAGAGATAGATAATTGCTACTTAGTATCACGTGAATTTTTTTTTTTTTTATTTAATTTATTTAATACATAAACAAATTAAATTTAAAATAAATGTACTCCAATTTTTAATTAAAATAAACCGAATATTAATCTTTTCTCACCTTCTCAACGAAAATTTTCAGATCGGGTTTTCGGTTAAATACCTAACGATTTTTTTTTTTTTTTACCTCGTTCAAACCGTTTTTTACCCGAGTAGATATACACAACATTTTTTTTGTGTGCTGTTTGTTTGCCTAAGTATGTGGGATGATATTTTTTTTTCTAAATCTTATGTATTTTATATGTATATGTACAAATGCTAGAATTTAAAATTAATAAAATAAATGTATTTGTAATAAAATAATGAAATTCGAGGTCGCGAAATATTTACAACTGTAAAAAAATAAAATAATGCGCGTAATATAATAAAAAAAAAAAAAAAACGATCGTGAAATATAAGAATTTATCAGTAATATAAGTAACGTGTAATGCTATTGCGTGTTATGCTCTTATCATTTATTTTTGTATACTCGTTTATGATAATACAAAGTTAATTTCGTTGGTAAAATTGTATGAGTAGCACACATTCACATATACTTAAACAAATACATACTCTAATTTCCAATTGCAGGTATAATTGGTTGTAATTATGCGACATAAATTCTTTATTTAGCAATCATAGAGCCATTTACGACTGTGTCTGTAACGTACGATATTAAAAGAAAATTTACTAAGCGTTTGACATATTGAATGAGAAAGGGTTGACAACACCGGTAATTTGGCGCGAACTATATAAATAGCATGATCATAAATTTAAAGCCATCTGTGTCTTTGAAAATAAAGTAGCAATTACATTTTTTATGATTGTTGGCAAGCTTTATTTTTATTGAAAATGTGTTGAGTATTAAATTTAATCAAATGTCAGAATGAGTAAAATATGGGACCCCATTTTGGGCGCCGGGTTATGGCCTTAACAAAAAAAAATATGGCGGTCTCACCTATCTCCAGAGATTTTAAAGAATCAATGACACAAATACTCGAAACACCAGCAATCATCCGGAAACTAACCGTACATTCTATAAAAAATAATTGATGATTACCACGCAGCACTCCAGTAAAATAAAAGGATTTTCTCTGACTTATTTATTACTCAATTGAGTCTAGATTGAAAAAACTCAGAATAGAAAGCCTAATGAAAAAACCCTAAACACAGGCTAATCAAATCTATCTCAAAGGGTCTCGATTTGCTGGATTGATGTCATCAAAGACTCTTTAATGATATAATGTGTCTACTTAGTGTAGATAAGCACTAGGCTTTAAAAAACGAGATAAACCTGAAAATTTGTTATAATTTTAACGCTTACAAAAAACAAACAAAATTTTTCCCATTAAATTCATAACAGTTATTCTTGTGTATAATGTAAGGGAGTAATTGAAATGTTTTTTGGAAATAAAAAATGTAAAGCATGTCTGGTTTGCGCTAACGCAACTTTCTGCAAAAATGGTCTAACATAACAAAAAATAAAGTCGTGTCACATCATTTTCATAACTATAGTCAGGTCACATCAGTTGAAAAAAAAAAAAATCTGCTGCGCTGCTCGGTGTTCACAGGTAAAAGCAGCCGATAGTGTAGATTCTTTCGGACATGTCGTGCTGTATCACTCTTTATTTGTTTGCTACATCTAAAGTCGTTTTATACGACAAGCGTTGCTTGATTTTTGCAAGTGACAGACGAATACAACAAAATGGAAAGACACAAATTATTATTGTTTATATTTTAAAATGTTGTTAATTGAGTAATTTTGAACACCGTTTTAAATATGTTGAAAATTGTTGTTATAAAACGTTTTTATTTGTAATTTGCCTTATTTTTATCACGTTTATATTAGCTCACTCTACTGTGTCTCTGTTTGTATCGTCAAATTTTGTAATCAATTTTTCAACCACTTGCGATAGTTCAATTGAGCTGAAATTTTGCATGCAGGCTTAACTCCGATGACAATAAAAGATTCTAACATTTTTGGACATTAAATGTTTTCTAGTTGCACTCGTATTGCTTGAATTTCCTTCAAGAAGATCAATTTTCAAGTGGCGTGACACATCACTTGAAATGACATGAAATGGCACAAGTATGGGAATTGGAGTGATGATCTTTTAAAGAAGAGATGCCAAACGGAATTCGGTTACAATCCCGAAAACCAGTAATTAATTGAACATGACCTTTTAAGGGTTTTTAATAATGATGTAAATCTAACCCGGGGTCTACACTATGCAAAATTGCTGATATTTTCTCTCATGAAATTAAATTTATCAATGTATGTGTAAGTATATTATACAAATTTTGAAATTCTCAGCAAATTATCAGCAGGCTATTTCACGAAAAAATTCTCAGCAAATTATCAGCAGGCTATTTCACGAAAAAATTATCATGAAATTTGTACGAAATGTCAAATTAAAATGCAATTTTCAGATGTTTTTTCATTTTTTTCCGAGTGTTGGGAGGTTCGTATCTGCATAAAAAAAAATCTTTCGCAATGGTATTTAATACTGAAAATACTATAAAATTAATTCATATGTTTAGGAATAACGAATGTGTCAAAATCCTCAAGTTTTTTTAGGATTATTAGCTTATTAATCGCTTTACGCCGTCTATCCATTATGTCTTTGCTGCACGATTTTAAAAACCTACTAATTTTCTGACAATATTCAGCGAATTTTATTTGACAATTGAAGAAATTATCATGAGAGTAAAATGCCCAGTTATGCCTCAATTCCACTGTGAATCAAAGTTTGTCAGTAAAAATAACTTGAGATAAAAATATAAAATCGGTGGTTGCGTGAACGAGACACACAACGGAGTCAGTCAAGTTTTTACTTACAAAAAATGTGTATCTGTGTTAGTGCACTGAGGTCGAAATTAAAAAAAAGTATCAAATCGAGAACATTTTATGGCAGTCCAACTAATACATGTACATAAATATTTTGTACTGATGAAAAATATTTCTCGCACCCGCTGATAATTTTAATTGTTTGGTATTTTAAGGGAAAGATTTTTTTTAATTTTGTATTTTATGACGGAAATAATTTGAATAAAATAATTCTGATATGAGTATTAATAATAATTAAATTTTTAGATTATTTTGAAACGTGAAAATACTCGAATTAACACTAATTCATAATTTTTCTAATAATTTTGGGTTATTCTAGGTTATGTTTTTGTTTGCTGTCAAAACACTAAGGAAATTTTAAAGTTTGCAATTTTTATGGTAAAGTCTAATGTGTGGCGAAAATATTCGAAAAAATAATTCTGATGTGAGCATTAATAATAATTAATTTTTTAAATTATTTTGAATCGTAAAAATACTCGAATTAACACTAATTCATAATTTTTTTTAATAATTCTTGGTTATGTTTTTGTTTGCTGTCAAGATGTATCCATAAAATTTACTATAAAAAAAAACAATAACAAAATACTTTGTCTTTGTCTCTCTGATGGATTATTTTTTTTTGTCTTCTTCCAACTTCAAGTCAGCTCAGTCAATTTTTCACAGTGGAATTGGGGCTTTATGATAATTTTTTAACAAATATTTATCAATACATTGAAAAAAACACACACATACATAAAATTTCATGAGAGAAAATATCAGCAATTTTGCATAGTGTAGACCCCGGGTAAAGGATGGATGCGATATTGCTTGGATTTGTGTGAATCGTGAAAAAATACGACATGATTTTTTTTTTTTTCTAAATCCAAAAATTTAGAATTAAATACGGGCAACCAATAACCGGACAGCCTTGAGACAGTCCTCACATAAGGAATCCTGGGCTAGTCCCATTCGTTGAAGAAGAATCTAAAAACGGTCATGACTACGAATAACAAGGGTCGTCCAAGAATGAGAAATGACGATTTTTTTATTTCGCCGATTCTAAATAAAAAATAATCAGTTAGCTGAAATAATAATAACTCTCATGTCATCGAACCGAAATTCGTGTTCAGGATCCCTTAAGCTTATGTTAAATGCCAAATGATCGTCGCATAACAGAGACATGAAGAACTGAGAGGCCCGAGTCTATTCCTATTTGATACAACCAATTCCGGTCATAAATTTAAAGAAATATTTTGCTAACCATCATTTTTCGTTTGCTAGTTGGCTTGCGACAGCAATTCAATTGTACTGCTGCAAGATTCATCTAAGTTATTTATTTATACCTAATTACAATCTAGTCTCCTGGACTAATGAACAATTTGTTTCTGACTTAATTTACTAACTCATCTAAGTAACGCCAATAACATTTATTTTATTGGGGTTTTCAAAATCTATGTTATGGTCATGGTTCATCTACGATATAAAATTACGGCTCGATTTTGTTCTTGAGCAAGGTTCTATTTTTCAAAACCTTTCAATTTGTCGAAATATACTAAAACATGTGAAATTATATACAGCATTCTCTGTACCAACCCGAAACTACTGCAATGATCATCGCAAGATGGATTGCACAGCTCTTCTTCCCCGTTTTTTTAGGAGGCCCATTTCCAAAATAAGAAACTCCTCGGAAATTCAATGGATTGATTGTTAAACTATCGCAAATCTCCAAATGTTAATTCCATATTTCTCAAGTTTAGATGGAATGTAGTGTGGTTACATCTACACATTTTTAATACGCAATCTTGACTAATTCTGATATCAGTTTATCTAGATCGTCAAATAGCACATATTTGGCATCTTTTAATTTTGTTTTCTAATAGTGAGAAATGAAAAAAATTGTACACAACACCGCATAGTGCGAACTATAAAGCCTAATATATGTATTATAAATTAACTGATCACACTTTTCATTTGCAATAATTGGAGATATATGTACTATTTAGAGATTTTCATTGAATTTCCAATCTACCAGTAATCTGTAAAAGTACTAAAATGCTGGACTTTTCCCGTACCAAGCTATTTTCAATATAAATGAAGGAAATACATTTATATTGAAATTACCTATTGAGTCAAAGAGACTCATCGCATGCTATTTGTTTTTTAAACGGGACGGTTAGCCCTATTTTCGGTTCAAGTAAAAAATTAAGTTTGGTCAAAAAATTTCGCATTCCTGTGACATAAAATTTGACGAAACGTCGTTGAAATTTTTAAATTAGTTAAAGTTTTCCATGTCACTTACCGTATTCTTACTTTAAGTTTATAAGTTTTTATAAGTTATCTATGGTTTCCACTTTAATTGTTTAAGATAACCCCAAGCTGTTTTATGATTTTGTAATCACATCATCGAAAAGAGAGGGTCCAGACAAATCCGCCCAATGATTCTGCGCTTCCACTGCTTAAGGTTTGAGCGATAAAGCTAAAATTATGTAGTTTGTGCACGCAATAAACATGATAACACGTCTCATCCCCTCATAATATAGTTAATTTACCACAGAAGTCCTTTTTAAGCTTCAATGAAGATAAAAAAAGAGAAGACACTGAAGTATGCTGTTTGGTAGAACACCAAGAAAAATGTCTTTGACAAAGTTGTTTTTGACAATAGAACAAGTGAAATAAAGTATACGCTTATTTTATTACCGAGACACAAACTAGCTTCTAATTAAACCGATTTGAATTAAAGCGATTGCCTAATAATTTTTTTAAATATTTGGCATCGGCCCAATTATAATAGATAGCCTAAACCCGTTAATATGCCACAGTCAATAATATATTATGACTAATAATTTCCTTTATTAATAAAATACATACATGCATATGCAAGTGAATGCGGAAACGTTTAATGAAATGACGAGCCATTACAAAAAATTTTGTATCAGCAAAAAAATATAATTTTATCTTAAAAAGTTGTAGATTACGTTACAACAAACATTTTCAAGGTCATCAATTTTAATAAAGATACATATATTCCTAACGGACATTATTTAGTAAAAAAAAATCCAAAATTGTATACTGATATTACTGCAACAAAAGTTTTAATGTTTTGTAGTGACTTTTTTAATATAAATATTGATTTCAGTAACTGCTAAAAATTCGTAATTGTAACAGCATTTTCACGTGACAAAAATATAGAGCTTTTCCTAGAAACAGATTTTTCATTTATGAATAACTGACTGCATATTTTTATTTAAATTAGTGAGAAAAAATACAAAATAATTCAAATTATGTATTAAATAAAATATTCAATTTTCATTAATCTAACATCCAGTAAAAATTATTTTCGAGTTATTTCGTTAAATACCGAGTCATTTATTCATATATGGAAAATCTGTTTCTTGGAAAACTTTGGTATTTATGTCAATTGACAATTCTAATGATGATTAAACAACTCTAGGCCAAGAGGTCAGGTTTTATTACAGGTAGGTATTTATTTCCGAACTCAAAACCAATCAAATCACGTTAAGAGCTTGAAAATAAACACCTAGGATAAAAACCGACGTCGTGTATCAGCCATTAATAACACTTGCCCTATTTCAGATAATAACTTTGGTTAAACATTGTTGTTTCGCTCCAAAAAAGTAAAGTGAAGAATCCTCAACTCTCGTAGAGAGAATTCTACTTTGAACAAAAATGTTTCATCAAAATTACAATCAGTTGTTCTTTACGCCATCGTCGGAAACAACTTTGGACCATCAAAATGATGGCTCACTATTCTTTCCGTGTTGATCAGAATGTTACCATACCAACAGATTCGCAGACCAACCTAAAACTAATAATGAGCTTAAGAGTCGCCGTCTGCCCTTAGCCTGTCTAGCAGAACAACGGGCATACGCGCAAAGAGCACGAAATCTTTCAAATTTAAAAAATGTTTTGTACGTAATTGATTGTGTAATTAAATAAAAGAAAACTATTTTTTTTTATTATGTTTACCGAAAATAAAATCAAAACTTTATTTTGTAAACGCAGCACGTTCTTGTTCAAATACAATTTCTTTGTATTTTTTCAAGAAATTGACGTTCCGCTATTTTTCTACAGTATGATGTGTACATACGATATACAGTTTTAAATTTTTTTTTTATGTAGGTATATTACAAATATTTCTATTTGTATTTTTTCTTCGGGAATTTATTTTTAAACATGAATTAATATACATATAGAAAAATATGAGTCTTCTACTTAATAAAATAGCAAATTTTATTTTTGGCCGAATCGATCATGATTCTGTCTGTGAGACAATGTCTGTCTGTGACAGTCGAGTTTTTTTTTTTTTTGCTATTCCTAATCCTAACAATTTTTAGTTCTTGATATTTAAAATAAATAGAAAACAAATATTCTCACAATTATTATATTTAAATAAATGTGAAACGTCTAGAAAAATCACATTAAAATCATCAGATATAAGAATCATGCGTATATTTTTGTATTGATGAGAAGATGAATAAGAAAATTTAGCAGAGGGGAAAAAAATAATCCAAATTTATATTCAATTTATAACATAATAAATTCAATTCTTAAACCAAAATCTTTTATTTAACAAAAATAAGTATATTTGCATAATTTACGTACAACTTTTTTGCCGGTTTAAAACTTGGTTTTGCAAAAATTTTCTGAGAGAAATTTAAAATCGAAAAATGAAAAAAAAAATCGAATAGAAAATGGCGACCGGACACTCCTCAATGCGTCACAAAAAAATTTTTTCGACACAAATTTTCCTTCACTTATTTTTTAAAAGCCAAATAATTTTTACTTACGATTTAAATTATAATAATATAATATATTTAAATATACTAAAATAAATTTTATAATAACGACTAGACGTATCGTATGTACTATGTATATTGAATAATTTTCGTCTATATGTGTATTCACATCGGAACGGAACCAGCAAAAAAAAAAAAAAAAAATTTAAAACGTAAATTATAAGATTTCTGATTTTCGATTTTTTTTTTTTTTGAACACACTCAATTTATGTGATTATTTGATTTATAGTTTAATTAAATGATTAATAAATATACAAATTTATTTAATTTATAATGGCACACAAAAAAAATTATTATACAGATGTATCTACTCACTATTTTTTTTATATTCGGAATATCTCAACTTCTCTTTTCAATTTTTCACAAAAGTCCGCGATTGGAACCAGGCGTGTAGGTAAAAAAAAAAACTAGACAATTTTGTACAAGATTTTTTTTTTATGTGAAATTTTTTTTTTTTTTGGTTTCGTTCGAAAAAATTGTACTAGAATATCGAAAGGTTTGATTTTGCGGTGTGGAAAACCGGTTTAAATTTAAATTAGAATGTGGTTTTAAGATCTTGATATATATTCAATATATGTTAAAAGCATATATCTATCAAACTGAAGTCGGTTAGTGCAATAAATTTTTATTAATTCTAAAATTTTATTGGTTAAACTTGAATTTAAAAATGCTGATATATAAATAATTGTAGTACTAGACGTTTGGTTAAAATTCGAACATTACAATTCGAGGTCAATTTTTTGTCGTAATCATTTATATTATGACTTCATTTATTAAAAAATTATTATATTTACAGTAATTTATAGCGCAAAATAATACAATTATTTAATTTATAAGAAATATAATTTTATTTATACTTAATAAATAAAATAAAATATAGATGGCGCCAAATTTTTAGCTCAATAAAACATCGATTCAAATTTTGAAATTTTGATTGTGTTTGTATGAGGAAAAATATCAACTCAACCGGCATATATATACGAGTATTCTTTGGGCTCTCATTTTCCTCGTTTCTTTCCTTATTAATTTTAGGACTAGCATTGGTTTTAGCTGTCTCAGTCAAAGTGGCGCCATTTATTTCTTGGTGTGGAAATATTAATAACTAAAAATCGCTGTTTATTTAATTAAAAAAACATTAAATCTTCCTTTTCCAAAATTTGCAAACATAATACACAATTGAATAAACATTAGTAAATTCCTATTTTAATTTAAAAACAAATTAAATCTTCTTCTTTTCCAAAATTTGCCATCGTCGCCTGTCAAGTGAGACAGCTAAAACCAATCCGTGCCAATTTTAGTTTATAGGCAGAGAGGTATGGAACGACAAAAATCAGTGCCCAGAGAAAACTTGAAAGAATGGCTGAATGTAGGTACGATTTAGATTTTCTGTGAATGCGACAAAATGCCAAAATATCAAATTTTATGCAGCTACAGTTGAGTTTTAAAGCGTAGTTAGGCGCTTTCGAAATAATTCGATGGTTATATAGTTTTATATTATAAAAGTTCAGAAAGGAAAAGGAAAACAACAGTTTTTTTCCTTTTTTTTCCTGTATTTTCTTATACAAAACGTTAACCGTTGAAAATAGCGTCGAATTGTTTAGTTAGGCCTCTGCATTTATTTTTATGTGTATTAATTACTATGTTCTTTATTTAATAAATTTATCTTTCTTTGTGCAATAAAAGATTCTTTTGGACCGAAATAAATAAGAAAAATGTCAAATATCTCTACTTTAGAGATGGATAAAACGCTAAATATCTGACTTTTTGCCAATTTTGTCAAAAATAGGTTTAAAACCTAAAATTGTGGTCAAAAACTCTCAAAAACTGTCGAAAAGTGTAAAAAACTGTGCGTATGGTAGGTACGTACTGTAAAAAATAGGAAACAAAATGTTGCTTTTGTTTCATGAGCAAATTTTTGAAATATACCGGTAAAATTTGAACTTTTTCTTTTTGTTGAAACTGTTCTTTAAGTAAATAAAGTTAAAATTGTACATTTTTCAATTTTGTTTCGCTGTCAAAAAGACAGATTTTAAACGACTGTCAAGAACTCATGTCAAACAGTGTCAAAAATTGTGTCAATGCCACCTTGGGACACTACCCATCTTATTTAATATCGAACACCAGATATCAGCTACTTTACGTTAAAAGAGTAATAAGATAGGCAAAGAAATTGGGCTGGCCATTATACCTATTGTAACTTGTCAGAGACGGAATAATCAGCTCGTAGTACCGAAATGGTTGCAGTGACCGTTTAGTTGCTGGTAATATAATTATTTTGCAAACTTGTGCATTTTCACAATCTCAAATAAGGTATAATTTTTGGGGCTGCTCTTTGTGGTTGATCTCCCCCAAGATTTTACAAAGGAGTGTCGAGGGGCACGAATTAAATTTATTAGCTATCAAGTGGTATGCACTTTATAAGACTGAGTAAAATAACTTTTTGTTTCTGGTAATTTTCTTGATGAAATACAATTTTTATTTTAAATATAGATACAAATTAGTTAATAATTATTATTTTTGTTTTTGTTTTAAATTTTTATTAAATACAATATGGTATCTGTGACTTTAGCCTTCTCAAAATCAACTATGGCCCTTTCCGAAAGTTATACTTATTTATTTAGACATACTACAATATCTAAATAAGTATGTTGGCGAGGTAAGTTAAAATAATTATGTCTCTACAAAAAAATCATTTTGTTTTTATTTTAAATTTTTTTTTGTATGTAAGGGATAGAAATATACTTATTTTAACTTACCTCGCCAACATGTTTACGATGAAATACGTATGTCTAAATAAATAAGTACAACTTTCGAAAAGAGCCTACAGTGGAGTACCGTGGTTTAATGATACCGTCAAGAAATCGCACTGGAGATTAACGTTGCGTCCATTCTTCGTGATTGTCGAGACTTGAACTAGACTCGATGGTGCTGGAAAAGTAATTCGTTTGGGTCAAACTATGACAACTAGCTACCTATATCTAGTAAAAAATGTCGGACCTACTGATTACTGCTTGAAGGCCAGTATAAAAAGGCTATAATGCTTTACGCAAAGCTTCTGTTCTTATAAAATACGAGTATATTCGCTTAATTGCCGACTGATGAATATTTTATCTGTCGCATGTCTGTTGCTGGAACTACGCTCGTTATGCTCCAAAATCTGGCCAGGTATTCACAATTTATTACCGTACACCAACTCTGCCGAGGTTGCTCGCAATTCGTTTCTAAGATAGAAAATACTTGAGAACCTGCCAGTTGAATGGTAAAGTCCTTTAGATGAGGAATGGGGTAACAATCCGGAACAGTAACATTGTTCAGAGCACGATAGTCTCCACTTGACCGCCATTCTACCGGCTGGACCATGCGCTACTATTAAGTCGGTATATACCTTGTGCCATCATTCCTCAAAATATGCCTTAGCTATTCGAAGTTTGTTTAACCTGTTTGCTTCGGGCGAAAAACTTTGAAAAGTTGGCAACCGTAGGATTTACTATCGACTTCATTTATATTTGTATTGGAAGAGGTATTTTTCATATGTGGTGAACGGATATCATTATATGGCCTACTAGGAATGGTACCATCAGCAGCCGAAAGCGTGCCTCTAGCCTCAGCCAAACGAGATTCAATTAATTGTTGTACTCGCGTTGTTGTAACCGTAATATTCTCGGGAGGGTCATTTGCGCCAAAACTGTGCGTGAAACCTGTTTTTATAAAAGATTTCAAGAAGCACACCGAGCAGAAAACGGCATGATTTTATTCTATCAATTTGGAGCACTATTCTAAAGTGTAAACCTAACTCAGATAAAAGGAAAACTGGAATTCTCACATTACCTTTACTCTCGTCTACAAGTATCAATAAAATAATCCTTTTGACGAGCTCAATTCAACTTGCCAATTTATGAGCACAACTCATTTATAATTTTATATTGAGCTACCAACAAATTAATGGGCCAACAATTTAATTTGACTGTCACATTGTTAAATGTATTTTTGTGTTTTGTAATTTTTTTTTTTATTTCGAGGATTTCATGTCAGATAAATGATAAATAAGTAATTTAAAATTAAAATCCGTGCGAATACATTTATTAATTATTTAGTAAGTAACTTCAAAATTCCCTAAGTAATTCACCGCTTTAAAACGTCAAAAATAATTTTGTAAACAAATATAGGGTGATGTTAAAATGTTACGACATTTGTACACTTGCGTGATAGTTTTGAGAAGCTCGACTCATTTAAATCGGAAATTTCAATTTAAAAATTCGGTCGGAGCTTGTTGTTTATGGAAACACTTTACTCCTTTTACATTATATGCCCGCGATATATAATTCGATAATTACATTTTTCAGATCGCTCGTCGCATTGCCAGAATATGAGTATCATGCACTCAACGGCACGGGCCGTTTTAATTTCACACGAGGATTTTTTAGAAAAGCTTTATTCTCCAAACTACACAATAAATCCGAATATATTCGATATAACTTCACCATATTTACGACAAAATCAAACATACTTTGAAGACAACGCTGATAGCCGTAAGCGAAAGCGGAGGCAACATGCTAAAGACGAAGATCCGATTAGCAAGCATGTTGAACAAGTGTTTAATAATTTTTTGAAGTCCGTTGAAAAGTTGAGCCTATTTAATAATGAACAAACTATCAGCGCTAAAAACAATAAGACTACAACAGATTTTATACAAGATTTCTATTCAAATCTGGGGGATGAGGAGTTACCGATATTAAATGGAAAGAACACATCTGATAGTTTCATCGAAACGCGAGTCTCGAACGAATCATATTTAATACCACCGCATTGCCAATTTTACTGTAATAACGTTACAAACATATCAAAACTCGTAGAGCACGAAAAATACGATCTGATTGTTCTCGATCCACCTTGGTGGAATAAATACATTCGACGGGTGAATAAAAATTTCGCAAATAATCGAAAATACAGTTACAAAATGATGGAGAATGATGATATTCTGAATATTCCAATCGAAAAATTGACTCGATTAAATTCACTTGTTGTGATTTGGTGTACAAATTCGCAAGCTCATTTAACGGCAACGGAGACAAAATTTCTCGCGAAATGGGATTTAAAGCTGGTCAAGTTATGTTATTGGCTTAAGGTGACGAAATTTGGTCAACCGGTATGCCAATTCCGTGGGCCACTGTGTAAGCAGCCGTATGAGAATATTTTGATTGCTTGCCATAAAGATGCTGATTTAACCCGTTTCAATGGATTAATTGAGTTAGATTTGGTTTTAAGTGTTCCAAGTGCGATACATTCACACAAACCACCGTTAATCGAGATATTAAGGCCGTTTCTACCGGATTATCCTCACTGTTTAGAAATATTTGCCAGATCTTTACTGCCAAATTTTACATCACTCGGCTTGGAAGTATTAAAACTACAAAATATTAAATTGTTTGAGAAAAGATGAAAAATAATCAGGAAAGCAAGTAATCGGGTTTGGATTTCCATCATTCTCATAGACACAATTTAAATTATTTAAAATTAAATTTTATTCATTTTGCAAATTTAATAAACGAATGATTAAAATAATATTATTGTTTGTTGTGAAGAGTAAATTAATTAATTTTAGTTAAAATTAAGATTTATAGATTTAAGTTCATATTGTTTCTCTATAATTATGATTTATAACCATTTGGATTCATTGTTTGCCATCTCCAAAAATCTGTGCACATCTCTTCCAAGGAACGTTCAGCCCGCCAGCCCAATTCACTTTCGGCGAGTGTTCTAAAATAGAAGAATTAAATATGAGTAGGTAAATAGTTTAAAACGTTATCTTAGAATTATGTAACTTACGGATCAGCGTACATGGAACAAATGTCGCCCTCCCGACGTGCCTTAATCTCATACGGCACTTTAACATTATTTACTTTTTCGAATGTGTTTAACAATTCCATAACTGACACTCCTTTGCCTGTGCCCAAATTATACATTTTAATGCCAAAATGCGTATTTTCCAATTTTTCAAGGGCGTGGACATGGCCCCCCGCCAAATCCATAACATGAATATAATCCCGAATTCCGGTACCATCGGGCGTATTATAATCATCCCCGAATATTGTTAGAACATCTTTTTTACCCGTAGCCACTTGGCTCATGAATGGCATTATGTTGGTAAACTGTTTGGTTGGATCCTCACCAATGAGCCCAGATTGATGAGCTCCCACCGGATTAAAATACCGCAACGCAATCATATTCCATTTATCATTCGACTTGGATAAATCTTTTAGCATTTCTTCAATAAAATATTTTGTTCGCCCATACACATTTGTTACATTGCCTGTTTCTTTCTCCTCCGTGATTGGCAAACTTTTTGGTTCACCATATACTGTGCACGAGCTAGAGAACACCAAGTGATAGATATTATGTTTCTCCATCACCTCAAGTAAATTTATAATGCCAATCATGTTATTTTTATAGTACAACAGTGGCAATTGCATAGATTCTCCGACCGCTTTCATCGCAGCAAAATGTATGACCGAATCGATTTTATGTTTTTGAAAAATCATTTCCAAATCATCTTTGTCGAGCAGATCACATTTGTAGAACGTAACTGGTTTGCCGGTAATTTTTTCGACCCGTTTCAATGCCATCGATTCATTTTTAAGTCCTGTGACTGAATTTGTAAAATTATCAAGCGCCACCACATTGTAACCAGCTTCTTGTAGTGTCACAACACAATGAGATCCAATGTATCCAGCACCGCCGGTTACTAGAACAGTTTTACCACCATTAGCTGTCGATGTCATGTCTGGATCTGAAATTAACAAATTACTTGATTAGAAATGTTTTAATATTTAACGACTAAACGATACAACTACCTAAGGGAAAAAGTAAATTTGCTAAACTAAAACTATTTTTAATCGACGAATGTTATTTTGTGTTGTTCCAAAAAAAAAAAACCCGGAAATACGGTTTAGCTAATTATAGTTGAAAATTATAACAACTGACACGTATTGGTAGTAAAATTGAATAAAATGTAGGCTATTAAATTAAAGCTAAAAAAAATCACATATGTAAATATTATCAAAGGTGTGTTAACGTTTGACTCGTAAATGGTTTGATTAACATAAGTATGTGATCGAGAATCAAGTAGCAAACAACCCCGAAATTTATAGAAAATTACAATGAAAATCAGTTCAAGTTCAATGATTTCTTCTTTTCATTTAGATTTGTTATATAATTTCATCACAGACTGTGTAGTTTCATTAGTTTTATAAAATATCATTCACACGAGAAAGAAGCTGAGCTTAAGGCGAAGTGTAGACCTGTATAAATTACAAACCTGATTTTTACGATTACAATTTATGCTCATATTTAGTGGTTTTGACATGTATATGCTAATTTATTTATTTGTCGGGGTTTACGGCAGTAAAGCGTTGCTAACCAAGCGTAAAACGCTTTTAGGTCAAAAATGATTAGAGAGCCGGTTTAAAGCTAAATAATTGTAGCTCAAATCTATTTCTAGTCTGAACTCAGCTATCACTCAAATAGAAAAATCAAATTAAAGCTAAATTTCAACAAACAATCCCAGAAAATCGAAAATGTAATTCTGTATTTTGTAAGTCACTTAACTTAGCTATAGGTATAAGTGTATTTGGTATAAATCAAAAAAGTTTAAGGCACAATTTTATCTGAATCATCATTTCCCGTTAATTAACGGGAACCAAACTTGAAGATTGTGATTCAATGGATGGCTACGTTTCTATTATTATTATGGCGGCTCATCGATTATATGCAATTGGTTTTCCAGTCAATGACGAATTGTTGGCGAATTTTTGATGTGGGGGTTAACTGAACAGTGCAATAGTAATGGCGCTTGACACAAAATTAAGCAGTGTCGCAATCAAAACTAACTTGTTGCAAGAACTAACGTTGGCAGATAATGGAAATGTGTTTCTCAACAGCAACAAAAAGGGTCAGCGCAAAACAAATGGAACAAGCATTCGTTGCTATACCTGCAATAAAAAAAGGCCAAAAATCCCTCGAATGTACTGAAAAAAAAAGGGTAAAGAGGATAAAAATCAGTAAAAGTGCAATGATCCTGGTGGTAAGTCTGGTGCAACTTTAAGCGCAGTATTTTTAACGGGGAATTTCAACAAGGGTTATTGGTATTTAGATTCTGGCACAACACAACATCTTACCATAAACCGAAATTGGATTTTCACTGCGGCAAATAAAATATAGATGAAATTTGTTAGCTGATGTAAAGGGTGAACTGAGTCAGATAGGTGTCATTGATGTTATGTGCATGGCGGAACTAGCAGCGAATTTACTGTCTTTAAGTCAAATGACAAATCGTGGCAGTAAGGTTCATTTATTTTCAGATCGATGGCCTATATCGATTGAAAGGTACGAAACAATGTTTAGCTATGTATATCGCAGTTGCAGCAACTGATAGTTCCGAAACGTGGCATCGACATTTAGGCCACTTAAACGATCACGATTTGAACCAAATGAAATCAGGCGCAGTTGACGGCAGATGACAGTGGGGAACATGTTTGTATTACATGCTGCGAGGGGAAGTACTCACGTCAGCCTTTCAGCCAAAATGGTTCAAAAGCAGAACAACTTTTTGAGGTGATTCATGCTGACTTAGCGGGACCAACCGAAAACGCTTCACTTGGCGGTGCTCGCTAAGCATTGTTTTGGTCGATGATTTTAGTCGAATGACATTTACCTTTTTTCTGAAATCAAAAGATGAAGCATACCGGATGTTTTGTGATTACAAGATGCAAATTTTTCGAAAATATTTTGGGCTGAGGCGTTAGGAACTGCAACGTAATTGAAAAATCGTTGTTCAGGGCGTTGTTGAGGAAAAAACCTACTTACGTCAAGCGCCAGATTTTGATAACGGCAGTGGCCGGTATGCTTTCCAAAAAAGGCAATTTACAGATTAAATCATGCGAGTCTTCAGTGGAACATCAGGCTGAACCATGTAAAGATCAATTCTTGGTACAAAAGTTGTGAAACTGATGCCAAATTATCGTAAGAAAAACAATATGGTTTATGTTGCCGTTTATTTGGATGACTTGTTGATTTTTTCGAATAACAATGCAAGTAAAAATCATCTTAAGACCAATCTCACGAAACATTTAAGTAAGAAACATTTGGACAAGCCAGCAGTTGTATTGGTATGCGCATCACTCATGATAGAAATATGATGGGTACAATTACATTGGATAACATGAAGCAATATTTCAAAAGTTCCAAAAGTCAAATTGCAGGTATGAAAATGTGCCTTATCAAGAAACAGTTGGCAGCATTCTATATTTGTCGCAATGCACACTTCCAGATATTACGTATGGATTTGGAAATGTCAGTCGATTCAATCATGAACCGGGTTGACCTCATTGGAATGCTGTGAAACGAATATTCAGATATCTGAAGTAAAAGGCAACCAACGGTCGCACTCTCGGGTGCAGAGGCTGAATATACGGCAATCGCAGCGGTGACTCAGGAAGCTATATGGATTCGACAACTAATGAGAGAACTGTTGAACGAAGAACAGCAGGGAATCAAAATTTATTGCGATAGTCAAAGTGCGATCATCTTTACAAAAGACTGCTAACATTTATCATCAACTATTAAAACGCTGTAGCATTGTTTAAATTGCAACAAGCAAATTAACCAAATAATAAAATAAACATATTGGTGCCAAACCTCGATCGTTTAAGTTTTGCGAAAGCCAAATACAACTTACTTCTTTGATAAAAACGATCATATATTAGCAAATCAACTCACACCAGACATTTTTACTCCTTCCGCAACAGATAAGCTTGCATCCATCTTGCGTTAATAAAGGGTATTACACCTACATACACTAACAAGAGGTGGTGCTTAAACAATGCGAACATAATTGTTAAAGGTTCAAGGCTAAAGAATGAGTAGAGTGGTCTGGAGTTGACACTTTGACAGGCAGGTTAAAACGACGCGCAATAAAACGAGTCTGTAATAAACCTGGATGCTACACAAAAGTGCGATATAGGAGGTTACAAGTTAAACTTCTGTTTTCAAAGCTGTTTGAGGCTCTTTGTTATCTCTTTGGATATTTACAAATTTTGCAATCCAAAACCAAAATAATACTGCAAAGTTAAAAACCTCAATACCTCAATCAATAATCAATAACTTAAATATAAGGTTATCTAACGAAAAAATTTGCCAAAACTGTCCAAACAAACTATGTATTAACAAAAAGTCTGACATACATTTATGCTATGAGATAAACTAATAACACACAAAAAATTTAAAGAATGTCTATTGTGCAATTAAGAAATTATCATATTGAAATTGTTTATCGTTTTTTATAAGCCACAATCAATCGATGACAAAGTTCCTTTCGTTTTTTATTAAAGCTGTATATTCTTCAATCAACCGTAATATATAAAGCTGGTTTACGAAAGTGATACAATCAATGAATTAAAAAAAATGATGAAAAATTACCAAAAATTTATAATCAATGGTTTATGATAGTGATGGATGAGACAATCGAAATTTAACTCATGGTTCAAAAGGAATATTAAAAAACAAAAATGATGTTTAACTTCCTAATATCCAATTATATTAGACGCCACACTGTTTACTTTGCTTAATTATAAATTTCAATGTTGCAATTTACTTAACGTTTTGTGGTTTTGATAAGAAATTTTTTATAAATATTTATAAGAAATGATGTAACAATCTTAAAATTAAAGTATGGCCAAGTGCATAACGACGTGGTTGAATAAATTTTTGAAGAAATTGTTGAGTTTACTGTTTGGAGTTGGCCTAAATTCATCAATCGAAGGGGGTCAATATATTGCAATGGATGAGTAAAGTAAAATAAAAAAACGAGCCAATAAAAAAATGGCGCTAAACGCATCGGAATGGTTGGTTTTTCCGTAAAATACGGTTTATATTTGATACCTGTCCTAAGCACTACTCATATAAATGAGCTGTGACTCAATATAAGGTGGATACAAATTTATGAAATAAATATCTTCCTAAGAACAGCATAAAATGTTACGAGAACTCGAGATGTGTTACAAAGAAAACTCGCTCAGAGCCTATAATTCAATTCACGAATTTTAAAATGAATATAAAATACAAAGAGTGATGACGATGACGTTACAGAATTAAATAAACGTTAACTCTAACGGTGAGTCTAAAGGTAATGTCCACGGCAGAAAAATTTTGTTGTATTTATAGTGAAATCACCGCGTTATTATTCAAAAAGTATACAAGAAAACTGATTGAGAACCGTCCAGTGTTGATTAATCGACGACAAGTACCGCTTCTCCAATCACAATGCTAGGCCTCACACTGCTATAGAATCACCCAGGAAAAAATATTGTAGCTAGGTTGGTCTACTACTTTACCTAACCCGCCATACTCACCAGACATTACTCCAAATCGGCAATTATTTATGAATCAACCCAATATTTTAAATTAGTTTAAACTCCTGGCATTGAAATATCAAACATACCTGTTTTCACAGGTACTAGCTTTACCAATAAAGTCACAAAAGGTCTGAACGGGAACTTTATTAAAATTATTTACTACAGAACTAATATCATTCAATATGAAATCATCCACTAAATATAATCAAAATATAAATTGTATAGGTTAAAAAAACCTGCTTATCTCTATTTTACTTTTAAAGTTATAAAATTCTACAAAAAATACGAATTGAGTTTGAATTCTTTCCAATTCTTAGAATCACTGATGATAAGCTGCAAAAATCACCATCAAAATCAAAATGAGCCTTATCCGCTTTCAACACTGTACACATCTGTATGTAGTATTTCGTCCTTAGTGAAAAAATTATTTTTCGCAAGTTATCGTTAAACTTGTGAAAATTTGTCAAAATGTTTACAAGTCTGTTTCCTAATGCTAATCTGTAATGTCTCGACTAATTTAGAAATGATACTCTCTAAATCAGGTACAATTCTAGGATGGGAAACAAAATCTTTCTTGAAAGGTACAACAAAATGTGTTACCTAATTTTAGGTTTTTTAAAACGTCCTAAAGAACTCTCAAACCTGTTAGATCTAAGATTCACTTCTCTTCATTCAACATTTTCGTGACCCATAGCTCTGGAGAAGGGGTGTTCTCCTGCAGCAGTGAAAGGTTGCATTGGTGAAAAAACCTCTGGACATATCAATTTAGAAAATTACTTCATTTAGATTTGTTCATAATTTGGAGTTGTAGCCTTTCTATTGAAAAAGACTGCAAGGCCGACAGAGGCTAATTTCTTAAATAAATCAAATCTCTTACTCTTTTTGCTGCTGGTAATTATCGACCCATTGTCGACAATTGATTAATTACTTCATGTAGACTACGCGGCCCAACACTTACTATAATTAAATACAAATTGCACTGGAGCTGAACTACAGTAGACTAAAAATTTGCTTCGGAGTCTAATTCTTCGTGATTTTTCACAAAATTAATAAATAATTCAATATAAATTTTGTACTCGGTACAATTAGTTTAATCTCGAATTAATTAACTGAAAAGATTAAATGGGGGGAGGGGGCGCAAATAAAAACATAATTGGGAAGTTGATATACATATTATTAAACAATCCATATGTGTTGTAGAAAAAGCGCTTATACAAAAGACTTCAACGACCGAGATAAGACACGAACCTTAAACAATAAAATCATTAAAGTTTCTAAGCGTTTTTTATCGTTTTCATAACTTTTCAGTAATTAAATTATCCACGTACAAATCTATATAACATGTTATTTTTATGTTAAAGTGCTGGATGATTTACCTTTTATAAATTATGTATATATTAATCCAAAATTGACCTCACCGCCGATTTTTCTTCTTTATACAACGAAATCGGACACGTACCGTTTTATTTTGTTTTAGTGCGGTCACGGACAACAGATGTGGTTTGGGTTACAATTATGATGATTAAATTTTTTTTATCTCGGAAAACAATGATATCATTGCACATATAAAGAGATGTACTTCCTGTTTGCGTTTAAGACTATTAGAATGTGAAGTATACTTAAGGAGTTTGTTTAATTGATTTGTGTATTTTATGTTAGATTAATAATCGAGCGAAAAAGTCAAGGTCGGTTTTTTTTTTGCTAAAAATGTGCGTATGTTTACATATTTATGTGTATATGTACTTATATGTATGTATAAAGGTGGAAATATCTGAATTTATTATTTGTAACTGTATGCTAAAACATAAATACTGTGACGATTATGGCCATCATATAACGAGTTCACATTATGAACAAAGATAGCTCAGATGGTTGGCGCGTAGTACAAACATAAAGATCGATGGTTCGATGCTCGTCGTAGCCCATGTTTTATTACAATTATTTATTGTGGACATCGAAACATGTTTGTACACCAACGCACAAATGCATAATTATCTGGTATAAACAAGAACGTCCGAGATATAGCATACAATGGTGGGAGGCGTGGTTTTTTTAGTGTTTCATGAATAAAATAAATGAATGATGATGATTATGACCAGCCATAAATGATATTTCCAGATGATTATGGGTCATTAAACAGAATACACAAAATTTCGGGAGCAGTACCAAAATGGGGTATATAAACACAACCGATGGCAAGCAGGGATGGCAAGCAGGAAATAGTTTTTGGTTTACAATCGTGTAACTGTTGTGTGTAAGCATTCCCTTATATATAATCTTCGCATGTTGGTTTGTTGGGTAGCGTGTTGTGCGTTCGTAGTAAAACCAAGTAGTTCTTTTATTTTCTCTTTCTATCAGTTCCTATACTGTGCGTTTATAGGTTATGGGCCCAGGCTCATGTTTTAAAAAAGCACGTTTTTTTTCTATGCTCCCATGATGCATATGAAGATAGTGGTTTAGCGAGACGAGTCGGACTGCTATGACGGTTAATTACAACATCGTTGGCCAAATTCTAAGTCTATGGATATGTACGTAAATGAAATAATTACGATAGCACATCAATTAAATGGAGTCGGTTTGAAAGTTCCGGATGAATGGACTGGAGTCCTGTTTCTGGCCGGTTTGCCTGAAACGTATAGACCAATGATTATGGTACTAGAGAATTCTGGCATAAAAATTACGGGAGATTCTGTTAAAACAAAATTGTTGCAGGAAAACGTGCCTTACTCAGAAAACACAGCGTTAATGCGTGCCGATAACACTAACAGATGTAAGAAACCAATGACATGCTGGAATTGTGGTAAACTCGGGCATATTGCTCGAAATTGTCGAAATAAACAACAGGCTAACCTAAAAAAATACGTACAAAAATCAGGTGATGCTTTATGTACCGTATTGTCGACAATGCAAAATAGAGATGACAATACCTGGTTTTTTGATAGTGCTGCTACCACACACATGTGTAATAATAGTGAATTATTTACCAGCAAGGAAAATAGTACTGGCAGTGTAATAGCAGCAGACGGTAATGTAATGAAAATTATCGGGCTAGGAAATGTGACATTAGAACCAGAAGGTCGTTGTGATGGTTCCACTGTAGCATTAACAAATTTACAGTACCAGAAATTAGTGCAAATCTTATGTCAATTAGCCAAATCGTGATAATGCAGGTATCAAGGTAATAAATGGCGATGTAATTGTTAAAGGTTGTGTAATAGTCACTGGTAAACATCTGCAAAACATAAAGTGTTTGCAGTCGGTAAAAATGCATCATTTGATTTATGGCATAAAAGAATGGGGCATTTGAATTCAAGAAGTTTATTAAAACTGCAACGGGATTTATCGGTAGGCATCGAATTTAAGAACAAGCGGCAAAGTGATTGTAAAGTGTATTCCATTGGCAAACAAGCTCGTGAAAGTTTTAACAAAGCAAGATCCCGAGCTAATGAATTGCTCGATCTCGTACATTCGGATATTTGCGGTCCAATGGAAGATTCATCATTGGATGGTGCTAGATATTTCTTGACTTTCATCGACGACAAATCAAGAAAGATTTTTGTATATTTTTTAAAATCAAAAGCAGCTAGTGAAATAATAAACAAATTCACTGAATTTCTAAATGAAGCCGAACGTCAAACCGAGAGGAAGATAAAAATCTTACGTTCCGATAATGGAAATGAGTATACAAATAATCAGTTCCAAGAATTGTTGAAGCAAAAAGGGATAATACATCAAACCTCGAGTGTATACACACCAGGACGGAATGGCCTAGCCGAACGAAACAACCGATCAATTGTAGAAAAAGCAAAGTGCATGCTAAATGGTGGGAACTTGAAAAAAATGTTTGGCCTGAAGCAGTTAATTACGCGGTCTATTTATTAAATCGATCACCGTCAGCAGGAATTGATATGACGCCGGAACAGGCGTGGACTGGCAAGCTACCAGACTTGTTGGAGCGACAGAAATCGGCGATTATCACTGCCATCACTGCACCCCCATCGTATTTAAATAAACCAGTTGTAAATATCCAGCAAGAGTCGAAACATAACGTTGAGGGGTGCCCGCTAGTGATACCTTTTTGCATTTGCAATTCAAAATGACATGAAAGTTGAGCAAATGGACGCAGTTTCAGCGTATTTGCAAGGAAACTTGAGCAAAGAGATATATATGGGGCAACCACCGTACTACGTAGACAAGCACAATCCAAATAAATATTGTCGGCTTCGTAAAGCTATATACGGTTTACAACAAGGAGGTCGCGTTTGGAATAACGAACTTGACATAGTGTTGCGCAAAATTGGCCTTAGAAAGTCCAGCTATGATGCTTGTGTCTATTATAAGAACGTCGATAATGGAATAATTATTGTTGCTGTATATGTCGACGATTTGCTATTGTTCTTTAATAACGAACAACTCGTAAATACACTAAAAAATCAGTTGCATCAAAAATTTAAGATGAAAGACCTAGGAAAGGTTAGTTTTTTGTCTAGGCATGAGAGTGTAACAATCATCGTCTTCTATAACCCTTGACCAAGAACACTATATTGATACAGTTTTGGCAAAGTTTCAAATGAGTGATTGTAAACCAGCTCATACAGCCATGAATTCGAGTGAAGTGCTATCAAAAGATGATTGTCCAGTTACATCAGAAGAAGTAAATGATATGAAGCGTATTCCATATCAGGAAGCCGTTGGATGTCTCATGTATCTGACCCAATGTACACGTCCAGATATATCGTACGCAGTAAATAAAATAAGTAGATTTAATATAAATCCAGGCCAGAAGCACTGCAGTGCAGTGGAGCACGTTTTACGTTATTTGAAGGCAACCAAATCATATCGATTAACGTTCTGCAAGTCAGCGGAATCAAAACTAGTTGGCTATGTAGTTGCTGATTGGGCTGCAGATACAGACGATCGTAAATCAACAACGGGTTATGCGTTTATTGCACAAGGTGGTACTGTCTCCTGGAATTCGAAGAAGCAACCAACAGTATCTCTCTGGTTATGTGAGGCGGAATACCAGTCATTGTCCGCTATAACACAGGAAGCTCTATGGTGGAATGGTTTAATAAATGAACTTGGCATCGAACATCAAACGGACATTTTCTGCGATAACCAAAGTAACATACAACTTGCTAAAAATGAAGGATATAACCCTAGAACCAAACACATAGACGTTCGCCACAAATTCATACAGCAGGCCGTAGCAAATGGGGATATTAATGTAAATCATATTAGCACAATTGAGCAAATCGCAGACATACTTACGAAACCTCTCGACAAGTTTAAATTAATAAAGTTTCGTGATGCCATGGGAATTAGGAACGGTGCACAATGTTCAGATTAAGGAGGAGTGTTGTGTGTAAGCATTCCCTTATATATAATTTTCGCATGTTGGTTTGTTGGGTAGTGTGTACTCACCTTACTAATACCCAAATATATAAAAATCTGTCAAGACTGAAATGAATAAAATGTGTCTCAGTTTATAGTGTGCGTTCGTAGTAAAACCAAGTAATTCTTTTATTTTCTCTTTCTATCAGTTCCTATACTGTTCGTTTATAGTAACAAGTGAAATAAATCTGTTGTCATAGCCCCCACAGTGACTGCAAGCGGACAGATTTGAGGAAGTAAAGTAAAAGCGATTATTAAAGTGTTATAGTAAAGTGAAATAAAGTGAAGTAAAAGTACACAGTGTTTTTAATTGTAAAATTCGGACGAACTCAGAAGAACAGTTCCTAGCAATACGTTTAGCATGTGTATACACGAATATTCGTGCAACAAATATTTTCCTCGTTTCGTTCCTTACACGTATTGATTTTAAAAAAGAGACAAAAATGGCGATTAATCTAGTGGAAGAGAGATTGGAGAAAAAGAAACTTGATAATTCAGGATATTCCCGATGATATTAAGTTGCAAGTCCACAATTTTATTCTGGATATTGCGAAAGATCTGAACATTATGAATTTCTCATTGGAATGTCCAATAGTTGTACGATTATCAGTGAAACTTGAATTCTTTGGCCACTACCTGAGTTAAATCAAAAAGGTTAGTCTACATATATAAAAATACTAAACGAGAATTAGTCTATATCAAGACATGGTCGTTTGTCACTGTAAATGGCAGGAAACAACAAAACTTGGGTCGGTATAAACGACAAGTGACGCGACTAAGGGAATAAATGCAGGAATTAGGATCTAAAGTAGTAAAGTTCATCACAATTGGATCAGCCTATTGCCAAAAATAGGAAATATATCAAATTTAACTGTAAGCTATAAGCATTTAAACGTTTTAGAATCGCTACAGGGCCCGTATTCTTGAAATTCGATCAAAAAAAGTCACCGGTGACTTGCTAGTGAAAACTTCATTTTAGTCGAAAGTTTAAATTGTCACCGGCGATTTTTTTCGGTGAATTTCAAGAATACGGGCGCAGCAAAGGATTAGGTGTAGGTATGAACTAAAATCTTACATTAACTTTTGGATGCTGTAATAGAACAAAACAAAAAATATTGATTCCTATCCTACACAGATTCAAATAAATCTCTTTCAAATAAATTCCAAAAATCTTAAATATCTAGTTCGAAGTAATATCCAAAATTAGGGGGACGCAGTTCACAAATATCTTTAAAAAGCCTCAAGCATTTTCTAGTCTTAGTTTCCGCGATTTTTGAGTTCCTATTTTTTCAAAGAGTTTGATGATGAAGGGATCCATGTGAGCATGAATTTTGTAAAAAACAAGCTTCAAATAGCAAACTATTGACTGTATCAGATTTAAACCGAAAGAAGGCTGTCTTGTAATTCTCGTAATAATAAGCTACGAGTATATCTGCAATTTATACACGATGGTCTGCTTAAACTAGAAACATCAACTCTGTTGTATCTTCAGGTTGGATAATTGAAACTCCAACTATCTATTTATTTAGATAATTTTCTTTATTTCAGACAGGTGGTGAAAAAGTACAAAATGGATTCTGTTCTGCCTCTCCAGGTTGAACATACGAGTAGCTACAATTTCTTACATAAAATATTATAACAATATAATTATAACAGTTATTACCTTCTTGTCACCTATTCCGTAAATTTGATCAATATGCCTGTGCCATTTCTGACCATTGTCTAACCGTACATTATAATGTAATTTTCCCATTTTGTCTTCAATCTCACCAAATTTCCATTTTTCATTTCCACTATAATTCCTCGCTGCCAATCTATCACCTAATTCATAACTTCTGATGGTTTTATCTCGTTTTTCTTTGGGAACCGTAATTGAAAATTTATTTTTCGCTGGGTATTTAAATATTAACTCCGAAGGAGAAAATTTTGTAACAGGATGAGGCGTGATTCTGTAGTGAACCAGAATTTGTGCCAACCGAAATTCCAAATCACCTTTACTTGGATTCATGGCACGAATTTTGATCTTGAGTATCTGCACGTATCTCTCTGCCTGACCATTAGTCGCAGGATGATATGGAGCAGACCTCTTGTGTATAATTCCATTCGATTGCAAAAAATTTTTGAACTTTGGATTTACGAATTGAGTGCCATTGTCAGAACATAACACACTTGGTAACCCAAAGATTGAAAATATATTTCTGAGCAATTTGATAGTATTATCCGTGTTAATTTGTTTCATAACGTGAATTTCGGGCCATTTGGTATACGCATCTACAAAAATGAAAAAATAACAACCGTAAAAAGGTCCCGCAAAATCCACATGGATCCGTTCAAACGGTTTAACGAGATATTCCCAATGATGGTTTGACTGGATGGGAGGGATTATTTTTGTTCTTTGAACAATAAATACAATTTTTCACTAAGTTTTCAATATCTCTATCGAAATTACTCCACCAGCAAAAACTACGACCTAAACTATTCATCCGTGTACCTACTCCCAAAATGTGCCAAATGTAAATCATTTAACATTTTTGATTTCAAAATTTCAGGGATGACAACTCTTGATCCTCGCATTATACAATCGTTTTGTAATGAGAATTCTTGTTGATCAATACCAAACCGGTCTACATAAGAAATAACCGTTACTTTACGCAATCCTTCTAATAATGGTGTCAGGGCAACTTCGTTTGCCGTGGCATATGCCAACTCTTTTTTGGTTACAGGGAGCGTTTCTATCTGATTAACTTCATGTATGTCAGATTCTTCAATTTTAATTTCATCTTCCGAATGAATGGGTAGTCGCGAAAACGCATCAGCATTCGCATTTTCCTCACTGCGCTTGTATTTAATCTTATAATTAAATCCTTGCAAGAAAATTGCATAATGTTGCATTCTTGTTGCGGACATGTGCGGTAGGGGTTTTGACGGCGAAAAAATGTGGATCAACGGCTTATGATCAGTGTACAATATAAATTCCCGACCGTATAAGTATTGAACAAATTGTTTTACTCCGTAAACTAAAGAATACGCCTCCTTGTCAATTTGAGCCCACCTTCGTTGTGATTCGTTCAACGTTTGCGATGCGAACTAAATAGGTCGTTCCGTTCCATCCGGCATTATGTGCGAAAGTACCGCACCGACCCCTATTGGAGATGCATCTGTGGCCAGACAAATGGGGAGTTTATCGGAGTAATGTACTAAAATCTTATCCGACTGCATTATTTCCTTTAGTTTTTCAAATGAGTTTTCACAATCGGCATTCCAGTTCCAATCTTTTCCCTTACGGAGTAGCACATGGAGCGGTTCTGATACGTAACTTAGATTTTGGAAAAATCTGTGATAATAATTTATCAAACCTAAAAATGATTGCAACTCGGTACGATTTGTGGGCTTTGGACCGTTTTTCACTGCTTCAATTTTCGAATTTGCTTTGTGAATGCCGGAACTATTTAACACATAACCGCAATACTCAATTTTGTCTTTCAAGAATTCTGTTTTTTTCAGGTTAACTTTTAACCCTAATTTGAATAATCTACTAAGGACTTCTTCCAGTCTTTGAAAATGTATTGCATCATTTGGCCCTGTGACTCGGATATCGTCTTTGAAAACAGCTACTCCCTCGATACCAGTTAAAATACGTTTCTATTTTCCTTTGCCATTTGGCCGGAGCAGAATTTACACCATAAAACAGTCGTTTATTTCGATACAGACCTAAGTGAGTACTAAGCGTAAGAAGATGTCGATCCCCTTCGCGAACTTCCCATTGTAGGTAGGCACTTTTTAAATCGATTTTTGAAAACTTTTCGCCTCCGGCCAAATTTTCAAATAATTCGTCTGTAGATGGTAGAGGATGTTCGTCTATAACTAGCTGTGCGTGGGTTTATTGTTATTTTAAAATCACCGCAAATACGAATTTTCCTGTTTGCCTTAACCACGGGTACGATTGGTGTTGCGTAGTCACTGTGGGCTACCTTTACCAGAATGTCTTGCGCCACTAAACTTTAAATCTCGTCTTCGACACGAGATTTCAATGCAAAAGGTAACGGGCGTGCCTTTACAAAGGCAGGAACACTATTCGGTTTTAACGTAAACGAAACTTGTTCACCTGTAATTTTACCTATTTCGTCATCAAATACGTTTGCATATTTTTTAATTAAACTATCCAGAGAACTTTGTACTGAATCAACACTATTAATTGAGCTAGAATCTAATAATTTTGAAAAAAATTCCAACCAAAAGCTACCATCCAATCTCGACCCAAAAGCGCGTGTTTGCTGCCTTTCACAACATATAACTTAAGTATCTTGGATTTACCAATCAAATTGACCCTAACCTCTGCCAAACCCACAATTTGTAAATTATTATTACAGTAAGTGCTTAGTTTTATATCCGATGATTTCAATTTCTCATTAATAAATTTACTGCTCCACTGTCAAATTCCATATTAATTGGTATATTATTAATTTTTACTTTAAACCAAATTTTACCACTATTTGGAACTTTGACACTGGACTCGACGATATTTATATATTCCACTATTGAACATTCATGCAGATTTAATTTTGGTTGAGATTCAACGTTCTCAATTACGTTCACATTCTTCTTTTTTACAAACTTTTTGGATGTGTCCACTTTGTTTGCACGTGTTGCAGATACTTCGCTTAAGTCTGCAATTTGTCGCATAATGTGGTCCAGCACATCGAAAACATTTAATATTTTTTAACCCCTTTCCTTACGATTTTATTTACTTTTAAACAAACGTGCATACGCATACTATTTAGTTTTACATATTCTAAAACGATTTTTCTAATTCCGGGAGCCTATACTACCATTAAAAAAAAGAAGTAGAATCCATACGAAAACTAAAAGTGTATGTACGTCATATGAATACAAATATTAGATTATAATTGTCATAAAATACCTAATCGGTTCCCTTCTTGCCACTATATCCAATAATTATATTGACATATTATAATAAAGTAAGAATAAATTTGATTCTATGTCTTTCAATTCATATACAAACAAACAAGACAAAGCGAACATAATATTAAAGACGTTTTTATATCCACGTACCAATATTGCTGCAAAAAAATGTCTTCATCACTTTACAGTCACACAATAAACAAATAAACAAACAAAAAAAAAATTACGAAACTATACACGTTGGACCTACATATTTGTGTAAACATAAATTAATGGTATCCACACATACGAAAAAATTGGATCTGTGTGTTTTACCTGTGATTTAACGGTTTAAAATATATTTGAGAAAATAAATAAAGACATGAAATAACGGTACAACTCGCGACTTTATCTAGTTGCATTAAATTTGCGGTTATTCACTATGTCAGATTGCATAATATTCAAATTACATATTACAAACGTGAAAGGTCATATCCTTGAGGGATGTTGTTAAATGAGTTTCTAAATTGAAAGTGTAAATATATGTTCTGTCGAGACCTTGAACTCAAAAATATATAAAAAAAACAATTTAAGATTTAAAGATGCTGCAATATACTGTTATTTATATAAAGAGAACGCCGACCCCAACACAATAATTTGTTTTAGATGATGTTATTAACATAAAAATGATTACAAAGCTGTTAGGTATGTGTTCTGAAATGGAAAGGTATTCTGAAGATGACTAATTAATTTATCGGTTATTTCAAGTTCTTATAGTTCCTATATGTGATTCACAATAAATTTCTTTGAAATATTATTCAGAAAGTCACATATCCGTGAACCAGGTTGAAGTTAAGCTCAATTAAAAATATATTTTACAGTTGAACTTTACAAGGTTTTTCAAATTTTTAATTTATAAGTAACGTGGCGATGCGTTTATGATTGATTACAAACACAAGACCTTAATGTTTAACATTAGCCATGAACTTGATACGAGTATTTACAAGAAAAACAACTAAAACATCTCGCAGAAAGAAATGCAAGTTCAATTGTACGTTCATAATATAAATGAAATTTATAAATAAACCAAAGGAGAGAAACAAATAACACAACAAACTCAATAATGACAATGACCGTGACATCTTAAAGACATTCACATACTATACATATATTTATTACGTTTATTCAAAGTTCATTGTAAGGTTTATATCAACTAAAAGGTGATTATTGTGTTTTTTTATCATTCGTTACTGTCGTTGTAAGAGGCAAACGTCAATAATCGACAAGATCACACAGTATTGCATTGGCTAAGCTAAGGGTGTTGAACGTATTTGGATACACAGAAACAGTAAACTCAAAAAATACAGACGTTAAAAAGCTAAGATCCCGTTACACACGAAAAATTATCATAAATTTACGTAAACAAACATTCGATTAAAATGTGGTAAAGTGTAAGTTAACACCATCAAACGAATGTATTAATGAATATTACAAATAATGTAAACGATTTTATGACTTCAAATCGAAAATGTTAATCGTAGATACACGAACACGATGGATATATATGTAATAAATTTGTTCACGTGTTAGTTACTCGCATAAACATCGGTGATCTATATGATCGTTAATTAATTTTTAATCTATATTTTGAGATCGTCTCGATTATATAAAAATATTTTATAATTTTTTTTTATTTTTATAAACAACTCTGCGTATATTTAAATAACCAGTTTTAAAATGCAGTTGGATTGATTGTGGTACATATTATAAACACGATTTTTCGTAACGGAGGAAAATTAATTAAAACAGTCTAAAATTTGTAGGTTAATTTGGAGAATGTTGCTGGAGATTCTTCAATTAAGAGTGACCGGTAATTACGTAAAAGTGTTCAAATAACTATTGTGAAGATTAATTTTTTAATAAGACATTTTTGCAAAGGAATTTACCAAATATCTCAATCTTATTACACATCTTCTCAAATAATTGTATGTGTTCAAAATCACTGATCTCATAGATAATGTTAGCCAAATATTAGCGGTCGGCAATCTGTTCATAGAGCAAACAAGGCTAAAAATTTGAAAAAGGAACGAACTCTAACACAATACGGAATGGAAACCAAAACTTATCCTTAATTACGTAGGAGGTAAATTGTCCCGGAAAGTCAAACGACGATACAAAAATAACGGTGTCTAAAAAGTTGTTTCATAATCTCGGAAACAATAAAAAAAAATGTGAAGATAGCCAAAAACATACTTACCTGGGGTGACATTTTGTACCATCGCTTTCGATTCGTTTTCGATGGTATTTTGTCTCTTACACCAAGAATTAAATTGTACTCTGTTTTGCTTGCTCAATTATGCTTTTTTTACAAGAGACAAAACACTATCGAAAACGAAACGAAGGTGATGGTACAACATGTCAGACCAGCAAATCGGCCATAAGCATTCTCTCTGGAAAGCCTACTTGTTTTGTTAGCTAACTGATACACATATTTCTCAACTGTTAAATACATTGGTGGGACTGCCAGTTGAACTTCTTTGGGGAGTAAGTATTACTTTTCGAGTTCTATTTATTTATTTATTAACCTGCAGTAAATAAACGAATTTTTTGTCATGTTAAAATCGAAAACATCGTAAACCGAATTAAAAAGTCGCAACATTCTCAAAACTGATTAAAAAAATGCAAAATTTGTAGAAATAGGATTAATATTCGCAACGGCGACGCAAAGAGCGTATGGGAGCGTAGAACATCGTGAACGAAGAACAGATGTAACATCTTATCGGTGATCCGAACGTTGTAGTGTTAATAAATTACAACGATCATTATAAGGTGGGCGAATATATTGATCCACTCGCTCAGTAGGTAATCCTCGCAAACATACAAAACAAATTGCTTGCCAACTCTACCAACTCTACTATATAAAAAATATTGCTGAAATACTAGCGAGCGCTTCCGAGAGAATGACAAAATCCTAGATTTACCCACATTCAACAACAATTTGCTGTTCAGAATCACCATTAATTGGAGCAAATAGTTTCATATCATCTCCGTAAAACAGACAATATGCAAATTTAAAACACTCAAAAACATCATTAAAAAATAAGGAAAATAAAAGTGGACCAATGTGACTTCCTTGTGCGTCTTCTGGGGTAACATGAAATGAATGAGAGCTAAAATCATTCAACTTAAAAAATTCGTAATGATCAGAAACGTATAAATGCAACCACTTAATAGGGATGAACTGACAATCTATTATAGTTTATCCAGCCTATCGATAAGAATCGAATGGTCAATTTTATCGAAAGACCTTAAAAATCTTTCGATAAAATCTATTTGTTCCCTATATTCTAATCTACATCATAAATGTCCATAAAAATAGACCAGATTAGTCGCCATAACATCAAAAATGGGATGGCATGCAATGAGCTTGTTCGAAATCGAACTCTTAACAGCGATCAACACACTTCCTCCCTTCAAGCTGGTACAAAAATCATGTCGATCTTTTCTGTGAACGACAGTTCGGTGAGAAATATTCCTCCGAATTGAAACGGCTAGTAAGTCATGTTTCAAAGAAAATCACCGTAATCATTGTCAAGAAGGCCAAGCAAGAATGATTTAGCTTTACCTCGAATACTAGAGGCTTCGCGGTAGTACATCGAGGTAAAAATAGTTTATCCGGAGCTTATAGGCGGAAGCATCCTGTTTGAAACTGGATCACTTAAATTCCGTGAGAGTTAACTGGTACAGCTGATGGTATCCGAAATTTCACATTTGAGGCTCCTGACCGAAAATTTCGGTTATAAAAGGGTCTAATAAAAGTTGGCTACGTTTCCGAATTTAGAGCCTTATCACGAAGACCACTCAGTTTTTCGAAATCATAGCAGTTCCTCAATATATGTATTTTTATTATCAGCAGTGCTCAGTGCAGTCATATAGTGCTACCTAGAACACAATCTCTCCAGGGCCCCCAAATAGGTGACCCCGACAAAAAAGAGTCAGGCTAACATAGCCGACGCAAAACAAAAGTTCCGACAACATTGATGAAACATTGTCGCAAACACACGTCCACGCAATAGGGAAAACTAATTTAGATCAGACAAAGATGGCACATCAAAATTCAGAGATCAATAAGCAAAATTTGGATACGACTTTTGAAAATTTTAGAAGGCAAATAAGTAAAATTTCGGCATTAATAAAAGTTCAATCTCGAGGACGGTAAAATTCTAACAGTGCAAATTCAAATTCAGCGAATCGAACAAGATGAAATTCACGATCTCGGCTAAATCTAAAATACGAAAAATGGCTACTAAAAAAATTCAAAAAACTATTAGATGACGATCAAATCCTAACGACCGATTTTGATGGCTCTAAACCAAGTCACCTCATATTTCATTTATCATATACAAATTTAAATTTTTAATCGATACGGGAGCGATTTATCGGTTAAATTACTAAAAATTCCTTAGCAGTACCTACAAGCTTTTGGTACTAAAATTTTGAAACTAAATTTAGGGTTTCGTCATGAATTTGTATGGGAATTCATATAATAGCTGATGTGTCAATGCCTTTCGTAGGTGCCGATTTTTTAAAGTATTTCGATCTTCTCGTGGATAGTCATAGACAAAAGATTATAGATCCATTATTTATCGCCAATTGTTCAAAGATTAATGCATTCAGTTTTATTGGGCCTAAATTTTTGTTTCGTATATATTTGCACGACGTATTTATCGCTTTAAAATCTTGTGAAGAGCATCTAGAACTCAAACTCAAAATAAAATCGAACTTATTAAAAATCACAAACGTCGGTTAATGATCTCAAATGATTTTTGGGTGTGATTAACTTTTACAGACGTTTCGTTCCATGTAAACCTCCTATTCCATGGTCGGCACGACCAAGCGTTCAATAATTGTAAGGAAAAGTTAGGTAAGGCAACTTCTATCAAACTTCTAATTAGTAATGTTATTTGGCCTTCCATCAAGGAAGGAAGATTCAAAAGTCATGGCCCAAATTTATATAGCGTGTCAAAAATCAAAAGTTTCAAGACACAAAAAATCTCCTTTTGGCTCTTGAAAGTTAGTGTCACAACGCTCTTCAGAAATACTTTTAGACATCATTGGTCCATTAAATGTTTCTGCAAATCAGCGAAACTTCGTGACACTGAACGACACACACAAGTACACACGATAGACCGAAGCGTTATCTGTACCGGAAATTAGGGCTGCCACCGTCGTCTTTACTATATACAACGCTCGGATATCCCGTTTTGGTAATTCGAATCCAACTGTTCGCCGAACTGTCTTCTCTATTAGGTTTCCAGAGGAAAAGGGCAACAAACTACAATCCCAAGTCCAACGTGATACAGGAACGATGGTATGGCATTGCGAAGCAGCTATGATTCTGTCATACTACCTACGGTTATGCTAGGACTACGTACATCTTTGAGCGAGACGACGTGAAGAAAAAAAAAGTAAACAAGAGGCGTAAATTCTATCGAATTCGAATCGAAAGTGACGTTATAACATCTCACTCCAGGACTCCAGCGATTTTGGGCGCAATTTGAGGATTGAGTTAAGAATTACCGGAACGCAATAGTATTGGTAAATTGTATTGGTGTCCAAAAAATAGATAAAAACAGAGAATAAATATTTGAAAAATAAAAAAAAAACAATTCAGTGTCATCTCATGCGTACAAAAGGAATGTTGTACAATTTTATATTTCTAGTAATTTTTCTGCATAATTTAAAACTATAATGAAATTTTTAATTGAATAATGATTTAAAGATAAATAAATATTAACTAAAAATGGAAAATAATTTGGAAAATTATATATAAACTATAATTTTAATAATAATTTTAAATTATGGTTTATCACATGACGTACATCTTCCCTTTATAATTTACTTCTTATATTTTTCACATTATCCATCCATTAAAAACTTTTAGCCATGTTAAACAAGAAACATTAAAAATCGCACATTTGACAGTGTTAAATGGGCGTATTTTTTTTAATGTTTTGTTTAACATGATGCAAATAAGAGAGATAAAATGACACGAAAAAGAGGGATATAAAATATAATGTGGAAAATATAAGAAGTAAATTATTGATTTTGACTTAAATCATTATTCAATTTACCATTCTATTAGTTTTAAATTTTACAGAAAATTACTGGAATTAAAAATTTCTTTACCTTCATTTCGTACGCATGAGATAACACTGAATTGTTTTTTATTTTTCAAATGTTTGTTCTCTGTTTTTATCTATTCTTTGGACAACAATACAATTTACCAATACTATTGCCTTCCGGTAATTCTCAACTCAATCCTTATTTTGCGACCAAAATCACTGTCCTGGTCCTCCGTTTATAAAAAAATTAAAGCTTTTCTCTCTCACTACCAACATTTTTCATGTCTTTATTTACTCCATACTGTATTCACAACCGTCTATTGCCTTATACATACAAGACGAGTGACACGACTCAAAAAAGCTGATTTTTCAATCAAACTGCTCAAGCGGTTATTTTTGGAGTGTTCACTAATACAATCAGCAGTTGATATATTTTTACAGTAATAGTACACAAATGATTGTGTGCTTCTGCAGAGAAAATTTTCGAAGCTTTTGGTTTTCATTGAAAAAAGAAAATCTGAATCATAAATGAGAACGAAAAGTAAAATCTGTTAAGTTTAGAAAATCAGACAATTACTTCGGATCTGCTAAACGATTATTGTATTTAGGAACTCAGCGAATAAATAATAAAATAATAAATGCATCAACATACAATAAGTGATATCACAATCATCACTAGGCGAATTAAATTCTTTGTTTCTTTAAACATTACGTGGCATAATTGTTGTGTATGTTATGTAGTGATTGCCTTCCATAGTAAATGTGACATCCATAGAGGTTGTGCATCCACTGAAAATATTGTACTGGCTGAAAAACAAACTGATGAATCAAACCGCAGTAAAGTTTTTATTGATGGAAATAAGAAAAGCCAAACTAGCAGCAGTAATGTTATTGAAGTTGAAAATGAGCATAGCCAATCAACTAGTAGTAGCGCTAATTTAACCGTTAAAAAACATAGAACTAGTAAGAATAATATTAAAAATAGTGGAACTAAAACATTGTCATACAATTTAGAAGTCAAGATACTGACGCCAAAGATTTGGCTTCATTATCTCAAGATTTAATCCTAGTACGTCTGAAGATGATACAACAGATATGGTTAAAGCTTATTTGGGAACAAATTACTGTAAAGTGGCTACATTTTGTTGGTGATTTTAATTATTGGAGATTTGAACATTGATATTTTGAATTTTCCATCGTTCAGTAATGATTACATGCTTAAGTTGTCGTTAAATGGGTTTTTGTCACTTATTAACTCTGCCACAAGAATTACTAGTAACACTGCTACTTGCATTGATCACTATTTTGTCCGTGTTAATAGTTCTACTACTTTGGATGTATCATTGTATAATTTACAAGTGACCATGACGGGGAGAGGTTCTTGGTAATAATTTAAATGAATAAGAATTGGTATTCAGCAAATTTGGTATCATTAAATCCGAATCATTAATCTCGTCACTTGATTTCTCTAGCGTACTTCGACTAAGTAACCCCACTGCAATTTTAACGAATATGGTTTCAATGCTTAAAAAAGTAGATGATCCATATTCCAAAAATATAGTTTGGCATAATTCAAGAATAAAAGGAAAAAAATTCAACTGAAATGTAAAAAACACCCAACGAATAAAAAACTGTATAGGTACTATCTCAAATTGTGTAGCAAAATCAATGATTCTATAGTTTCTGATAAAGACAACTATTTTAGTAAGAAATTTAATGAACGTGGTAAAGATTGCAAGAAGGCCTGGTCTTTTGTTAATGACATTTTTTGCAGGAATGTAAATAGAACTAAGTAATATCAAAAGAATTTTGTCTATTAACTCAGATATATTCAGATATAGATTTGACATCTTCTAACTTTTCTGACCAAAGTACGAGTTCCAATGATTGTTCTTACTCTAATAAAATTTTGGAATCATTTTTTATGAATCCAGTCAAGGAATCAGAGATTTAAAGGACTTAAAACAGGTAATACAGTTGAGTTTTTGGTATTAGCTCGAATACGCTAAAATTAGTGGCTCAATCAATTAAACCAGTTTTAGTTTGATTTATTAACCAATGTTTTGTAAATGGTTTTATCCCTAATGCATTAAAAATTTGGTTAACAAAATTAAGAACAATTATCGGCCCGACAATAATCAAATCCCGTATTGAAAAGTTTCTTAACAAATTTGAGTTTCTTAATCCTCATCAACACGGCTTTAGATCTGGCAAAAGTACTGAATCTGCGTTAATTAATTTCTTAAATGGAATTCATATTAATCTTAATGAGAAGAAGTGTATTGGTGCAGTCACCTTATGCGTAAGCTCCTCCAGTCTATTGGTTTTAGAGTTGTTACATAGAAATGGTTAAGTCTTATCTAAAAAATCGAGCATTTATACACTGAAAAAAATTTTGTGCATTTTATTTACGAATGGCGTTCGTTAACCACAGTTCGTACTACTAATGTAAAAATAACTATATTTATGAAACAAGCCAAATTTAGAAATAAATTCATAAACATTTGTGCGTTAATAGTACGAATCATAGTTCATAAACTTAAACATGATTTAGTTTATTGTGCAAAGAAGTAATAATTCACGTGTTGTTTGCCATTAGCGCAACTTGCATGATTTTATTAAAAACTACATTTATGAACAATTCATAATATTTATGAATAAGACGAGTGCGAAAATATTTGTTTAATACTTATTGTTCGTTATATTAATGAATGTGGCACTACAATATATGAATATTATAATTCGAATTTTAAATGAATGTATGGGTGGCAGCGTACCATATGTTTGAAGAAATCCTACTTTTATGACATCTATTGAATAAGAAGTTTATTTTGTCATTTCCACCTCCAGAACAGAAAGTGCTACAGAAATGAAATGCATACCCCGAAATATGCCTTATATACACACACGTCAGATATTGGTGATTTTCCATTTTCCAAGTAAAAGAAATCGAAAAAAAATAATCTAGTAGACATAACATTGCAGCAACCATGTTTTTTCAATTTGATTTTGATGAAAATGTTCATAAATAATACAATTAAATTGTAAATTTCACGTTTTTTCACGTAATATTGATAAATTCCTTCCTTAAATTAACTCATATATTGTACATAAGAGCTACATTGCATTTCTAATTATGCGAAAAGATCAAGTTTCATCATTACGTAATGTATATGAATTTGTTCGTACTATTAATTATTGGACGAATCTATTCGTAGCATCTATGAAAATAAAGTAAAGTTGAATAATATTCGGAACAACGAAAGTAAATAAATTGCTTTCGCTTCTTTATTAACAATTGCGTGCTTGAAAGGAACAAATGTAATAATTTACATTGAAAATTTTTTAATGTAATAGATTTTTGTATGCTGAAAAACAGATAAATATGATACAAGTGTTTTCGTTTTTCACATGTTCTTATTAAAAAATAGCCAATTTTCATTCGGTGAAATTAAAATAAGAACACTTTTCTGTGAAAAAATTAATTTCTTTTAGTCTATAAATAATGTGTAAATAAATAAATTATGTGATCTACAGGACTAAATTTTAATGTGTTAACAATACTGCAGCATTATTATTTATAGTTGCTGGCAAGAAAATGTCGTATCTATATCGATTCAAATATGATCATGGTTGACGATTCGGAATTCGATCCACCTTATGCGGTATCAACCATTAAAAATTTTGCCGCTCCTGTAAATCAAAATGTATCAGCAGCACAAGAAGGAGGCCATAGATTAGAATCGTTTATGCAGTAGTGGGGTCAAACGAATTTATTGAATGTTTTAAAAGGTAACAACATATGCAATTAAAAGTACTGGGGAATTGTAATTCAATTTATTTAATTTACAGAAGGGCAATAAAATGAACCATGGCGCATTGCAATTATTTTGGATTAAATTACCTCTTATCAAATTTATTCTTAAAATTTTATCGATTTAATCTTCTAAAAATAAACTAAAATTTAAAAATAAATATAATTACTGATTAAAAAAATTAATAGGAGTATTATTATGAACCATACATAAATATTATGTAGTTTTGTGTATCAATTATCGTTCCTACATCTTATGAATTATTTTCAGTATATTTATGAAAATAATCATCATATTTGTGAATTATTCATAACTGCTGAGTATTCCATTCTTCCTACACACGAATAATTTCGTAAATACAAACAATGAATTTCTAAACTTATATGTATGAATTTATCCGTTAATGTGATTTAACATTTCATTAGTACCTATTATGAAAAATTTCGTGGTATCTTTAATTTCTTACGTTAATAATAAAAAGTTGTTTATCCAAAAATGCTTTTAACTGCTTTAAAATAATAACATTTTTCGTATCTTATATGAATCAATTCATAAATACTACAACGTAAGTAGTTAAGATTAAAATAAAAAAAAATTGTATGTTTCACTATATTAACGTATGATTTTTTACTATTAACGAAGGCTAGTATCGGCTCAGTTTTAACGAATTATCCTTACTATTAATGCAGTTTTTATATACATTGATGTAGGATTTTTTTCAGTGTAGTTAGATAAATCGCAAAGCATATCGTTTAACATTGAACTTGGTGTTACTCAGGGTACTGTTCTGGGTCCCATCTTGTTTTTAATTTACGTAAATTTAATTTTTAACATAAACTTAAACGGTAAAATTATATACCAAATAAATTCTGACATGAAAATTCATCGCCGAGAATTTTTGTCATGTACATACGTAATTGTGACTTATGTAATTGTAACAGCTTTTACATTAAAATTGATAATGTTTACTTTTTCAAATATTTAAAATTGAACGTTGACGCAACTCAAGTTGATTCTGCATTATGTGAAATATTGTCCATCTAATGTTTTACTACTTTTGCATGCGTGGACTCCCGCATTAGCTATGGTTTACCATATTGATGGAGTATATTTTGATACAATTGAACCGTTACGAATTTTACAAAAGTATATTGTATCATTCTTTACGACGTCTATATATTTTTAAAGTCTTAAGATTGTTTTTTTTTTGCGAAAGTAGTCAACGGTTAGCACGAATAATTTGTACAAAATAAAAATAAATAAGGTGGATTATCTTTGCTTCGTGAAGTTTCTCATTTAAGATCTGTTATTGAAAAAAAAAAAAAAAATCAGCGTTTAAAAAAAGCCGTCTGTACGAATTCTACCTAACCCGAACAACCTTTCTTTGAATGTTGCATTAATTCGCTTGACGAATTAATTACCATTCATTTCTAAAAAAATTACCTAATATGAACAAATATTTAAAAAATTATGTTTTGCAACAAAATTTTTGAGGAATATTACTCAACCTAACCTAAAAATACTTTAATATTTAACTTACTTTAATTTTAGCAAACATTTTTGAGTTGCAAAGTTGCTAATTTGCTTGGAATGCGGTAACGAGAATATAGTTCAAATTTTGAAATTTGTGATTTTATCATCGACCGGAGGCATATTGTAAAATAATTTAAGAGGCCAGAAATAAAAATAAAGGAACTACACTAATTTTTTGGACGAAATAAATTACATTCAAAACAAACAAAATAAATGTCTAAATTTATATCTACACAGGTTTTTAGCTTGGTGATTTATCTATAATTTAGTGTAGACTTATGGGGAACGTGTTAAAATGTATCTTATCTCGAAATATATATTGAGCATTAATCATATTTTCAGTGAACTGCCTCACATTAGTCAAAAGTATGAATATATGCCTAACCAGTAAATCAGTAAGAATTTTCCTTAAAGAAATTTTCACGGATCAGCCAAAGAGCTTGACAAATATAATAGTTAAATTGCATCGTGATTAGTAAATTTATTATTTTTTTAAAAAGTTGCTGTGAAAATTTTGATGTATTCTGACATTTCTCCCAGTTTGCGCGTTAATTATCGCTCTGCTAAGTTACAGATAAATTTTCTTAAGACTCGCTGATCAGAAACAAGCGTTTTTATTTAAATTTGTTACTGACTCGCTTATTGACAATTTATTGAAACCGAACGCCAATTCATCAGTAATACGTTCATTCTATCAACCTAATTACAGTAGACTTAAGGATCATCACAGCGCAAGCGTCGGCGGCGGGCGTCAAATTTAAATACACGTTTTTATGCTTATATAGTATTAATAATAATATGTATATAGTAAATTAATATTCATAAAACTATTTACTTTTAATAGAAAAATTACAATTTTAAGAAAATATATCGAATGAAATTTTATAAACTACGGCGAAACCCAGCGGCAAAAAAAAATCGTCGTTCATCGCTAGTTTATATTTTCCACAAGCTATGATTTCCTATCACGCCGCCGACGCTTTGTGTGATAGGTCCTTTAATTCGTGCTCAGTCTCAGAACGGTCAATTTATATAACCAAAATTGTATTTTGGTTTTCAAAACGAATTTTAAAATATTGAATCTAATCTTTTTAAAATTTAAAGATATTTATAGATTATTTGTGAAGGCTAGACAATAAATAAAGCTAAATATTTCGTAGAAGGGAACCGAAGCATGAATTGTTATGAAAACCTTTTGCATTATCTTCTATTTGGTGCCTAGATCAAAATCTGTATTTTTTTTTGACGCTCGCCAATTTCGAAAAATTTTGAACAAGTTGTTTTAGGCTGAAATTCTGGAATTAAGTAGATTTTTGGGCACAGAATTAAAAATCGACTTTGATCTAAGCTGTTAACATAATTCTTGCTTCAGGTCCTCGTACAAAACAACGCTCGTTTTTAGGTTTATTGACCACTTGTTCGCTTTTAGGAATTTAGTAAAAAATTTTTTTTAAATATATGAAATTATTTGTGAAATGTGAATAAAAAAACTTCTCTTTATCTGTCCGTACCTATCTACCGAAAATAAAAAAAAAGCTATATCATGCGTATGTTTATCGGCATCCGTTATTAGGGTTACTTTCATATTTTCCAATCAATTACTTATTTCCTAATAAATATATACATTGATGTTATCACCAACTACCAACAATTGCACAATAAATCATTTTTTTCATAAGAAAAGAAAATGACGTCAATAATCACGTTTTTATAAAAAACCTTTTCGGATTGATTTATTCATTGAGTATTTTCTTGGAGATGCGAGGATTCTCCATCAAAACTCTAAAATCATTGAAAATGATTTTGGTCGTGAATTTGATAATTGCTGTCGTAAAAATCACGACTAAAAAGTCAATTACCTGTGAATAACAACGTGTCTATATTAATAACGAATTTTACTAAACTTGACGATAAAACTCATTCCACAAGTATTCAGTCTACCAACAAATATATTTTAAAATGCCTTGATAAGAATATCCACTTCAACTATAATTTAATTAAATCACAACATATATCAATCAAAAACTAACACACGCAACATAATCAATCAAAGAACAATAAAATTGTATATTTACCTGCTACAGTTAATCCAATTTTTGATCCAACGTAATTCCTAATTGTTGATTATTTTGTTGATAATATATTTTAAACACAAGTAAATCACAATCAATAAATTATTATTATTATTATTATTTAATTAAATTAATTTTTTAAATAATAAATTAAGTATATATTTACACTATATTGTATATAAATAATAAAAAAGTTAATTTATAAATTTTGGTTCATATAAATAAATAAATTAATTTAAAAAAAAAAAAAGCCAAAAACAAAAATTAGTAAACCCACCAAAATAATAATTAGTAGAAATTATAAATAAATAATGTGCATTTAGTATTTATTTTAAATATTTTTGTTTACCAAAAACCACTCATATTTATTTTTTATTGTATTTAGTATTTATTTTGTTTTAATTTTAATATAACATAATTTAATTATTTCTATTGTTTGAGACTTTGTTTTTTTTTTTTTTTTAATTCTGTAGAGTTGTTGACTTATGAGAGGCGATGTTTTTTCTAACACAACGTGAACTACACTTGATCGTGGTTTGAATAATACTAAATGCTGGAATTACAGTTGGATATTATTGTAAGGTTAATATAAAATGGAGAAACAAAAATATAATATGTGTTGCACACACATAATGTATAAGACACAAAAAAAGTAAATAGCGCTCAACAATATAATCGCAGAAACTTTGAAATATTTATATACCTGATAATACAAATACGCGAGTTTTAAAGTAGTATGTATATAGCGCACAAAATATACTTCTTCATTTTTGTTATAAAAAATAATCATAAAAATGGAAATAACTGATAATTTAAAATATTACAGTTGAGCATTAGTAATACGGTATGAGGCTGGGCAGAATGTTCGCAACGACTAATAAAATTTAAAACAAAAAAAATTGTTTCAAGGTAAGGTATTTTTAACTAATTAATTAAAATCAGATACACGCTTCCTTAATTAGAGGGTAGTGTTTCTTATTTCCGATCTAATTCATCTGATCGATCTGAGTACTAAAAAGCTATGTAAAACACAGATTTTTAGTACTCAGTCGAGCAGATCGATTAGATCCGAAATAAGAAACACTGCACAAAGGTGGTGCGCTAAATAGCCGTAAACGCTCTAACGCATTTATTTAAAAAATAAACAACCAGAAACCAAATCCATCTAACGTCAGACAAGTTTTACGAATTTACGTATTTGAGAGTAACATTCATTCGATAATTATGGCTAAATAACTGTAATTTTTAGTATATACATAAAAACGACGTAATTAAATATAACATGTACTAATCGATTTACTAAACGAAAATTAAATGAAAGCAAGATACTTTGTGACTTGTGTCCATATGGACATTACAATATTGGCGACGAGAAAAAAAATACGTTAAACTAATAAAATTATTCAAATATGTACGTACAAAAAAGTGAAAAAACAAAAATTAATAAATAAAATGGATAACCTAAAATTAGGAAATTCATCCAGTTTACATGGAGGTGTTTAGACGTGCATTCGTGCATCAGATTCTTTCCTCGTTTCTTTCCTCTTTACCTATAAACTAATTTTGGAGTGGGAATATTTTTGATGCACACGTTCGACAAATATTTTTATTGATTCTCGTTCAAAACCAACAAAAATGTCTATACAAGCCAAACAGTAGTACAAACACTAAAGGCATTACCCCATGCAAAACGGAAAACCGACATTTAAAACCGTTAAACCCAATTTTTGGCTAAGTTGCTTCACTTTGTGTTGGATAACGTAGTTTGAATTCAATTTAATTTCTAATTAGTATTATTGCCAATAGATGGCGACAAAAGTGAATTAAGTTAAAGTGATAAGTAGTTTGATTTTTCAGTTTACTTTTTATTTTGACTTTACTTCCTCCTTGTCCATATGACAAGTACAACGCATTGTTTTATTCAATAACAGTTATTTTGTTTAATCAGTAAATTATTTTATTTGTATACTCTAATAGGTTATGGGCCCAGTTGACCCAAGTAAAGTAAAATTTTAAATATATTTAATTTGTTAATTGTATCTACTGCGGTGTAAAGGAAAATCATAATAAATTTAATAAAAAAAATAAAAAAAATGTCTACCTAAATAAAATATCATTTCGATAAATTAAACAACGATAACTATTTCGATGTGGAACGCAATAATGGAATATCACGAAAAAAAGTGCAGGTAATAATAGCGTTCAATTAATTAAAGAAATTTGCACACGTAAACTCGATGAAGGTGGCAACATGGTAGAGGATTCAAAGGATAGATGCACTCGGTGAAGAGAAATTGTCTGAAAAATGACAGATCGATCTATTGTTTGGACAACTACCATGCAGCTATGATACTGTGGTTACAGCGCTACAAACACAAAAAGCAAACGAGTTAAATTTAAAAATACTGCAAGCGAAATTGATTGAAGAATATAAACGCAAATTGGATCGTGACAATCAATCTGGTGGCGCATGTGGTAATGTTCTGAAAGTCCATTCAGGCAGTTTGGAATGTTTCTTTTGCAAAAAGAAAGGCCATATTAAAAGCGAATGCGGAAAATTTGAAAAGTGGTCTAAAAAGAAATCACATAAGAAGAAATCAACAGAGATGCATAAAGCGAATACAATTGGCAATTCAGATAATAATCAATTGTTTATCGTGACACATAAGGATCATCAAGTAACTGGATTATTGATTCAGGAGCTACGTATAATATTAGCAATAATAAAGATTTTGTTGATTTTATCCAAAATTATAATGAAAGCATTCGTGTTGCAGATAATAAAGAATATTGGTCAATAGGTAAAGGTATAGTAAATGTCCAATTCTGCGATCATAGAAATAAACCAATGTCAGCCATAATAAAAGATGTTTGACGACGAAATGAATGCACACAAAGCAAATGGCACCTGAGAAATTGTCAAATTACCAGCTGATCGAAAAACAGTCGGATGTAGATGGATTTTTAAACTGAAATCGAATGCGGATGGCAGTGTTGTGCGATGCAAAGCTCGATTAGTTGCTCAAGGATTTTCGCAGCTATTTGGTATTGACTATGACGAAGTATTTGCACTAATGGCACGACAAACCACATTCCGTTTGTTATTGACGATCGCCAGCAGAGAGAAGTTATTGGTTCATCACCTAGATGCAAAAACCGCATTCTTAAATGGTGAGCTCAAAGAAGAAATTTATATGAATCAGCCGCCGGGTTTTGAAGTCGAAAACAAAAATTTAGTATGTCGTTTAAGGAGGAGCCTAAACGGATTAAAACAATCAACAAGAGTATGGAATTTGGCGCTCAACAAAGTTATGGTCGAAGCTGATTTCGTGCAAAGTGACGAAGATCCATGTCTATTCACCAAACATAATAAAAATGGCAGTTGTTATATGATTATCTACGTTGATGACATAATAGTAGCCAGTAAGCAAATCAATGAAATCAAAGAAGTCCAAAACAATCTCAATAAAAGTTTTCAAGTCGACAGTTTAGGACAAATCAAATGTTACATTGGAATTGAAGTGGAAATTATGGATAATATCTATCAAATAAGTCAAACATCTTACATAAATCAAATTATCAAACGATTTGGTTTGGAAAATACGAAGTGTTCAAAAATGCCATTGAAGGTCGAATATCAAAAGGGTCCATCATCTCAATTATTGTTAAATAATGTTGAATATCAAAGACTTATGGGATGTCTTTTGTTTGTATCAATTAATACACGTCCTGATATAGCAGCAAGTGTCGCAATATTAGCTCAAAAAACAATGAATCCAACTCAAGAAGATTGGGATGAATTAAAGCGAGTGGTAAAATATTTGAAAGGCACCAAAAAATTGAAGCTGATTTTAAATGGGAGTGACAATGTAAAACTGATTGGATACGCAGACGCCAATTGGGCCGAAGATCGATCAGATAGAAAATCTAACAGCGGTTACATTTTTATGGCTTTTGGGTCAATTATCAGTTGGAGTTGCAAAAAGCAAACTTGTGTAGCTCTATCTTCAACCGAAGCAGAGTTTATAGCTTTAACAGAGGCTTGCCGTGAGGTAGCTTGGTTACGTGCTCTTATGCGTAATTTTAAAATAGATGTCGTCGATCCAACTGTAATGTATGAAGACAGTCAAAGCTGCCTAGCACTAATTTTTCGGGAAGGTTTCACCAACCGGTCAAAACATATTGACGTACAATATAATTTCACTAAAGATTGCACAAAAAAGAGGATCGTTGAATGTCAATATTGTCCAACGGAAGAAATGATTGCGGAAATGTGTACAAAGCCATTATCTGGAACCAAACTGGCCTATTTTCGCAATTTGTGTGGAATAAAATAAATCAAAATATTAACGTAATTAAATTTAAGGAGGAATGTTGGATAACGTATATTCAATTTAATTTCTAATTAGTATTATTGCCAATAGATGGCGACAAAAGTGAATTAAGTTAAAGTGATAAGTAGTTTGATTTTTCTGTTTACTTTTTATTTTGACTTCACTTCCTCCTTGTCCATATTACAAGTACAGTACTCTGATTGTTACACGATTTAAAGTAAACACCAAAAACTGTTTATTTGCCAGTTCAATACTGCTCCCGAAATTTGCTTTATTGCGTGTCATAAATCATCTTCATTCTTGGTTATTCTGTTTATGACACAATCATCTAGAAATATCGTTTTATGGCTTGTCATAATTATCGAATCGTTTTCCCGTCACATATATCTTGAACTTTTCCACAGCCCAAACTATCGCCAGTGCTTCCTTTTCTCCTTGGTAATACTTTCTTTCGGTTTCGGTTAACCCTTTTGATGCATATGCGATTACTCTAGTTTGGTTCTCGTTTTGCTGAATCAAAATGGCTCCTACTCCTACTGGACTTGCATCAGCGATGATTGTCGTTTTGTCTTTAGGATCACTGAATCCTAGTTTTGATTCAGTCATTATCAGTTCTTTCAGCCTCTCAAAGTTTGGTTGTTACTCTTCGTTCCACCTGAAACTGTGGTTTATCCGTGTTAATTTCTTTAGTGGCTCCGACAGTGTTGCTAGATTAGGTATGAATTTACCCACGTAGTTGAGAAGTCCCAGGAAGCTTCTGACTTCTTCTTTATTTTCTGGAGCCCTAAAGGATTTGATTGGTATTACTCTATCTTCAGTTGGTTTTATTCCTTCTTTGGATATGAGATACCCCATAAACTTGATCTCCGATTTCTCGTATTGACACTTCTGTTTGTTCAATATGATTCCGCTTTCATCCGCATATCTAATACTCTTCTTAATCTTTCGTTATGCTCTTTCTCGTTTTCTCCAGCTATTAAGATGTCGTCGATGTATATCCAGATTCCAGACTCCCTTGATGTCAACTAATAAACTTTCCATTAACTTTTGATAAATTTCGCTAGCACAGTTCAGATCAAACATCAACCTTTTGAAGCGGTAAATACCTTCATGTGTAATGAATGTAGTTATTTCTCGTGATGGTGGTGTAATCTCTATTTGGTGAAAAGCATTTTTCACGTCCAGTTTCGAGAACATTACACTTTTGCATAAATTTGGCATGATGTCTTCAAATGTCGGAAGTGGATGTATTTCTTTCTTTATTGCCTGGTTGGCTCTGCGCATGTCAATACACAGGCGTACGTCTCTGCCCTGATCTTTAGGAGTAACTACGAGTGGTGATAAGCATCTAGAGGTTCCGTCCGCTCTTTCGATTATGTCATCATCCATGAGTTCTTTTAATCTTTTCGAAACCTTGTCTTTTAAGGGTATTGGGATGCGGCGATGAGGTTGACGGACTGGCGTTACGCTCTCGTCTATTTGTATCTCGACTTGAATGCCTCTTAACTTTCCTGTTCTATTGGAATCCGGTATGGTCTTGCAATTTTTAATCTCATTTATATCAAACGATACGATTTTGAGAGCTAAAGCTGTCTCGCAGCTCATTAATGAAGCTCCTTGTCCTTCTACAATGTATAGCTCAATCTCTTCTACATTGTCTTTATGTTCGATTGTAGTGCTAACAACGTCGACTACCCTAATTAGGCTATTATACCCTTTGAGTTCCTGATTAAAACTAGCTGGCTTATTCAACGTCTTTATTCCCCTATCTATCGCTCGCTTCCAGGTGTATTCACTTATCAGATTTACCCGAGCTCCCGTATCTATCATCAATCTCATCTTTATTCCTCCTACTTTGGAGAACATCACTATTATTTCTCGAATCGGGATTTGTATTATCTTTTTCTTCATTCTCAACGAAACAGACTTTTCCTTTTGACATATTGGTGTGACACATCTTCTTGAAATGTCTCTTTATAAGGCATTTATCGCATTCTTTGTTCCTGGCTGAACAGTTCAAGCTCTTGGCAAAATGACCCGTACGACCACATCGATAGCAATTTAGTTGGCTATTTTCCTTTTTGATATCTGATTGTCCCTGGCTGCTACTTCTTGACGAAGAACGTCTGATGGATTGTCTTTCTTTTCGAAATTAACTTTATTTACTTCTTGCGATATGTCGGTTTCGTGTAATTCAATCGACAGGATCATTGTAACTAATTCATCTAATTTAATGGTTCCTTTCTCGATTACCTTCTTCTCGATTTCGGTGTGACGTGTCCCTACAATGACTTGTTCTCCGATGTGTTCATCGACATCTTTAAATTCGCACTTGGCACCTTGACTCCTTAGTTTTAATATAAATTGATTTATTGTTTCATTTCTTTCTTATCGTATGCCCCTAAATATCTTCCTTTCGAGTGCTGCGCTCGATTTTGGAATAAAATAATTATCTAAAACCTCGATCGCGTTTTCATATGCCTTTTCTTTTTCTTCTTTTTCTATTTTGGTTTCGTCTTTCAAATAGTATAGTATAGTATGTAGTATATAGTATGTCCTGCAAGCTAATACTGCCATAGTGCAATAATAATAATTTTTTCTTACTACTATAGCTGTTTCTCCCTTAGCCTCAAACATAATTTCTAACGTTCTTTTCCATTGTTTCCAATTGGTAGCTACATTCCCTGACATATCTAATTTCGGCATGTTTTCTAAATTCATCTCGTTTGTTCTTTTATCTTACTAAACAAGTTGTATGAAATTCCGTCTTCCTGTTTGCCTTTTTTTTTTGTATAATTTTTATTATTTTTCTTTTAAATCCTCGTCGCCATTGTAAATATCTCCCTTTCGTATCTCTTAATCCAACACATTTATCTATACATTTACATTTACTGATATCTTATTATTTTATTTTACGACTCTTACGTCTTTACTCTTTCGCGGCCAACCATCAACTCCCTTCATGTACTCGTATGTTGTGTTACTATATTCAACTTCTTCTCTTCATTGGCTGCGTTCCATTCATGCATACACACGATGTGCGTTTATGCATTCACTACAGTGGTGTTCTAGAAAAATCAAAAATTGTGTAGTGATTCCAGAGCAAAACGAAGCATTTCTAAGCTAAGTGCATTTCACGACGTTTGAAAGATACAACCCACGAATCGATACAAAAATTTTAGAAAATGATTGATTTTGGAAATGTTACATATTAAATCAAGTAAAAATCAATATTGTTGAAGATTACGCGTGTATGTATTGGCAACTTATATGATTTCTTCATCTAATTTGATTTTATCTGAGAACGCCTTAGTACCGACTTTCTTCGAAAAATTACGCAGCAGTTCCACTGTGCGCTTCTTCATTGTTTAATATTTTGAGAAGTTCAAAAATTGTTATTCCGAAGAGTGTGGTAGGGCGAGTGTGTTAAGAACGGATTGCCACCAAAGTTAAAGATCTGCTTTTATTAAAAGATTATTTCTACATAAAATTTAAAATATTTTGTCAACTAGAACTAATTAATAATTCAAGTTAATTATTACGTTACACTCCACAGGCTTAAGCGAAGCACTAGAACCGATCTATTTTAATAAGCAACTGTCAAATAAGAAATCTTTCTGACAGTAATTGGAAGAGATATTTTAGGATGTAGTAACAATAAAATAATGGGAAAATACAGCGGGGAAAAGACTTGGAAGAATGTGACCATGACGTTACATTTTACATGAATGGAGAGATACGCCGGTTCTCACTTCCTATCGTTGCCACTTGTCGTCATTTTTCTACAAAACTATCTCACATCGCGAAAAATCGTTTGGATATTGGAATACGTTCCGCGTATCTATTAGCAATAAATTAAACAACAAATCGTTTTTTTATAAATAAAAATTCCAATGCTGATTTGTGGTCTTTACTTGCATTGCATTATTTGTTATTAAACATTTTTTTTTTGTTGCTATAACAATAAGACAAAACAATATGTCATTGAATGACTCTAGTGACACACAAAAAATTAGCTATCATCTTATTTACATTTTAAAATTCATAACTCCATTTCATAATCATATAATGAATTTCGATATTTAACTCTCGAGATCGATCAATAAACTTTCAATAAGCCAAAACATAAATAAACACAACTTTAAGCTTATGAATATTCATTTAAGTATGGTTAATAAATTTGATTGAATATAGTGTCTAGATTTAGTTAGACAGGAGTCTTATTTTTGTCTAGCAAAGATTATCTCGAATTACACCGCGATATAATAATAATAAAAAAAAAAACGTTTCTCAATTTAAAAGAACAATATGATGGGGTGGGGATATGAGGTAAATTACAACTGTGGTGATTGGATGATGTTTTGTGTCCAGCAGAATTTTTTTTTGGTAACATTTTATTGGTATTACTACATAGGGTGAACCATAATTAAGTGAACGATTAAAATGTGGCGCCGTTTGCATATTTCTTAACATTTCTCAGATCGGTTTAATTTTTTGTTAAATCAAAGAGCATTTCTATTTTTGGCATAAGAAGTAGACGAACTTGGTGAGGAAAGCCTTTACGTTTAATATGATGGTGCTATTTGCTACACATCCGGTCAAACAATGATTATTTTTGGTCAAATATTTCGTGTATGTGTCATATCGACATTCGGCGATATCATATGAGCCAGATCGCTCGATTTGATACTGACAGACTTTTTTTATGTGCTAATTGAAAAGCAAGGTAAACATCAATCGTCTCTTGACAACCTCTTGCCAACCGACAGAAACTATAGGTGGCCATTTGCGTCCAAAATCGATCATTTAATTATAGCCCACCCAATATTATCAGTATCGGGCGCCAAACAAGAAAGCGCGGAATTTGTTTCAAGCCTAATTATATCCACGCGAAATTGATTCAAATTTTGACATTTTGCTGATACCAAAATTGCAGCTCGAGATATGAATTAGGTCATCAAGAGAATTTGACTCTCCCTAATTTCCTTCATTGGTACCAAACCGATCATTAAAGACAATCAAGATGTACGTCTTTGTATAAACATGCGGCGAATCAGGAAGCGACGAAACCGACAACCAAGAGTGGAGGACTTTTTACTTCAACTCAGCAAAGTAAAGTTCTTTTCAAGATCCGAAAACTTTCTTAACTTCATAGATAATGCGCGATGGAATTAGGATTCAATAGTGATTTTTGGATAAAGTTCTGGAATATGGCCAACTAGGATGGAACTTGGCTATTCCTTAACCGATTTGAGTGAAATTTGGTATGCGCAGTAACTAATGCAAAATGTGAAAAATGTTGGAAAAAATTGTTTTTTTATTTTGATGATCACTTATTCCTTTAATTGTTTTGTTAAACTTTGATCAATCTGTCCGGAAAAACGATTGGTTGCATCAATTTAAAAATAATACAGGGCTATTAGGGTTACATTAAGCTGTAAAACCACATGGCAACATTAGTCTTCTCATCAATATTTGTAAAGTAACGGTAGATTTACTAAAACAACATTAAAATTCGTTTTTTTGTACTTTTTCAAATTAGTATTGAGGGTGAAAAAAAAATTTGTTCTCAAATAATCATTAAAGTGTCTTATAGGAAATTTACTCAAGTTCTTATCGATGACCAAAGACAAAAGGACCTTTTTTCATTCAAAGTCAGATACCCCAGCAAAAAGTTGACGTAGAGAGACGAAAAATAAATTAAGGCACGGATTGGTTTTAGCTGTCTCACTTGACAGGCGACGGTGGCAAATTTTGGAAAAGGAAGATTAATAACAGCGATTTTTAGTAATTAATATTTCCACACCAAGAAATAAATGGCGCCACTTTGACTGAGACAGCTAAAACCAATGCTAGCCTAAATTAAATTGAAGCATTGGTTAAACTTAAAAGAAATTTCCCGAGCCCGTGGATCCTTAAAAAAAAAATTGGAAAATTTTTTTCTGGCGCTATTTCAAGCATGTGAAGTTATGCAGTTTTTCATCCCAGAAAAAATAAAAATGTTCATCAGGTAACACTATCTCATCCCATCCCAGTTTTTGTCTATACATATTAGAAATGTAAATAAAAAATAAAATGATGATTACATTTTTTCATCCCATCCCAGCTGTTTCTATATAGCTAGTGTATTTCGAATACAAAATATTCAATATAAACTAATCAAAATTGTAAAGTCTTTATTACCGATCTCATAAGAACTTAGTAGGCCGGAAATGATTCTTTACATTTTGAGTTGGTAATGGTATAGACTCAGTTTGGTGAAAATCTTAGATCAGCCGTATGGGTGCACTTTCCACAATCGGCCAACTTCCAAATGGTTTCGAAGCAAGCACAGTATTGGCAGTAAGTTGGCTGATTGTGGAAATTGCACCCATACGGCTGATCTAAGTTTTTCACCAAACTGAGTCTATACTATTACCAACTCAAAATGTAAAGAATCATTTCCGGCCTACTAAGTTCTTATGAGATCGGTAATAAAGAATTTAAAATTTTGATTATTTTATATGAACCCATTTGGAAGTTGGCCGATTGTGGAAATTGCACCCATACGGCTGATCTAAGATTTTCACCAAAGTTAGTCTATACTATTACCAACTCAAAATGTAAAGAATCATTTCTGGCCTACTAAGTTCTTATGAGATCGGTAATAAAGACTTTACAATTTTGATTAGTTTATATTGAATATTTTGTATTCGAAATACACTATATAGAAACAGCTGGGATGGGATGAAAAAATGTAATCATCATTTTATTTTTTATTTACATTTCTAATATGTATAGACAAAAACTGGGATGGGATGAAATAGTGTTACCTGATGAACATTTTTATTTTTTCTGGGATGAAAAACTGGGATAACTTCACATGCTTGCTATTTCTTGTGATTCCGTGATAACGGTATCTCACAAAAATTTTCTGCTCAAAAATCTCAAAACTAGAGATTTGAAGCTTTAAACTGCTTTTCTTTTTATCTCTGTCTGACCGTTTTTCACAAAGATACAGCTCTTCACAAAAAACTAAGAAAATTGAAAAAAAATGTTGTTCCTTTAATTTTTTGTTGTAGGCCATTTCCATTTTCAAATCGATCTATTCAGCATTTTGTGAAGAATGGATAAATTTCAAATTAGTGGTGCAATCCATTATCTTTATTTGAAAGGCTTATTAGCAAACGATATCAAAAAGGAATTGGAACTAACTTTAGGCGAGTCTACACCATCCTATGAAACTGTGCATTTTTGGGTCGGTGAATATAAACGTGGTCGCACTAGTGTTTTTGATTATGAAACCAAAGAGCTGACAACAGTAGAAAATGATTTAAAAAAATCCATGATATTGTATTGAGTGATCGTAAAATGAAGTAAAGCGAGATTGTTGACTTCGAAAAAAGTTTCAAAAGAACGTATAGAAAATATCTTGCATGAACATTTGCATATGAAAAACTTAAAGCAAGATGGGTGGCGCGTTCGCCCACTATCAATCAAAAACGCGAATGAGAGTAACCACTTCACGTTTGGAAAAAAATGTTGGAAAATCGTTAGATAAAGTGTATTGAGTTAAAAGGATTATATTGAAGGTGCAAATGCACTACTGTGACAGTTTCTCGATTTCTTCACCAACCATCCTGGAAGTGAGTTTAGTCACAGCAGCAATAATCTTCTTTCGTTTTTGGGCAGCTTATATTCGTTGCGTCACACGAAAAACACGATCCTGGTGCACTTCTAGGTGTTGGGCAAACAGCAAATATATGACCAAACTACGAACAGTTGTGGTATCTTGATTGCACTTGGCCGGAGGCTGCAGTTGAAGCAGGCAATTTTCAAACATCATAAGTCTTAGGTTTGGCTCTAGTGGAATTGAGTGTTATACTGGTGCGGCTTTAAAATAACAATTGTTCATATCGCAGGTACAGAATCAATCAATTGCTCAGTTATTCGGGCGCTGGCCAAAATGGTAACGCATCCAGAAGTATCACGTATATCAGAGACAATAAGAAATATTAAAATTCTCCTGTAAACAAGTGACATGATCGATGGCCCCGTCACTAAAGCGAATACGACGTCTTAATTTTTCGTAAATTTCGTATGCTGATCCCGGACGATCTCGACAAGGTGGATTATGAAAAACACTTGTTTGATCTGTTCGATTATATTTTATTAATAATATTATATTCCACTGATAATGATTTCAATCTCCATTATTTTTCTAAATAATACAAAATCAAGACTGTGTTGGATTCGAGGTTAACCACCACTGATCGAAACAAAACTGTTCGAAAATTGAATTTAAAAATACAATACGATCGAAGGAAGTGCTTGAGCAATGCCTCGCGTATCTCATTCAGCCGTGCTCTTAAGTAAATGACGATAACGATCACTGTCATCAGCGCCCAATGAAGTCATCATGTCTTTGACATCAGTCATCCACTTCGAAACCACATAGTCCACTAAACGTAGAAACTAAACTATCCTACTGGTGGTGAAGCTGCTGGCTTCGGCTTCGATTTTCGTGTCTTTGGCTCGTAACTCTAACAATGGTTCACTAGTTTCCAATCTGATAATTTCATCGGCCATATCTTCTAATGTTTCTTCGATGATTTCATTCATACTTTTATTGCTGAACCTTAAGAGCTAACGGAATAGAAGCAGTAGTATTGACAATTGGAAGCTGAACCCTAGTCGTATTTTGTGTTGTTGTAACGGATATTGGAATTGTAGCTGACTGAAGCACACAAGTCATATCCGGAATATAAGTCGGCAAATCTTAAGAATTTGAGTGCACTAAACAGACCTTTGAAATGGCTTGGTAATTGTCGAAAGTCGACTTGGAATTTCTGAGAGTAACCAATGATTCGGTATATTTCGGATATTCGAAATACTTGGCTTTTTGTTCCTAAATTCCGATACATTCTAGAGCCCATATTATTTCGTTTCGAGTTGGAAGCGTCATAAGGTTGATGGTTGCAATAAACAAGTGTATACACGTTCACTTTAGTATAACGGTACCTTTTTTGTAACTGTAATAGTTAGCGGCACTTTTATTTACATCATATGAAACTTTACGCCAAATAATTTGATTGGTACCCCACATCTGATGTTGTTGAACAACAATTTAATTGAATTTTAACGTTTCTTACGTTTTTTATAGTTCTATTCTTTCGCACGCCAAAACCAAAAGGTAGAATGAATATCGCCATTTCCCTCCTGACCAGGCGTAACATAAACGTACAGTTTACGAAGATTTTGTTATACTAAGGTATTCGTAAACGGTACGCTAAAACTGAACGGAAATGTAACATAAACGATAATTTCGTCACATTTTTTTTAAAACACCTTTATTGATATGGCTACTATACAATCTTAAACATTATTAATTCATTAGTAAGGTTGACATTAGTACTTATGAGATAAGCATACACTTGTGCGGGTCTGCTGGACCAGTGTCCAGTTCCCTTGAGATATAATATTCATACGGTTAGCTCATGTGGTTTGATTCGTTTGAGCCGCCTTACTTGGTTTGTACTGTCCAGTAGTTGTACGGCCTCAACGTTGGTGTGGGTAAGAAGTCTGTTCTCATGTTTGATGGCACATTCGCGAATGACGTTGTCTATCGATTGTATTTTTAGATCATTGTGTATTTCCCTGTTAGTCACAAATCGGTAAACGTTGGTGACCATTCGAAGAAATTTATTTTGGCTACGTTGTATAATGTCTCTATTGGATTTATGAGTACAACCCCATAGCTGCGCACCATACATCCGTATTGGTTTGAAGATAGTCTGGTAGACCAGTACATTTGACGTTGTTTTAATCGTATCTGTTCAGCTTTTTGTCTCACGTGATGTTTCCAGTTGAGCCTTGAATCTAAATGCAGACCAAGGTATTTTGCCGATTCAGCCTGCAGCACTTGCACCCCATTGAGGTATATGTGTAGACTGTTATTTTTGTGTCGGAGCGTAAATGTCACATGGGTTGATTTGAGTTCATTAAGCACGATTTTCCAGTCAATTGTCCATTTAGTAACGTTGTTCATTGCTCGTTGAAGATTTTCCACTGCCCTTGGTTGTGATTTGTCTACTGACATAATTACAGTGTCGTCAGCGAACGTGCCGATGAATGTTTTATTCGTTGTAGGTATGTCCGCAGTGTAGAGAAGGTAGAGGAGGCGGGATCCCAATACGCTTCCCTGCGAAACTCCCGCTAGCGTTGAATAAGTCAGAACATGTTTCTTCATGGATGACTCTGAATTGGCGATCAGAGAGGTATGATTGAAGCAGTTGGCAATAGTTTTGTGGTAGCATTTTGCTCATCTTGAATGTCAATCCCTCGTGCCAAACCCTATCAAAGGCCTGAGATACATCCAGAAATACGGCGGGCCAATATTTCTTTTCTTCTAACGCTTGCTCTATTACCGTATTTATTCGATGGACTTGATCTATTGTGGAGTGGTTATTCCTGAATCCAAATTGAAAATCAGGAACGTTTACCCGGTGATATTTCAACAATTCCTGGTGCCTGTTTTTGGCTAAGACTTTTGTCGATTTCTTCAGCAATTTCCATTGGCGTGACCCTTTTAAAATCTTGATTTGGTTGATAGACAGGTGTTACGTCAATGTTGGATTGAATGTCATGGGGTTGAAACACAGTTGCTAGGTGTTGAGCAAAGAGTTCCGCTTTTTCTTTGTTTTGTCGAATCCAATTGCCTTGAGCATTTCTTATAGGTGGTACTCGAACTACAGGTCGTTTAAATTTTCTGGTTGCTTTCCATAACGAGTAATCCTTATCCATTTCTGGACCTAGCCCGCTTTTAAGTAGTTGTCGAAGCAATCCTGTTTGAAGCTTAGCCTATTGACTTTGTTACTTATTCGATTGAATGTGGTCTTGTCAGCGGGATTTCTGGTGAGATGCCATATTCTCCTTGCCTTTCTCCTTTCCTTGATTTGTTCCCTGATTTCAGCCGGGTATTTGACTTCAATCTCCGCTTTGTCCTTTAATTCTGGTGTAGCTAGACTGGCGGTCATATGAGTGTATTCAATGAAATTGTTTGTTTGTTGTTCCAATTCTTCATTACTTTTAATGCTAACTTTTAATTCAACTAGCTCTTCCAATTTTTCTCTGGAGAGATCCCAATCCGTGAATCTATTAGTAAGGTTTTGCTTTTTATTTTTCTTGACGACTATAGCGCTTACTGACAACAGTACAGGAATGTGATCAGATGTTAAGTCGTTAATTCCTTCGACTCTAGTGTAACTGGATGAAATACCTTTTTTGATGAAGAAATCAAGCAGATCAGGTATTTTTCCTGCATCCGTTGGCCCCCTTGGAGACAGATATTCACATTCAAAAAATTTTCCTAAAACACGTGCCAGTTTAGCTTTTAATTTGTCAACTTTACTTAGTACAATGGTGGACTAGAATTCTATAATCTGTAATTGACATCGCTGTGTATGGAACGTGCGTGTAGTAGTGTGTTATAAACAAAAAACCGTTCATAATAAACTGTTCGTACGCTGTACATTTTTGCTGTATACATTTTTGCGCCGGGAGGGTTTCTCTTCTCTTTCTTCTTGACAGTTCTCTTATTTCTTTTACCGCGTTTATATAACAACTTCATTCTATCTTTGTTATATTTGCATCGGTTGGGTAAATTAGTTCATTTAGAGAATAATTTCATTCTACATACACCACTCCCAATTGAGGACCAAAAGTTAATGCTGGAGAAATAAAAAACGTAAACTTTCAACTTTTTCAAGCAAAACTACAATTTACAATTTTAAATATAGTTTTTATTTGTATTTCGGTCTAACGTCGACTGTCTTCCAAGAGTTTTTTACGTTTTATTACATAATAAACTTATAGACTAAAAAAATATTATTGAATGAGCTTGTTCAAAACTAAGGACACTTTTAACAGTTGCTCTATTTCTGTGTTTTGTATAAGTTTCTTGTATTTTATTTGCGTATATTCAACATTTCAGATTTAATTATGTAATTATTGTTTAAAATTTACGGTTAGTATTTTGTTTTTCAGTCTATTTATATAAATAATGCTACAATTATTCGTATTGTGGTACATAGCATGTTGCCAGTTCTTTTCCTTGGCTTATTACATTTCCTTTTATTTTATTTTTTTTTGTTAGCTTTTGGCATAGTTCAGCTGCCATTCAGACATTACTTTGGCTAAGTACAAATTTACTAAATACTATCTACCTACATGTCTATATTATAACAGTCCACTTGGACGCTTTACGTCACATCATGTTATATTATATTAGGTGAAATGTTGTGTTTTTCAATGAATTACACCGCAAAAATATTGTTCTGTATAAAATTATTTTTAATCTCTAATTTGGCCATGTTTGAAAGTTAAAATATTCAGCGGGTGCCATTATGTTGCACAGCGCTCAAATATTCCAAATACATTATTTATTTAATAATATTGTAAAAATAGTTTCTATGAGCTAAAATTGGTAAAAAATATATAGTTTTTTTTATTTTACTACATTTTTTTCTTTTATACATTTATATACTGATTAGAAAATTCTTATCACTTCAAATAGTTAACATTAACTTAAAATAGAGAAAGTTAATAATAGTTTATCATAATAATTATTAAAAAAAAAAGAAAAGAAATTTAACGATAAAAAAAACTTAAAAAAAAAAAACAAACGGCGAGAGAGAGTAATTTTTGTATAAATTTTAATAATAGTTAGTTGTGTAGTTGTAAGATCCCTTTGATCGAGTTAGGTTATAGTTTATGCCAAACTGACGACACTTGTTCGTTGCTGTAATTTTTTTTGTATCGCTGAACTACTCGATGGTGGTGGTGTACTGCCGAGCATGTCTTCGTCTGCTGATAAGAATGCCTCAGATTCTGATTCATTCTCTTTATCTTTCTTTATTGAACGATATTTTATCTGGAAATAGTCCGAAAATAATAGGTGTTAAAATCATAATAACTTTAGTGTTAATAACGTTATATTTGAATGATAAATTGTATGTTTTAATTATCTTAATCAATAAGTATTTTTGATAGCAAGTAAATTAAAAACGAATATAAAAAATTGAGGTGTGGCCAACACACGACTTGCTTTTACGAACAGAGAATTTTGAGAAATTTTATTTTTTTCCTAATTTTTTTTTTTTTAATTTGTTTTTCATTTTTGGAAATATTTTGTATTCAGTAGTTTTTTGTAAACCTTATACTTTTTAAGATATTTGCAAAACAAATTTTCTGGACCAAGGGAGTGGCCACTTCCGGTTAGCCGATTTGGAGTAAAATTCACTGGGACCTCCCAATTTATCAAAAAAGCTTAAATCTGAAGTTTCAGTTCGATTGATTAAACCATCTGGGCTGTAGAGAGGACACAGACAGACTGACAGACTAACAGACTGACCGACTGACAGACAGACAGACAGACACCATTTCGAAACCCACTTTTTCGGACTCAGGGGACATAAAACCAAATAAATTTCTAAAAATCTCAAGGTTCAAAATTTTCATGATTACTATACTTTATTTTACTAGAGTAAAAGAAAGTAAAAAACCCTAATCCATACGAATCGTTCGTTTAGTAAAAGTTCTGCAAAATTATTTTTTGGAAATCGCACTCAACTCCCAAGGGCCAATATCGGCCATTGCCAACAATGATGACAAAGGTTTGGCTAGCACATAGAATAGGTTCTCAATTACCTAGTTAGAAAACCGTAATCCATACGGATCGTTCGTTTAATAAAAGTTCTACGAAATTATTTTTTGGAAATCGCACTCAACAATGATGACAAAAGTTCCGCTAGCACATGGAATAGGTCCCTTAATTACCTAGTTAGAAAACCCTAATCCATGCGGATCGTTCGTTTAGTAAAAGTTCTGCAAAATTATTTTTTGGAAATCGCACTTAACTCCCAAGGGCCTAATATCGGCCATTGCCAACAATGATGACAAAGGTTTCGCTAGCACATGGAATAAGCCCCTTAATTACCTAGTTAGAAAACCCTAATCCATACGAATCGTTCGTTTAGTAAAAGTTCTGCAAAATTATTTTTTGGAAATCGCACTCAACTCCCAAGAGCCAATATCGGCTATTGACAACAATGATGACAAATGTTTGGCTAGCACATAGAATAGGTCCCTCAAATACCTAGTTAGAAAACCCTAATCCATATGAATCGTTCGTTTATTAAAAGTTTGTCACATGGAATAGGTCCCTTAATTACCTACATAGTTAAAAAACCCTAATCCATACGAATCGTTCGTTTAGTAAAAGTTCTGCAAAATTATTTTTTGGAAATCGCACTCAACTCCCAAGGGCCAATATCGGCCATTGCCAACAATGATGACAAAGGTTTGGCTAGCACATAGAATAGGTCCCTTAATTACCTAGTTAGAAAACCCTAATCCATACGAATCGTTCGTTTAGTAAAAGTTCTGCAAAATTATTTTTTGGAAATCGCACTCAACTCCCAAGAGCCAATATCGGCTATTGACAACAATGATGAAAAATGTTTGGCTAGCACATGGAATAAGTCCCTTAATTACCTAGTTAGAAAACCGTAATCCATACGGATCGTTCGTTTAGTAAAAGTTCTGCAAAATTATTTTTTGGAAATCGCACTCAACTCGCAAGGGCTAATATCGGCCATTGCCAACAATGATGACAAAGGTTTCGCTAGCACATGGAATAAGTCCCTTAATTACCTAGTTAGAAAACCCTAATCCATACGAATCGTTCGTTTAGTAAAAGTTCTGCAAAATTATTTTTTGGAAATCGCAGTCAACTCCCAAGAGCCAATATCGGCTATTGACAACAATGATGAAAAATGTTTGGCTAGCACATAGAATAGGTCCCTCAAATACCTAGTTAGAAAACCCTAATCCATATGAATCGTTCGTTTAGTAAAAGTTTGTCACATGGAATAGGTCCCTTAATTACCTACATAGTTAAAAAACCCTAATCCATACGAATCGTTCGTTTAGTAAAAGTTCTGCAAAATTATTTTTTGGAAATCGCACCCAACTCCCAAGGGCCAATATCGGCCATTGCCAACAATGATGACAAAGGTTTGGCTAGCACATAGAATAGGTCCCTTAATTACCTAGTTAGAAAACCCTAATCCATACGAATCGTTCGTTTAGTAAAAGTTCTGCAAAATTATTTTTTGGAAATCGCACTCAACTCCCAAGAGCCAATATCGGCTATTGACAACAATGATGAAAAATGTTTGGCTAGCACATAGAATAGGTCCCTCAAATACCTAGTTAGAAAACCCTAATCCATATGAATCGTTCGTTTAGTAAAAGTTTGTCACATGGAATAGGTCCCTTAATTACCTACATAGTTAAAAAACCCTAATCCATACGAATCGTTCGTTTAGTAAAAGTTCTGCAAAATTATTTTTTGGAAATCGCACCCAACTCCCAAGGGCCAATATCGGCCATTGCCAACAATGATGACAAAGGTTTGGCTAGCACATAGAATAGGTCCCTTAATTACCTAGTTAGAAAACCCTAATCCATACGAATCGTTCGTTTAGTAAAAGTTCTGCAAAATTATTTTTTGGAAATCGCACTCAACTCCCAAGGGCCAATATCGGCCATTGCCAACAATGATGACAAAGGTTTGGCTAGCACATAGAATAGGTTCTCAATTACCTAGTTAGAAAACCGTAATCCATACGGATCGTTCGTTTAGTAAAAGTTCTGCAAAATTATTTTTTGGAAATCGCACTCAACTCGCAAGGGCTAATATCGGCCATTGCCAACAATGATGACAAAGGTTTCGCTAGCACATGGAATAAGTCCCTTAATTACCTAGTTAGAAAACCCTAATCCATACGAATCGTTCGTTTAGTAAAAGTTCTGCAAAATTATTTTTTGGAAATCGCACTCAACTCCCAAGAGCCAATATCGGCTATTGACAACAATGATGAAAAATGTTTGGCTAGCACATAGAATAGGTCCCTCAAATACCTAGTTAGAAAACCCTAATCCATATGAATCGTTCGTTTAGTAAAAGTTTGTCACATGGAATAGGTCCCTTAATTACCTACATAGTTAAAAAACCCTAATCCATACGAATCGTTCGTTTAGTAAAAGTTCTGCAAAATTATTTTTTGGAAATCGCACCCAACTCCCAAGGGCCAATATCGGCCATTGCCAACAATGATGACAAAGGTTTGGCTAGCACATAGAATAGGTCCCTTAATTACCTAGTTAGAAAACCCTAATCCATACGAATCGTTCGTTTAATAAAAGTTCTACGAAATTATTTTTTGGAAATCGCACTCAACAATGATGATAAAGATTTCGCTAGCACATGGAATAGGTCCCTTAATTTCCTAGTTAAAATTGAGGTGTGGCCAACACACGACTTTCTTTTACGAACAGAGAATTTTTAGAAATTTTATTTTTTTCCTAATTTTTTTTTTTTAATTTTTAAATTTTTAAATTTTTTTTTTAATTTTTAATTTTTTATTTTTATTTGTTTTTAATTTTTGGAAACAATTTGTATTAAGTAGTTTTTTGTGAACCTTATACTTTTTAAGATATTTGCAAAACAAATTTTCTGGACCAAGGGAGTGGCCACTTCCGGTTAGCCGATTTGGAGTAAAATTCACTGGGATCTTCCAATTTATCAAAAAACCTTAAATCTGAAGTTTTAGTTCGATTGATTAAACCGTATGGGCTGTAGAGAGGACACAGACAGACTGACAGACTGACAGACAGACACCATTTCGAAACCCACTTTTTCGGACTCAGGGGACTTCAAAACAATTAAATCTCTAAAAATCTCAAGGTTCAAAATTTTCATGATTACTATACTTTATTTTACTAGAGTAAAAGAAAGTAAAATGTACATTGAACGCGACAAAATTTCGATAGGAAAATAATGACCCAACAGAGTTGGTTTGATCTTCTGTCGCTCCTGATGACTGCAAGCTTCTCGGATTAGCTATACGTATTTTTCAGCAAGCCTGATTTCGTTTTGGAATATCCTATTTTGAAATATGCGTTTTTGTATCGAACTGTTTGGTATATTGGTCTTTTTATTTCAAACCGATATACATAACATACCTATGTCGTTTTATCCCGGTATACGATGTACTTATTGAGAACAAAGAGTAGAATAAACAATTACGAATATCTTACGCCATCAAAAGGTATTTAAAAATTATCCAGTAGGCAGATCTGATTAGGTTTATGATTGACAGCAAACATTAAATGTTTAATTATCGCGTAATCAATTTCACTGATAAGAGCATCAAGACAAGATTCGCCAATTGCGCAATTTTGAATGATATTTATACTGCTGGCAGTTTTGGATAAATTACACGAAAAATTGATTACATGGTTGGATATTGAATATATTTTAAAGTATTCGTAAGATAAACAGTTTGTGTTCAGATAGGGCTGGTTCTTAGAGGACGCTGTCAGAATGATGATCTTGTGAAATTTTGTTAAACAGTCTGCGCAAAAATAAGCTCTGGGAGATTTCCTAAACATATCTAGAACCTTTGATAACACATGCCGACAAATTTTTTACCCAGAAACCAGAATATAGCTTCCGAAGGTTTATAACGCGCTGAATTCGAATCCGACGTCAGCATTTTTCTAACGGCTCTGGTTTTCGAGATATTCCAACCTAAAAATGCCAAAATCAGGTTTTTCGAGATATTTGAGGTTATGTTACATCGGAAGGTAATTTTATTTTATAAAATCATTAATGGGGTCCGGGAAAATTGGTTTGGAAAATTGTGATGTGCAGGGTGTTTTCTGGCATAATTTTCGTAATTTAGATCTTGAAAAAGGCAAAAGTGGTTTTAAGGTAACTCTGGTACTGGTAGTAGTACTGTCGGTTTGCTTTTTAACGCGTCCTCTACTTTTTTGTCAAATATTTCTCTCGAGGAGTTATATTCTCATATTTGGAATGTTAAACCGGAATCTTCTGGTCTGGATAACTTTAGTATAAAATATGACAAACGAGTTTTCGCTTTCGCCTTGTCTGATAGAGGTATTTTTACATATTTTCAATTTTATTCGCACATCCTTTTCCTACCCAGACCAGTGGAAGCTCAGTAAAATAATCCCCATCGCGAACATTAGTAACATCAGCACTATCAGATTTTCGGCCAATTAGTATTTTAAGTGCTCTCTCTACTAAAACGTTCATGGTAGTTATTAAAAATAAAATTCAGTCGCATCTGAATAGCAATAATCTAGTTACTTCATTCAATCAGGGTTTAGAAGATTTCTTAGCCGTTCTGCTGCATCATTAAATGTAACTTGCATGCGTGTCATTCTATTTATTTATTTAATTAAGGCAACATAAGATCAAATGTCAAAGAATGCCCCAAAGTGACCACACAAATTATTACAATTTTTATTTAAAATATGTTCGAAACCTATGATAAACATTTTTTAGTACTCATTTTTGACATTTATTTGGAAAAACCAAACACCATTTTTACATAAACAGAATAATTGGTCGGTCGACATTTAACATGGTGGCTTTAGCTCTTTAGATCATAAAATGTCGACTATATATAGTCAATGGTGATATTGTAATCGTTTACAACACAAATAATATGGGGAGCAACTGCAGCAGCTGTTTGTCAACTAAACACTAATCCTATTTATATGGAATGGTGATCTAGTGAATTGTAAATGAGAGAGCTACCACTATCGCCTGACAGTTTATTGAAGAGTAGAATTGCCTCCAATATTTTTTTAGTTTGCGTTGCGCTTCTAATTTGAGACCACCTGTGACCGCGTCATTTCCTGTAAAAAAAACCTATCTATAACGTAATGTATTTTCCAATATTTTTGCTAGAATTATTGCGCTATCATCCTGTTATACTATGCCTCACGCAATTCAATGCTTATGAAAGGATTGCTTGCCATTAAAATCGAACAACAACAGGGTATAGGGGAATATTTCAAAAAGTTATTACACGATGCGGGCTAAGGTTTGGGGCGGCATAGTACAAATTAGAAATAAGTTTTGAGGGATTTAAAAAAGATGGCGTAACTAGTATTAAATCGCATCGGACCATCTTGTAACTATATACTTGTGAAAGCGTCATCATTTCCCTCTAAAAATCAGTCACTACATTGTCAACCTTTGCGCCAACAAAACGCAACTTGTGGGAAGCGCTACTTTTTTGTTTTAATTCGAATAAAAGTGCGGCTGATGGACATCGATTGCTGTGTGAAGCATATGGAGAACATGCTTCATCAATAAAAACATGTGAGTACTTGTTCCGGCGTTTTTAAAACTGGCGATTTTGACACCAGTGACAAAGAACGCGAAGGAAGGTCAGTAAAGTTTGAATACGCTTAGTTGGACGGCGTTATTCGACCAAGATTCATGCAAAACTTAAGAGGAGCTCGCTGAAACTTTGGGAGTGAATCAACCAGCGATTCAAAACCGTCTGAAATCCATGGGTATGGTGCAAAAACAAGGAAATTGGGTTCCTTATGAACTCAAGCCAAGAGACGTCGAACACCGTTTTTTCACATGCGAACAACTGCTCTCTAATTGTGACGGGGGACAAAAATTCGATACACTACGACAACCCAAAGCGCAGAAAATCGTCGAGTAAGCCTGGTCATGCATCAACTTCAACGGCCAAACCGAATATTCATGGCAAGAAGCTACTAGTGATCTACTGTGAGCTACTCCAGCCTACCGAAACCATCACTGGAGAACTTTATCAACAACAATTGACGCAACTAAGCCGAGCATTGAAACTCAAACGGCCACAATATGCTAAAAGACATGACAAAGTGATCTTTCAGCACGACAACGCTCGGCCACATGTTACAAAAGTCGTCAAGGAAAATTAGGAGGGGCTTCAATGGGATGTTCTACCCCACCCGTCGTATTCACCAGACATTGCTCCTTTCGAATACCACTTGTTCCGGTTGATGACTCATGGCCTGGCCGAGCAGCACTTCACTGCTTACGAAGAAGCCAAAAATTGGTTAAACGGTACATCTAAGGCCGGTCGTAGACTGGGCCGGAAACCTGTGATAAATATTTTTTAGTGCACTTTTTGCCATTTATCAAAGTCAATTCCTATGGTAATTTGTGACAGCTACAGAATAAATTCTGTGTGATTGACTTGCTAAGCCGATCGCATTTCTTGAAAATTACTGTGGGGAAATATACTAAAAAATTATTACACCATTTGGACAGCATAACACAAAATTGTGAATGCAAGGGAATATTTTTAAAATAAATGTCAAATATTTGTTCTAAAAAATATTTATCATAATTTCAGACACATTCTAAATAAAAATTATAATATTTGTATGGTAATATCGGGGCATTCATTGATAAGGCCTTTGACTGAGCAGATAATTTTAAATAATTTTAGAAAAGCTTATTGCTAACTATGGATAACTTTGGCTATAGGTCCTTTATGCCACACTTCATCAATAGTTTGCGCAATGTCTAAAAACCCTTCAAAGCAGTACTTTTTTATTCTAGAGTTTCTCTGATTTCAGATACGACTCTGTGAACTTATTCCACGGTTCCGTGTTCTTTTCTAAATCCGAATTGACGATCAGGAGTGCTATTCTTGAACTATTACGAAAACTCTCGTATTGTGAGTTAGTGTAAAAGTATTACGAAAACTAGGATTTTCGTAATACTTTTAAAATAACTCGCGATGTAGTATGAGTTTACTTTTGATTCATCTGCATCAGGTTTTGGAATCATTATAATTTGCAAAATTTTCCCAGTTTCAGGAAAGTGACCCGTTCTCTTCTCTCAGCGTTGAAAATATATGTTATTAGGAAGATTTATAGGTATTTTATACCTTATCATCATGCCCTGGTGCTTTTTGTATTTAATTGGCTGTATTTCATCAGCTTCTGCATTATAAGGTATCAATTAGGGGCTCCCTATTTGCCCTTTGCATGTAAATACCTTACTAAGATGTTGAGCAACATTCTCTCAGTGAACTCGCAGCGACTGATGCAACAGATTACTCTGCTTTCGGTCTCCCTGCCGGAAACTGCAAAAGAAAATACGAATCGGAGGATACTGAAAGTGTAGGTCAATTCAGCTTATATGTGGCTTTCCACTGAGATAATGTTGAACCGCTTCAACAAGTTCCTTTAATAAGGCTATTTTCAGATTTTTCGTAACTTTATTTAAATTTGATTTAAAAGTTGGCGATCTTTGTAGTTGCCATTGTCTGCATATTGAGCGCTTTATCATTAAAAGCTGCTAAATTTCTATGGTGGTTTGTCCAACTTTATGTAAACTGATCTGCTAATTGAAGCATCCGTTGCAGCTTGTTTTAATGCATCCATCTTTTATTTTTAGTAGAATGTTTAACGAACACTCCCTGATTAGTGTAGACTTGAACTGAGTCCAATTACTATGTTGCTTCGTCAGGAATCTAGGTGGTGATAGTTTTAGAAATTGCATCTTTAGTGTTATTACCGGTGAGTGATCAGAAGATAAATCGTATTACGTTACAGCTATTACAAGAGGTTTAGCTGTAGCCAATAAGTTAGGTGACCAGAAGGTATGTGATCCAGTCTTGCATACATTACCACAATTGTCCTTTCGGAGTAGTTGTAGTTGTAAAATGTGTTTCAGAATTCAGCATAATAACGATGTTGTGTCAATAAGTAAGTTTTGTATTTCTAGTTTGCGTAGTTAGTCCGTTAGTGTTCCAAACAGATAATTTAAGTTCATTCATATTTGGTTTTTAATTAGGAGTTGCAAGAGGGCATTCATATTTTGGATCATAAGTGTATTTTTTGATTGATCATAGGAGACATTCCGTTGCATTGATTTGACTTTTGAAAATATTGTTTAGTGCTTGTTGTTTCGCTCTTTGTCGTGGTCATTTTTCTTAACCCCTTGTACACCACGCATCCTTCATAGTTTGCGGGATAATTTTCCCCACAATTACTGCATTTTCTAGCGTCTGGTTTGCTTTTATCAAGCATATGCTTGTTGTTGTCATGCAGTTTACTACATATTACCTAAACAGCCGGAAATTTGCAATAATTTCGTGAATGTCATGTTACATTGTAAAACTGATTTACATTAGTGTGGGACCTCCACCAAGATTTTTCTATACAATAGGTGCCGGATAGTTTAGTCTTTATTAGTTCATGTTCCAGCTCAACTTTAAACATTGATTAAGGTTTTCTGTCGCGATTTATAATATTAACTACTTTTTACACCTTTATTTTTTTAGAAATTATGACTATCTTAAATGAAATATTGGTCATTTTTATACTTACTTTATCAGGCCCGAATGTTTGAGAAAAGTATAAACCTCTTAAGCTAAGCGTGCAAGCGATGCGGATACTAAATACTTCGACTTATTAGTTAATTTAAGGAATTGTTATCCTGAAAGTCAAGTGACACAACCAATTTTACAAATCTTCTATTAACTAGGAATCTATGATTAAAGATAAGCAATAAAACATAAAACAGAATTTACCTTGACGCGTTGTATAATACTCGGGTCACCAGTACCACCGGTTGCTGCACGCGCACTCGTTCGTTTCTTTCGTGAATGCCGCATTAAAAAGTTATCAGTAACCCAAAATATAAGTATCTATGGATTACAAACCAAATTGAATTCGAGTCGACTAATTATTTATATTATGTACTTACATTTACAAAAAAAGGTATAATTAACATAACAACCGCTAATTCTATTTTAGGATCCGAAAACGGTGAGAGTACAAAATTTTTAACATTATCCCAAAAATCTAATTGTATAAAAAGTGTTGTTATCAGCTTAACAATAACCATTAAGCCAATATATATCCAAGTTTGATACACCCATGATTTAGGTGCAGCTGCAATAAAATAAAATACGTTAATGCTTCTATCTAATTGAAAATAATTGGACTTAAGCTCAACAAGCACTTACCATATTCACCAAAATTAATAGCATCCCATCGTTTTGTTTTAGCTAAATATTGGCATATTTGTATTCCTATATAAATAATAAATAATCCAATTGTGGAGTCGAGTAGAAAATTTATCACATACCATGTACATGGATCCCCTTGAAACATTGGCGCTAAATATACATTTGTCATATGAATGATAAGGGCGCCAATACCCTGTTTCGATGTATCATACCACCATGTTTCCCATGATCGACGTACATACGATGGTTCGCAAAATCTTTTGGCTATAAATCAAACATACAAAACATTTATCATAATTAAATTAAATTTATGTAAAGCTAAAATCAATAATATTGTATTTAACCAAATGCATAACATAACAAAGACATCGATATGTCGTAGAAAGTTAATTATCGCGCAACTATTCAACCCTTAAACTTGATAAGAAATGTTACAAACGGCAAATCAAAATATTTTGATTTTATTTAATCTAAGCAAATATTTAAGAATATATTCGGTCATTGAATGAATACTTGTATGGTAGCATTTGAAAAATGGCAAACAAATACGATTCAAATCGTATCACCACTATTATATTGTATTGTTAGTACATACAATAATACACTAAATGATGCAATCAGTTTATAATTAAAATAGAAGAATTGCTTTATATCACAAACTTAAAATTACAATGCACATTCTATATAGAGCCAACTGTTGCCGAGCAAACTGTGCATTGCACGATATATTTAACAATGAAACATTATATGGAACAACAAAGCATCGCATTTCAAAATTACAACAGGTATAATTCCCATGCTCGCTGAGATGTCAGGTAGTGTGCTTACGGACAAATATAACAATCGCCCAATCAACTTCTGAACGTACGTGTCAGCAGTTGGTCTGATGCACTCGACTTTCCATTGGTTTTGGCCGGTTTTGCAATATGTAGCTTATGGTTTATATAATTTTTTTCAATGTAACTTGATTGGCTTAGTTCATAGTTTCCATAACTTTTTTTCGAAATGAACATGCTCAAATAATGTTTGACAGGCGCTCGGTTTTGAATTTCGAATTCTGACGATGTAATACCTTCAACTGCTTTCATCATTTTCGCTAGCCAATACCATATCATCAACATATATGAGCATGTAACACCAGCAGCTTTTTATATTATTTGAATATAAATATAGTTTGATTTCACTTAAGCTGTCTACACTACGCTGTCAATCGCTATGTAAATGGTTTCACTTAAATTCCATTTAAAAAATCTGTTTTGAGAAACCGCTACTAGACGCTTCGTGCCAATAAATGCTACTATGATTGATTTTACCTTGTGTATCCATTTCACAACAATCGGTAGCTGTTTTCCTATCATCTGAGTCCATCTCCTCTACATCGCTTTGATCCAATGTTCCTTTTCATTGCACGAAATCACTTCATGTTAACTAGTTGGCTCAACAATTTCTTTTATAACTTGAATTGTCGTCCAATTGTTGCCATCTTTTTAGGGGTATTTGAACAAAACGTTTAGAAACAAAAATATAAAATGCAGTGATGACAGTAATGACAGTAATGACCTGATTTTGTATGAAGTTTGTCGTTTCTACTGCCTCAAATTGCATCGATTAACATGAATCGTGCCGTTTCAAACAGTGTCCGATTCTTTCTGGCGGCCACTCTATTTTGCTACGGACTACGAGGCGCTGTCAGCTGAATTTCGATGCCTTCAGTTTTTAGAAAAATCTGTAACACCCTTACCCTGATTCACAGTAAACCGAAAAAAATCATCGTATGAATCAAGCCGAACAATGCAAATGATTCGGTCAAGTAAATTTTCTTTCATGAATGAACCGCATGTTACTCAACTATCTTTAAACAACAACTATCAATCGTGATTTGGAACAGATTTTATTTTTTAATAAAAAAATTATTTTCCGAGTGGGCCCGTATCGTTTGTTAAGCGAAATAACAGCCATTAACATCCTTTCTAAAAACCCTAAAAGGCTTCTATGAAAAACATCGCATTGCACTGGTTCTTGCATGACAATAGTCATTTCAATGCGTTGTAATCACCTCCCGCCAGAAATTTACTTATCATTCTTCAAGGCAAATATTAGTTGCTTGGATATGAACTTTTTCATATTTGTTGTCATAGCCTTCGCGAGTGCCACCGTGTCACAAGACTGTTCGCATTCTACAGCTATTAGTAATTTCTTAGAACAGTCATTTTAGGTTTCTGACGATAATTTCCATTAGTGTTTTCATATTTTGCATCATCATGCTCATTTGTCTTCCCACCAATTCATCATCTTGAAGCTTTGGGTCGTTTCAATTTATTTGTCTACTGTTGCATGAATATTTAATTCTTCTTCAATAAAATTAACTTTTGTTTTCGAAGCGTCATTTTTCAGAATGTTTGCATAGAGGATCCCATGTTGTGCTAAATTTCAGGCGTTTTTGCCCGAAGTTTTCGTTTTGTTAAACTATTGAACTTCTTGGAGTCACAGTCCTTTGGATGTAATTTGTTTTGAGCGTTCGTTGGTCAAATGTGACTACATCGTTTTATTGAAGAATAATTTTTCACCTTCGTGTTTGCACCTTACATTGTTTGGAGGCATGAAATTAACCACGTATAATAAAAACTTCGTTCAAGGTAAACTTTGGTAAGGTCGAATTCTTGGCACTTGTCACACTGAACTGGTTCGCTTCTCTTCTTAGGTTCCTCGAACGTGATTTTAAGATGAAGTGTTTATTTCAAGTAACATATACCGTGTCTCTTTTCCCTCATCCGGTCCTAGTTCCAGGCGAAACAATGATTAAGGTTTCTTTTCTCGATTTAGAATATTAGTAATCGATTTTGCATGCAAGCCTTTTTCACTGAGAGCAAAGTGTATTTCGCTTACGTAGCTCTCAATTCCTTTATGATTAGTCAATCGCTTTTGACATTTCAACTGGTACAATTTCGAATGGCTGTAGCCTCGTTTCATTTATCTTACCCCTCTTGAGCAGGCCTATATACAATTTTGAATCGGTTAATGATTTTCTCCAAAACTTCATTACTTGATGTCTCTCTTAAATAAATTGGCGCCAGTTTCTCGTTCTCAACATTTGTTTCGAGAGCTTCGACCTTATGGGAAAACCGATTACTGAGAGGTACTACATGGGCTAAAAAATTTCCAATTCCGCCATATATGGCGTTGTCATGGCTTATTAGGGGCCATTTTCATTTTCAAGTTGATTTATTATTTAGTTTGTATTTCACAAGCAATAAAATTAACGTATTGTAACGTCGTGGTGCAATTCATTATCTTTATTTGAAAGGCTTATCAGCAACGATCAAAGAGGATATGGACCTAACTTTGGCGAATTTATATAGTTTTATTATCAATACAGGAAACAGATCAGCCCTTGTAGTAAAAAGAGAATTTGAATCTTGCCTTGGTTTCTCCTTCCGAATTTATAAAGTATCTTGAAAAATTCAATTCAACTGGTAACAACGGAATAAATAATCAACTTGGTCAACAAACTATGAGATGCAATCACTAGAAATTTTAATAGTCGTAAAGATTTTACTGAAGAAAAGGTTAAAATATTCTAGATTTGGCTTCTTCCTCCAACTCTAACTCAAGGTTTCCAATGTATTTGGCGGTACCAAACAATAACTTTTATTCAAGCATTAAGGATTAGCCGGCCATTTTAGGAGGATTTTAGAAACCTTGCTTTTATGATGAAACGGAATATTAAATTGTTTTTTGATATTTCTTTTGTGGCAAAAGCAATCTTTTACGATATCACAAACTCACCTTATGTGACTATAAGTTTAATTCCAACCTTGTTGTGGCAGTCAAAATATTTTTATTTTATCTGTATTTTAATTTAATTACATAATTATGCTGTTGAAGATAAGCCATACATTAGTAATTTCCTGTTCTAAGATAATTCCTAGATCATCGCATTTAAAGAGAATAATGACGGCTTTACAAGAGAATCCTTTCAAAAATGATTGAGGATTAGTAGGAGACATTCCTTTTTGAAACACCTTTCTACTTTCTCCTTCCCCAGAGTTAAAATCAAAGAGTAGTGGTTTAATTCGGCACAATTTGGGCTGCTAGCTATAATTTAAAACACAAATGAATAACAAAGATTTTAGGCACTACATACATACTAAGTATTTACTGATAACAATTTCCCCGATTGTCACAAAAAAAAACGTCAGTAAAACCTCCTTCCCAACCGAATAAATTCATGAGTTTATCTCATTTTACGAGTTTTTTTTTTTTTAAATATTCCAATGTTATCAAAATTCAGTATGCCGTAGAACAATTACACGCAATCATTTTATGATTTAATAGCCCCAATACAATAATATTTAACGTTGTTATCTAAAGCTAGTTAGTCTTTATACAATATTTTGATAATGATTCACCCTAAAAGTTTGGTCAGTAAAAAATGTTAATTCCTTGAAAAATTAGTTGACTGATTAACTTTTTACTACCAGCAATTTATGTAATATTGTCTCTAATAATTATTAATGTTCAAAAGGTCACGATATTAAAATTTGCAATATGTACACACATGTTACACAAGAACAAATCGAACCTGAAACACTCGACAAATTTTATTGGTATTGGGAAAGGTGGTGCCAAGTAATACGAAACTTTTAATTTCTATGAATCATGCCTGGTAATTTATCTCATCGTCTAGCGCTACTACAGATAAAAGCGATTTGTGTATTTTTGTTCCCTGCATATAGAAAACAGAGAAACAACAAAAAAAACTCGATACTGACGTCGTCACATTTTACAACTATTCATAATCTATTTATTCAATTTGTACATATAGAGAAGCCAAACGTTACCTATTAGACATGTAAACGCTAATCCGGCCAGTAATCCTTGTAGAAACCAACCAAAATAATCCGTAAGCGCATCCTTCGAACAGTGCAGGCTCGACCATTGTGTATTGCCATCGACGGTATTGAGAAGATTTTGTGATGAATTCATTTAAATTTGTAATAAATAACAAATTTTTAATTCACTTTATAATTTGTGTATAATTAAATTAAAAACTAAACTAAGAAAAACCGAACAAAAAACAGGAAAACACTTTTGGCAATTAGGTTTTCGTTTCACAGTTTTCACTCATTTGTGTTTTTTTATTAAAAATAATGTTACCAAAGTCATTTTCTTTAAAATTATATTCCTTTTTTATTTCGATAAACTATTCCCGAACTTTTTAAGACATTAAATTTAATTAGTTTATAGTAGCTGCTCGATTTAAAAACGAATTTATGTAAAACGCGACTATCGCAGTTCTATATTTGACAGATGACGATTCTGAACTGTCAAAAATGAATAATTTTCGTTGTGTTGTTATTTTTTTTGTATTCGTAATGGTCTAAACTTGAACAGTTTTACTTGATTTAGCCTTAATATTTAGTGTTTAGACCAGTTATTGATATTTTTTAGTTAGTACATTTATGTCGTTTTTTTTTTATTCGAGATAAAACTTTGTGCATGAATAAATAATAAGTTCAAAACAAGGTCATCACTTATCATTAAAACATTTAGCAGTACAGTCATACCCCGTACAACGTCCCCCCTCATAACGTCGTTTCGCTGTAACGTCGTTAGTAAAATGCGAACAAACCTCGCTCTATCGTCACTGTTACTAAAGATACATGTTAAACCGAAAGTGATCTGACTGAAATCGTTCGAGATAAATTCAACATGTACGTACGGCGGCTTGACTGAAAGCAAAGATTATTAACAAGATCTTCTTGTTAGTAATCTTTGCTTTCACTCAAGCCGCCATGTACGTGTTGAATTTATCTCGGACGTTTTCAGTCATACCACTTTCGGTTTAACATGTATCTTTAGTACTCGTATGTGTTTCGTTGTAACGTCGTTTAAAATAATAAGCAAAGCAAAAAAACACTGAGAAAAAGGCAAAAAGCATAAAAACAAAAAACAATGATTTTCTCTTCTATTCGTATACATATATTCTTTGCCCCTTATAACGTCGTTGTTTCGCCTAACGTCGGAACCAATTAACAACGTTAGGCGGGGTATGACTGTAGTTGGTTGTTAATTTTGGGTATGGTCGAGATCGGCCCGTGATGTTACCGCGCAGTATCATCACTACTGCTAATTTTAACATCCTTTTCCCTATGGTTTCTTGATTTTTCGCTAAAATAGGATTTCTTGAGGAAATAAATAAAATTTCACTTTTTTTTACTAAAAACTTATTGATAACTGGTAATTAATTACTCTAATGCAAAATGAAGAGGCAAGCAACACCTTTTACCAGCGAAAGGGTGCAACAATATTTGACTAAATATCTGCAGACTTGGAAAATGGTTATAATAGTAAACGGTTTTAAAGGTCATTGCTGGCCTGACAGTGTCAACAATTTGGCCCCATCGGCTTCGATCCCGAATATTTTGTATTGTTCATGCTAACCAAAAGACTAAATTATTCTCTAAGCGACATCTATCGTCCTCGATAACGACCCCAGTGCCTACAAAGGATGGCTGACCTCTCAGAGATCGTTGCACAATTCATTTGGGATTAGCTTGCAGAAAAAGTGTTCGCTTTTGAGTATTGTGCAAAAGGAGAGCTCCACCAAGATTGTTTTCGCATTTCGAGCAACCTTCCAAAATGAATTCACTTCACAGTTGCAAAGTTCGTAGTAATGATCTGTAGTAAGACCAACAACCATCGTAGCCTTGCAGTGAACAAACGATGATCGCTGACGAGTTCATGTTTCTAAATGAAACTCAACATTCCCAATTTTGTGTCGGGAATACGGACCTGGGTTTTCACTTAATTCGATTTGGTTTTTGTTCTGCTCTGACATTAAAGTCACCAATGACCAGTCTGACATCGTACTCATCCAAATCATTGTAAAATGAAAATTTATGGTTGAGTAGTCTAACTTCAATGGGTATGAATTATCGCGACAGGTTGTCTAATTTCATGCGCAAAATGTTTTGTATTTTAAATAAATAAGTAATTAAGTAAGTAATTATTCATATAATTAAATATATATTATAAACATCAATTTAGATTGTATATTTTACTTGTTATTAATTCATTAATTTTCATGTCACGTCATATTTTGTGTTGTTATATGTCTAGTTTTAACAGGGTACATTTTCATAAACTGGTTTGACCATACTGCTGGTACTTTCATAAATCTCAAGATGGCAGCATTCATCAAACTACACATCCCCCCCGACTCATAATAATAATTATTATTATTTTTTTTTTTTTCGAAAACAGAAAATTAATATAATTCAAAATTGCTTATCAATTAAACATACTATTATAAGTCCAATTTCTGAGGCGGTTTGCAGATTTTTCCGCCTCTAATCGTATAACATCCTGAACTTTCATTTCCTTCATCTTGCACTCTCGCAGTTTCTGGTACCGCTACATTTTCATTCATGTCTCATCTAATTCACAAATTGATCTTTGAAATTGTGAATTTAACATTGTGCTTCTTAAGTGGGTTGAGTTTCTGTAAAGTAACTTTTCATTTTCATCTTTTACTAAATACGAACGTGGCCCTTTTCGTTTCCCTACCACCTTTGCTGGAGACCATTTGCTATTACTATTATTTTGCACCAACACATTATCACCAACACAAAGGCTTGGTTTCTCTTAGCTGTTCTATCATGATAATACTTTATCGGATAATTTTCTGTAGGCGTCTTCATTTATCAATTTTGTCTTCAACATCTTCTTACTTATTGGTAACCCTGTTCATAAGTTTCTTCCTATTAAAATTTGACTTGATGTGTATTCCGTTGTTGCTCGATATTCGAGCAAACCTTCATATATTTCAGTCTGTTTGTTAATTTCCGTTCTAATGTTTTTAGGAATTCCAACTGACTTTTCCGCAAGGCCGTTAGATCTCGCGTAGTATGGGCTTTCTCTGCAAATATCCTAAATTCATGGCTGTTAAATAGTTGAACTGCTTTTCTATCTTTAGGCACTGCTTAACGAATGGTTTAACTCCATGACCTCATGGCGTATTAAATGTGCAAATGTAGGAAAAAAAAATTCTAACACGATTTGATGAAAACCATCTTTCATGGTTTACACTGAATAAATCTTCTTACTAGGTAATCTAATTATTTTTGGTATTGGATAATATTCTCTTTTGATAATTTTCCACTTTTTCCCATAAGCCGGACAATTCCTTAGCCAGTGTTCAAAGTACCAAATTTTTTACACTGACACATGTCCTTATTATTTGATGTCTTAATCACGGATTCTTGTGGTTCTCGAGCTTGATTTTTAATAGCCTCGTGTGCTCTACATACTTTAATGGTTTTTCTAAATCCAATTCCGTGTCTCTTAGCAAATATTCTTGAACTGTGATATCCTTTACACCAATAATTACTAGATCTCTTATTAATGATGACTTATATTTTGGTAATTTTTGAATTTAGGATTCAATATTAGGATTGTATTTTAACAATTCTTCGACAGTGCAAGTAATTTTTCCGGAAAAATTTTGCAATTTTTCCAAGAAAATTCTGAATTTTTTATGTTTTTTTTTTGTTTCTATCTCTGCAATCTTTCCTGGGGCTCAAGGCACTCCCAACTCTTTCGCAGTTCGCTTTTTACGTCCTACCTTATGCAGTAGCCAAATCGAGGACGTACGGCTATAGACCCGTTTTCGTTTAAACCACCTGCACATTGCATTGCTTCATGCCAACCTATAGTGCTGACATGAAAGTGGAATGAATTCTGAAATTTTTCCACTTTTTTTTACTTAGTTTCAAATTATAAATAAAATTTGAAACAGGAAGAATAAGCGGGGGTTTGTTTTTCCCGGAAAATGAGGTAGTTTTCCGGGGAAATATGGCTTCCCCCTCCTAAAAACTACAGATGCACAATCCTACATTCAAAAATTTTCAAAATATATACTTCTATTTTCCCGATGTATACGTAAAGTAAACTTAGGCTGAAATGGAAATACACTTCCTCCTCTTAGAAATGCTATAAGAATTTTTAAACCTAATCCTCCCCCCCCCCCTTCCCCCGACATTGTATAAAAACTATTCAATTATAGTTTCTATAAAAACTATTCAGTTATATATACTTTTTCGAGATACTATCCGTACTCTTAGACAAATTCGACGTACTCTTAGACATACTCGACGTACTCTTAGACATACTCGCCGTACTCTTAGATATACTCGACGTACCGTTAGACGTACTCAACGTACTCTTACACGTACTCGACGTACTGTTACACGTACTCCACGTACTCTTACACGTACTATCTGTCCGGATAGCCATGTCCGTCGTAAAAAAAGGCAATTCCTTCCCTCTGTGCACGAAATTATGAGCCTTATACGAAATTACGAAGTACCGGGAACCACTTATTACGGCTTAATTTATCCACTTTTTTTAGGTCTATTCCATAACGCTTACAGATTGTACAGAACAAGACTCCAGATTGTATATTTTAGTTATTATTTTAACATGGTGCCTTTTCATAAACTGCTCCAACAATGCATGTTGCTGGTACTTTCATAGATCTCAAGATGGCTACATTCGTCTAACATACAACAGACAAAATGGGTCTCCAGAGGCGATTATCGACTTCCTTAAAATATAATACAACTCTTCGAATTTCTTGGAGAACAACTACTCTTTCATGCAAGTGAAAAGGCTATCAAACGCAACTGGTTTCGTTCGGCTAAATTCGGTATTATTTATATATCCAGTGTTTTGTTTGTTGACATTTTTAACAGTTTACTTACCTTTACAGTTTACAACCGGTTAGTCGCCTCCTGCGACAAGCAGTGGTTGCTAAGGTGGAATTCTGCGACTAATATGATGGTTTGGCGCGATTTTGCGAGTCCTGTGAGTGCCCAACCATAGGGGCCAAACTGATTATACCAATTTTGTAACAGAACCAAAAGTTATTCCAGTAAAAGCAATAATGTGGGTTAGCTAGAAACCGTTGCGAAACTCTTATCGGCACCGAGCAAACGGCGCAGTGGTTAAAGATGCGGCGTTTGGATCAGGAGGTACCGGGTTCGAATCCCGATAGGGGCGGGATGCAAAAGGGATTTTTCATCATCTGATTACGATCGGTGATGACGATGAACATAACTATGACCCCCTGTTGAGAGTGCAGAATCCATGGGCCGACCCACCTTTGATGTCAGCACTATAGGCTGGCATGAAGCAATGCAATGTGCAGGTGGTTTATACAAAGCGGGTCTATAGCCGTACGTCCTCGATTTGGCTACTACTGCGTAAAGTAGGACAGTAAAATTACATGCGAAAGAGTTGTGAGTGCCTTGAGAGTCCCAGAAAAGATTGCATAGATTAAAAAAAAAAAAACTTATCGGTACGAAATTTTTAGAAAATAATCGTTAATAATAACTAACTAAAAACTAGTTTGAATTTACAAAAGTCATCCAAATCTTTAATAAAATTCATAAAATGAAATAAATTTCGTTATTTGTCCGTTAACAAACTGAAAAGAACGATAAAATTCTGATCTGATAAAATTTTGGTCGGTTTACGAAAGTTTAAATTATTTGTTATTTTGTACTGTGTAACGTCTATCATATGTCAGTGCTGGCCTTATTGTTCAATTTCGTCTATGTTTTATGACCCCAGGGTCATAAAACAAACCAACTTTCATTCAAAAATAATTACCAAAAATGAATCGTCTAAAATTTCCAAATAGTATAAAAATAAAACAACTTCTATCAGTAAATGCCTTTGTCAAAAACCCAATACCGGAAATTCAAATTGACGCAAACTTCGCTTCTTTCTTTTTCTTACCGCTGTACAAACGTCGCGGATGTATTTTTATTTGATTCGAAAATAATCAAATAAATTCTTTATCATCTAGTTTATTATTGTCAGAATAATAAAATAATATTATAACAAAATGCCACCAAAATTTGATCCAACTGAAGTTAAATTAGGTAATGCAGATGGTTGTGGAAATAAAATGTTTTTCAAAAAAAAAAAAAAAATTGTGTTCTATTCTCATAAAGTGTCATATTAATGTGGAATTTTTTTTATTTATTTATTTTTAGTCTATCTAAGATGTGTTGGCGGTGAAGTAGGTGCTACCTCATCGTTGGCCCCTAAAATTGGTCCACTAGGTTTGGTAAGTTGTGTTCCATTAACAGTGTTTTTTTTTTTTACATAACCCTAGAATCAAGTTTAGTAGATATAGTGAAATGTCACTTGTTGGAGTAAACAAATTGGATAAATAATTTTGTTCTCGTTTTCTACTTGTAGTCCCCAAAGAAAGTTGGTGATGACATTGCAAAAGCAACATCAGACTGGAAAGGACTAAAAATCACAGTATGCTTAACAATCCAAAATCGTCAAGCTGCTATCACAGTGGTACCATCGGCTGCCTCGCTAATTATCCGGGCACTTAAAGAACCACCACGTGATAGGAAGAAGGTTAAAAATAGTGAGTATAATTTTGTTTGTTTCGTAAAAATGTAATTTGTGTTCTAAACAAATTTTTGTTTTGTTTTCTATTTTTTAGTTAAACACAGTGGTAACATTACATTCGATGATATCCTAGCTGTTGCCCGTACAATGCGGCCACGATCAATGGCACGTGAATTAAAAGGTACATGCAAAGAAATCCTTGGCACAGCTCAATCAGTTGGATGCACAATCGATGGCCGAATTCCACATGAATTGATCGAAGACATTGATAGTGGCGCTCTTGAAGTTCCAGCGGAATAAATGTTTATGCAATTTATATAAAAAAAATACAAAAATGTTTGTTAAAAGAACTTAAATTCTGGAGTTTTATTCTTATATAGTTTCTTCAGCAAAAGGAAATTTTGTTGCCGAATTAGTTTGCCGCACATGGTTTTAACAAAAAGGCCGGTTTCACAATATACATAAAAGTTTTGACATATATAACAAATGTCAAAAAAATCGTACGCCATTTGTTGTTTGAAGCTTGAAGTGTAAACACGGTGTGATTTTTTAAATTGAATACAGTAAAATTTATCTAAACGAACTATAAATATTTAAATATAACGTGAATAAATATTAAATAAAATATGGATGATGAAGCAGAAACATATAAATTATGGCGAATTCGTAAAACAGTGATGCAAGTAAGTGACATAACCTAAAATTTGTTTTGTGCCCCCCGCATCAAATTATGAACTATTCAATTTTTATAGTTGAGCCACGACCGAGGATATTTAGTTACACAAGATGAATTGGACCAAACTTTAGAACAGTTTAAAGAGCAATTTGGTGATAAACCGAGTGAAAAAAGGCCCGCCCGATCCGATTTAATTGTACTGGTCGCTCACAATGATGATCCTACAGATCAAATGTTTGTTTTCTTCCCAGAGGAGCCTAAAATTGGTATTAAAACGATAAAAACATATTGTACGCGGATGCAAGATGAAAATATTCATCGTGCTATTGTTGTGGTGCAAGCGGGTATGACACCATCGGCAAAACAATCTCTAGTCGATATGGCGCCAAAATATATTTTGGAACAATTTTTGGAATCTGAGCTGCTTATAAATATAACCGAACATGAATTGGTACCGGAACATGTTGTTATGACACCGGAGGAAAAACAAGAATTACTGTGCCGTTATAAACTCAAAGAAAACATGTTGATGAGAATTCAAGCTGGTGATCCAGTAGCACGATATTTTGGATTAAAACGTGGCCAAGTCGTAAAAATTATCCGATCATCAGAAACGGCCGGCCGATATATTTCCTATCGACTTGTCTGTTAATACGCCGTAGTAGTAGACAGACATATATTCCCATCCCCTTATTTTTTTATATTAAAAAAACCAGAAAAAATGTCTTGCTATCTCATATTAATTTTTATATAAATTATACATGAATGTGTGTTAGTGACTAAACAAATGAGTTTTAATTTTCTCAGTGATAAAAATACTATGCGAGTGCGACCGAGAGAGAGAGTAAGAGGAAATCATATGGATTATTTATATATACATGTATATAATATTAATCAGCTGTTTATTTTTGTATATATAGAAACGAAACAAAACAAAAGTAAATATTGTACGCGATGATAACGTAAATAGACGCACACTAATACATTTTTAATTGTTTTTGAATTAAAAAAAAAAGAAAGGAAACCATCTTTTTTCTCGTGTTGTTCTTGCATTTAAAAACAGAATAATTAATTACAGGGTGTATCAAGTGTATAATTATTCATTCGGTTGGTGTAGTAGTATGATAATTATTGATAAATCAATTAGGTAGAGATGGTGGTTTTAATCGTAAGTACATCAAACCTGTAACTATAAAAAAAACAGTTTCTTATTATTCAACTTACTACATATTTAGCTCTTCTCCTCTACATAAAATTAAATTATAATAAAAAATGAATTACAATAAATTTTCTTCCATTTTGAATTTAATATATGAACAAATATAATAATAAAAAAATATGAGAAAAGTAAAGTAAAACAAAAAATATCCATTAATATAAATGTTATAAAAGAAAGATGCAGAAGAAGCAAAAAGTGGATGGTTTGGTTGTGCTAGGCCATTTCGTAGAGTTTGGTTGTTTTTTATTCGATTTTTAATTTTTATGATTGGAGGTGTGGGAGGTGGAGGAAGCTTTAGATTTTATTGCTGTTTAATATTTAGTTATTACATGTTTTTTTTGGGTGATTTTACTTTTGATTGTCCATAATATTTTTGCTCAGCATTATTGAATGTTGTACATACATAATTAACAAGAATACTTCTTTTTATCTCATAATTACGTCAAAACAGGGTTTCGAAACGAATTCGTTCCGATTGAAATATTTTTGAGGGGTCCAAAATTTAAAGGGCTCGATTCAACTGTATTCGCGAAAAAAAATCGCATATTGTAAATTAAGTTAGTCTGGTATTTTCCAGATATATACAGTGCAACCAATCAGTCTCCGTACATTGAAAATATACCAGGAAATCGGTTAGATAAACGTTCCTAACTTTGTTATTACTGATTGCATATTAATCAAGTTTGGGTTTTAAAATAAAAAAACGTATTCTTTAAAACTACGTAAAGAAAAAAAATTCAAAATATATTTTTAAAAACAACAATAAAATAATTCATTATAACTCAACAAAAAAATTGAAGCCATTTAATCTCCGTACACTGCATTAAAATTCTCAATAAAATAACAGAATTGGTTTTAGTCGCTGATCGGATTTTTTTTAGTAATTCGTAGGACCACCTTTGACTTTTATAACTGCCTCCAGTCGTCTTTGCATTGATTCTACCAATTTTTTTTGTTACTTCTGGCTCAATTCGGTTCCATTCATCCTTCACAACTTCAGCGAGATCTTTCTTATTTTTCACAATTCGATTGTTAATCCTCTTTTTGAGTTCGGCCCAGAGATGCTCAATCAGGTTTATATCGGGACTCTGTGGTGGCGTATGTAATTGCTTTGAACAATTATAGAGCAGCCATTCTTTCACCATAAATGCCATATGCTTTGGTTCGTTATCTTGCTGGAAGATAAACGATTCACTTATGCCAAATTTCTCCGCACTAGCGTGTAAGTTTTTCTTAAGGATGTCTAAATAAAGATGCTTGTCCATAATAGACTCTATGATGCGGAGCTGTCTAACTCCAGATGCATTCATACACCCCCATAACATTAGGCCACCTCCACCATACTTTACATTCCCACATAAATTCTTAGTTTTCAGGTGCTGATTTGGTTTTCGCCACACTGTAACGCGTCCATCTGACCCATGTATGTTAATTTTTGTCTCGTCACTAAAAGTAACATTATTCCAGAAACTGATTGGTTTATTTAAATGGGTTTTTGCGAAAGCTAATCTTTTTGCACTATTTATTTTGTTTATGAACGGCTTCTTCCGCGCTATTCGGCCATTGTACACAGCTCCATTTAGCATATTCCGAACTGTTTGAGGGCATACTTTAATATTATAGTCCGATTGTAGATTTTGAACTATTTTACTAGCACTCAATTTTAGATTTTCCCGAACATTTATCAAAATACTGCGTTTTGCAGCGCTGTTTAATATTGGTTGGCTGTCCAGATCTAGGCTTGTTGGCTACGGATCCAGTAGAATTATATTTTTGACAAACATATTGGACAGACGAACGATTTATTCCAACTATATCACCAGTATCCTTATAAGATTTGCCTTCATTTTTTAATATAACCATCAATTCTCGAGTTGCGATTGGTATTTCTTTATTACATTATCTTACGCGTCCACAACGAGAAAAATATTTTACAATGGTGGGAAAGCCTCAGGATGGAAATTTCACTTTTATGCAAATTGTATTAGCGGTCCCTACGATGCAGGTCAATGTAGAACGGCCATTTCCGGATTTAACAGTTATTTTAGCACCACAGGGTACATACCCTAAACAAGAATGTTTATGAGATATCCTGGGAAATAAATATACACATTTTTTTTATGTGCTTTTGAAGTTTTATTTTTTTTGTTTTGAGCCCGAACCCGAACCGAATTGTGTCTTTTAAGAGTTAAGGGAAATAATTGTAATCCCAGCAGAATTCATGACCGTGCCATTTCTATTCGAAAATTCGAATTTGGAAAGGTTCAATTTTACATCAAATTTAATTTCTCCTTCAATAAGGGATATGGCATCTCAAATTTGCCGAGGTGTCCTTTATTATGACAGGAATTGGAGGAGTAGATAAATAAAAAATTAAATTAATATTGTTATATTGGCAACACCTTTTTATATTTACTTATAGCAAAGCAACTATGCAGGTTTCTTTTGCCTTACAATTACGTTCAAGTACATAACCGTGTTTTATTTGATCCGTGCTCTGTATTGTTAATTTTACAACAGTATTTCAATAGGTTATGGGCCCAGTCCATCGTTGAAAATCAAATAATAAATCAATTAGTATCAATAATTATAAAAAAAAATGTCAGGCACCATGTTTTCAATTCCAAAACTCATCGGATGGGAAAATTATGATTCCTGGAAAGTTGCTATAAAAGCATATCTTCAGCATGAGGAGTTGTGGGATTGCATCATCAAAGATGATCAGAAACCAGAGAGTGTAACTAAGGCGTCAGCAAAAATTACATAACTAATTGATCCTGTAAATTATGTGCATGTGCAAGATGCGAAGTTAGCTAAAGGGTTTAATGAGAAGTTTAATAACCATCAGATTGGCGATTGGTTTTACGGTTGGTGACGAATGGATAGGTACTTTACATATTATTAGCCGGTCTTCCAGAAGAGTACAGACCGATGATAATAGGCATTGAAAGTTCAGGAATAAAAATTAGCGCAGACTCGATTAAAAATAAATTACTACAAGATGTCAAAAATGAATCTCAGAGTACTCTAGCACTGTTGCGTTAATTAGTAAGAATAAAACGTAAAAAAAATGGTAATCTCGAGTTTATAAGATGTTACGAGTGTAATAAGCGAGGTCATTTCGCAAGGAATTGTCAGGACTAAAAGAAATATGAAACAAAAGGTTATGAGTAAAGTAAATAATACTGAGTGGTATTTTGATTCAGTTGCACCGTCACGACCTTTCAGTGTGTAATATTGGGCGGGAACCCACATTTATTACTAGTAACAGGCAGGAGGTTCTAGACGTGACCCTTGCCTCAAATAATATTCTTCATATGGTTAAAAATTGGAGGGTGGATAAGGAACACTCCTTTTATGATCATCGATATTTAACCTATAGCCTCGATATTCACCCTGCTACCCGGGAAGCCTTCAGGAACCCTAGAAGGACCAACTGGAGCAAATATGGGGAATTATTGGAGGATATGTTACCGACGAGGGCTATGGAGCCCCCGACGATCGTTGGGGAGCTGGAGCACCGTTGGGGAGCTGGAGGAACTGGGAACCTATCGTAAGGCTTGTAGGACAGCCTTTAATAGAGCCAAAAATACAAGGGATGCTCAGGATTGGGGCTCCTATAAGGAGAAACTCCGAATTTATAAGAAAGAATCACAAAGGAGGTCTTGGAGAATCTTCTGTGATAAAATGGAAGAGGTATCCGAAACCTCCCGCCTTAAAAAGATTCTTTCCAAAAGTACAGCTAGTCCCAGTTTTTTGATAAAACCGGGCGGATCTTGGACAGCTTCTAGGGGAGAATCTCTGGAGCTTCTCTTCGAGGCACTTCCCAGGGAGCTTTGAAGACCTGTTGGTGCGTAGCAATCATCAGGAATCACTGTCAGTATTCACAGAGGATATCGTAACCAGGAAACGGATCCTAGGGGCACTGAGGGGTTTTAAACCATTTAAATCGGCTGGTCCGGATCAAATTATACCAGCGGAACTTCAAAACAACTCAGTAATTATTCTTCCCCACCTGGAAGCTATATTCAAAGGGTGTTTGAAGCTGGGCTATATTCCTAGGTACTGGACGGAGGTCAATGTGGTGTTCATACCGAAAGCGGGGAAAAGCTCACATGTCTATCCTAAGGACCTAAGACCAATAACTCTATCATCCTTTCTTTTGAAAACCTTGGAAAGGCTGCCTGCTGGATGTATACATCAGAGATAAAATAGGTGCCAGAAAGTGGGCATCGTCTCAGCATACGTACACAAAGGGTAGATCTGTAGACACCGCTCTGCACGCCTTGGTGTGTACGATTGAGAAATCGATTAATTCGAAGGAATTCTGTTTGGTGGGCTTCCTGGATATAGAAGGCGCCTTTAATAATGTGAAACCGGAGCCAATCAAGGAGGGATTGCCATTTTTGGAGGTGGTCGTTCCTCTGATAGGGTTAATCAATTATATGCTGGGAAGCAGGATTGTTAGCTCGAAGTTCGGGGACTCCACCATCAAGAGGCGAGTAACTAGGGGAACCCCGCAGGGGGGGGGGTTCTGTCCCGTCTTCTTTGGAATATAGTGGTAAACGGGTTACTACTAGAATTGGAGAAAGAGGGTATTGAAGTTATCGCTTACGCAGATGACGTAGCTTTAGCTGTTACCGGGAAATTGCTGGGCACGATTGTAGACGTAAACTCCTACCTTAAATGGCACGAGACTTGCTTTTACTGATTGAGCTAGATATCTGGGCATTATCTTGGAAAGTAAGCTTAGTTAGAGGCCCATGTTGGAAAGAATAAACAAAGCTACTATAGCTTTGTACTCCTGTAGGAACGCCATTGGTCATAGATGGGGTCTGAATCCGGAGCTGGTGCACTGGCACTACACCGCTATAGTGAAACCTGTACTCATGTAAGGGGTGGGTGTTTGGTGGCCAGCTCTGGACAAGGTAACTTATAAAAGTAAGATTGAAAGAGTGCAAAGAACGGCCTGTATGCTTGTTAGCGGGGCATTGAGGTCGACATCGACAAGTGCCTTAGAGGTTATATTGCACCTTCTTCCGGTCGACATTTTTGGCAAACAGATGGCGGCAAATACGGCTGTACGACTTGCAGCCGTCTGTCAGTGGAGATGTCTTAGTATAGGACACTCTACTATTGTTAGATCGTTGAAGGATGAGCTGGCGAATCTTGACTACATTAAACCTACTCTACGCTTCGAGAATCCTGGAAAAATAGACCGTTATCGGAAACCGAAGCGTTGCATTTCTTCACAGATGGCTCCAAGCTAGACGGCAAAGTAGGAGCTGGAGTATTCTGTGACAAATTAAATGTAAACATTTCTATTCGTCTCCCTGATTACTGCAGCGTGTACCAAGCTGAAGTCGTAGCGATTGAGGAGGTCATGACGTGGTTGAAGCATAATGTGTTATCCTCAGATGATATCACAATCTATGTGGACAGTCAAGCGGCGATCCGGTCGTTAGAATCGGTGTCTTTGGCGTCACTATCCAGGTAATCTGGGTCCCAGGTCATTCGGGCGTTATGGGGAACTGCAGGGCGGATGAACTTGCTAGGCATGGTACGACTCTCCAGCTGCAACCGGAAAGGGCAAGTCTGGGGAGGCCTATCACAGCGCTGAGACAAGCACTTGGGAAGCAGGCGCTATCCTCAGCGGGGGAAAGGTGTCTAACACCCTCACCTGTAGAGTTGCAAGACAAGTTTGGTCAAAGCTGGACTTGGGGTGCACTAGATCATTAATATCCCTACGCAGACATGAATTAAGAACGCTCGTAGGAATTCTCACGGGACACTGCCTTTTTGGAGAACATGCAAGAAGGCTGGGTCTGGAGGCTAATGACTTCTGTAGAAGCTGCTTGGACGAAGAGAAGGAAGAGACGTTGGTCCACTTCCTTTGCTCGTATCCAGCATTGGCTTTCAGAAGGCACAAACACTTAGGTAAGTTCAGGATAGACTTCCTCTCGGATCTCGAAAACAGTAAAGTGCGGGACGTCTTACGCTACATAAGTAGCTCGAAATGGTTCCAATAGGGGTAAAAGGGGATATATTCTGTGGTATCACAATGGACCGTCACCGGTCTAAGTGTGCATAAGCAGCCACTCCAACCTAACCTAACGTCACATGCGCCAGAATCATTGATTTCTTTACAACGTAATTCATTGATTTCATTACAAAAACTTCTCCAGGTTACCGTCTTGGATCTTCTTAGTTTGAGATGTTCTGTCAAGGCCAACTTGGGGCGTTCATTGGTGCATTTTGCCTGGTTGAAAACTTTTCTCCATTTTTCCCCTTAGTTGAGGGCATTTCTGATCCGAAAAGTGCTTTATCCCGACAAACAATTACTAGTTTTGCGCCCACAATGCGACTGCTGTGTGCCAACATCGGCCTCAGCACAAGAGTTCACCAAATGCCAACTCATTTAAGTGCTATTTATAGGCAAAAGTCGGAAAATACCATCCTCTGCGTCAACCTGGGCGCGGATAAACATATTAGTCAGGTATCAGTCAATAGCAAATGGTTGGCGAAGGATGAACTTTTTAGTCACGTGTGAGTCAATAACAAATGGTTGGCGAAGGGTGAACACTTTAGTCAGGTGTGAGTCAATAACAACTGGTTGGTGCAGGTTGAGCACATTATTCAGGTATGAGTTAATTACATCCGGTTGGCGCAGATTGAAACATTATTCAGGTATGAGTCAATGACAACTGGTTGGCGCAGATTTAACGCATTAGTCAGGTATCAGTCAATAACAAATGGTTGGCGCAGTTTGAACACATTAGTCAGGTATGAGTTAATTACATCTGATTGGCGCAGATCGGCAGATTGAACACATTAGTCAGGTATCAGTCAATAACAAATGGTTGGCGAAGGGTAAACACTTTAATCAGCGAGTCAATAACAACTGGTTGGTGCAGATTGAGCACATTAGCCAGGTATGAGTTAGCTACATCTGGTTGGCGCAGATTGAACACATTAGTCAGGCATGAGTCAATAACAACTGGTTGGCTCAGATTAACACATTAATCAGTAATATGTGGGCGCAATTAGACATATTAGTCAGTAAAACGTCAGTTAAGTTGACTGAATATTTGTAAACTAAAGTGCTCCTAAATTCTGTGGAACTAAGTAAGATTGCTGAGTACATGGTGCAGTACTACTGATGCACCGTGCACAATAGTCGCAAATATCTTAGATTTTTATATTTTGTGTAAGGTTAAAATAAGATAAAATCAGAATATTTTTAGTGGACCGTTCTTCAACAATGTCTTTTTTAAATTAAAGTCTTTTGTATTAATTAAAAGTTAATTAATCAATTAATTTTTCTTTATTGAAAACAACAACTTCATATTACAAAAAATAGCAAAAATTAAAAAAATATGTGATCCTTTTTTTCATTTCGATCAAAAAATAAAAACAGGAACATAAAATGTATCACGTCTATAAAGAGTACAAGCCCTTCAAATCAACAATTTGTTACATATTGAATATGGAAAAAATAATAATTATAATTCATCAGCATCCGAAGAATTATCAGTTTCCGTTTCCGTCGAATCTTCAGCAGCGTTGAAGCTTGTAGAGGTAGCTGGTTGAATTTCCCGTTTTTTAGTTAATTTTAAGTCTTCGCGAATCTTGTTTTGAGAAGATCTTTTTAGTAATTCAACAAGCGATTTTTTTAAGTTTTCTTCCAACACTTCTTTTACATTGTTGATGGTAAGTTTTATTAGAGCTATTATACAACCGTACTCATTAAATGATAGTTTCGATCGAGGCGCTGTGAATTAAAAAAATAAACAATAGGTACATATTATTATATCTTACAAGAAGCCCGGGATGACGGGCGTCAATGAGTAATAATTGAGTATGAAAGTTGAAAGAAAGACTGGCAGCTATTTGCTGGAGTTTGCTATTTATAATTGTGATATCTCGATGAGGAAGAAGAGCTCTAGTATTTCCGCTGATCCACATTTTCAGTAATCGTTTTACTACTCCGAAAAGTAGAACATGTAGATAGTCCAAAGGAAACTGATTAATCATGTCTATTTTAAGTTCTTCTAAAATTGCTTCATGTTTATGATAATTGTCATCCATCTTATTCCGAAAGGAATAATCCGTTCGAAATTCCGCATTTTGTTCTAAAAATATCATTCTATTGTTGTAGAAACTTCCTTCTTGAACACATCTTGTACAGCCAAAATAAGCATTATGGGACTTTGTTTCCGAACATGAGGCACTCTAGCAGGTGCATCTAAAATAAATGCTCTTATTTTGACACGAACAGATTGGTTTCGAAAAATATAAGAAGTGGTAAGTATTTTCAATTCATTAACAAAAGGCCTTAATATTTCATTAAAATTATTAGGTTTTTGATACCCATGGTACACTGCAACAACAAAAATGTTCGATTATTTAATGTTGTATATTCTTGACATGATAATCCAAAAACTATTTTGTGTACTCTTTGTAAGAGGAACACCATCAATGTTAAATTACAGGAGTATTTCTTGTGGACAAATATCAGTTTTTTCCAGAGCACGGTTTAAATATTCAGTTATACCGAAATATGCATATTGACCTGGCTCAATTGCAATAATTTCCCGTGATATTGGAGTCTCTAGTAATGTGCGAGCATCTTTGAGCAAATATGGAAAGCCATTCAATTTTAAAAATTCAAGAAGTTTGTTTAAAGCAATACACGTAATACCGAATTCAGTGGCCCAACTTTTGAAAAACTTTTGAATATCAACTGTAATCCTATTGTCCTGATTGCACTTATTTAGTTCATCCTCACTGTTGTTGTCTTCATCACTTTGTTCCATAATATTAATTGAGTTATTTACAAGTAAATTCCTTTGATGTATTGGATTATTATTATTACTAGTTTCATTTGAAACTAACTCCACTGATGAATCTGGGATTCAGTGAAAAAATGCAGATCTTGTAATTCGATTGCGCAATGCCCGTTTAGATAAGTTCATAATGTTTTTATACTTGGGCATGTTCTGAAAGCTTACAAGGCAAATAAAAAATAAATTTGAACTATTTTTTAGGTTAAAGGCCGGTACGCTATTGAAGTGAAATAAAAAATTTCACTGATCTCTAGATCAGCTAAATACGACTTTCGTAAAATGTAGTAGCCCTAATTACAATTTATCCAGCTAAACAGCGAAGGTACTACTGAAATAAATTTAGCACGAACATTTTCATTTTCTTTTTTCGCTTATGTTATTTTTATAGAAAAATTTGACTTCACTTCAACATCGTACCGGCCTTAATAAAGAATATTTTTTATATGAAGACGCATGGGGTGGAGTGCGCAGACTAAAGTACTTTTCATACCAGGCGCCTCGCCTCAAATATTTAGTTACCACAAAATGCGAAGGGTCTCATTTCATACCGGTGGCGTTGGGTTTGAACATTCGGTTGCTATCAAATATTTTATTTAGGTCTATTTTACACGTGAATTATAGCAAGAACTGAGATATACTAAATTTGTAACGTACATATGAGCTAGATTTTTTGGTAAGTATGAAACAATTGTTCAAAAAATATTATTTGTAGGTTATGTTGACAAAGCACTTCGCTTTGTACTACTTTAAAATCTCGCAGTCGAGTGTGGAACGCATTGCCTTGGCTTTGTAGATAACTTCATTGCAATATATTTTAATTTTTTTTTTAAATTATCAATTAAAAATAAATTATTTTTCAACAAATTGAATTTATTACTATAAAATTAAACGGTATTAATCGAATAAAACTAATTTACATAGTTAAAAAACGAAATAAAAAATTTTTATTTACGAAGCTCAAAGCCGAGGCGCCTGGTGTGAAAAGTACTTAAATCATCCAAATTGAATAATTATTCGCAGGCGATTGAGTAAAGCTTATGGACAACTGCGTCCCTAGAAAATACAAAGATAATTACAGACGTTTGGGGTGTTTTATATACAAACGCTTGGAAGCGCAGTACGTGAAATAATTTAACCAAATTTTATTTGATTATCTGCAGACACCTTTATTCCTGTTTCATTAATTGTAAACTAAACATATGAGACAGCGCGCATGGGCTCATTTATCCACGCCAATGAATGATTACTTCCAGACGCTTGAGTATATCTTGTAGTAAAATGCGTCCCCAGAGAAATACAAAGTTTTCATTACACGGACATATGCATTATTTTTATTTATTCATTGAAATGAAGCACATTTTTATTAATTCTGGGTAAGTACGTAACTAGTAAAAGCATTATATTATTAATTGTAAAGTACAGGTACACATGAGACAGAGCGCGTGGGCTCATTTCCCCACGCTAAATGAATGATTATCTGCAGATGAAAATATTTTTTTTATTTAAGAGCGTGTGGCCTAATTTTTTCACGACATTTAAAAAAAACAACACACCCCATAACCTGAAACACATTTTATCACCTAATTAACTCACCTGAATTTTGATTAAACCAAATTAATGAAATGAAAAATGAATGATTCAACACAACACTTCAACGTAAACTGATTGAACGAGAGAATTGGTAAAATTTTTTTTATTGTTTTATTATATCTCGGCATGCGCGCTCGTCAAAGCAGACGTTTTTTTTTTTTGTACGAAAGAGAACAAAAGAGCAAAATAGAAATTTTGTTGGAATAATTTTTATCGTTTTTATATTCGTCTGGGCGCATGAGGATTAAAAAAACTTTCTGGACTCAAAATGTTTGTCGGGTATATAACTTCTAGTCAGTTCATTTCGAACTCTGATTTCCTGCCTGTACATGGTTTCGACCACTTTATCAGTTATTCACCAAAGAACTCAAATGCGGGCTGGCTAGTGCCAAATTTAGAACTTCTTCCCTGACCACATTTCTGGAAGTAGGTTTCTTCTCCCTATTTCCTACATTGTTAAACTCAAAACGGTACTCATCCCTGTCGCAAATAAAGGATCATTGATGAAAATAAGAAAAAGTGTAGGAGATAAGTGTGAGGAATAGTAAGTCATGAAAGAAAAATAAAACGTCAAGAGGAGTTAGATGTAAAAGGACACGTACATATATTCATTACCGGGGAAAATAAAAGATTAAACTTACGTAGTTTACTTCCGTATTCGTTCCCTAACAACAGAAGTATTCACAGTGGCGACGAGAAAAGAAACGAGCTTTCATAATTTAATACAAATTAATTGGAAAAATTCTAGTTTTGGACACAAAAAAAAAACAGTAAAATATGGATGTTAATCAGGTGAAGGAATTGATGGCAACAGTATTGGCTGCGGCTGACCAACGTGTTCAAGCAGATCGTGATGCGATTCTGGAAGCAATGAAATCCGAACGCGAAGCAACCGAAAAACGTGTTGAGTTGCTTCTGTCGAAACAGCAGTCTAACGTCCAGGTCACCGCAGAAGGAAATTTAGCTAGATCACCGGTGGTAGTGCAAGGATTCTCGGTAGTCAGAGATTTATCGGATCCCATCGAAAAATTCGTGTATGATCCCGAAACCAGTGTTACATTCAACCTCTGGTACGCGAGATACCAGAGTATCTTTGAAGTCGAAGCCATAGCTCTTCCAGACACTACAAAAGTCGCTATAAAATTTTTAGAATCAGAAAGGAAAGTGGTTACGCACGAATGGACAGCGATGAAGATCTGAAGATGCTGGCTGAATCTGAAGATGCTGCTATTCTCAAACAACCGACGATCCTTCAACATCGCCCAAGTTGAACCTCAACGCACTGGTCATCACATGCCCACGTAAGCGAGCTGCAGAAAAAGAGAAGATTATGGTCTAGCATCAGGAAATCGCCAAAAAGGAAGTCCTTGCGGTCCATAAGAAACCGCAACTTGAACGAGGTTTCAACGGCAAGACGTGCACGCTGTGCAGCGGCGTCGGGTATAAAAGCGAGGCGAGTTTCTTCTGTCACGTCGTCGAAACAACGCGATCAGCACTATACAGAAAAATCCAACCAAAGTGTTCGTCACTGGAACTGTTGACGGAAAGAAGGTTAAGCTGCAGCATGACAGTGGGTCAGACTTGACGATCATATCTCAAGCGAACTGGGTGAAACTCGGCGAACCAAGCTTAAGGCACCATAATGGACCCGACGTAAACGCTTCCGGTAAACCTACAAGAATCCTGCGATGTTTTGACGCGACTTTGAAGATAGGTAAAAACCACAAAATCCTTTTACACGTTTTTCTTTATATTTTATTATAATGACATGACAGAAGAGAAGAACAGAACAGAATGAAATAAGTTACAATTCAAAAACAATACAAAATATTTCATACTTAAGGTGTGTTCACTACAGAAACTAACTAATTGAAATAATAAATTCAACACTTCTCCTCAATTATTAGTTTCCAATAAACCGCATAATAATCTTAATTTTTCAAGTTGATTTGCTGCTAGAGGTTTCGTCAACATGTCACCTATCATTTCTTTGGTTGGACAATAGATGCATGCAACTTCTTTCCTGTCTACATGATCTTTGACAAAGTGTCTTCTGGTATCAATATGTTTTGATCGGCTCGAAAGTTTTTGATTTTCAATCAACTTCAGACAACTCTGATTGTCTTCAAATATTGTTGTTGGCATGTTTAATTTTTCACCAAAATCGGTTAATATCCGTCTAATCCAAATTGCTTCTTTACATGCTTCTGATAAGGAGACAAACTCAGCCTCAGTAGATGAAAGCGACACGCATGTTTGTTTTTTGCATGACCAGCTTACTGCACCTCCAAACACAAAAAATATGTATCCGCTATTAGATTTTCTGTCTACCCGGCATTCAGCCCAATTCGCATAAGCATATCCACGAAATAATTCGTTATTATCATTGTTCAGCACTAATTTTAATTTTGAAGTCCCTTTTGAATATTTAAGAACACACTTTAGCTCCATCCGGTCGGTTTGTGTAGGTTTACTTGTACGTTGTGCCAATATTGAGACGCTTGCTGAAATATCAGGCCGAGAGTTTACTGAAATATATAGCAAACATCCTATAAGCTTCTGGTAGCTATCATTCTTCAGTAAAACCTCTGATAGACTCTCATAGCTATCATAATTAACATCGAGTGGAATTTTTGATATTTTCGCATCAGAAAGTCCAAAATCAGCAACCACTTTATTTATATAACCAGTCTGGTTTAATTGGAAATTCCCATTTTCATCTCTGGTAATTTCCTGTCCAAGATAGTGCTTAATATCTCCCAAATTCATGATTTTGAATTTCGACTTTAAATCTTCTTCGACGTATTTCAACTGATGTTCATATTTACCGGCTACAATTAGGTCGTCAACATATATACTAAAGCATAGCATATCTTTCCGCTTTGATTTAATATGTACAAGCACGGATCATTTTTACTCTGTACAAATTTCGCATCTACTAATGTTTGATGTAGTGATTCGTTCCAAACCCTTGCGGATTGCTTTAATTTAAGCCATACAGACTTCTTTTAAGAAAACACACATAGTCTTCCTTCCCGTCAATAACAAACCCTGGTGGCTGCCTCATAAATATTTCCTCTCGAAGTTCCCCGTTTAGGAAAGCCGTTTTGGCATCAAAATGTAACACTTTCATTCCATATTTCGGTGCCATTGAAAGCAAAATCTTCATTGTCGTTTGCTTTACCACAGGTGCAAATGTTTGATCATAATCGCTGCCGAATTGCAGCAAGAATCCCTGTGCGACCAGTCTCGCTTTGTATCTGCTAATTCCTCCATTTGAGTCAGTTTTCAATTTGAAAACCCATCTACAACCAATAGGCTTTCTATTTGGTGGTAACGGTACAAGTTCCCAAGTATTGTTCTCTTCTAGAGATTTAATTTCGTCTTTCATTGCATCGACTCACTTTTGTTTTTCAGAACACACAACAGCTTGTCTATACGTTTCCGGCTCATATTTCTCCTCCTCAACTTTGTTGATCTCTTCAATAAGCCTTTTCGGTGGAATATTTTTATTTATTCGATTCGAGCTGCGAATTGCGTTTGCTTCAGTGTCCATCAGTTGGGCCTCAGGTTGATTTTCGACGTTCCTACTTGGTTCTTCCTCATCAATAGAATTATCGGCACCATTGAAATATAATTCACTATGATCATTACCCACAATTATCTCTTCATTGAAACTAGTATTTTCTGCACAGTTTTCTCTTTCACTTTGGGTTGTTTTGGCTATATTCCCTTCATTTTTCTCGTCAAAATTCCAGTTGCTGAATTTTTCGACAAATTTCACATCACGACTGATAACTACCTTGCCATTTGATTGATTATAACATCTGAATGCTTTCGACTCCTCGTCGTACCCAACAAAAATGGCTCTAAAAGCCTTCGAATCTAATTTTCGCCGCTTTTCGTCTGGCACATGCACATAACAAATTGTACCAAATTTCTTGCAATGTGAAATATTTGGTTTTTTATGATACCAATTTTCAAATGGTGTCTTATCATAACCTTTTCCTGGTAAACGGTTCTGAATATATTTGGCCATGGTAACCGCTTCACCCCAAAATTTCTTTTCTAGCTCAGCATCGAGGAGCATACATCTAGCCATCTCAACTAGAGTGCGATTTTTTCTCTCTGCTACGCCGTTTTGTTGTGGCGTAAATGGCGCCGTTCTTTGACACTGGATTCCCTCTTTCGCCATAAATTTCAAAAACTCTTGGTTGATGTACTCGCCACCTCGATCTGTTCGAAGAACCTTTACTTTGCGGCGAAACATATTTTGCGTCATTGCGATATATTCCGTAAATTTGCCAAATACTTCATTTTTATTTTTTAGAAGATAGATCACAGTGTATCTTGAGTGATCATCTATGAATGTCAAAATATAACGCTTCCCAGATGGCGTTTGTGTCAGCATTGGTCCGAAAACGTCTGAATGAACCAGATCTAAAACAGCTTTTGCGCGATTTTCCGTTTTCGATGGAAATTTTATGCGCGTCATTTTTCCTTCAAGACATATTTGACATAAATCCTTATTATAATCACTGCCACATGCCGAAAGTTCAATATTTTCGAACAATCTAGAGGAGCCCAATGATTTCACCACTTCAATATCATGATGTCCGAATATTCTATGCCAATAATGTGCACATTTTTTCTTATGTTCATCAACGAAATATACTCGTTCAACTTCCTTCAGATTATACAGATTATCACGCATCTCACCGATTGCTACCTGCCGTGTTCCAAAACTAATTTCACAGCATTGATCCGAGGTAAATGAAACAACAAAACCTTTGGCAATTAACCTTCGAACAGACAGCAGGTTTCCGCTTATTGATGGAATCCATAACACATCTTGAATTTTCACTTTATTCTTTTCACCTATTCGGTTAATAACCTCAATTGAAATCGATCCCTTTCCGTTGACATTTACTTGCTGTCCATTAGCAACGAGAATTTTTTCACGATAACTCGAATCAAACTCGATACAGTTATTCTTATTTGAAGTAAGGTGACAGGTTGCACCGGAGTCGATTATCCAGCCATATTGCAATTTTGAGGTTACAAATAAAAATTCTGTAGAACCACCCTCAATTAAATTCACTTGTTCTTTTTCGGTGATCTTTCCTGATGTCTTTTTGTTCTTCACCCATTCTTTAAATTTTTCGCAGTTTCGTTTCATATGTCCCTCCTTATGGCAAAAAAAACAGCGTTTGCCACCTTTTGTCTTATACTTTTGGTTGTTTACATTCAAAGCCATTCCATTGCTGACATTTCTATCCATTCGTCGCTTATGTTCCTCAATAAGCTTTGTTTGCACGATAGCGGGTGTCAATTCACCTTCAGACCGCGATTCCAATGTAGTTACTAATGTTTCATAACTATCCGGTAAACTTCCCAACATTGTTGCAGCCTTCCAGTCACCTGGTTTTAGTTCCGATCCGAAGTCAATCATTTGTTGAAACAGCTCGTTTATACGACCAATATGCGATTCCATGTCACCGTCCTCTTCTAGTTTCAAACGCATAATTTGCTTCATGATTCGAACCATGCTGTTAGCTGTACCTTTTTCATGATATTCTTTCAAAGAATTCCAAGCCTCCCTTGCTGTTTTTAACTCCCGAATGTGAATCAATTGATCATCCTCCACGTTGAGTCCGATTAACGAATAAGCTAACGGATCTTTCTTATTCCAATCATCCAAAGGATTCGGTGCATCTTTTGACGTACACTCCCATACATTTTCTTTTGTGAGTAACAGCTTCATGCGAAATTTCCAAACAAAGTAATTCGAATTATTCAACTTTGCAATCGCATATTTATTGTCCCTCATCATTTTCACGTAAAACACAAACAACTTCCAGAAAATTTTAATTTACACTTGTTCTGGGCCCATAACCTGACAGAAAAAGCGCAATTAATAATCAAAAACAATGTACGATGATGATGAAAATAAACGATAAAAACCACAAAATCCTTTTATACGTTTTCTTTATATTTTATTATAATGACATGACAGAAGAGAAGAACAGAACAGAATGAAATAAGTTACAATTCAAAAACAATACAAAATATTTCATACTTAAGGTGTTCACTACAGAAACTAACTAATTGAAATAATAAATTCAACATCACGTTCTCTCGCAAACAAGATAGAAGCAAAATTCCCTATGCTCTTCTCTGAAACCTTAGGCCGATGCAGCAACATAAAAGCGCCACTGACGCTGAAGCCAGGGACAAACCCGATCTTCCTCCGTGTACGACCGGTGCCACATGCAGCCTCGAAGCCAATCGAGGACAAACTTATTCACCTACAGTGCCAAGGCGTCATCAGACCAATCAGCTATGCAGACTATGTTTCACGTTTACCGTGGTTGTCAAAAAGAAAGATGGCCGCCGGTAATAAAGTTTTCACAGTCTTCGATATGTCTGACGCCTTCCTGCAAGTGGAACTGGATGACGTTTCCAAGAAGTTGATGCCGATCAACACACCCTGCGGCCTGTTTGATGTGAACCGTTTGCAACCGGGTGTTACAGAGGCTCCCGGTATTTTTCAACAATTGATGGACACCGTGACAGGCGGTCTAGACGGGGCGCGATACATTGGAGCGACGACATTATCATCGGTAGCAAAGACAACAAACAGCACCGGGCATGCAGAATACGGTTTCACGGGTTCAATCCGTCGGATTTCTGAATCACATTATCGATGAAACCGGTATCCGACCAAATCCACCTGAGCTGGAAGTCATTCAGCAGCTGCCAGTACCATCAGAAATTACTCAACTGCAAGCTTTCTTGGGTGCCGTGAGCTGGTACGGAAAGTTTATACCAAAGCTCAAGAAAATGCTTGCCCACTCGATAAAATGCTAAAAGAAAGCGTCGAATTTAAGTGGACTGAAGCTCGAGCCACTGCATTCATCCGGCTGAATTAAACTTACGTAGTTTACTTCCGTATTCATACCCTAACAACAGAAGTATTCACAATAAGTGTTTAACCTACTTAAGTGGTTAAGTAGTAAAACCCATTTTTGTACCGACTGTGGTGGAATGTAAATCACCTGTGTACAATATGATTTATAGTAAAAAAAACGTTTTATTTACACCAAACAAAAGTACAATTTTTAAAGTCATAATTTTAATCGTATAATCGTTTAAAAGTCATGGTTAACCTACTTAAATAACGTAAAATGAAATTTAAGTCAAAATCTAGGATTAAGGTTTTGTCAGCAGATCAATAATGACCTACCATAGACCAAAATTGACAGTAAAATAGACACAAATAAAAGTTAACAGGTAGTGATGCCTCTCCCGATTATAAAATACAAAACCTAACCATTCTATTTATAATCTAAACGATTCTACCATCAATCCTCCTTCCACATTTTTGCTAATCAAATTCTCATCCGGCACAGAAAATCCATTCATACCCCCCCAAAAAACTTGTTATCATCACATGCCTATAATACCTACATCTTCAAATTTCACATCCAAAAAGAGTAAAACAAAAATAAAATCGAGAACAAAATCTACCTTTCCACCTGTCACATCCAATCAATTCCCTAAAAGTCACCCATTTTTCCCATATAATATTGATTTAATAATTTAATTGAAAACTAAAAAAATGATTTGAGCCAAAGTACCCCCAACCGACGACAAAAAAAAGGTACTAACATGAAACAAAACGAGAAAAAAATTTATGGCACAATTTATATTCGTCCCATGAAACAACACTAAAAACATGTCGGCTTTATCGATCCTGTTTTTTTATTTACATTTTCTATATATACATATACAACTTTTTTTTTGTTCAGTATTTTTTTTTTTTTTTATATTTGTATTTTAATATTTATTTTTTAAATTACAATAAAATACAACAAAACAAAAAAATGTTGAATATTTTCGGTTCGCTTTTATAAAACCCCCTGTATAATAAAAAAATAATATTTATATTTGTTTGATTATTAAATATACATCTGTGTGCCTGCGTATGTGTTTGTATATTAATATATGGATACGGAAATTTATGTTTTTTTTTTTTTGTTTGTTGTTGCTCTCTGGCGGTATATGTTGTTTTTGTTTGTTTGTTTTTGTTTTGTTTAGTCTCATTTTATTTAATAATCATCTGAGTTGAAAATGCGCATGCTCATTCAAATAAAATATGTTTACGCCGTGTGTTTGTGTTGGTTATGTTTTTTTTTTTTTTGTGAATTTTAAATGTACATACGAATATGAAATATTTAATTAAATTGTATTGTTATGTATATACAGATAGTGTACGATTAATTTGGAGCTTACGAAAAATCGAATTGACAGTAATAAGCATATTATATAGGGAAACTAAGCGAGTGAATTAGTTGATAACTGTAGTATTATCAAAAACTGACATCATAAATGTAAACAAAGATGAAAATGTTAAATGTAGTCCACCTGTAAATACTAATTTATTATAAAAGTTTTCTCTCCCATTTGCAGTGCGAGTCGAAAAGAGACAAAACAAAATTTAAAAAAAATGTGTAAATAAATATTCATTGAATAATTGCACACACCTTTTATATATACGATTCCGTATCTACATACATACGTAAAGCTGTATTTGTATGATAATTTAAATCGCTTAGAAAAGCAATATGAGAAGAGAAAAGATGAACATGTATAGGAAATAAATAAATGATAATGGATTTTTTTTTTTATATAAATTCTAGTAGAATGTAAGGTGATATGGGGTTTGTTAGGGTAGAATTTGGAGTATGGGGTGATCGTTCTTGGTGGGTTTTGTGTGTTTTTTTGTTGCTTCATAATTTGATTGATGATTTTTGTTCGGTTTCGTTTGGCTGCAGTTTTTGTATATATTTTTAGCCTTTCTGTTTCGATTTTTTTTGCACTAGGATTTAGTACAGGGTAACGGTTGGGTTATGACAAATTTTTATTACTATACGAATTGGCAATTGAAAGAAAGATTATCCACATATTGTTTAGGTTTCAAATTAAAATTTATTTACTAATTGATAAAATTTTTTTCTTATAGTAACAATGGATACATATTTACCTTTAAGTCGTTATCTAAGTCAATTTCATGATTTCAATCATATTGCTCAAAAATGACAAATAAAAAAGAAAAACAAATTAGTCATTTTTTAGGAATATGATTCGCTTTCGTTTATCACAACTTAAAAAAAGCACCCAAGAAATTCAATTAGATAAAATAATCAATAAGTTAAAAATAATTTGAACACACGAAGTATCAAATAAAAAAAATAATAATAAATTATGATTCAATTCCCATTTATTCTATTTTTCAATTTTTTTTTTTGGTTTTGTTTGTTATTTTTCGTTTTTCATCTATTTTTCCTCTACATAAATATTATCATCCACACCCAACTACACCCTATAAAAATATTTTTTCCTATTATTTTTTTTTTTACACCACGGATGTGGTAAAAAATTTAACACTAATACACAGTTACACGTACAAAACAAAAAAAAAAAAATTAAATAAATAAATCGGGTGTGTAACTGTATTTGTATTAAAATTTTATTTGTAATAATGAAAATTCGTTTTTCTTATTCAGTAGACGGCGGACCTTCAAACACGATTGTTGTGAATCAAATCGGGATACTATAAATAGTGAAATAAAAAAACATTAATTAAATTTAATTACATTATCATTATAAAAACTATAATTAAATTAATGCCGTTATATAAATTATAATCTTGAATTTTAGTGAAATTATTTAAATTAATAATTAGTGTAGTGTTATTATTAATTTTTTTTTTTTTTTATTGATACAATAATTATTGTGTGTGCGTGTGTAATTAAATTGAATTATTACAAATATGTGTATGTGTGTGTGTATAAAAAATAAATAAAAGAATTAAATTTATATATGTATAGGAAATAATAAATGTGTTTATTGTGCAAATATATATAACAAAAACAAAAAAAAAAAAATGTGAATATCTATAAATTTTAATTTAATTAAAAATAAAATGGGAATTATTTAGCTATGTATGATTAAATTATTATATTTTTGTTAAATAAAACAACAATGGCTACATTTTTTTCTTGATTAAACAATTAACGACAATCAAAATAAATAAAATGTCTCCTCTCATTCGCTCGATTCGATTACTAAAATTTACATATGTATTGGTGACCCATTACAATATTTGTTTATTGTTTTTTAATAACAGTAAAATTTTAAAAATGTTGAATTTTTTAAATGAATTAAAAATCCTTTTGTGTCATCAAAAAAAAAAAAAAAATGATTGATTTTTAATTTAAATTAAATATTTTATGTATTTTAATGATTTTATATCAATTTTAGTTCCATTTTGTATTTTATCCTATTAGTGTATTAGTGTGAACACAATTTTTTTTGTTATTTTCGTTTGTAGTGTAATTTTTTTTTTTTTATCTCCACATGACCTCAAAAAAGGATAATTATTTAACTATATAAAAAAAAAGAAAAATACAGTTGTATGTGCGCTTTGAACAAATTTTTACAGGGTGGTTTAGTGATTTTGGGACAGGTGTTTTGTGTCAAGTAAATATAGATTTAGGTGGATTCTAATGTGTGAAGGTTTGTTCGTTTTTAAAAGTGGTAGGAACGTGTCCATTTCCGAAATTTCTCCCTATTCTGTTGTGATTACTTTGATTTGATTAATTATTCTGTGACTCAGCGCGATTCGATTTTATTTTACTTTACTTTGGTTGGGTTTAATTTAATGCCATGGGCGGATACTATGCGGAGGGATAATTGATGATTATTTTATGTTGTTTTTTTTCCAATGTTCTGTTCGGTTCTGTATTCTGTTTGTGTGTTGCAAATTGCAGTAATTTTTTTAAAATATGTATACGATATTTTTTATTCGTGTCGTCGTCATATTTTTTTTTTTGGTTGGATTTTAAAATGGAGGATTTTTATGTTTAAAAAAAAAGAGTAAAACATTTTTCGGTTGAAGTTCGCGCAGAAATTGTGGATTAATTGTCAGCTGGGTGATGTCAGTCGTAATGTTTTTTTTTTTTTTTTTTTTTCATTTTTGCGTTTTCCATTTCGTTTTATATTTACCGAATGACATTAATTTGAATTTGATTGACAGACAGTTTCAATATATTGTGGCGTTTCGAAATTGATTTTCATGTTTTAAATTGGGGATTGGAAATTGTTGGAAATAGGTCGCGTGTAATATACTTAATACTTGATTTTTAATTATTGGCTCTAAAATGATTATTTAACTGTCGAATAAATCGATTGAAATGCGCATGCTCGAAGCTGTATTATAAATCAGTTTATCTGACTCATGAGCTCGCCCAGCTCAGGTGACCTAATCGTTGTTAACTGCAATTTTTTTTGTCCGAACTTGTGAGTTTCTTGTTTATTACAACTTAAAATCAGGTTGAAACGAAACGTTTACAGCTTTACTTATGTACATACTTACGTGAAAAACTATAATCGACAGATCGATAAAAATTATTGTTAGGTACTGACTTTCGAATAAGATCGATAATTTTAAATAATTTTTTTACGAATAAATCAAAAAATTATAAATAATCAGTTTATCTCAAATGGAAAAATAAAAAATTTTCCAAACACAAATTATTCAAATGAAGCATAACAAACAAAATTTACAACGTTTAGCTCTACCATATTTTGAAAGAGTTCTCTACGAGATATTTGGGATTGACCAGCGAACCTTTAAATTGGAATGCGACTTCCGTCTATTTGCATAATATTAATACTTACGTATTACACTTCGTTTTAATAAGGTTAGCTATGATGAATCCATAACATAACTTGTTTAAGTTATACTTTTAAATAGTCATGTCTTTGACTTTAGAATTAAAAAAAAGGGATCGCCGACCTAATGAATATGTTCAAGTAAGAAATGTATTAAACATCTGCAGTGCGCCTATGCGTTTCCATGTGAAATAATCGAACTAAAAAGTACGTTGAATTTTTGTACATATAAAATTCAAAATAAACCAAATTTTACGAAAAAATACTTGTTTCCATAAAATTTGGTTTATTATGTTTTTCATATGTGAAAAATTCAAAATACTAAAATTCAACGTAATTTTTAATTTGATTATTTCACACGAAAACGCGAAGGTGCTGCTGAGCATTCTAATTCTAAAGTCAAGGAGTCTTGTAGGAGGATTACAAATTACAATAAGGAGATGAATGAAGTTAATACCAAAACTGTGTTTGGAACAATCGCATGCTGATATTTTCAGCACGAGAGAATGGATGTATACAGATGCTAGTGTGAGTGAGAGCAGAACAGGTGTTGGTCGTCAATTATATGTCAAGTGAAAAATGGCCCCGGAGTTTATGTTTATTTTCGTATTTTTAAAGGAGCCGGAGCCATTTGGAATTGACCGACTCCGGCTCCGGATTTTTGTTTGTTATTCCTATATTCCTTTTCCCCTACGTTTTGGGAATAGCCAAAGTTAGGGTTTCTTCTTGAGAAATCTTCGTCTTTTTTAACTCTCGAAATCTCGAGAAATGCAATTTTTAAACTTTCGAGGAGAAATTTGAGTTGAGATTTTCGAAATTAAATATTTTGTCATTACATTTCACGGAAAATTACTGATGTTAAACCAAACAAAAAATTGAAAATAAAATCACCAAGAAGAATTAACAGGAGCTTATGGAATCTGAAAAATTTTGAAACATGTGGCAGGCTTTGCAATCGGTGATAAATCAATAGAAGCTTTGACCAGCTGGGATGCTTTATTGTTAACAGCTAAGGGCAAGTGAATGTAGCCAGGTGAATTTATTGCTTATCACTAAGCAAACTCTTTTATTGATGGTGATATTAGAACGTATCTCGAAAAATGCCGAAAATGATATAAAGATGGCATTCTATGCGGTCCATCATGCAAAAAATTGTTCTAAATTTCATGGGGCACCATGCCTATCAAATATGATAGCCAGCTGAATTACATGAAAAAGTAGACTAGCTTGCCGGGAAACATTAGCAAAATATGTTACGTATTACACCTCAGATTTTAATAAGGTATGATGAATCCATAACATAACTTGTCCAAATCTTACTTTTAAATAGCCGTGTCTTTGACTTTAGAATTAAAAGGGATCGCCGACCTAATGACAGTTACATATATGTTCAAGTAAGAAATGTATTAAACATCTGCAATGCGCTTATGCGTTTCCGTGTGAAATAATCGAACTAAAAAGTACGTTGAATTTTGGTACATATAAAATTCAAAATAAACCAAATTTTACGAAAAAATACTTGTTTCCATAAAATTTGGTTTTATTATGTTTTTCATATGTGAAAAATTCAAATACTAAAATCCAACGTAATTTTTAATTTGATAATTTCACACGGAAACGCGAAGGTGCTGCTGAGGTTGGATTCATACATTAAGTTAGCAACTGGGGGTCCATTCTAATTCTAAAGTCAAGGAGTCTTGTAGGAGGATTACAAATTACAAGAAGGAGATGAATAAAGTTAATACCAAAACCGTGTTTGGAACAATCGCATGCTGATATTTTCAGCAGAAAAGATTGCATTACAAAATAGCCAACGCTTATTCAAAATCTCTCATTGTGATGCTAAGAGTCACTCTTCTTCAGTTGGAAATAGCCGTATGCGAAAATGATTTTTTTATATAGAACTCAACTCAAATAAAGGAAGAATCCCAAATAACCTTGTGTTTATTTCTATGCTTTTTCTAAAAAGAAGGTAACTGAAAAAATCACAATATAGCGTTTAGGATAATATTCAAAACCTGACTCTTATTTTTGAAAATTTAGAAAATTTTTTAGCTATTTCCATTCATAACTTAAAATCGACGAAAAGTTCGGTTAATTTGTTTTCAAAAAGAAACACAGTTTTGTTTGTATCGTAGGAATAATTAGGAAAATCACAAATGGAAGCAAATAAATCAAACCAAAAAATAAGTTACGATTATAGGCATAAAACCCTCTTACATTTTTTCAAACGATATCCACGTCATCGTTACAGATTCTATCTATTTTGAGCGACAGCTCATTCACATTAGAATGTACATCAAGAAATAAAATTTACCATAACAATAAATACTGCAGGTTTATTCCACGGATGAACCGATCCCCGTCTTCGAACAGATGATTTTCCCTAGCAAGCACGGATACGTTACAAATTATATAGAAAAAAAAAATTGTAGAAGTCATGAGACAATCATAAATATAAGTATTTTTCAATTAAAAAAAAATATAAAAAAACCCGCTTCTTGGGATCGAACCGATGACCTTTGCAAATTAACGCCGACACTCTGTTATCCAGCTATTGCGCGCTTACCAAACAGCAACATGTTTTGGGCACATAAATAATATCGTTTCACGGAAATCAAAACCCTATTTGGCTTAAGCATAGGACGATATATATTTGATGTTGGAGTTGGAGCTGGAGCTGGAGCCGGGGTCGTTAATAAATCTTTAAATTTCCGGAGTCGGAGCCGGAGCCGAACATTTTTTCTCGAACTCCCCAGCTCTGGAAAAAATTCTCTCTCTCTCTCTCTCTATATAATGTCCAAGCATTCATATACCATTGCTGTAAAAATATATCAACGCTTCGTTGTATTAGTGAGATGAGAATATAATTATACGATTGTGAATACAGTGTTTGATATTACAGAATAATAAACAATCAGAATGGACATTGCGTGGACCAACAAATTTTTGCTGTTATCTTTCGGCCATTGAACGACAACTTAACACTGAAAATCTTACCTTTGCCAAAACAAGGTCAAAAAAAATGAGTCGACGTTTTTCCATATAAAAATCACATTATGTCGCTTCTGGGTATTCTGTGGTGATATCAACTAGAAGTGGTGGTAGTGTTAAGCGAAAAAATTCATTTTTTAAATATGGATCCTAATGAGCACAATACATGCTAACAGTTGATATTTTTATTATCTGCATCTGCGTGCTAACAAAACAAGCAGTCTTTCTACAGAGAGAATTTTCGTAGGTTTTGGCCGAGTGTGAATATTGAAAAGTTTCTCAAATTGTATGAAAGAATATTTATAATTAATGCAGGGCTTATTGGAATTTTAGAAGGATTGACATTGGGCGTGAAGCTAAGGCAATGTGTATGTAGATTTAATGTTTGAGCTTGTTTGATTCTGTCAGTGTGTTGTGACACTCGTACAATGGATAACATCACACATGTCGATCGAACGAAATAAAAGGGTTGATATGCTAACTAAAAGGGCACTCATGAGTGAAATGTTTCAAAAGTATGATGTGAAGAATGCAAGGGATGTTCTTGGAATGTTTCAGGTGATTTTGTGAAGAAATAGAGATATGTACATTTTTGTGCTAAGAGAAATCTGGCAGGTCTCGCTCATACAAATGACATTTGGGTAAAATGTTTGCCTAAACCGTACCAAAATTAAAATTTAAAATGTTTACCACTCTGCTGTCGACATAATTGACATTTATTTTTTTATTTTTTTTAAACGACAGAGCCACCTTTCCAAACACTCCTGAAAATTGTGACTGCTTTAATTTTATTTTTATTCTTGGGAACAGCTAGAAATCACACGGTGCCTGATCCGGAGATTAAGGTGATTGTCGAATTTCATTGATTCCCAATAGCGCTAGAAAATAACTTGTTTTTTCTTTGATGAAATTCAAACCCAGTTCATCAACAACTAATTTTTTCCTGGTTCGTTATTGTATCTTGTCTGGTATTTTCAGTCACGTTGGTACTCGCTCAAAATTTAAGTTTGAACGGGTTTTAGAGGACGTCAAATTTCGTGCAGTGTTGGTGGTAGAATTTCTCTCGACCTCATATAACACTAATTTGACGTTTTGTGGTTTCCAGAGAATTATTAAACTATAAGTAATGAATCTAACTTAGCGAACATTTGTTAGATCCATCTTTTGTTGTTTTCGATGCTTTTAGTTTAACCCCTCAGCATTTTTGCCGATTTTTTTTGTGCTACGTCAATGGTGGCTGCGCAGAAGAATACAAAAAAATAATTCATAGCATAAGAATTTATACAAAGAGTTATACACGTTCCTTTGTAAACATAACATAATCAAAAATATGAAAGAGAGAGCAGTAGATTATAAGGCAATGTATGAGAAAACACGAATAAAAGTAAATTTTGTAAATTGCCAGCGACTTTTCATTCAGTGTCGTCACTTTCTAAAACATATGTAAGAAGTTGTTAAGATTTTTGAATAGGGTCTTTTACAAAATGTTCCAATTTTTAAGAATGATACATTTTAACCAACTGTCACAAATATTAATAATTTAAACTAATAATTATGATTATGATCTAATTTAAATTTGGTTCAGTTAAGTAGTTATGAATATTTCTTAGATTAAGCGGCCGCCTTTATAAAATAATTTGTATTTGTTGCTTAATAAATAATTAATAATTATTCGATTAATTAAGATTAATATAATTAATAAATTAATCAACATGCTTTTAAAATGCTTTGCATGCATTTAAAATTATGTTAGATTTTAGTTTGCAATTCAAAGTTAAGCTTATTGATTCGTTGAATTTTAGTAATGGTAGCTACACATTTTGAGGTCATCTCTTATCAATTTATTATTTTTAATAATAATATGGGAAGAGATACCGAGAAGTGGCGTCCTCGAACGCTTCTCAATAAGCAGTCAATTTTTATGAGTTTGTTTATTAGAAAATAAATTTATTTCTTAGGCGCTTAAGGTAAGCTAAACTGCTTGATGTTACGTCGCTTTTGACTGCAGATATTGAAGGCATCTGAGTAATATTATCGCTAAAAATTATTATTTTATTATTTTATATAGGCTGTTTAGAGTTATGTATGTCATATAATGAAATCCTTGAACCAATGAGAACTTATGTGAATTTGGCCAATTATAAAAAAAATCTTCTATATACATACTTATTTACTTAATAGCCGGACAAAAGGAACAGAATGAAAACAAAAAAAAAAAAAACCCCTCTCCTCACAAAAAACAAATCGATGGAGTATACCATATTTCGCCACCCTTGATATTTAAGTGTGAATAATGCATTTAATTACTTTTTATTATTTATTCGAATTACTTTGGTGTGTGCTTAATCAGGTATGAGATTTCTTATGTACAATTTTTTTATTTTATTTTTATTTAAGTCATCATGTGTTCATTTGGTATAATAAGTAACGTATATAGAATTTATATAGACTCATTTCTTATTCGTTTTAAAGTTTTTGTCCATGAACTCTCGATGTTGTGTTGATCGCGGAGTGACGTGAGAAATAAATACATCCATGTATAGAAGAGAAGTTTCGATTTTATTTGTTGTTTCGTTTCATTATTTTTTATTAGGCAGTATTACTTACAATAGTAATATGGCTTGGAAATTTCATTTCTTTAGTTGTAACTATATTCATTAGGATTTGTGAAGTATATGTGTTTTAATTACAAAACTATGTTTTATTATGTTCATTGTGTATTTAGTTTGCGATTTACTTTTTTTTCCGTTCTTCTCAAGTTCAATTGCATTGCGCAATTGGAAAGATATTACATTTCTTTCTTCTCACTAAACATATTCATCGCGTTCGTTCGCATTTGATTATTATTTTATATTATATCGTATGACGTCGTCGTCGATTTTAAACCGGAAGTTGAATACATTTATTACGAATACACATATGTATGTACACGGATGGGTTAAGAAGATTTACTATATTTTGATTTGATTTGGTGTGTGTGCATGTTGTGGAATGTATTGTTTTGTGTACTCAATTATATTGAGGAAGAAATTAAAAGATAATTATGGATTACAATTGAGTTGGAATATGATCTGTTAAGTTTTCTTCTGATTTTTCTCGGTATTGTTGTAATTAAAGTTCATCAGAAATTTGAACTTTAACAAGAGTTGGTGATATAAGAATATTTAATGCATAACCAATTTATTATTCTCGTATCGGTTCAAGGATATGGTAAGTGCTTATACTCAAATTCTTCAGTGGAAATGATTAATGATTTGTGGTATTTTACCACTGTAATAATTCGGCACCGAGAAATCGACGTGGTACAAGCCGGGAAATGTTTCCTAAACAAAATAACAACACGAAGAGTTTTTATGCCCTGCACAATTTTACGATTCCAATATTCAGATAGTTTTGTACACAATGTATTTAATTGAAATTCACCACCACTTGATATAATTGAGTACTTATTTTATGTTGTATATTTTTAATAAAAAAAAAAATGGCGATGATCACTTTCACTAAAAAGATTTGGTTTCTTCTTTATTTTAATTTGTTGAACGAATTTTAAACGATGTGTGTTTTTCACCAGTTGCAAAACGAGGGTGTATTGTTACGGCGCGCGAGATTTTGACAGCCGTATATTTTTAAGGAATGAAGTGTGTTGCGGTGGTGGTTGAATTCATGTAAATGCGTGTGAATATGAATGCGCGAATTGTGGCGATGAACGAGTGATGAATATTTATGTAAATAATTGAATAATTAAATTGTGTGATTGCATAATTGAATTGAATTGTGAGTGAGTCGCTACAGATTCAACTATGTTCTTTGCTTGGTAATTTCAGAATGCTGACATATTGACCTTATCTTTAAAAGAATTCTCATCTTACGAGAAATTATTGTATATCTTAACATTACGATGTTTAGTTCCTTTAATCTAGCTTAGCACAAAATTTTAGCTTAGGCCACATAGTTATTAATTAATTAGTTTATCAAGTGTGAACTTGAAACGGAACTTGAAACCTTTGGCTCGTTATACTCTTACGCTATTGCCTAAAATTGTGTCTTTTTTAAATAATCGCTAAACTTATTAGTTATAATAAAGTCAAAAATTAACTTCTTCGCTTAATGGAACCTTTTTTACCATTCTACAACCTAAATTAAACTTACCTAGTTCAATATGACCCATTGACGTTTTCTATTCTTAGGTTCTTTTAAATCTCTATTGAACCTGATTGATATGCAACTAAGTTGCGTTTAAGCTAAGAAAGCATTAAGAATTTGCTTTTAAATACATTTTCAACTGCCATTAAGCTGCTTAGTAACCGGAGATACATTTTGGTTCATTTGGTCCTTAAATTCCAATTCAACCAAAGTTTAATTTTAGCTAGATAGTAGTTTATATTCGAATAGAGTCTAAAGAAGTCTTAAGAAATTATTTCAGTTATAAAAAATAATAACGCTTACTGTTGTTTAATCATCATAACCCTACTGATCCACAACTGAAGTTATTGAGTAAAATAACCAGATTCTTCAAACAATAACCAATTTAAATCGAGAGAAAAGCAATTTGAATTGTGCATGCATCCTGAGCATATTATTTAAGGAAGTTGTAGTGATATTTAGAGTACTATAGAATCTTTTCGTTATTGTAACTTTCATTTAATTTACAATAAACAAGGCAATATTTAGACCAATCAATGAGGTGTAAAATGATCAAAAATCAAGATTTTTTTAAATTGGTGTAAATTATTGTTTCAACAACAACGTTACTATTTTTGGTTAGTACTAAGTAAATGTTTGATGAATAAATCAAAAATTAGGTTGTAAATTAAGTAGAACGCATTTTCCGAAAGGGACTGAAAAATATCGAAATGACCTTAACAGTTGTATTGAGCACACAATAAACTATATAAATCCAAAATGCATTTTATTCTAAATACCGATATACAGTGAAATCCACTTACAACGACATTTAGAATCCGTTGTTATAACCGAATGTCGTAATATACGAATTTTAATTATATGAGTAACATAACAAATAAGTTCAAATTTCCGACGTTATCCGTATTTCTATGTTATTTATCGTCTCAGGACTAGAGTAAGCTAAGCGTCAAAATCATAGTTTAGAGAGTAGCGAAATTTAAACTTTGAATGAATTTAGTTTTCTTATTTGAAAAGCTAGCTTAGCTAGCGAATAAAAGTTTTTCCAGCCCGCGGAATATTTATCGATAATTAAGATATTTATTTTGATCTAGAATATGTCTTTGTATTTCATTGGGATGGGGTGCAATGTCGCTCAGAAATGATGTCCACAAAAAATGTTTTAAACAAATCGCTTATAACATTTGAACAAATGAAGGTAGCGAAATGTAAAATATACCATCTTGTAGACAAACGAGTCTGTAGCGTAAATTAGTGTACGAAACCTGTGGGACCGTCAAGGTCGGCTTGGCGGTTCGTTTAAAACGAACGTCGAAAACAGCGTTGCGGTAGCAATATTTGCAGGGTATTGTTAATTTGGACGCTATCTGTGGAACAAGCCTAATGCGATCTAATGAATAAAGGTAAAAAATGAAAGAACCGGCTTAAATTGGACCAACAACTCTCAAAAAATAGAAGAAATTTTGGTTAATTTTTGCTATTGCTTTGACCAGCCGTTAACCAAATAAAATACCTAACTCATTTTGGTTGAAAGCAATACACTTAAGCACAATGACAATTGTCAACTACTCGATCACCTTCGTTATGCCAAGTGACCTCTACTTTCGGTTCCCCAAATTAACAAACCACTCGTTCAGTTGACGTGGTTCAGATCGTGCAGAGTAAATTAAATCAGGCGACGCGAAACAATGCGTAAGATGTAAAAGAAACAAAGGTGAACATAAAAATCAATCGCGACACAATTATTCCCCGAGCAACAACGTTGCGCGGGAATGGAACAGGCCTGCAGCGTACATTTAGTTGGGACCTTTGCTGACGTGACTAGCCATCAGTGATAATGTAACGAGCGGCCTTCTGTAGTACATCACTTGCTTGCGGTTGCCTTTCAAATGTCACCAAAGTTGACTGGCAACGGTCATATTTTCAGATTCAAGCGGAAGTTTCCAGCAAAGACCACAGTGAGTTTAGTGTCCACATACTTAATTTGGAAGTTGTAGGCTAGTAAGGTTCTCTGCGTATCGCTGTAGGCGGTTTGCTTTGTAGATTGGATATCGTTTTTTGCTCCGAAGATGGAAATCAGCGGCTGGTGTTTTCGCTGGACCTGTGCGTAATTTTTTTCCCCCTTGGTGCATAAATAGACCTCTTCATCCGTAGCTGGACGCATCAGGTACAACGATGATTTTCTTGGCTGGATCATAGTGTATGAGGGCCAAGCTAGATGCGAGCACTTGCTTCACCCGGATGAATGCAGTGGCTGGAGCATCGGTCTACTTATATTCGATGCTTTCTAGTAGTTCTGTCCACACCTTTCCTTGAGCTTTGGTATACATTTTCCGAACCAGCTCATGGCGCCCAAGAAAGAGATCAGTTGAATAATGACCGATGGTGCTGGCCTCGACGGATTTCTGACCGAGAGTGAAACCGTATTCCTAACCGTCTTCTTCGTACGGTGCTGTTTGTCGTCTTTAGCTCGGATGATAATATCGTCAATCGAAGGAAATTTTCGGAGGCCGTTTTAACCCCCGGTTGCAAGCGGTTCACCTGAAACAGGCCGCAATGTGTGTTGATCGGCATCAATTTCTTAGAAACGTCATCCAGTTCCACTTGCAGGAAGGTAACAGATATATCGACGACGGTGAAAACTGTATTCCCGACGAGTTTAGTCAGAATTCCCTATTGCGTTGGCAGCGGGTACTTCTTTGGCAACCATCCTTCTCTTTTACGACCACCACTGTGTACTATGTTGACATTGTGACGGTATGCTGACATTCGTTGCTTAAAAGGTTCAGCAAAGAAGGTGAAACGTTGATGATTTCTGCAGCTTCGTGTTTGCCTATCTTAAAAGTTGCAACAATATATCCCAGGATTCTTATAGGTCTGCCGAAAGCGTTTAGCAAGTTTGGTAAGACTGTAGTTGCGATCTTCTGGTGGTCGAGTTGTGATAGCTTCTGCATTAACAATCCGTCTTTTGTTGTATGAGTTCCGTAACCTTCCAGTAGGGTGCGGATCACGTGAGCTGTTCTGGTCATGTATTAGGCAGTTGCGTGATGGAAGGGGTAACCTAGTCACAATCCGGAAGTGTAAGTGATGCCTCCTTGTTGGGACCGCTGGTAAATGAGGCCATTTGGCACAGTTTGGCCATTTGACAAAGAGTAAAGTACGGCGCTAAAGGAGAAATCCTTGACAAAAAACCCTTATCTAAGGTGGAATAGTATATGTATGCCGATGGATGAATGGCTGATAGGTTAATCAGTACAAAGTAGGCGGACTCTGGATACCAGGCACCCTCCAGTTGTATTTAGCCTTCCTGTAGTAAAGCTGGGTAACCTGCAAGCAACTTGCCCTTCCCAGCAACTCGTAAGAGTAAAATCAATACGGAGACGGAGCAACGGTTGTAATATATGGGAGTGGGACTGTCCTCTCGAAGCCCTTGGGTACCAATGCTACCGTCTTTCTAGCGGAAGTACGTACTATAGTTGCACTGACGTACACAACCACGACAGAGATGTCTAATTTCTATAAATATGTGCGTGAAATCTATAGGATCCTCAAGGCCGGTGCGGCGAGTCAGGTAAAACGTGCCTGAAAAAAAAATGTTTTGGTGGCCATTTTATATACATATATTACAATGGGAGATCTCAACAATACCGAGTTTTGAGATATTCATCGAACGATTTGGACCAGATCTAGCTAAATAACTACTGAAAATTGAGATCTCGGGAAAATTGGACTCTCATCTTTCAAAAATTACGTAAAGTAAAAAAATGCAGCCCTCAAGACCAGCTGATCTGATTAAATATGTGCAAATGAAAAAGGGTGTACTCTAGATCTGAGACTAGACTTGCTAATTTCGATTAATATCGAGAAATTCAATTATACACAAAAACTTTCGAATAAATTTAGATTCATAGAATAACCTTTAAAAATTAAGAAATCACTAGGAATATCGAATAACTTCACGCTTTCATTGAACACCAAGCTAAACTCGAGTAATGTCGAAAATATCGAATAATCTCTAAAAACAATAAAATCTCGAACAATTTCAATTACCTAATACTCATAACACCAAACTAATCTCAGATAATCTTGGAAACCACGAAACTCACATAAAATATCGAAAATCTTAATTCTTTAACATCATGCAACTAGACAACCCCGAATAGACTCGGATGATCTCGAAAACATTGAATAATCTCGAATCATTATAGAATTCTAGAATAAAGTCTCCAATAAACAAATAATCTTAGAATAATTTTCAAAAATCGGCAATACAACGAATTATCTCGCAAAAATTGATTAATTTTGATATTTTTAAATAAATCCGAAAATTTGTAGTATTTTGAGAATTTCACCTAACAGGTAGATTCTACGCTTAATTCAACTAAACAAAACTCGAATAATCTCGCAAAATCTATAAAATTTTGCATAAATTCGATAATATTGAAGAAATATATATACAAATAATACTCAACCCCAGACAAATCTTGAAACGGCGTAAAAACCTCTAAAAATCACATAAAATATCGAAAATCCCGAAGTACTTAGAAGGGGATTTGAAAAGTTCGTGGAGCGTCATCTATATTCTACTAGTAGCAATACACCTATAACTACATTGGGCGAATAGGAAATTTCAAGTCGATCTGTCAAATAGTTTTGTTCAGTAAGCTGATTAAAGTAGGCGAGTTTTTGTATTTTTTTAAAATGGAAAAATTGAACATCGTGCTGTGATTAAATTCTTTATGATAAATGGTTTAAACTCTTTAGAAATTTATAATAGCTGATGCTGTTCCCTGCTTGAAATAGCTGATGCTGCTCCTTCAAAATTCAGGGCTTCCGAATTTCAACGTGCTCGTACAAGCCTTGAAGATGATCCTTGTTCTAGACGTTGAAAAACTGCTAGTTACTAGTGATCAAATATTTAATGATTCTTTACATGAAATGATTATGGAAGACACGACTGTTTCATATTTTAACGAATGAATTAGGTAGGAGAAAGCTGTAGTCAAGGCGGGTGCCCCATTTGTTAAATTTGGATCAAAAACGACTTCGTTTGTAATATTTGGATCGTTTTCGAAAGGATAAAACTGATTTCAAGCGATGATTTGTATCTGACTTAGATTTACCAATATGATCCTAAATTGCAACAATAAACTGCAGAGTGGACTGATCCCGGTACTACTGTTCCGAAACAGCCAAAGTTGTGAAAATCGTAACGCTTCTTGTGGAGGGGATAGTTTCATGATTTGTTACCGATAGGGTGAAAATAAAAATGTTACGAAACAGAAAATTTTCAGACACAATTCTAACAGTTTTATTTACTTCAACTAGGCGCATTTATGCCGATTCTCTCGAAATTTGTTATGAAAAGCGAAACAAGATCAAATTTCCTTTTTACTCGGTATTTCTGAAGAGTCGCATATCTTTGATAGCCCGTTTTTCTAATTCACTTTTACGTGATTAAAAAAAATTAAAAATGTTTATACTTGTATGTTATGTTACGCATGGAAGGAGGAGGGGTTCTGGAATATATTATGATTCGTTATACTGGCGGAGGGAGCAGTAGAAAAATGTTACGTATTATGTGAACGGCCCCTTATGGCATAAGTTTTTTCGTCACGTTTAAACTTGTTAAACAATAATCGGAGAATATTATGCTTGAACACCCACCCTATTCACCAGATCTGGTTCCCTCTGTCTTCCATCTGTTCCCAAACCTCAAAAGATTTCTGCGTGGTAAGCGTTTTTTATCTAATGACGAGGTTATAGCTGCCGTAATGGAGTATTCCGACAGTCTTCTGGAAAATCACTTCGAACATTGGATAAGTGAAATAGAAAATCGCTGGGTAACTGAATACTGAAAAATAAAGTTTTCCTTAGAACCAAAAACCTTGCTTTTTCTAGGGTTATTCCGACAAAATCACGACAGAGTAATTTTAGTGCTAGAAACACAAATCCTATGTCAGAAATTGACCTTGGACAGGTAAAAATAAAAATCCGCTTATCGGCGGATCAGGGCGAATGTTAAACAAAATCTATGGTTTGTAGTGGAATTTTAAAAGCCATACAAATTTTTATTAGGAAATAATACTTTACAGCACGGTAACGGTTATGGAATTCAAAAAAAACAATTCGTGGTTGTTGTTTCAGTTTTACAGTTTATCATTTTGCACATCTTTTTGCCCGATCTTTCTAAAAATATACACCAGTGCCCTATTTGGTGATATCGGAAATTTTCTGGGGGGCATGTATGACTTTTTTGGTTTGGCTGGAGGCGGCAATTCCACAAAAGATGGCCGACCATGTTTCGCCGGTTGGACAGTGTCCATCGCATAAAGGGCTTTTCCTCCTTCAGTACGAAAGTTAGGAAGGTTTTTTTTTACAACAGATGCGATAGCGACCATTAGATCGACCCCATCCATGGGCTTGTTGTATTCCCTATAATGATAGTGGGGCAATCGATTTCTATATTTTGCTTTTTCAGGTGGTTGCTTCAGTTGTCGCGAAAAACTGGCTTGGTCCCAATGTAAGTCGAAAGTAATCGGATAGTTTGTATATCACTCCACAAAACATTACTAATATCCAAACCATAAGCTGTACCAACGGATTCTTCTTTTTTCTTGCCAGATGCAATTCGGAGGACAGTTTGATATTTGCCACACGATTTGCTTGCAGATGTCACGATTTCTGACATATATCAGCAAATCGAGCGAGGTATAAAAGTTGTTGAAATAAATAATCTGGTTGATATTACCTGTGAACAACGACATTGGATGAGGCCCCTAGATCCGGTGCTTTCTCACGAATTACATTACTGCCAGCACCTAAATAAATATCAAATGCAAAGGAGTACGCTGTTGAATCGCAAAATAAGAAATTTTTCGTTCCCGATTTATGTGGTTTAGCCGGCAAATATTACGGCACATATTTTTCATCAACACAGAGACGCGGACGCATTGGGATAAAAACAAATCGTCCATTGAAATGTTTTATGAGTGATCGTAGCCCAGGTGACCTTTTAAAATCGCGGCTGAATTATCATTGAAAAGCATTGCTGAAAAAAAAAATGAATAAAGCGGAATTGCGATTACAGTTTCAATGTTTGTTTTCGGTAAAAAAAAAAATACATGTGTTTATTAGAACGGTTTGGTTTAAGTCCGTCTTGAGGCGGACTAGAGCATTAGAGGGTTAATTATATAAAACCACCAAATTCGAAAATGGAGACGCCTGGTGGTCGATTTCAAAGTCTTTCAAAGATCGATCGATTTCAAAGTCTCGAAATCTGAAATAATCGTGTTTTCTCACAATTGTGGCTTTATGAATTGCGATTTCTCGAATTTCGTAATTCGAAATACGAGAGATGTACATACATTTTTTTGGTAGTTCAGAAATGGCAATCGATTCACAATTTCTTCCTCTTTCGCTTAATATGAAAAACATAAAATTGGAAAAAATGGATACATTCTGCATTTCTCGTCGATGATATGATATACAAATTACATATTTAAATTGTTTCCATGCATGAATATTTAATTCAGCAGCCGCCTCTACAAACACTTGTTACTTGGGAAGTTAATTCGTTTAACTTTTGTTAAAATAATTTTACTTAACCGAATTAAGCTGAAATGTAAGTTAACGATTTGTGCTAATATTTGACAATCATTCATTTTATATAATCTGGTAAATTATGTAACTTATGCAATTATTTCAGAATTTTAGCGGTTCAGTCAAATATCAGACTTTTAGCGGTTGGGTAAACGTTAGAATACAAATTAACCTAATTCTAACTTGAGGCCAAATAACTTTAAAATTTATTACGATTTAATGGCCTTTCTCGAACTTCATAAGCTAAAGATAATGGCAAACTTATAAATTTCGAGCTTAAACATGCGGACAAAATAAATTTTCTGACATAACCTAATTATAAATTTTGTAAAGTTTAACACCGTGTAAATTTTTTTTTGTTTCCACTACAACCACTTGGGTATTTTAAAACAAACGTTTCTTGTCTGTCTGTATCGTATATACACGGCTAAACGCAATAACAAACATAATATACTTAAGCTTAAAAATATAATTTTGTAATTTAAAAACAAAACACAACTTAAACAAAAAATAATAATTATATCAAGTGTTGAACTCTATAACTTTAATAACGATATTGTAAAAGAAACAGCCATCTGCTTTTAAGATGTTCGTTTGTATTTTGTACCGTCTTAAGTGAGATAAGTAATTTTGGTTTTTTATGCCGACGACGAGGGATAGTGTATATAGAATTTTTGTTTGTGTTTGTACTGTGGACGAGTTGTGCAATGTGTCAGTTGATCCAGTTTGGTATGTTTCGTTTCTATATAATTCTTTGGAAAAAAAAAATAAATTAAATGGGTTTTGATAAGATGATTATCTTGATTTGGTATACGATTTGTTTTGTGTATACGTATTTTTATATAAGGTAGGGATGAATTGTTTTGTATTTAAAAACCTAAATCTAGATTTACAGGCTTTTCTTTACTGAATTTTGTGAAGAGGTCAAAGGTAATATACTTACTATGTATAATAATTTCAGTTGGATTTTTTTTTGTATAGTCGAGTCGCGGTCACAGACCAATAAACATAAAGCACACGATATATACGTAACAAACCAGTATTTAAATATGAAATCAATTTTTGGCGGATTTGCTGAAACATTCGCAATGTTCGTCATGACTAACAACGCATAACATGAAAAACCTCAATCGACCGTTTCATAACCTAATCGCTTACCTCAACGTTTTTTAATTGTTACATTTTTTTTTCTTTTATGTATTTGTTTAGTAAGAACCCCACAAAGAAATTTACGTTTTATTGTTCTCAATAAAGTTTTCGAATACGTTGGCTGACAAGTTTTTTTTTTAGTTATTGTATGAAATACACGTGAGCCTATTCTACCTTAAAACACCTACGTCACAAGTAGGTGGTTCAATTAACACCCGTTTTGTTTTAGTGGACGCCATTTTTTACTACGTTAATCGTAAATCACATAGTAAGACGTTAAATCACATAAAGGTGGCATTGGTAATTTTAGGCGTTTTCTATTATTTAACTTAGAAATAGTGTTCATGATGATCTTTTACATAGTATTAATGTTTTGTTCAACAATTGACTTAAATACTCATTGACCAAACCTACCATCTGTTTCAATAATTTCATTGATTAAAAACAACAACAAGTACGTGAATATAGTATACATAATATCCAATAACTGACTGGTTACGTTTTTATGTGTTTCGATTTTTTATTTTTCAATTCAATTGAATGGAATAAATGGATGAAATTGGATTACTTCCGCATGAAATACGAAGTTGTAACATGATTTAAAAATCATAAAATTTGAGCATGATGAAATGGGGTCTCCCTACCCCCCTCCATCTGGAGGTGACACATAAACAATATCTCTTACACACTGACTCATAAAATTGGTCCTAAGTAAATTAAAATTGATGATTCAATCCAAACTGAGATTCAAACGCATTGGTCTGCGCCTCTTTATAATTCAACATGTGAGTCACGCGGCTAAAATTTTAAATTAAAAACGCGCGCGACACACAAAATACATTGAATAATAATTGTGTGTATGTATGTATATGTGTGTTGAAGAAAATATTTTTTTGGAATTTTATATTTTTTTACGTGTATGATTCATTGATTGAGTAAATTTGTAAAAAAAAAAATTCGTAGTAAGTCTGATAACAAGAACCGAACAACAACAAAAATGCCGGCGTCACAAACATTGAAAAAAAAAATTTTTTTTTTTAGCTAAAGCTAAAAGTAAATGAAATTTTTTATTTTAATTACCATGTTGGCTGGTTGAGGAGTTTAATTTTGCGCTTTGAGAAATAACGGCAAAAGGAGCACAATTTGATTATCACCAGTTTCTTGTTCAATTCGTTGGAAACAAAAAATGTTCCTAACATGAATGGTTCAATGATAATTTTATAAAATAGCAACATTTAAATTAACTGTTAATTTCTATCTGAACTTTTGGGGGGCCAAATTTTCAATTTAAAAAGGTCGAAAGTGTAAGTTATCAGTTTGGCTTCAAATTTGTGCTTGTGCTTCTATTTTTATTGATTTAAGATAAACAGACTATAAAAACTTTCTTAAACGAGTCTATCGAGATATGAAGGTCAAAAACCCCAAACACTGAATTAAACACGCGCAATGCTCTTAAAATTGGGATCGATAAGGAACAGACCATCGCGATTCGAGAACTAAAATATAATTGGTGTAGACGGCAGTGATAATAAGGTGACCATACCAGCGATGCATATTTCAAAATAGAACGAACAAAACAAATGTACTGCGATGTAAGAGTAATCGGGTCGGTAAAGTCCTTACAGTTATGACAGGTGTAACGGGGTTAACATGTCTGTTAGAGGTGGCAAACTAAAAGTAGTTACAAAATCGTTGTAATCGGTCGAAAAGGTAAGAACGCAACCATTCAATTGAAATGAACTGCGCAAAATCATGAGGGGGCGTTGTTTATAGATCAGTTGCTGTCTGGCGTTGAAACTATTAAATAAATTAACACAAAAAGAAACCAGATTAGTCATTAGTTGAAAACCAAGACTCTCTGAACCATAGATTCAAATAGCTTGGCTATGAATGAGAGAATGGCAATCCTCCGATAGTTACTTATCTCGTTCTTCTACCCGCCTTGAAAATGGGATAGATGTAAGAAATTTTTCAAGGCTCGGGAAAAAACGCCCTATGTAAACATTCGTTAAACATGTAGGTAGGTTAGGTTTGGTTAGATTAGATTGGCTGCTATCGCACACTTAGGCCAATAGTGGCCTATTGTGATACCACAGGATCCTTTCTCCCCTTTACCCCTGAAACCATCCAGTGCTACTTATGTAGCGTAAAATATCTCGTACTCCACAGTTCGCGAGTTCCGAAAGGCTGTCCATACCGTACACACCCAAGTATTTATGTCTTCTGTATAATAGTGCCGGACACGAGCATGGGAAGTGATCTATAGTCTCTTCCTCCTTCCGGACCCAGCCTTCTCGCGTGTTCCCCAAAAAGGCAGTGTCCTGTCAGTATCCCTAAGACCAATCCTAACTCTTGTCTTCTCAGGGATATCATGCCTTGGAGCGCCGCAAGTCCAGTTTTGGCCAAACTTGTTTTGTTACCCTGCACGTGAGAGTGTTGGTCCATCTCTCATTTGTCAAGGATTGATTGCATTTCTACTGAGCGCCAATTTGAGCGCTGCTATAAGCCTCCCCAGACCTGCCCTTTCCGTCTGCATCTGGATAGTCGTACCGTACCTAGCTAGTTCGTCCGCCCTGCAGTTCTCCATGATGTCCGAGTGACCAGGGACCCAGATTATCTGGATACTGAAATACTCGCTCATCTCATTAAGAGATGATCGGCAATCCAGCGCCACCCGTGACCTCAGACAAACCGCCTCTAGTGACCTGACCGCCGCCCGACTGTCCAAATAAATTGCGATATCCTCCATGATCGCCTCCATCTTTACGTTATTAAAGGCACCATCAATATCGAGGAATGAGACCATACAGAACTCCTGCGAGTAAATTGACTTCTCAATTGTGCGTAACAAAGCGTGCAAGGCTGTGTTCACCGACCTCCCTTTACAGTACGCAAGCTGTCCCATTGCCTAATTGCTGGGTTCAATTTTTGATCGTATAAATACATCCACCATCCTTTCCAATGTTTTCAGCAGAAAGGATGATAGAGTTATAGGCCTCAGGTCCTTCGGATAAGCATGCGAGCTTTTTCCCGCTTTCGGAATGAAGACCACCTTGACCTCCGTCCATTTCCTAGGAATATAGACAAATTTCAGACATCCTCTGAAGATCATCTCCAGCCAGGGAAGGATGACTGCCAAGTTCCTCTGGATCTCTGTATTAAAGGTATTTCTCGATGAGCCCCGGCTCCGTAGAGTCATCGAGGCTTCCCGGAAAGTGCGTATTTATTAAAAACTCCAGAGATTCCATACTAGAAGCTGTCCATGACCCATCCGGCCTAATTAAATAACTAGGACTGGTTGGGTTGGTAGAAAAAATCTTTCTAAGGCGGGAAGCCTCAGATACCTCTTCCATTTTACCACGGAAGAGTCTTCAGGACCCCCTTTGTGTCTTCCTCAACTCTATTTTATAATTCCTCAGGTCCACCTTATATGAGTCCCAATGCCGAGCTTCCCTGGTATTCTTGGCCCTATTAAAGGCTACCCTACAAGCCTTCCGATAGGTCTCCAACCCAGTGAACCACCATGTCGGCTTCTGTTTGCCCCTAGGTTTTATCAGGGGGCACGCAGCATTAAATGAAAGATTGCAGTTCTTCTACTGTCGCCGGAAGTTCTGGAACCTCCAGCGACAATACCTCCTCTAACACCTCCCCATATTTGTTCCAGTTTGTCCTTCTAGGATTCCTAAAGGCTTTCCGCGCGTTTGCATCACATCCAAGTATGACACCTCCCTTTCTTTGACCTGCTTCCCGGATCAGTTCCCCCAGGTTATCCGGTGGAACCTCCTTCTCCCGCGTTGAAATTGCGGAATGCAGACGTCATTAGGATAAAACAGGTCCAGGTATTTTCCCCTGACTGTTGCTAGTACGGTTTAGCTGCTTGGATGCTAGCAAACTAGTCGATAATGGATAATGCCCCTTTGTCAGTGGAAAATGATGTAAAGATACCATCGACATCAAGCCAAGCTAAATCGGGCAGATTAAAGTCACCCACAATGATAAGTTGGTAGTTTGGACGCACTGAGGGTATCACAGTTGATATATTGTCCACTTTGACACGATCTGCGATGACGCCGACACTAAGATGACAGTCTACCAACTCATTAGGAACACAATCTTTCTCAGCAATTAATGCAAACCCCGTCCCCTCTAAGCCTGGTGTCAAAATCATATCTGTCCTCTCTGTGAAAGACATAGTAAGGTATTTAAATAATTCGCGCCCGTTGAAGATGATTTGCTACACTCGCTAGTGATCAAAGTTCGTCATTTAACCTGTACTAACGTTGTACCTGGGCTGCCTACAACTAAAACTAAACCACCGGAAAAATCAGGAAGTAATCCAATTAGAGGGTTGTACCTCATCTTTTATCAGAATGTTAACAAAATTTCTTCAAACAATGTGATCAAAAAGTAGAAAAACTTTTTAAATAAAACGAAAACGGCTTATTACCCTTTCATAGATAGAATACACTTACGCCAACGTTTTTCCAGTCTTCGAAACAGTTTTATGTCCATTTCTGGAATGACCTTCAAAACTTTCTTCGGTTCGGCTTGTATTTGTTCAAGTAAAAACGACTTCTCCAGAGCGTTTTTTTTAGTTTCGGGAATAGCCAGAAGTGAGACGAAGGTAAATTAGGCGAAAAAGGCGGTTGTCGAACCGGAACGATCTGGAATTTTGATGGTGAATTTAATTCTATTCTTCCAAGCTATATAATAAAAATGAATAAAATTAGAATAAGTCAAAATCAGTTATGGAAATACTTTACTCGGGTTACTCGAATATCCGCTAAAAAAATCTTAGGGAATAGCCTATCTCAACTGACGAAATTTAAAACCAAACTGACGGTTCCGATATTTTATACGAGGCAATGGCATTTTGTTCAATATCATGACCTGATTATGATCAATGTTATTTCGTATTAAAATTTTGTAGATTTGGTCACTAAAAAGTAGTTCCAACAGTAGATTATTATAGATTACACACATTTCTTTCTAATAATAATGATTCTATATAAATGAGAATATAGGTATTCCTTTTAATAGTCTAAAAATTTGAGAAATGCCTTATTTTTAAATTATAATGTTGTAAAGTTAAATATATTTCAAACTTTTGTAATCCAATATGTGTGTCGTTTCAGTTCACGTTCATTTCAAGATGTTACATTAATTTCCCTTTCTATGACAATATTTGTATTCTAACCTTCTAATTTTGTAGCGGAATAAAGACATATTTATCGGCGGAGTTAAATTTATTTGAAAAATTAATTAAATCTGCAACAATTAATTTTTGAAATCTGACCTTACTACCTACTGAACTAAATACGCGCGAAACTATTTCATTTAAACAAAAAATAGATTCGCGGATTTTATTCATATTGACGATGGAATTAATTTCGACATACAAATATTTTCCGGGAAAACTTCTAATTTGAAATGTTTACTTGATTTAGAATTTTTACTAGTAGTAAATCTGGCAAAGAGAACTAAAATACAGTTTTATGGAATGAAACTATTCAGCGAGAAAACGAAATGAGATATGAAAGGAAATTTCATTCCATTCCATTTCATATCACTAAATGGGAATTGAGCTACTGAATCAAATCATCATCTACTGGGAATATGACTGAAATAGACCTTTACATCAAAATGTAAATCGCTTACCACCGTATTCAACAAGGTGCAAAGACTGTAAAATGAGAACCCTTTAAAACAGCCGTCTTCTTCTGGACGCGGCTTTCATCGGAAATGTCCTACTTCCAATGAACATTTTTGGCTTAGAATTCATCCCTCTATCGATTTCTGCGGTTATTTTGAGTGTACTATTTTCCACCCCGAGAACGGGTGGCATCCACCTCCAGGGTAGCAGCACACACCGGCTACTTTCTATCAAAATTTCACGTCAATCGGTATTGTCTGAAAGAATTCTGAGGTAATAACATAATAATGAGGTAATTTTTACCGTCAAACACTGCATTAATGTACATACACACAGTATTTTTATTGGTTAGATTAAAAAAAAATCAAAAACCGGTGAATAACAAAAAATGAGAGATAAATAAGAACACATGTAATTATATATGAGACATTCCACCGAATGCTACCGGGCCATCCCCTTGACCAAAATTTAAAGCATCCAAAAAATATCTTAAGTGCACCTATATTTTCGTTGAAACGTCTATAATGCCGAGTTCCATTAAAAAAAACAAGATGGCGGCTAAATATGGCGGCAAAAATCAGAAAACTTACGAATAGATAATAAGGAAATTTAATTATTTAGCCTAGTTAAGTTAAACAAAAGTTCAAATCTGAGTAAAAATGTAATATTGAGTAACTGGTTAGAGTACCACAGTATATTTTTGGAAACACCACCATGGCTAATTTTATTCTAATTAAGTATGTACTTCCTATATGAATTTTTACTAAAAACGCCAAAATAACTTCCAAAATATAAAATTGTCGATGACAGAATCGGGACAATTAGATTCCATTTTGAGATTTTTATTTTAAAAGATCGTTTATAGTCTAGCATTAGATAAAAATCGTGCTTATAAAAGAAAGAAATAGGGTTTTAATCGATGTATTACCTAGGTTTAAAATTCGACGGGTCCCGAGGTCGGACGAAAGGGGAAAGGTTCGAAAAAAAGTTCCCCTAGAAAGGAATCACGATCACATTTTCCCAAATAACTCGGTTTTCTAATTGCATGTGTTTTATAATTAATTTTATTTTTAATTTAATAAGCTGTTGTCAATGAAAAATCGCCTTTTCTATTTAAATTAATGTGATTTACCTCTGTAGAAGCGCCATATTGGTATGCCCATATTGAATTTTTGATTTTTTGATTTTTAATTTCTAACATCTGAATACCAGGCGGTGTATTTTATATGAGAGAAAGAGTTATCTTACTCGAAAATTGCCATAAATGACTTATGGATTTTTTTTCCAGAAGCCATATTGGAACCGCCATAGTGATGTTTCCAAAAATACCCTTTGATACTCTAACCAGTTACTCAATAACACATTTTTACTCAGTTTAAAATTTTAAATAATTAAATTTCCTTGTTATCTATTCCCGGGTTTTTTGATTCTTGCTGCCATCTTGTTTTTTTTTTCAAAAACTGCACTAGCGTTCGAAAGTGCCGTTTCAACAAAAATTTTGGTGCCCTTAAGATATTTTTGGAATGCGTTAAATTTTGGGCCCGGAAGTGGCCTGGTATACGTGAAACGTTCCATATGTATTTGTGTGGTTTAGTTAAGAAAAAATTAAAAATCAACGAATAACACAAAAATTACATGCGATCTAGTTTTTATGTGCATTTTTGATACATCTATTTGATGTCAATTTATATTTTAATGAACCATATTTATCGATTTGTTAATTTGGTGTTCCACAATTTTAATTAATTTAATGTAATTTAATTTAATCTAAAAATGCGCATTTTAAAACATGTGCATTAAAATTTGCATTTTGGACGCACGCTATATAAAACAAGTTTTGACAACCGTCTTTGTTATAGAAAGGATTTCATCATTTTCCAAATTTTGTTAAATTTTCTAAGGTCCAAACGCTTCGCCTCAAAATGTTTAGTTATCACAAATGTGAAGCGTAGACCCTTGCATACATTGATCGTTGGCGTCGACTTTCAACATTCGGTTGCTATAAAATATTTTAATCATTTTACACAGTTCATTTTACACGTTTATTACAGGAAGAACTAAGATACTATGAATTTGTAACATTAATAAGGGTAATTCTTCGGTAAATTTGGAACAATTGTATCAAATAAGTGATTGTTAGGTTATGACGTTAGCGAACGCATGCGCCTTGGCTTTATAGACAACTTCACATTGCGATATATCTGTTTCGATTTTTTTTAATTATCACTTAAAAATAATTGTTTAAATTAAAATAAAGTAATTTACATAATTCAAAAATGAAATAAATTTTATTTTTGAAGCTCAAAGCCGAGGCGAGGCGTCCAGTGGCAGAGGTGAAATATGTCACAAATATTTCGTTTTATTTTGTCAAAAAGCCATCAGTGAACATCCTAGATAATACAATAATTTAGCACCATGTTTTGAGCAGAGGTGGGCCAAATGCTAAAAATCTGACTTCTCGACAATTGTATCAAATAGGTCGAAACCCTCAAATTTAACCCTCATATTGCAAAAAAGAGGAAATAAAATATACTTATTGTTTCATGAGCAAATTTTTGAAATCTTACCGGTAAATTTTAAAACTGTTGAAACAGTTCTAAACGGAAATGAAGCTAAAACTATGCGTTTTTCAATTTTTTCACTTTCGAAAAATATTTTCACAAAGTGTCGAAAACACAGGTTTTGAAAGACTGTCGAAAACTGTTTAAACCTGTGTTGTAAATACCAGTTTTCGCCACTACACCCGTCTCTGGTTTTGAGGTCCATCTCGAAAAAAAAATTTAGCACTGTTCACTGTTAATCTAGCACTATTATGGAGTAATTTTATTATTCAAGATTCAATTTCACTTCTTTTTTTATCCTTAATCATGTTTCTAATTCTTTCTGTGAGTTTTAAAATAGTGAAGTGGTGTCCGTATTAATTTTCAACTGCTTTATTTCAACTAAGTTACCGAGCAAACAAAAAGAAAAAAAAGTACGACATGTCCTATGTGAACTTATTAGCATCGCTTGATATAGTGTGTGTGTGTGTGTGTGTGTAGTGTGTGTGAGAAAATGACGAATTAGAACAATAATCATTTAAAAAATAGTCGTTTAAAAAAGTTACTCGTAATTTAATACAATTTGATAGTGTTGAATATGATGTATAAGATAGATAAGACACCAGTGTGAACAAGTGAAACGCTCTTCAAGCGCCACTATGAATGATTATGAATTTAGCAACTAAAAATTCAAATTGGATCATGTTAATAAAATCTCTTGAACAATTTTTCTTTTCTGATTGGCTAATTAAAATTTATAAATAATAAATGGTTATAGCAGTACAGACAGTACAATTCATTATCTAATTACTCGCACTTTAAAGAAAGGTATTTAGATTAATTTATAAATAAAAGAATAGAAAGATAGAATTATTTTATTATGATGCCATTTTTAAACTAAATTGAAATCGCGATCCGAGGTTATCACGATAATTTTCCTATCTGTTATTAGTGTAAATAAATATCCCTCTTTTGGGAGCGAAGGATAAGAAAACAATTAAAGAAATAAATAAAAATAAAGAAAGAAAATCTCAGAAATAAAATCTCAAACGCACAAAAGACAAAGAGAACAGCGAAACACCGATCGATTGAATTCTCTTTTAAATAAAGAGCGATAACCAAAGTTTGTTTATAAACAGAATTTAAACTTTTTGTTCTTTTATCGCTCTTTATAAAAAATTTCACTCTTGTTTCCAATAATATATTTTTTCATTTTACGCTTATGCTTTATTGATAAACACTTAAAAAAATTATTTCGCTCTTTCAAAATGATTTAAATTTTTATTTTTAATATCTTTCTAGAAAGTCTATAATCCCATTCTGTTGTATAGATAGAAGAGCGATTAAAAGAAAATGAATCTCAGTCGATCAAATAGTAGGGAGCGATATTTTTTTATAAACACGAATTGCTCGAACAAAACTTCTATTCAAACAGGCGAATCCAATAATTAATTTTGAATTAATAATACAAAAAATGTAATAATTATTACATGAAAATGATTAGAAAAACAACTGTAAATTTCATATTTATGTTTATCACATTGAACATTGCTTTTAATCACTAAATATCTTCAGTATTCCTCCTCATATATTCAAAATGTGAGTTACACTTGATTATTAAAATGATGTTAAACAAATTTGCTTCATTGATCAGATATTAACAGTTTGAACGAGGAAAAACATCTTTCGACACTACATTGAGTAGCCGGGACTGCATGCATAAGGCGAACATTTTTGTAAAGAGTAATAAAAGAACGAAAAGCTTAAACTCTGATACAAACGCCATAGTGAAAGAGCAAGAGCCATAAAATAAAAAAATTGCTCTTGTTCTTCAGAGCGATATTTTAAAAAAAAAAAAATTGGTAGTTGAAATATTCTAAAAAAATACTTTGTGTAACTCTGAATTTTATACCGAAAAATACCAATTTTTAAAAATTTCAAGTATTTCCAGAGTTTTCAAATTTCGATTAGAGTAAACCAGAGTAAAATTCGACAGAATAATTTGAGATTAAAATTTCAAACGAGGCTCCTGCAATTTGTTAGAATTTCTCTTATAGAAGCTGATCAAATATTTTGGGTTGGTAGACATTTGTTTTAAATTGGCGCCACACGAATATGGATTGGCGGCATACGAGACATTGATGAGCTACATAGGACATTCATCTTCTATGCGAGACTGTCTCGCGCTTCACTATTATTGAATAACATTTTTGGGGGTTCCTCAGTTTTATTTTTGAATTTCGGGGACCACAGTATGAAAACGTTTGAGAAGCACTGCATTAAAGGATGGAGGCTATATCGTCTTCGCTTTGACGATTTATAGAAATTCGAACAATCAAATAAATTTGAAGATTTTAAAAAAATAGTGTTTTGTATTAATTATTCCCATACTAAAACAAAGAACTCCCAAAGCCGTTTAACATTGGATGATGACAGGAAAATCGTGACAATTTTTTTAAAAAACATTTATTTACTATTATTTACGATTGTGCTTCAAATATTAAAATTGAGAATTCCTCAAATCCGGTAATTAAATAGCATTTATCCTCTGTGCGTAAGGATAACGAGAAAGAGTGTACATCCTCCCCAGTATTTAACAAAAATTTAATGGGGTCTTCTGGAACTTTACTTGGTGGTTTTTAGGGTTTGTATCCCATTTAAAATTTTATTTAATATAAAATTTTGTGGTCTTATTAAAATAATTTAAGGACATTTAATTAGGAAAATTAAGAAAAATTGTGAAGATTCTTTCAAATGTTTTATTTTATTTTTGTTCCGCACCGGAGAAAATTGGTCTTTCACTATTGGTCTACTTACCGCCACTTGGTACGCAAATAACTATTTCTAGAATCAATTAGTCATGGCATTTTTTCACTTTTTATTTAGCAAAATTTATTTACTTACCTAAGTTACTCAATCAATTTGAAAATGTGGGAAGCAGCAATTTATTCTAAGAATTCAATCTGTTCGGTTTTTTTTGCACTGTTGTTTAATTTGTATTATAAGAAATTAACGCTTAGTCTTTTTGGTATCGAATCATGAAAGTGTAACCTTTACCCAATTTGGTATAAGATATCGGTGATATCGCAATTTTTAAAATTTTTAATTACATTAAAGTTAATTCTTTTGAAACGAATCAAAATTACACTCCCTCTATAAAAAAACAAGCCCTAAGGGCTTACTATTAAATTTATAGTTCATTTCCAATTACCTATGCACAAAAACTTGTTTCCTACTCCCACATTTATTTTTGTTGTAAATTTCAACAAGAACAACAACAACAAAAATCGAAAATTCTTAAATAATAAAATGAAAACTAGGTCGTGAGAATCTTGGTCACCAATACATGATCGCGTTTGTCTTACTACAACTATTATTTGTGTTGTGTAGAAAAAAAAAATTGTAATAATTTTACTTTCATTTGAGACAGATTTCCCGAGTCTTGTTATAAAATGACTCAGCGGAAATAAAAAAATAAAAATTGCGCGCTACCATTGTATCACACGCACACACACACACACACACACACACACACACACACAAACACAAACACACATACCTAAGAAATATCGTAGAAAACGATAAATAGTGGATTACAAAAACAATGCAATAGAAAAATGTTACAAGACTAAAAAAAACAGAAAACAAAAAATTTTGCGATCATCTTTATCGCGATCGCGCTTTTTCAGTTTTATTTAACAAAAATAAAAAATACTTTCCATTATATTTTATTTTATTATTACAATTCGCCGTTATTTTTTTATTTATTTTTTTTGTTTTATTTACTTAGGTAATTTTATTTTTTTTTCCATTCCAGCAGAAGTATGACACAAAACAAGTAAAGGCACATACAAAAATACAATCGCGAAACACCAAAACAATTTACATAAATTCGCGGCGGTCTATGTAAAAACATGTCTTGTTACCATGGATTATTCTCATCATTCTATCCAGGGATCATGTGTTCATGCATAACAAAACAGCATAATAGCCACAATCATCATATGCATGATCATAATGATGCGCATAATAAACGTAATGGGTTAATTCGACAGCCAGACTCTTTGCTCGATATTACGGCCCGCATTGTTGCGGAAAATGAACCGTTTCAAAGTATCGAGGAGAAATATGATCGGATACCGGAGCCAGTGCAGCGTAGAATTATATATTGGTCATTTCCACGAAATGAACGTGATATATGCATGTACAGTTCATTATCCAGGTATATACAATGGAAAAATATAAATGGCTGAAAACTGTGTTTGGTACAAAACACAGTAAAAACACGAATTAATTCTATTTTCTTTTATTTATTCTCATTCAACAGAGTTTCCTCCATGAACTCGGGTGAATCTCAAAATCTTAGTTTTTGTAAAGGTTTAAAATTAATGGAATCCGGTTGTGTAGAAAATGTTCTTCAAGTTGGTAAGTACAAATATTTTTTTCTATATAATGTAACAATTTTCACATTAATTAAATTAAAATTTTTAAAGTTTTGCCTTTAAAGAGTTTAAAGAGGTTTCAAGATTATTTCTGTTTTGTGATATAATCTAATCTTCCCTCTCCTTTATGTTACTCTAAAATAAGTAACATAAAATATTTTTGTTAACCTTAAAGTAATATTTTTACAAGATTAACATTCAGAAGCAAAATGTGTTTCCTTTCTGTTTTTCAAAATTGGTAAATGCCAACAAATTCTAAAACTTTGTTCGTTGACTTGAAATATAAAAAGAAGCACATCTTAAAGCGTGTAAAAATAAATGAAAAACATAGTTGAAAAAAGAGTGAAAAGAAAAATGATTCGAATATGCCAAAAGTCTGTAGCAAAAAGCAATGCAAAAAATATTTCGAAGCTTTGGCTACAAAATTTCATTCAAAACTCGACACGTTAGATACTAAAGTTTATAAATTAACTTGTTTAGACTGTCCATATTTATACATTGGGCAAACTGGGAGGTCATTTGTTTAAAGGACTAAAGAACACATTTATTAAAATTTATTTTTTTTATTCCAAATCAGCAGACAGCAATGTCCGCAAGCGATTTGCCACCAAACGTCACGACCTCAAATATTCTTAATAAAAATACAAAAGTGCAGCATAGTCCAAGTGAAATTATTAACTTAAATAACATTGGTGTGTTGAACCATAACGAAACTAAAAGTGCATCGTCGCCAAATATTGACAATAAAAAAAACAATGACAGTGCATCGACATCAGATGACAATAAAATAAACAGTGATGTAGGTCAGTGTTTAGTGCAAACGGGAATAGACCGGTATATTACTGTCCGATCAAAACGAAGAAGAAACCCTAGATCAGCGGCCAGTGCAAGCGCGAATAAATTCACTAAGCTACCTAGCGTTGAATTAACGCATGGATATAGGTATTCTTGCTTGGTTGTTGACGAGCCGCCGCCCGAAAAAACTTCAAAAGCTGAGAAGCCGCCACCAATCTATTTGAGGGAAGAATCAAATAGAGAACTTGCTAAAACGATCGCGTTTATCACTGAAGGTGCATTTTATATTTCCGGGATCAAAAGAGAAGATATAAAAGAAACATAAATTCAACCGCTCAATGCTGATGCTTAAAGAGCGTTAATTAAACATTTTGACCAAGTTGGTAAACATTTCTACACCTATCAACTAAAGAGCCAAAAAGGATTGGTTGTTTTGTTAAAAGGAATAGAGAGTTACGTGGATGCAAACGAAATTCAAGCTGCTCTCACTGAAAAAGGTTTCCAGCGCAAAACTCTTACCAATATTTTTAATCGGGAGAAGGTTCCTCAGCCATTGTTTCGTCTAGAATTAGAACCAGACAATAAAAAGGTTAAAGGCAACCATGCAATATTTGACCTAAAATATCTATTGCACAGAAGGGTTACCATCGAGGAACCCAGGAAAAGAAATGGCCCGTTACAATGCGTTAAGTGCCAAGAATATGGGCACACTAGAGCCTATTGCACTTTGAACGATGTTTGTGTTATATGTGGTGAACTCCATAATTCAAAGGTTTACAATAAAGCAAAAAATGAAGCATCAGTGAAAAAATGCAGTAACTGCGATGGAAATCACACAGCTAATTATAGAGGGTGTCCAATTTATCTAGAATTGAAAAGGAGAATCAATCCAAAGCAGCGAGCAGAGCAGCGAATCCTTAATCTTCATTCTTCAGTTAGAAAAAAAGCACGGTCAGAAATTGTAAACAGAAACGCTCGAAATGGAAATCAGTACGCAACTGAAAACGACAGCGTGCACCAAGGGGTTTCATACGCAAGTATTCTTAAAGGTACCGCTCCTAAGGTGCAAGCAAGTGAAGAGGGAAACATCACAACAGCTTTAAACAAATTGACTAATATGATGCAAAGCTTCATGGCGATGATGGAGAGAACCATGGATCATATACAATTAACGAGCATCTGTCTGCAGGAGTGGTCTGGAAACTGTGTCATATCGGCAGTGTACTGTCCTCCAAAACATGCTATAAAAAAACACCAGTTCTTGGATTATTTCAGCCAGCTGGGTAATAAATTTCTTGCGGGGGGGGTGATTACAATGCTAAACATACTCATTGGAGTTCCAGATTAACATCGCCGAAAGGCAAACAACTTTATGATGCTATAGAGGAACAGTCCCTGGATTATTTATCTGCCGGTAACCCAACTTACTGGCCCACGGATAGAAAAAAAATTCCTGATTTAATTGACTTTTGTGTAACTAAGGGCATTCCACGTATATATGCTAAGGCCACCGATTGCTATGATCTGTCTTCTGATCACTCGCCACAAACAAGCAAACTAATTGGGATCAATATAGGAGGCTAGTCGAACAAAATAATTGTCTACTTAATATTCCTCTGATCACACCAGCTGATATTGATGCGGCGGCAGAAAATCTAAAACATGTCATGACATTATCCGCTGAAAGGGCTACACCCGGCATAAGCAGTTCTGAAAAAGTTAATAAACTATCACGTAATATACAGGAACTAATCCACGAAAAGCGACAAATTCGTCGTCAATGGCAGCAAACAAAAACACCGTTATTGAAATGGAAATTGAATCGAGCTATTAAGGCTCTAAGATTTGCTTTGCGGGAAGAAGGAAACCAGCGCATAAAGAACTACTTAAGTGATCTCTCGGCAACCGAGAGGACAGATTATTCCCTGTGGAAGGCAACAAAAAATTAAAAAGGCCAACAAATTCGAATCCACCGATTAGACTACCAACTGGAAATTGGGCGAGAAGTGATGAAGAAAAAGCCAATGCTTTTGCTGCTCATCTAACAACAGTATTCGTCCCAAACGAACAAGATAATTATTTCGTGCCACCCCAGCAAACGGATGATGGTTTATCCTACAAACCTATAAAGTATAATTGGAAGATAGTTAAGAATACAATTAAAACTTGCATAAGCCCGAAAAAGGCACCAGGACATGATCTCATTATTGGAAAAATGATAAGGGAATTGCCAGAAAAATGCATAAAACTAATAACATTTGTATTCAACGCGATCATGCGAACCAGTTATATTCCTCAAAAATGGAAGATATCTTTGATCACAATGATATATAAGCCAGGGAAAAATGAAACGCAAATCTCATTATATCGTCCAATAAGCATGCTGCCCACAATCTCAAAGCTCAGACCATCAATTTGGATTCCGAAACCAACATGGTACTACATAGCAAGTACACATAATTGTAAACGCAATCAAAATAACCTTCAAGGAAAAGAAATATTGTTCTGCTGCCTTTTTGGATATCGCCCAAGCTTTTGATAAAGTTTGGCACGATGGACTAATTTACAAAATTAAAGAGCTTCTACCGAAAAAATTTCACTAAGATTTGGGAAACTATCTTTTCAAAGGCAATACATGGTCAAACAAAACAGCGCAACTACTTGCTTAAATGATATTAATGCAGGTGTTCCGCAAGGTAGCGTCCTAGGACCAATATTATACTTGATGTACACAGCTGATATACCTGTAACCAACAAAGCAATAATATCAACATTTGCCGATGACACGGCCATCCTGGTGCCTCACACTAATCCTGAAATTGCTTCAAAGGAATTACTATAAATGAATTATTTATTAATGAATTATTAAACAAGGTCGCGGACTGGCTAAAGGCACGGCGAATAAAAGTGAACGAAAACAAATCAACTCACGTCACATTCACGCAAAATTAACGCACCTGCCCACCAGTGAAATTAAACGATAAAAATATTCCTCAACAAACGATGGTAAAATACTTAGGTTTGCATCTGGATAGAAGGTTTACGTGGAAAAATCATATTGAAACAAAGCTCAATCAAATAAAAATTACATTTTCCAAAATGTATTATCTGATGGGAAGAAAATCTCAGTTGTCATTAGCCAATAAAGTTTTACTGTGCGATAATCAAACCCATATGGACATAAGGTATTCAGTTATGGGGATCCACCAACGCTTCAAACAGAGATATCCTGCAACGAACTCAAGCGAAAATACTTCGCAGTATTACCAATGCTCCTTGGTACATTCGAAATAGTAATATACATCACGACCTTGGGATTAAAACCGTTAAAGAAACAATTAAAGAATTCAGTTCGAAATATTACTCAAAACTAGAAGCACATCCCAACGAATTGGCCAGGGAGATACTAAAACAGCCGCGATTTAGACGTCTGAGAAGGACAGATCCACTCGAACTGTTGAACCTGTGAACCTGTAAATTTAATTCGATATATACATATAAGTATAGTCTAAATTAATTAAATTGTGAGCCCTAACAATAAGTATTAACATAAGACTTAAAATATGTAATAATTTTAGCTTAAGATTTGATTACTTCTTGTTAGTTTCTTATGTAGAAAGATTCAAGAATAAAGCCATTGGCAACATTTAAAAAAAAAAAAATTGTTTTATTCTAATTTGTACGGTATTTATCAATGAAGGGGTCAAAGTGAACCAAAAAATTTAACGCCGTGAAATTCTCGAAAAATATTTCTCTAAATATTGAAAACGATTCATAAAATTGAGCAAAAATTGAAGAAAAAAGGGAAACTTACAACGCGAAAACTGTTTACGAAATAATCTGGAATTCTTGCCCTAAATGATACATAGGTCAAACCGGCCAATCATTTGAAGTTAGATTAAAAAAATCTATGTACAAGGCTAATTATGCGCAACACCATCAAAAGTTTCAATGTGCACGACCTCCAAAACTCAACTCTATGAGCTCTAAAATTCACTAAATATCAATAGTTTCGTTGATTGTAGAGTGAAATCAGATTATCCATGTCGTTGATCCTGAGAGAGCCTAAGAGTCTAAGAGCGTTATTTTAAACACCGAGTAAATAATTTCTCAAACAGCATTTCTACACAAATTCAATCCTTAAAAATACGTGATTGTTCTTCCAATCAACCATATTAAAATTCTAAACTAAAAAGTATGGTTTTATGACCAAGGCGTTTCTAAATGCAACAATTTAAATTCCTATGCAAACGGAAACCAGCACCCAGAATGTGATCGCAACAATAGAGATTGTCGTGTTCACAAAAAAGTTAAATGGGGTACCAACCAACATGTTTTTTTTTGTTGTTTAAATTAAATGCAAACAGGCATTTTGTATGTGAAAAGGGCAGGTGATTGAGATTCAATTCTTTAAAAATGATTGTTATAAAAATATGAAAAAGAATGGCAAATGTAATGTGCATGTGTATGTATGTAGTCTGAATTGCATTTATTATATATGTATGTATAATACAACAGACACGCCAATTTAGAATTCTGTTTGTAATTAAATTTTGTCATTTATATTTATTGACCCCACCAACCATTTACGGAAGTCGTATGTGCATATTGACAGATGCCTATTAAGATAATAATCGTAACTAAAAATCTTCGAATAAATTTCGTCGTTCATTGAACCCCGTATGATATATAAAATGTGGTAATGTAATATAATAAATGCAACATAAATGCCTTTATTCACATTATGTTCATCGTTCACGCATATGTATACATTTAATTTTTATATGTGTGTGTGTTGGATATTTGTTACACAAATCTGCCACAGTTCACGACCCGGATTAATTTATTGTAGACATATTCTTGAACGAATTTCAAACATGATAAACCCAGCTGTAGTATTTTCCTAAATACATTTCAAAAGTACAAAAATATTCGTACATCAGCAATGAAAAATATTTTTCTCCGTAACACATACACAACACAAAAAGGATATCAATTAACAACTTCTGTTTCATTTATGCTGTGTTCCAGTTAAATGATTACAAGGCTATTTAAATCCATTCTGGATAGACGTAATTTTGTATATACATGTGTAAATAAATCTAATTTAAGGGGTGCATATTTATGTATTATGCTTTTTCCTTAGGTTCATTCGTTTCGTTTCATATATACATTAAGCCAGAAATCAAATACGGGACCCCATTAATAAACCAAACTATACATACATATATGAAATTCATGCATAAATGTACATGCATGTGTGCTACCTGAAAATGGTAATAAAATACAAAACACTTGTGACTTTTTTAATGTTTGGTTTTCATACTATCCTCTTCCTCCTCCTCCTCTCTAAATCTAGTTGCCACAATTTTCTCATTTTATTGTGCTATTGAATCGTATGATTAGAGATGAGAATGCAAGTATTACGACAATCAAATATGGCCGAAAAAATTTATGAATTTTTTTTGTTTGGTTTGCCCTGTGTCTCTGTGTGTGTCTTTCTTTCTGTTCTGTCTTTGGTATTTCCTCAGGTAATTTTTTACGGCTGATGTTGTTGCTTTTTTGATAAAGAACAAAGATTTCATTTTTTGATTGTAAAGCGTTTAAAACATTTGTTTGTATTATTGTTTTTGTTCTTTAAAACACGTTCGCTGTCGAGCATTTTTTAAAAGTTACTTTCATTTGTGTGGATTTGCCGAGATTTGAATTACTTGATTTTATTGTACCATATTTAGAGTAGTTTTGATACAGCTGCAGTTTTGCGTAATTATTTAAATTATTCATTATTTTAAAATATCAAAACAAAAGCACAGGCAGCTTTGTAAATACACTTGAATTATGACACGAATAAAGGAAGTGAGTGCTAGCAATATTCCACAAAAGTTGGAGACTTTTTTGTATTTGCAAATTTATAATTCATCATTTTCGTTTCTGATCAACCCTGAACAGACAAATGTAGTTGTATTTCTTTGAAAATAGTGCCAATTTTTCACAATTTCGTATTTTTTTTCGGTCTCCTCATTGAAAATAATAAGCTAGACACACTGCGATTTAATAAAACCGATTTAGAGAATTTTTCGAGATTAGTCGCAGTGTCAACCTCGATGCTAATCCCTTTGTTTTTGCATAGAATACTTAAACTAGTTTAGCTAAATCGGATTTATTAAACCATAGTCTGTCTAGGGTATAACGGTATACGTATTTTTTGGGAACCATTCATAATGCCGCGTTTTAAAATGTCGCGTTTTAAAATACCGCGTTTCACAATGCCGCGTGGTACAAAATGTCGCGTTTTAAAATGTCGCGTTCCAAAATGCCGCGAGGTATAAAATGTCGCGTGGTACAAAATGTCGCGTTTTAAAATGTCGCGTTTCAAAATGCCGCGAGGTACAAAATGTCGCGTGGTACAAAATGTCGCGTTTTAAAATGTCGCGTTTCAAAATGCAGCGAGGTAAAAAATGTCGCGTGGTACAAAATGTCGCGTTTTAAAATGTCGCCTTTCAAAATGCTGCGTGGTACATAATGTCGCGTGATACAAAATGTCGCGTTTCATAAAACCGCGTGGTTCTAAAAACCGCGTGGTACAAAATGTCGCGTGGTACAAAATGTCGCGTTTCATAAAACCGCGTGGTTCAAAAAACCGCTTGGTACAAAATGACGCGTTTTAAAATAATGCGTTTTAAAATGACGCGTTTTGAAAAATCCCTTATAAATTAACACAATATGATGTGAAATAATAAATAATTTAATAAAAATTATTTGAAACAAGCAAATTGTGTTTAAACATACAGTAAAATTTTCCTTCACTGAATGGAAATTATTTATAAATGTAATTTTAAGTAATTATAAAGTGGGTCTAAGAAAAAGAACGCAAATGTAGAAATTTATTAGAATATTCCTTCACTAAAATGTTAAAGTTAAGTCCTTATATTTTGGAAGTTGATATCAGGATACACAATTAAATCCAAATTGAAACATTTTTTAAGAATTCTTGTTTATTATTAATCAAATTTTTTAAATACGTATTTAGAAACTGATTTAAAAACGAATTTATACATATCATCTCATTTATAAACGAATATATAAATATATATATATATATATATATATATATATATATATATATATATATATATATATATATATATATATATCTATATATATATATCTATATATATATATATATATATATGTGTATATATTTATATATATATATATATATATATATATATATATATATATATATATATATATATATATATATATATATATATATATATATATATATATATATATATATATATATATATATATATATATATATATATATATATATATATATATATATATATATATATATATATATATATATATATATATATATATATATATATATATATATATATATATATATATATATATATATATATATATATATATATATATATATATATATATATATATATATATATATATATATATATATATATATATATATATATATATATATATATATATATATATATATATATATATATATATATATATATATATATATATATATTATATATATATATATATATATATATATATATATATATATATATATATATATATATATATATATATATATATAATATATATATATATATATATATATATATATATATATATATATATATATATATATATATATATATAATATATATATATATATATATATATATATATATATATATATATATATATATATATATATATATATATATATATATATATATATATATATATATATATATATATATATATATATATATATATATATATGTATATATATATATATATATATGTATATATATATATATATATATGTATATATATAATATTATAATATTATTTTTGTGCACCATTTAAATAAATAACCCTTTTCAAATGGCAATTATACGCGAACCACTTTGATTTGTATGGTTCTCGAGAACTGTCAGACCAGAGTTTTTGCACTTTACGGTAATCAAATTTTGTAAAATCTCTCAATCGGATTAGTTTCAACAAATCATCATATTGTATGCCGTTTACGAAGCAAAATGTGACAACTGTTAAACGTTTCTTGTATGTACAATTATCGAAGAACGAATTAATTATGTAATCTGGTGCATGGTCGAAGCTAAAAAGGTCATCCGCATTCAAACGAATTATACATGCCCTCGTTCGTTGCTTTTGGAATGAATTCATTCTAAACTCAAATAATATTAGAAAATAAAATAGTTATTAAAATAAATTTGAATTATGAACTATATTACCTGATATATGTATATTGAGAAAGGAAAATTTTGAAGTTGAACCCGTAGAGAATAAAAATAAAATGTATATTTTCTATCCACTTAGATAAAATAATATATTGTATTTCACGCCAACCAATTGATAAACTTGAACTGTATGGTAATTTTTTATTTGTCAAAATAGGACACAAAGTACAGCACAATTAAAGTGTTTTATTACGATAAGAGCAATCATCCATAATTTAAAAATTATTTTTACCTACACGCCCATTATTTTCTAACGAGGGAACACATTTTTGAAACGTTTGTGGCTATTCTTTACTGTCGGTGTAGGCGTGTACAGTTGTAGTATTTTATATTCATGGTAATATATTAAACTTTAAAATTGTCCTTCACTTAAATGTTTAATTAATTTTAGTATTTGTTTAATAATTCAAATACGACCTAGTATAAGTACTTAAAGAAATGTATACCTTGCTTATTCAAATCGGAAAGTAATAAGTCCAAGACTTATTACTTTCCGATTTGAATAAGCCAAGTAATTAATAATAAATAATAAAATTAAAAGGAAATATTTCCTGCAATTGCTTTCAAAAATCCAAATTTGCTGAATTCTGTTTTTTTAGATAAAATCAACTCAATCCTTTTTTCTTTTAAAATAAATTTATTTTTTTTTTTTGGTGGAAGATCTCCCCTTGTTAATTTTTCTATTTCGGCACTTGTAATTTTTGTTTGCTTTTGAAGTTCGTCTATTAAGTGGTAAACACTAATATGCGGCCGACCAATTACAACATTAAAATAATTATGGAACGATTCTGCATAGTTCTGTGTGCGGGATATTTTATTCTTATTTTATTCACTGATGCTCCATAAACTCGGTGGAAATAATGGTGTTCTATTATTTTTGCCGGAAACATAGTTTTCATCCACCCAATTGGTTAGCGGTTCAAATTCTGCGCCTAGTTCTTCTTTAATATCCTTGAATCATTCCGGTATCTCTTCAGGTTCCAAGAAACATAAAGCAGCGACCTGTCTTAGCTTCATGGCAAACTCTATATCTGTGCCATACCGCACTTGCCAACCAATTTTTTGGATGTGTCTATATAAGTTCTGCATGAAATGAAAATTGCAACCCTTGACGGTGACTCTCTCAAAGACACTTCGGATGTTGCTGATTGCTGCCTTTTCAAAATCAGTTTTTACCAATTTTGGTGCTAAACTGATACCAACTTTTATTGCACTCTCTTGTAGAGTTGTAAACAATTTATTGTATATTGCCGAAGATTTGCCGCTCATTAAAGCGTACACCATTGGGTGTACTGTTTTATGAGGCGCGATACTGCAATGCACAGTATAAAGTTGATAAAATAATTTTGGTACAACTTTAAATGTACCGTCCATCATCCAAAACTCTGCATCGCGAAGCTTGGTTAAATTATTTTTGATAGTAAAAATAATTATCCGGTCATCGCCCTCTTTGATATCCCCGTATACAAATTGCTCTCCATCAATTTGGAGAAACCTTTCTGGTATATCGAATGCTAGTGATACTGGCTCCTTGTCCACTATTAATTTTCGATGCTCTCGTTTGATGATTTGGGTTAAGGCGGCCTTAGAAGGAAGGGAACATTCTCAGGAAGTTTAGCAATCGTTGATTGTAGTATTTGGCAAGGCAAATTGCTTGAAGTGCTTGCTATCTCTTTAATACCATTTATGAAATTTAGTACTGGTAAATTTTCGGGATCAGGAGAGTGATTATGGGAATTCCACAATTTTTGTAAATAAAATTTTCCATCTATTTCTTCGGCTCTCAAATTGCAAGAGCATTTCAAAACTTTATTTTGTCGCTTTGTACATCTCCATTTGTTCCTGCGGACATCAGAAGTGTAACTAAATCCATTTAAAATTAGGATTGCAATATTACTTTAATGCTTCTCGTACTATATTACTTATTTAATTTTCTATTATAATTAATCTTTTCTTTGATATTTTTTAACTTTGATATTTTTATGAAATTTAGTTTCACCAACTTTAATTATGAAAATTCATCGATTCATTTATATTCTGCTACTTTGCAATTCATTATCAAACTGATATCCAGAGCAATGGAAATTTTTATTTATATATACTTTGATGTGCTGTTGTTTTTTAAACCCTTATTTTAAGATCGATAAATGAAACAAAGAAGTTGATCAAAATTTCCATATCATAAAAATGTTACTTGTTATTACATCATCAAACTGCCTCTTTGGTCCATTGTATTTATTCTCCGATCTGAAAAATTTACGGTTTAAATTTATAAAGCGCCGTTTAATTGCTGGTTTTTCCAAATTTCATAGTAAAAACATTTACCTTTAATGTTTAATTTACTAATAAAACTGAAAAAATACTTTTATGCGAAATGGAAAATTATCTGAAAAGGGGTTCAGTATTTGAAATTAGAAAAATAATAAAAACGTGCTTTTATTATGGTTATCGCCCTCAAATTTCAAAAATGTGTAGTGTTTTCAAACCAATTGTTCCAATTGATCATAAAACACCTGATGGTTTTCCTTATCCATAAAGGAACATCCATGAATTTATATGACAATGAAACATCATTTGTAGCTAACTCTTTACAAAAAATTCATTAACGAAATTAACAGTACTTAGGAAAAACCATATTTTTCAATTTCACCCAAATCATTTATATTGTTTAATAATACACATTTTCTTATTATCTCAATATAACATTTATTTTATTCCTTCTTTACAAACGCAGTTTTTTAAAACGCGATATTTTAAAAACGCGACATTTTGTACCACGCGACATTATGTACCTCGCGGCATTTTGAAACGCGACATTTTAAAACGCGACATTTTGTACCACGCGACATTTTGTACGTCGCGGCATTGTGAAACGCGACATTTTAAAACGCGTCTTTTTGTATCACGCGAAATTTTGTACCTCGCGGCATTTTGAAACGCGACATTTTAAGACGCGACATTTTGTACCACGCGACATTTTGTACCTCGCGGCATTTTGAAACGCGACATTTTAAAACGCGACATTTTAAAACGCGGCATTTTGACCCGACCCGTATTTTTTATAACTATACTTTAGTTTTGACAATTTTTGAAATATGATTTTTGGCGCCCACGTAAAATGTTATACTTTCGTTTCTAAGACTGTGTCCGAGACCTGTGATAAATATTTTTAGTTCTAATTTTTGACATTTATTTGAAAAGTATTACCCTACATTTACAATTTTTTCGTCTCATATTTTTGTCGTCTCACCTTAGATACAATAATTTCCGAGAAACACGGAGATTTTTAGATAGAAAATGACAACTTTTGGTTGGCGGCTTGTTAGTGGCATATTTCAAGAATAATTAGGGCCTATTTTTGTTTATGTAAATGTGAACGATTAATGAAATATTGAATAAATTTGAAAATTTTACTTCATACTATTGAATTGTTAAGAATTGCACGAGAAAGAAACCCTGGCTCATTTCATTGTTAATACATTAATTATATGAGATATAAACAACTCCACAATAAAAATGACTGCCAAAGAAATAAAATCACGTCTTGGTTAAAAAATGCATCTTTGTAACAGTTAATGAGGAAAATCAAATTCTTTGAAGTAAAACGCTAAGTATGCATTCACAGTATTCTTTTCACGCCCTGCGTTTCGATGTTATTTTCAGATTTTAGTTTTTGTTGTTGTTTTTCTTCACGACATTAGCAAAGAAATGCTTCTTTACCATATAAAAAACTTAGGCCCGCTGCACATTTCAGCTAAGCTAAGCTATGCGATGTGAGCTATGTTCATATCCCTCGATTGTAAACAACGTGTTTTAATGGGACGTTGCACACTAGAGCTAAGATATGCGCGCTATATTATTTTGTTATGGAGCTATGAAAACTAAGTTAGCTCGACTTGTCTTCGCCTTGCTATGTCAGCTATATCGCTCACATACACCATAAATTGATGTTTTTTGTTAATTTTATTATTGATGTATATATAAGGTTACATGCTTATTTGAACTTCTTTCAAAACTAAATAAAGGACGTCATGTTTACTAAATAAAAAACGTCAGAAATAAAAATTTAAAATTGTATCGTAGTCGTTATATATTTAAATCATTTATAAAATTAACGTAGTCCTACACGTTTAGATACACCCGTAAAGTGAAATGTTGTATAACGTAGATTACCTAGATTCTGAATCGAATTCTTCTGAAGAGGATTTTGAGGAGGATATTATTTTATTAAGTTTATCCAGAAAAAGAAAGAGGAATATGGTATATGGTATTCAAGTTTTTTACAGAAACGTTTAAAGTATGGCGAGTTTCATGCTCTTTTACCCGATTTAACGGACGTCGAATTTTTTAAAGGGGCAATTTAAACGGGCATACAAGAAAAAAAATTTGGCGACAAACATTAGCATCAAAAATAATAAATTGGCATCACAAATAATATTTTGGAACAATATATGAAAAAACAAACAAATATTTTTGAAGGACATAATTAAATACTGTGACACAAACATTGGCATCAAAATTAATAAATTGGCAACAAATATAATATTTTGGAACAAAACAATGAACATACAAACAAATACTTTTCAGCGTCAAAAAAAATAGTTTAGCGACAAAGAGTAGCATCAAAAATTAGAAATTAGCAGCAAATATAATATGTGGTTAAATTATTAAGGTTACACAAAAAAATATATTTCAGCATCAAAGAAAAAATTTTGCCGACAATAAAAAAACACAAAATTTAATTTTCTGTATTTTTTATTCTAATGGGCTTAGGCTCTTTCCGACTGAAGCACAACTAGTTTCATTTCGAATGTTACAAATTGGTTGTCAAAAATGTATTTGTTAAAAATCAATTACACATTTTTAAAATATGAATTTAATTAAACAAAAATAAATAATTTTCGATAAACTTATCAAATTCAACTATAAAAATATTAATTAAGATATTAATTAAAATTCTAAAAACATCTTTTCAGTTTTTAGATTAATATCTGTCATTCTTTTCACACGGTAATTCAGTACCGCAGTGGATTACATAATACCGTATTATAAAGTGTATTTGATAATCCACTTCGGCATTAGATTTGCACATTTCACACTACCATTTTTCGGATTAGGTTCGGAATTGGATTGAGATGCGTGTGAAAGCCACTTATGTGGTTGAAAAAAAAAATAAAGATGAAGAGAAGCGAAGTCAGGCGTAGAGCGCCGTTAGTCTGTTTGGGCTATAAGCATAAAACACACCGAGTAGCGGCAGCGAGCAGCAAATTTAAATATACGTAGATAGTCGTATGTTAAGCAAAAGTATAAGCAATTTTTATAAAAGCATTTAAATTTTTGATAATTTTAATACATAGATAAATGTTGATTAAAAGAAAATCTATCACAAGTGGAATATGTGGGACATGTCGCGCTGCTCTTGGTGTGTTTCAGCCATAATTTAGATGTTGTTGGGTTAATTTTTTTTTTGAATAAATTTTTGTAAATACAAATTAAAATAAAAAAGAATTCATAATTACGATAAATATGAATGTATTTTAGAAAAATTATTTTGTATTTTTTTTTTTTGAATTATCTCTCAAAATGCATTTTCGAATTTTGCTGTCATATACACCTGGAGCAGCGCAACATGTCCCACATATTCCACTTGTGATAGATTTTCTTTTAATCAACATTTATCTATTAAAATTATCAAAAATTTAAATGCTTTTATAAAAATTGCTTATACTTTTGCTTAACATACGACTATCTATGAATACATAAGCAAATCAACATATTTTTAAATTTGCTGCTCGCTGCCGCTGCTCGGTGTGTTTCACACTTAATGCCCCAAACACATAGACGCCGTTCGAAGCGCCGCTGAAATTAAAATACATGTAGTTTTATATTAGCGAACACATACCGTGCGTTTTTTTTATTATATCGGAGAGACCTCGATAAGATACTTATTGGAATAAGTTAGGTTCCACAAATAAGTATTCGTTTCGAAAACAGCCTTAAGTACTTTTCATACCAGGCGCCTCGCCTCGAAATATTTTGAGTTACCACAAATGGGAAGCTGAGACCCTTTCATTCCGCTGGCGTTGGCTTTGAACATACGGTTGCTATCAAATATTTTATTTAGGTCTATTTTACACGTGAATTATAGCAAGAACTGAGATATTCTAAATTTGTAACGTACATATGAGCTAGATTTTTTGGTAAGTATGAAATATTTTTGCAAAAAATGTGATTTGTAGGTTATGTTGAGAAAGCATTTCGCTTTGTACTACTTTAAAATCTCGCAGTCGAGTGTGGAACGCATTGCCTTGGCTTTGTAGATAACTTCACTGCATTATATTTTGTTTTTTTTAAATTTTCACTTAAAAATAAATTATTTTGCAACAAATTGAATTTATTACTATAAAATTAAACGGTATCAATCGAATAAAACTAATTTACATAATTAAAAAACGAAATAAAAAATTTTTATTCACGAAGCTCAAAGCCGAGGCGCCTGGTATGAAAAGTACTTTAGTCCCCTTCCGAAAGCTATACTTATTTGTAGCACCTAACTTGTTCAATGTAATTTCCTATGTAATAAGTTAGGTTTCACAAATAAGTATAACTTTCGGGAAGGGCCTAAGGGCCTTTTCCAATTATTTACTTATTTGGTGGAACCTAACTTAACACATAAGAAATTACACTGAATAAGTTAGATTCCATCAAACAAGTAGGTAATTGGAAAAGGGCTTAAGTGTAGAATGCGTGTCGAGAAACCTGAAGTCTTTTGGCATGCGCCTACCTTCACACTTACTAAAATCGCAAATAAACTACAAAGAACAAACATAATTTTATATTGTAAACGAGCCGCTTTGTTCAAAGGGGGTAATAATAACAACTAAACTCAAGAATCAAATGCCGCCTTACTTTGGTCACTTGAACAGTTATTGGTATAAAAATAAAAATGCAAATTACGCGCAAAATAAAAATCGAAAAAAAAATTCTTTTACTTTTATCAGTTGACATTAAAAATTAAATAAAAAAACAAAAAAAAAATTCAAAATTATTTCTAGAATAAAATTATATACCAAAAAAAAGTTGGTTTGAAACTATTCATTACGGAATAAAAATACACGGCATTGTTGTTGAAAAATTCCCAAAGTAACACTACAAGTATAACAAATTCACAGCTAAAGACTTTTAAATATATGTTTAATGTAATCAACTTTAAAGAATAAAATTAATTGGATGCTAATCATTTGCCGCCGAACAAAAAATGATATTTTCACTGTAAAAAGAAAATGGAAGTAGGAATTACTCCAGTCTAACAAATAAAGCAAACCTAAAATTTCATAGCACATTTAGAAAAGTTTCATTTCAGTAACAAAATGAAGAAAGAGATTCGAAAATTTAAAATAACCAATTTTATATAACGCAAAACGAGGTTGTATTACTTATTTTTTTCGAAAACCTCGTAAAATTTTCTTTACAAAAAAAAAAATAAATTGTATGCCCATAAATTTGCCCTATATTAATTTGTTGGCAATAAATTAATTTTGATGATAATTTTTGTGCCCGCTTCATTTTATTTGGTTCCTTAAAGAACATTTTTTGTATAGACATTTGTAATCAGCCAAATATTTTATTTGATACCTATTTATTATTTTTGTTTCTAATGGTTGACTCTCAAAACCTTTAATTCGATGCCCAAAAATAATTTTTTGTGTTCCCTTCAAATAATGCCAAAAAATAATAAATGTTGCTAAATTATTATATTTTGTTCCAAAAAATTAATTTTATGATGCCAAGAAATTTTTTTTTTGTTGCTAATAAACTTGTGCCACTTTATTAATTTTTTGTATCTCAAATATTAATTATTTGTGTGCCGCTTTATTGCCAGCCTTTTTTAAATACATGAATCTAACAAAACCTCAATTTGAGGAAGTGCATTCTAAAATCGAGAAGAACATCAAAGGTGGAAACTCATTTTTCCGACCGTCCATTTTTACCAGAGAAAAATTAGTGGTTTGTTTAAGGTGGAATTGGAAAAAAAGCATTAAAAATGAATCTTAAATTTTAAATTAATTTCAATTTATGTTTTAGATATATTGCAACTGGTAGTTCTTTCCGAGATTTATCATTTAATTTTCGTCTTGGTGAGAGCACGGTTGGAGTAATTGTCGAATTAGTAAGCGATGCTATTTGGTTCAAAATGCAACCAGAATAAATGCCAGAGCCAGATGAAACATTTTGGCGGGAAAAGGCTAATTAATTTAATAAAACGTGGCAGTTTCCGAATTGTGCTTCCACTGTCGACGGAAAACATTATTCGCAAGCCTTTAAATTCTGGCTCCTCATATTTTTGCTACAAGAAAATTTTCCCTGTTGTACTTATGGCTGCAGTAGATGCGTCTTATAAATTTACATTTGTTGATGTAGGTGCACAGGGCAGATTCAGCGACGGAAATATTTTCGCCAATAGCAATTTTGGCAGAAGGCTGCAAAATAATTTATTAAAGTTACCTGTTCTTGAACCAGATTCTCTACCTTTCGTTTTAATAGGAGACGAAGCTTTTCCATTAACAAGGAATTTTATGAGACCATACCCTGGTTGTCCCACAAAAGGTGATACAAATTGCAAAATTTTTAATTATCGATTATCGAGAGCTCGTCAAACTGTGGAGTGTGTCTTCGGTATTTTAAGTGCACGATGGAGAGTATTTAGAAGACCGTTTGAAGCCATCCGTTTGGATTTTGATGATGCAGATAATCAACTTTTAGATTTGCGAAAATCTAATGTACGAAGTACAAATGAAGCTTTTCAAATAAGAAAAAGATTCGCTGAATATTTCTCCTCTTCAGAAGGATGGAAGCTATTTAAAAAGGAAAATATTAGTCATAAAATTGTCGGGCGACCGTTGGTAGTTCTCGCAAGTGTATACAACGACGGTGTAATTAATAATTATCTTCAATGCATCTTGTTACCTTGAGAGTATTTGTATTCGGCACTGGTTGAAAAGAAACATTTATAAATTTCTTATATTGGGTATTTCTGGAATTTTCAATCGTTGGTACGGGAACTGATCTTGGAATCTCTTCATCCAGCGTTGAGTAATTTAGATACCGGCAGGAAGCATCATCCTTAATTGTAGAAATTTTTGGTGTTGAAAGCAATTCAAAAACTTCTGTAGAAAATAAGAATATTAATCAAAGTAGTAGCTAGTTGAGCATCACTTGTGGAATATCTATTTTCAATAAGGGTATTTAGACGCATCCATTCACTACATCACATCTACACTATTTCGTTCACACGTAAAATATCGAATCGCCATCACAATTGCAATTTACCTATGTATGTTGTGACGCAATTCAATTATTCAAAAAACCTGCATGCTGCATCACACAATTTTGATTTACAATGACGAATAAACAGCGAATTCAAAAACAAAAAATACGAACCTATAAAATCAGAGCACCCTGTATTTTATAGAGCCATAATCAAAATATCTGAGCTTTTATAAGGGAATTAGAAACAAGGAAAAAACGAAACTTTTCATAGTAAAACACACAAAACATATGGAAAATCACTTTTTTGCCTAAGACAAATTTTTAAATGAAAACGTTACAAATTCTTAAATATGATTTCTGAAATACTTTCATAAATGTTTGAATTTCAACATATATGAATATCGTTTAAGTAAATCGTTTTCATTTTCTTGTAATAATTGATTTATTTAAACCAAAATATTAAAAAAACTTCATAACAACAGCATTCTGGTCAAATTGAAATAAAAGCTTACTACGATTCGTTTGCTCATTAAGTCAATTTACATTACATAGATGGCAGTGATGATCGTAAAAATTTGGTAAAATTATACCAAAAATTACCACCTGGGGAAAATTCAAGTTCACAAATTGTAGGAAAAGCAAAACCAATTCACAAAATATAGGAACGTGTGATAATTTTGCGATTAAATAATTTTTTTTCGTATTTTTCTGCAACCATTTTAGACATCTTACGTACACTAGTAAAACTAAAGATAAATTTGGCAAGTATTATTTTAATTTGTCAGAGCCAACTTTGATGTATTTTTCAAAATGAAAGTTCGGAAAATTATATTTTAGAAATAATTTAATTTTAATATTTCTGCAATTAATATTTACTTAATACCCATATGGCCTTCTAGTATATTGTTCTTAAAGATATAAAGAAAACTTTTATATAAACATTTTATAATATATTTGCATTTTTCATTGAAAAACTTGAAGCTAAAAAACACCATTTTTACTATGGATTCCTATGGAAATAAGTGAAAAGTTATACCACTAAAAAAGCTTCTAAAAAATACGTCATTAAGATTATGGCTCTATACTCTAGAAGGCTCTGATAAATACGTATTGTTTTTTCAATGTATTAGTGTATCATCAAATGTGAGGCAATACAATTTTTTGGTGAAAAAATGCGCACAAAAATCCTCACTTCAAAATCATTTCGAAGGCAAAGAAGTAAGAAACGAGGAAATGATGCGACATAGTGAGGCATCGTCTAAATTGGCTGAATGCTTGTCACGGGAGCTGATCTGGTAGTGTTTGAATTTGACGTCGATATCCGTACTAATTTCAAAGGGAGATTTTGAATTTTCTTTTGTTGAAGACCATTTGTGGAATTTTTATTGCTGGCTACGCGAGTGGATCTTGAAATATCTTTATCCAGCATTGAATAATTTTGGTACAAGCAGGAATTATCATCAAACTTAAAAGCTTCTGTATAACATAAAAAATTTTAATATGGTCGAAAAGAAAGATTAATAAATTTCTTACGTTGAGAGGCATTTTTGGAATAATTTTCTTCAAAGGTTAGCATGGGAGTAGATCTTGAAGACTCTACGTCCGGTGTTGTGTAATTTTGATACGAGAAGGAAGTATCTTCCTCGATTGTTGTAGTTTTTGGCATTGTTGAAACCATTTTTGAAAGCTGCTATAAAAAAGAAAAACATTAATATCTACTTATCGAAAAGAAAGATTTATATATTTCTTACTTTGAAGATCACTTGTGTAATAATTATCTTCAATGCCTTGGTACTGGAGTTGATCTCGGAGTCGACCTTGGAATAATTGGTAAATCTGGAGCTGAACAAATTGGGCTAAACTGTGGTGACAAACGTTGAAGGTACTCTGCTTGTTATTCGCAGTCGCTTATTACATCCAATACTCTTCTTTTAGCCTGCCTTTGTAAATTAGGCGTAAATAAAACGGCTGTCTCGTACATTGATAAAAAAAAATTGTAAAGCGATTGATTCGCTGGTTGATTCTTTTCTCTAATTTGATTCCTGAGCATAGATTGCTCTTCTCTTCTTTTTGCGTTCAATTTAAAGATTTCCAATATTTCGCGGTCCTTATTAAACTTTTTTTTATTTTTTTTGTAAGTTTTCCTGATAACTTTCATTAATTTCTTCATTTGGTTCGACTGTACTTCCATAATTTTCAATTTCTCTGATGTTTGTTTCGGTTTCCCTTTTTATCATGAAGTCCCCTAAAAACGACATTACAACATGATATTTCCATTTTTTGATTAATGCCCGTTCCTGGCCGCTTTTTGTTTTGATCCTTTTCAGATATTCTCTATGAGAATCTTGAAGCTTCTTCCATTCTTTTTTCACTGTAGAAGCTATAAAATATTAAATTAATTAAAATTTATAGCAGAAGTATTAGGAATTACATATTTGTAAAAGGTGTAAATTTCACTGTTGCAAGTTACCTACCATTATCTGATTGCCATTCAAAAGCAATTTTGGCCCAAATTTCATCTTTGAACTTAAAAGATTTATATTCAGTATGGTTTGTGTCATACAACACTGGGTATCGCCGAACGGTTTCGATTAATTTTTCGAGTTGTTGTGTAGACATTTGATTTATTTAGCGAATATGATTTTGCACTTCTGTGTATAGACGCTACTTGTGAACATAAGATATTAGAATTATGTAATTCTAAAATTCTTGAATTATGTTTATAATGTTTAGTTAATGTAATATTATATAAGATTATATATCTTATATATATACGAGTTTAATAATTAAAAATAGGAAAAAACAAAATGTCAACTGCCCGTTTGTAAATATTTTATTTTAAGAAACGTTCGAAAAGTAACATTATACATGCGTTAATAATGAATGACAAAACATCAAAGTATATGTGAGCGAGGTTATTAGCTGAAGTGTGCAATGAAAGGAGCTAGGCGAGCTAACCTAAACTATGGTAAACTATTTTTCTCGCGTAGCTTAGCTGAAATGTGCAGCCGCGGGCCTTATTGTTTGCATGGAAAAAATCCAAGTTTTCTACCTAAATTATTTAGTGCCACTTACAAAATACAGTGGCTATAGCGGTGAAAATAACATCGAATCCCACCAAAATATGTCTAGCATAGAAATTATAGCATAGAAACTGTCAATCAATTTTTTTTATTGTTTTGTTTGACAAATTGCAAACTTCAAAATGGATGATTTAGAATACGAAGCTGATAATATTTAAATGATTCTTTTTAATACGAAATTCTGGAGGAACCTTTTTTAAAAAATAATGAACAAAAGATTTCAGAATGTGAAGCGTAATGCCCAGTGCCAAGTGTGGTTAAAACCGGCGATTGTATTGTAGGGAAACCTAAAAGTAAAATAAAAAAAAAAAACGGTCCGTAGTTTTCTGTTAAGCGGCAACGAAAAGGAAGCCTCTTATGAAGCCCTACTAAATTTAGTTTTCGAGAGGCCTCCCTTATTTAATTACTGCTGCCAGTGCAGCAAATAAGTCCTGGCCATATGAACAAAATGTGGTCGGAAATACTAAACGAATTAACCCCAAAGTATGGCAGCCTTTCTGTAAATATGCTGGAGGCAACATTCAGGTATCATAGGGACTAATATATACGCTACACAAGCAGTTTAGCTCTCGAAGAAAACGAAAAAAGGTTGCCACATTGAAGAAAAGCTTTGTGCTAAAGAATCCAATTTTATGTAACCTTGAAGTATTATTGCCATATATGCAAAATCAACTTCGCCACACATATTTGGAAATTAGCGCTCAAGACCTTTCATTCCAGCCCTTATAGATATCAATCGGACCTATTCAAGCGATTTTATAGTCATATTTTCGCAAAAAAATCAAAGTCACGTGGTTTCGAGCCTCATATTAAATCTGTCGTAGCGTAAAATCAACTTAACATTTCTAGATTTTCGTCTCGATTTCGATAAATCGAAGCAGCAAAAAATTTGTCTTGCTTATGTCGACCGATAAATATTTGCCAAATCAAATGTTTATCGAATTCGGATTGCAAAACAAAATTTTTGCTACTTCGATTTATTGGAATAGGGCCGAAAGGGTCGAAAGGCCGAATATCGAAAGGCCGAATGTCGAAAAACCGAAAGGGTCGAAAGGCCGAATGTCGAAAAGCCGTTTGTGTCGAAATTGATTTTAATTTTTCATTTTTTTATGAATGAAAATTTTCAAAATTTATATTTTTATGAAAACAAAAATTTATATTTTTATCAAAATCATTAATTAATTATAATAAAAAAAAAGAAAAAGAAATACATTTTTTTAACGGCAAAATTGGATCAGATTAATATGCTACATACACAGGATTTATTAGCACGTATTTTCAATTTATTTAAATCATTTTACATTAAGAAATAAATTTAATGGTTTTAAATATTGATTTCAATCAATTAAGTAAGTGAAGGAAAATTTAACGATAATTCGGCCTTTCCACCCAGTCGCCTTTCTACACGTTTCGACCCATTCGGCCTTTCAACACTTTCGACCCAATCGGCCATTAGACATTCAGCCTTTCGACACATTCGGCCATACGACATTTGGTCTTTCGACATTCGGCCTTCCGACCCATTCGGCCTTTCGGCGTTCAGCCTTTCGACATTCGGTCTTTCGGCGTTCAGCCTTTCGATATTCGGCCTTCCAACATTCGGCCTTTCAACATCGAACGGGTTTATCGACGTAATCAGAAGAATTTGGAAAATTTTGTCGTGCATTTTTTCACTCTTCGCTGAGGAAAGAGCGATTGTCAAAGGAAAAGCTTTGTAGTAATAAACATCGACGTGTATGGTATATAACTATTTGAAAGCAGATGGGGCTATTTTGAAAGAAACAAACTTCAGTGTCGTTACAAAAATGATGCGTTGGTTATCAAAAGTTTTCATCCTCTTACAAAATTTAAATTCGTTGGCGTCTTTTTCTTCGTCGATTTTCTTTTTTGCTAACCCGTTTCACTAGCGTTTGTTCATGATAAATTTCTTGATACTTCAAGATTATTTCGAGAAACTGCATCCTGTACAATTTGGCAAACTCTTTTCCACTTTTTCTTGATACGTTTGCCATTCGTTCCTTTTTGTCAAGGATGCATTTTTTCAAAGATGTTTTTACCAAACGTATTTTTGTGAAATATTAGTTGTGAATTAAACGGGTCTCTCCTATAGGATTCGATTTTTCACCACCTACGTCGACAAATTGATACCCTCTATCAAATTTCATAATCACTCGTTTGTGTTCAGTAGAGCCGAAAGCCTTTTTGGCTGCAGTTTAAACAGAATCAATTAGCACATCATTGTGATACTAGTAAATTCCACCAGGTTGATTACTGTCATCTGCTGATAATCCATGCTGATTGAAGGAAAAGTGAGGAGGTGTCATTTTTTTAATTGCATCACTAATATTTCGAAAAATTTGGGAAATTTAATTTGGGATTTTTTTTTCTTTCGAAAAATTGATGTTGCGATTCTATGATAGCAGGAAATATCATGCCTTTTCCAGAAAATTGGTGTTATTTTAGAAATTTTTCATTTGCTGAGGAAGACTCCAGTAGGCAATGATATATTTAAAAGAAGTTTAAATTGGTAGCACTTAGTACTAGCTTAGGGTACCCTTTTGTTATCACTAAAAAATTTCCAGAAATAATTTGTGTCAGTTTTGATTTTGTTTTGAACTTCCGTTATATTAGGTCAAACATAGTAAGCTCGTTTTTGATTTTGATAAATGGCATATTTCAAAACGGCATATTACAAAACGGCATATTACAATACGACATATTGTACGATATGGAATATTTCAAAACGGCATATTTCAGTACGGCACATGTTACAATGTGGCATATTTCAATATGGCATATGGTACAATATGGCATATTGCAATGATAATAGAGTTTTAAAATGAATTTTAGACGAAGTTCTGAGATATGGCCAATTAGGGTGGAACTTGGCTATTTATTAACTCAATATGATGAAATTCAACAAATACGATGGAAATGAGATTCTAAAACTGATTTCAGCTAAATTTCTGGCAAATGGCCAATTTTGATGGAACTTGGCTGTTTCTTAACCGAGTAGGATGAAATTCAACATATAAGATGGAAATGGGATTCTAAAAAAGATATTTGAAGTTTTGGAATAAGGCCAATTTTGATGGAGCGAGGCTATTTATTAACTGATTATGGAAATCAGATTCTAAAATGAGTTTAGGATGAAATTCTGGAATATAGGCAATAATGATGGAAATCAACTATTTTTGAAATTGATGGTAAATATTTGAAAATTCCAAATGCGATCGTCAACGTAATGTCGCTGTTGGATTATTCTGATTTTTTTTTGTTTTTCTGTGTGAATGGATTACAACCCATCAAATACACAAAAACCACTTAACTATTTTAGCAATAAGCGTATTTTGTTGACCAAAAATGAATTCGAATTATTTTGGGTTTATTTTTTGCCCAAGAAAATAGCCAATTTGATTTAATTGACAAAAGCCAACCTTTCGAAATAAAATATTGTGACGGTGACACCTTGTGTGTAATAGAATAAGTAAAACTAATAGCTCAATGTTTAATGTACTAAATGGAATTTTCCATGATAAAAATTGTTACGTAATGTTTCTACGCTATTCCAACTGGAAAAGTCGTGAACTTTCGAGAAGCTTGGTTTGTGTATATAAAAAGGCGAACAAGATCGAATTGGATTATTCGTATTTGGAACGCGATAGTGTAAACTTGTAAGATTATTAGTAAGCGATAGTATAAAGATTAAAAGGAAATAAAAAGTGATTTAAAAAAGTGTTATAGTGCGATAAATAAAGTAAAAGTGATCAGTAAAATTTAAGAATAATTTATATAAAGTGATTTTGTGAATTTTTATTGATAAACTGTGTTGTAATAAATTTTGTGAAATAAATAAATTCGTTGGTGATAAATTGAATTGAGTTTGTATTATTCACAATCCAGTGATACGAACCTTGTTTGACAAGGCAAAAACGTAACAATTTGGTGACAGCGGTGGGATTGTGAATAAAAAGATAAAGAAAATGATTCTCAGCGAATTAAAAGTTCCAGAATTAAAGAGCGAACTTGAGAAACGGGGTTTGGCTACTGATGGTGGTAAAGCAGCTTTACAAGCGCGACTACGTGATGCCATGGAGAAAGAAGGGCTGGACACGGAACATCATGATTTTGGAGAGAAAGTAACGGATGCGGCAACCGTAGAGCAGAAAGCAGAAGATAAACAACCGTTGGTCGAAAAGACACAAGAACATTCTGGAAGTTTCGATTTGTCGCAGTTAATAGCTGCTATGAACCAGATGACGGGACAGATGAGTCTAATGAAACAACAAAACGAACGACAGCTAGGAGAAATTAAAAATCAAATGGCGCAACAAGCAGTGCAGTCAAACCAAGAAATTAAGAATGAAATGGAACAACAAAATGTGCGGCAGTTGGAGACTATGAAACAATCAAACGAAGAACTTCAACACCGGGTGGAGAAACAAGGAGAAGAAATTAAAAGCCAAATTACTGATGGTCATAAGAGAATGGACGAGAAACTTCTCGAATTATCTGCTAACATACACGGCGAAGTAGAGAAGCTGCAAATGGAGATTCAACAGGTTGACCAAAAACTGCAAAAGGAAGTTCAACTTGTCAAAACGGAGGTTCAGCAGGTTGAAGAAAAATGCCAACGGCTCGAGAAAGAACTAACTGATATCAAGGCAAGTGGAACAACAACACAAGTGGTACAAACCGTCCAATCAATCAAGATAAAGCCACCAACATTCGACGGAACAACATCTTTCGTCATTTTCAAATTTCAATTTGAGACGGCAGCCAATCAAAATCATTGGAACGACGAACATCGTGTCGCGGCATTAATAGTGGCCCTCAAAGGCGAAGCAGCAGAGGCTTTACAAACCATCCCGGAACAAGAGCGCAGCAGCTATCTCGAAATTATGAAGGCGCTGGATCGGAAGTACGGCAGTGATCACAAGCGGGAAATCTATCGAATGGAATTGAAAAGCCGCTACCAAAAGGGAGGAGAATCACTTCAGGAATTTTCATCGGCAATCGAGCGACTAGTACATCTAGCACATACCAGTACATCGGCCGATTATATGGAAAGACTAAAAATTGACGCATTCATTGACGGCATTCGAGATCCAGAGACACGCAAAGCGGTAATGTTGTCACCTAAAGCAACCTTTGCGGAAACCGTTGCGTTTGCGTTAACCATCGAGGCTGTGCAGAACTTCACCAGACCATCAGTATTTAGGCGTCAAATGAACTCAGACAAGAACGGCAGCATGGAGCGAATGGTACCGACAGTCGGAAGAGGCAGGCTTAGGTGTTGGAAATGTGACAAGTTGGGTCACATCTCAATGGACTGTCGGAAAGTAATACATGGAGAGAGAAGATCGCCACCTTTTATACGAGCAAACACGGAACGGTCGGGACAGAGGTCTAGAGGCAGCGAGCGAAGATGTTGGGTGTGTAACAGGATTGGCCACATCTCGCGAGATTGTTTGGAAGCAGGAGGAAAGCGGTACGGATTACCATCTTCCGTGGAAAGAGCACGAAGAGGAGAGCGGGAATCGGATGAGCGGATGGCAACAGTCGGTAAAATGGAAAGGTTAGAAGTCAGTTTGAAGGAACCGAAGCTGGCTTCGCCGTCTGGTTGCCCCATAACATTCATCCCTGTTACGAGTGAAGCACGAGGCGGAAGCAGCGTCACAGTTTGGGGCGGTGTTGATGGGAGGAGGTGTATTATTACGCTGGATACCGGAGCAACCCACACAATTGTTCGGAAAGATTTGATCGCAGGAGCAGTGCAGCTGGTTGATGGGTTAAAATTAAGAATGGCAAATGGGGAGAGTGCAATGATTAAAGGGAAAAAGATCGTGAGCATAAGAATCGGCGAAACTCTTTTCCCACACGAAGTTCTGGTCGCAGACATTGTGGACGAGGTTATTTTGGGAACGGACTTCATGAGGATGAATGGCTTTGTGTTGGATTTTGGACGAGGAATATTGAGTAGCGATAACATCGAGCTGAAACTTAAATTTAACGGTACGGATACGACAGTAAGGCGGGTAACAATCAGTCATTGCGAGGAGCTGCCATCGAAATCTAAAACAATTGTTGAGGAAACCAAAGAACACCAGGTTAAGCAGACATTGGATAAGAAGGGCCGAGTTGTGCGAAGTGGAGTGCGAGTGTCGGGCGACTGGATGAGAACTCGATGTGCCATACGGGCAAATGGCCTAGGATTACACGAGGGGCAATTAGTGTGGCTTCACAACTCGCAACAAAAGAAGGAGGATTCGTCGTCGACAGTGCAGCCTATATGGACGGCACCCTATAGGACAAGAAAAGGACAAGGAGGTAAACCAATTGCGGTACATTTAGAGAGGCTGGCCCTCTACAGAGGAGGTAATTTCGGTCCTGTTCGGGACGAACAGGCTTAGGTGAGGGGTAGTGTGACGGTGACACCTTGTGTGTAATAGAATAAGTAAAACTAATAGCTCAATGTTTAATGTACTAAATGGAATTTTCCATGATAAAAATTGTTACGTAATGTTTCTACGCTATTCCAACTGGAAAAGTCGTGAACTTTCGAGAAGCTTGGTTTGTGTATATAAAAAGGCGAACAAGATCGAATTGGATTATTCGTATTTGGAACGCGATAGTGTAAACTTGTAAGATTATTAGTAAGCGATAGTATAAAGATTAAAAGGAAATAAAAAGTGATTTAAAAAAGTGTTATAGTGCGATAAATAAAGTAAAAGTGATCAGTAAAATTTAAGAATAATTTATATAAAGTGATTTTGTGAATTTTTATTGATAAACTGTGTTGTAATAAATTTTGTGAAATAAATAAATTCGTTGGTGATAAATTGAATTGAGTTTGTATTATTCACAATCCAGTGATACGAACCTTGTTTGACAAGGCAAAAACGTAACAATATTGTAACGGTGACACCTAGTGTGTAATAGAATAAGTTAAATTAATAGCTCGATGTTTTACTGTAGTAAAATGGAATTTTCCATGATAAAACGGTTCAAAATGTTTCTACACTATTCTTACTGGAAAAGTCATGAACTTTCTAGAAGTTTGGTTTATGTATATAAAAAGGCGAACGAAGTCGAATTGGATTATTATTATTTGGTAATTCGTTGGTGATAAATTGAATTGATTTTGTTTTATTCACAATCCAGTGATATGAACCTTAATTGACAAGGCAAAAACGTATCAATATAAATTTAATATGTACTGTGGGGCATCTGGTGGCAGGTATCATAACCAAAATTTAGAATTATGTTTAAATAAACCCATTGTTTTTTGGGTTAATGTTAATCTTGCGGGGATTTATCCTAAGCAATTGTTGTTGTAAATTTGTCAAAGAAATACGCTTATAATCTGATAATATAATTTGTATAGCATTCGATTGAAAACATTAGAATTTTGAGCACCCAGTGAATATTTAAGAGACGGTTGTAATTTCAAAATATTGTGATCTTGAAGAGCTGCTATCTAAATAACAACGACAATCTCCAAAATCTCATGAAGAGGTAACAATAACAAAATTAACCTAACCACCATCGACTAAAGAAATTACGATCTGATTGTAGTACGACTGTTTTGTAGCCGTCAACCGGCTTAGTGGATAAGTAAGCTGCTTAACGGTGATATTATATTTGATGAGTGGTAATTTCTGTTTTAGGTACTTATGCTGAAAATTCACGGTATTCGCTATAAAGAAATTTTACAATTTGAAATATAATAAGGGTACAAATTCATAAAATCTCTATAAGCATTTTTATTATGCCCTCGTCGCATGTCTTTGAAGTTTGATTAAAAACTAATTCATTAGAGATAACAAAACCAGTTCACAAATTTTTCAGATATCTAGGTTTAGTTAAGATAAAATATTTCCAAGGTTTCCAAAGAAAAAAAAATGCAGTTGACCTTAATATAACCTTGGTTGTAATTTCAAGGTCACCAAGCAACATTTAATCAGTTTTTTTGTAAAACATTAAGGCGTAATTTTAGGGTCAACTTAAATAATTGACCCTGTATGTATTTTTATATTGGGGGTCTGGGGTATTGATAATCTGGTTTGGGGGTTTTGAATGATCTGGCAATTTTTTTAAGTAAATTGTTTGCGGGGGACCATCATGAAACTGCTCCGGAAAACCTATTTTCAGGAATAGACCTTGGTCTGCCCTTAGCTACATTTGTACGTTTGGTAATATGGGAGTTCTTTATACAAAGTTTTGGTTATCGAATTTAATTATTTAGATTTTTTGTCTTGGATTTCTATTTTTTACAAATCAACTTAATTTTTTCGTAAATCAGAGTCAATATTGCACTCAATAGGTTCAGAAATTCTGGAACAGGTTCGAGATTTTTCCAGCTTTACGATATACAGAAATTCAAACTTAACATCAACATAGGATGTTAGGTTGCTTAAGACTAATCCTCTATCCTCGTATTCCTTATTAAAGCCGTGTGCAACCTTTTCTTTTCAATTTCAGCCCAAAATGCAAATTATTCTATCAACAGATCCGAAATAATTTATATTCTATTACACTTCGAAAACATTTTCGAAACAATGTGTATTAATTCCAGCGATTAAATTATCTCTCTATAAAACAGGCAGACAAGCTAAATTTCCCATCAGTGATTGTGTTTTAAATATAACAACCAACCAAACTATTTTATGTTCAAAATATGTAAATTTCGTTTTTTTTTTTTTTAATTTGGTTGGTTAGCGCGCTGGTTGCGTTATCAATAATTCACAAAGAGATAGCTAGAGATAACCCCATACAAGTACGTATACATAATATCAAACAAACAACTAGGCGAAGAGGGTTAGACACTGAAAAAGGGAAATGAGCACATGAGATGATTTGGTTTAGGGAAAACACAACAAAACAAAGTTTTATTAATATTTTTTTTTATCTTTTAAATTACACAATAAAAATATTGCCGTATTGTATGTTCGCCATTTTATTTGACGTTTTTGTTTTTTTGTTTGTTTTATAATGGCCATATTGAAATTAATAGATGATGACTCTTTAATTTTGTATTTTTTTTTTTTTTATGGCCTATAACAACGAGAGAGTATCTAGGATGAAAAATAGATTAAAATATGGTTTCAGTGCTTAGTTAGACAAAAAATTTGTGTATTTTTTTTAATATTATGTGTATAATACATGACTATTTGAAAAATGTCGGCCATTGTTTAGTTTGCGTACAGTATATCTCATCAATTATGGCGAACTAATCAATATTCATTAAATGAATGAAAAATATGTTTGAGGTTGATTGATCTTGCAAAACGGTTTTGATGGGTAATTGTCCTATACAGAAAATCGTGTTTCAGGCGAGACATTCCACCAATTTTTTTATTGTAACATTTTTTTTTTTTTGGAAGCGTATAGAATAGACAAATGATCTATAATCATACTAACTATAGGATTGAGTTAAATAATTAACTCGACAACTATAATTTTATTCGGTCTTTTTTTTTTTTTTTTTTGAACCAAACCCAAAAGAAACTGTAGAAACTCAAAATTTATAATCCTTACCTTTTTTGGGTCGTGCAATCGATTGAATGCACTAATTTCGGTGTTTTTTGTTGGTATGTATAGAGAGCGAACGAACAAAGAAAATCCAATTATCAATTTGTGTTTTTTTTTTACTTTTTACGAAATGAAAGAACTATTTTTCTAATCACAATAACAATGTATGGAGGAAACTGAATCCCAAAATAATAAAAAATTGAAAATCATTAAAAAAAATCGGAATAGAAGAAATAATCTATTAATTTTCTGAGGCAGCAGTAATTTTTTTTTTTTGGTAAACATATTGTTGGTAAAGTTTTTCTTGTGATTTAAATACGGAATTTGGAGAAGCAATTGGTTGAATGGAGTATAGAAGAAAGTTTCTGAAACAGGTGTTTTATCTGTCTTTCCTGATTCTTTCGCTATACTGTTGTGGAAGTATGGCTTTAGTGCTTTAGTTCTGTTTCATGATTCTTGAAATACTAATCCATTCGCTGTATACTGATGGGATTATAAAAGATTGTAGAACAAATAATAAAAATGCTTATTAAATTAGAACGTGCTTTATTGTCGGAAGAACAAAAACAAGAAAACAAAATAAAAGTAAGACATAAAGGTCACAGTCATAGTGACTGCGTTTACACACGACAAAAACTTCAAATTGACTACGTTCATGTGAATTAACCAAACGTGTGTTGAACGTTCGGTTTACACCTCAATCTCAATACTCTTCCTCGTTCAACCAATGTTCATCTGTCTCTCAATTGTTCATTCTTTGTTCCTGAGAGCGGTTTTGTAAGAAGATCAGCAATCATTTCGTTTGTTGAGCAATATACAGGGTGGCTGAGACCAAATGTTACTAACTTCACTCTGCTGTCATTTGTGTAGTTGTCATTTTCGCGCATTAATTTTTTGACAGATTGAAGTTTGGTTAGTTGTTTATATGTGGTCAATAAATAATTGTTCTAAATTAATATCTTAATAAAAAAATCGTAATGGAATTCAAACGTAATAGTGTAATTGCACTGTATTTGGGTGGAAATTCACAAACAGCAATAGTTCGTCAGCTCCAGCATTTGAATGTGAATAAAATGTTTGTGTATCGAACCATAACTCGATACAACGAAACTGGTAGCATCGCTAAACGCAACAGAGGCGGTCCTAAAAAGACAGCAACATCAAAAGAAATGATACGAAAGGTGAAGAAACAAATCCAACGAAATCCTCGTCAAAGTGCCAATCAATTAGCCGCACGTCTACATGTTTCACGATACAGCATTCAAACCATATTGAAAAATGAACTACACTTGAAGCCCTACAAGATACAAAAAGTTCAAGATCTTACGGAGGCACAAAAAAAAGTTAGGCTTGAAAGAACACGAGCATTGAAGGCCTTGGCCGAACGTGATGAGATTCCAAAAATTGTCTTTTCTGATGAGAAAATTTTCACCATTCAACAGCATGTGAATAAACAAAATGATCGTGTTTGGTTAGAGGACAAGTCCAACGATAATTTGGACACAAGAGTTGCCATGCGCAAGCAATCACCAGCTTATGTTATGGTTTGGGCTGCAGTTACTGCAGATGGACGCACTCCTCTGGTTTTCATCGAACATGGAGTCAAGGTAAACCAAGAGATGTACCGCCAAAAGATCCTAAACGATGATTTGCTACCTTGGGCACGTAAACACTTTGGTACGAACCGTTGGACATTCCAACAGGACTCGGCACCGTCACACAAAGCTCGAGCGACACAGCAATTTTTACAAAATTGCGTTCCGCGGCTGATTTCGTCGAAAAAATGGCCACCATATTCACCAGACTTGAATCCCATGGATTTCTCCATATGGTCCATTTTGGAGAGTAAGGTGTCCACTAAAAAATACGAAAGTGTTGATGCATTGAAGTCAGCTCTTGTTCGAGAATGGAATAAAATTCCGCAAGCCCACGTTCGGTCAGCATGCAATGCTTTCTATGGAAGACTGAATCAAATAATCAAAGCCAAAGGAGGTCATATCGAGCAGTAACATGTTTTTCATAAAATGTAATATGTTTTCAACATATTCCACGAAATTTCAATAAAAAATAATCAAAATTAAAAAAATTACAGCGTTTTCATTTGGTAACACTTGGTCTCAGCCACCCTGTATACACTTGATGCCGTTCTTAATTAATTCCTTTATGCTTGATGTCAATATGCTTTGTTTTAAATACAAATTTATCATTCTTTAATAATTCCAAACAACTCCTATTGTCTTCATAGATAAGCGTTGATGCATCCACACTTTGATGCATGTATTTTAGCAACTCTCTCAGCCATTTTGCTTTTTTTTTTGCTGCTTCAACAATGAAATATACTCGGCCTCAGTGGATGAAAGTGTCACACAGTCTTGTTTTCGACAAGTCCAGCTTATAGTACCGCCATTATAAAAGAATACTCTTCCGCTGTTTGATTTACGGTTAAACCTATCTTCAGTAAAATTTGCGTTGGCATATCCAATCAGAGTCTCTTCTCTCTTCTGGAAGTTGCTTAGTTTAAGCTTCATTGTCAATGTTCCCAGTCTTCTTGTCTTGGAGTTGAAACCTTTTGTGCTAAAATTCTCACGCTCGCTGAGATGTCAGTTCTTGTATTTACGGACAAATATAATAATCGTCCAATGATAATTCGTTTTATTTTTCCATAATTTAATTCCATCGGTGTCTTGACTGGTTTTGCGTTGTGTAGTCCGTAATCCAGTGCAATTTTTTCAATATAGTTTGATTGACTTAGTTCATAGTCTCTGTAACTGTTCTTCGAAATAGTCATTCCCAAATAATGTTTGATCTGACAATAAAATCGTTTCAACAACTTTTCCATGTTTATCATTTTCGCAAGCCAGATAACACCAGCTGCCATCTATATTTTTTGAATACAGGCATTGCTTTAATCAGCACGCTATGAATCGCATTATTCCATACTTTAGCTGCCTGTTTCAAACCGTAAATGATCTTCTTTAGTAAACAAACTTTTGTAATGTTTCTCATTTAAGTAGAAACAAGCTGATGATGATAATGGTAATTATCGAAATCGATACTTCTTAAATATTAACAAAATTTTAATTCCACGTTAAGAAAGTTTTTATACTTATATATATACATATACAGTGCTGGTAAAAAAAAATTGGGCAAACAAATTTATTGCAAATTGGAGTCTTTTTGCTAAAATTACCAAACATTTGAAAGCAATTGGTTTATTGTTTCATTTTAAATACATGTATGACGTAATTTTTTGAAAAAAAAATTGACCTGCAATTTAGGGGCAAAACACCGAAAAATGCCAAAATATTCAAAATACGTTGATTGGTGTTAAAGTAATGTAATAAATTAAACACTTATTTTTTATTTTTTTGTTTGTTTTTTATTGATTTATAGAAGTTCAATCTTTCATATTAATATTTTGTTGGACCGCCTTTTGCTTTTATTACACCGGTACAACCCCGAAACTGATGTGCAAAAAAATTGGGCAAGCAATTATTTTTTTTTACGCCTACCGTTCTTGGCCGTCATTAGGGTGCAGATGTTTTATTGCCTGTAATTTATTTTTTGAGTATAAATAGTGCATATTTTGTAAGATTAAGTTATTCTGTAAGTGATCCTAGACAAATAAAGAATAAAGTGCAATTTTAGTTAAAAAAATGGGAAAAGTTAGTGACCAGTGTAAAAGCAATATGTTGATTTTGGCGCTAGAAAATTTAACCACGCGTAAAATAGGTGAAAGATTAAACATTCCTAAAAGTACTGTCGCTTGGAATATTTAAAAAAATCGAGAGATGGGCGGTACACAAAGAAAGAAAGGCTCTGGAAGGCCCAGAAAGATAACGCCAATGGAAGATCGTTTTATACTATTACAAAGTCGTCGGAACTATTTTAAAAGTTCATTGGACATAAGACAGGATCTTGAGCGAGCAACGGGAAAAAAAAATTCAGCCGGCTTAGTGAGTAAAAGACTTGTTAAAGCTGGTTTGAGAGCACTTAAACCAGTCCAGAAGCCTGAGTTCACATTACTAGTGAAAAAAAACGTTTGCTATGGGCCCAGGAGCATGTTAATTGGACTCCAGAGATGTGGAATGATGTGATTTTTTCCGATGAATCAAAATTCAAGCTGCATGTTGGAGATGGAAGAATTCTCGTAAGGAGAAAACCTGGCGAGAGACTTAGCAACGAATGTCTTTTAAGACTTCCACCGAAAAAAGAAGGAGTTATGGTCTGGGGATGCTTTTCTGGAAATGAAACCGGTCGATTGTGCTTCCTTAGTTCCAGCGTTACAGCAGCTGTTTATCTGCAGGTCCTTCAGAACGAAGTTGAGCCTTCTGCGTTAAAGCTTTTTGGCGAGACTTGCAAATTTATTTTTCAACAGGACAATGCTCCGTGCCATACCGCCAAAATTGTGAGTTATTAATTTTGAATTGTAGATAGACAAATTGGCTTTCAGATAAACATAAATAATTTGTTAAAAACTTGTTTTTTTTCTTATCTCTTCATTTAAAGGTAAAAAAGGACTTCGAAGAAAAAAGTATCGATGTGTTGAGCTGGCCCCCGTATAGTCCAGACTTAAATCCAATTGAAAATATTTGGTCTATAATGAAGCTAGAAGTAGCAAGGAAACGCCCAGAATCGATTGAAGCTTTAAAAAGTTTGTTGATGATGATTTGGGAATCCATATCTCCTGCGACTTTGAAAAATTTATCAAATTCAATGAATCGGAGGTGTATCGCTGTAATATAAACAAAAGGCGGTCCAACAAAATATTAATATTAAAGATTGAACTTCTATAAATCAATAAAAAACAAAAAAAAAAATAAAAAATAAGTGTTTAATTTATTACATTACTTTAACTCCAATCAAACGTATTTTGAATATTTTGGCATTTTTCGGTGTTTTGCCCCTAAATTGCAGGTCAATTTTTTTTTTCAAAAAATTACATCATACATGTATTTAAAATGAAACAATAAACCAATTGCTTTCAAATGTTTGGTAATTTTAGCAAAAAAGACTCCAATTTGCAATAAATTTGTTTGCCCAATTTATATATATATATATATATATATATATATATATATATATATATATATATATATATATATATATATATATATATATATATATATATATATATATATATATATATATATATATATATATATATATATATATATATATATATATATATATATATATATATATATATATATATATATATATATATATATATATATATATATATATATATATATATATATATATATATATATATATATATATATATATATATATATATATATATATATATATATATATATATATATATATATATATATATATATATATATATATATATATATTAGGGTGGTCCACATTCCTATGTGATTATTTTTCCATATTTTTTGTTGCTCTCCACAAGCATTATTTTGTTCTATAGACCAAACGGAGTGAATATATCAAAAATTGGCCCATTTGAACTGTATATAGAGGTCGCTATGATATGATATGATTTGTTTTTGTAGAATTTTTCCATATGTATTTCTGGCAAGGAAAAAATGCTGTATAACGCTGAATAAAAGTCTATATAAAAAGGGAAATCCTCTTAATTTCTTATAGGATATACATATATTTCAACGAGAAATTTATCATTTGTGTCTTTTGTTTCAATGAGTAAAGTTGTTTGCAGAACAAGTAAAATATACTTTTTTAAATCATTATATATATTTTTTTTTAATTTGAGTGTGCAGTGTAATTTGTAATTAAAATAATCATTTACTGTAAATAGTTAAATTATAATTGAAGTTTAAAGGATTGAAAATGGCGTCCACTAACACGTCGAAATCTACAAGAACCTCAGCTGGAGTTTGGCTAATTGGAAAGTCAACAGAAAGTCTATCCCATGCAAGGCTTCCATCAAAGGGGGATGTTCTTAAAAGATTCCATTATCACCATTTAGAACAAAAAATGACTGTTTAGCAAAGTATTCGGAATGCGGTAGTTGGAGTGATGGAAATTTGGGAAAAAGCCAGAATTCCTTCCCAAAGGATTGGGTCAGTCGAAAGGAAATTAAACAAACTTGTTGGTGAATATTTGGTTCTAAAAAAGAATCGGAAAACCAATCTCGAAAGTTATCGAATGAAAGAAAACATATTCAAAGCAGATTTGGTTGAAATATTTGACATAGCAGTTAAAACATTTCTTATCATGCAAAGAGAAGACAACATGAGCTGCAGCATGGCAGGAGTAGACTATTATTTAAAAAAATAAAGAAAACCGAAACCGAAAGAGAGACGCGGAAGCTGAAACCAGGCGACTACTAAAATCCAAAAACAAAAAGCAAACCAAGAAGTTGTTGATACTCTTTCTGAGATTATGGATTCTGAAGATTTCGGTGAAAATAGCTCCAACACATCATCATGTGATGAGTATTAGGCTTCTTCGACCTCGACCTGCAAGGCAAAGGCGAATCCTTCCTTGCAAAAATCTGTTTTTACCAAGAATGTTATTGCATCTATTGACCGAGTGAACCTTACTGATCGAAATGCAGTGTTTGTTTTTGGATCTGTAGCTCAGGCATTGGGTATACCAATAGCAGATATCTCATTATCACGAGGTACAATACGTCGAACAAGAAACCAAATTCGTAAAAATTTAGTAGAATCGGATCAAGCTTCATTTATTTCACAATGTCCATGTCCACTTATCTTACACTGGGATGGCAAATTATTAAGCGATATTATTGGTGGAATACAAAAGGTGGATAGAGTTGCGATTATCATCAGTGGAGGTGGATTAGAAAAACTAATAGGAGTTCCGGATATCAAAAGAGGTACGGGTGAACAACAAGCCAACGCATGCTTGAAACTTCTTGACGATTGGTGTCTCAAGGGTCACATTCGCGCACTATGCTTCGATACCACAGCGTCTAACACAGGGTTAAACTTAGATGCATGCAATTTAATTGAAAAAGCCCTTGATAAGGATCTCATATGGATTGCTTGCCGTCATCACATTTTTGAAGTAATGCTTTCTAATGTTTTTAAAGAAGTTTTTGGATCATGCGGAGGGCCAGATGTACAATTATTTAAACGCTTTCAGAAACAGTGGTCGAAAATAGATAAAAAAAAATTTATAGTGGGAGATGGATCGTTATTTAGTACCAATAATTTGATAGAACTTCTTCAAGAAATGCAAAATTACTATGCCGAAGCTATAAAAAGTCAACAGCCTAGGGACGATTACCTCGAACTATTAACCCTGTGCCAAACTTTTCTAAGATGTTCAAAAAAAATGAGGTTAAGTTCCATGCACCCGGCGCCTTACATCAAGCTCGTTGGATGGCAAAAGCAATTTATTGTCTAAAAATATACTTGTTTCAAAACCAGTTCGTCCTTACTGCAGCAGAGAAAAAAGGAGTCACTGATATAAGTGTATTTGTTAGTCTAATATATGGCCGTTATTGGAATGAAGCCCCCATAGCCGAGAAAGCCCCTTTAAATGACGCCAATCTACTTCAACTTATTGACAGCTATCCTAATAAAAATATTCGTACAGCGGCATCGGAAGCATTTCGTCGTCATCTCTGATACTTTTCGGAATATCTCATTGGACTAGCTTTTTCGATTCTCGAGTAACAGTTGAGTCTAAAAGAGAAATGGTTAAAAATCTCATGTTACCACCAAAAGCTAAAGCGTTAAAAAGACTCGACGGTAAAACTTTCAATCATCAGAGCCCAATTGAGTCCTTTGTTACCCAACGCACAACCATTTTCTTTGACTTGTTAGTCAATGAAGGACGAGAAAAGGCTGCGTCATTTCTTACAAAGGACTCCACGGAATGGAAGGACGATGCAATTTTTATTGAAATGGGGGAAAAAGTACGCCAGTTAAAAGTGGTAAATGACTGTGCAGAGCGAGGTATTGCATTAATTCAAAAATTTAACAGTAGCATTACCAAAAATGAACAGCAAAAACAATATTTGCTTCGGTTAGTCGATCTACATAGAAAGAAATTTCCGACCGCTTCGAAGGCCAACGTCATGAAGATGAATCTGAGCGAGTAACACTTTCAATTTATGAGTCTTTTAATTTAATTCAATAATTTTGAATTTTTTTGTATTTTGTTAATAAATAACTTTTGTAAAAACTTGAATTGTGTATCATTTAAACATTTACCCTAAAAATGGTCAATTATAGCGCCCTCTAAATATTGTCCTAGTTAGCTGAAATTTTGCAAAGTCGTTAAAGCAAGCAGCTGTCGTTAGTTAGCATGTTTGGAATAAAAGCAACCTTGTGGAAAACCTAATTTTAATATTTCAGATAAATGGACCACCCTAATATATATACATATATTATTGTAATTTTGTTTTAATAATAAATTGTTTTTATTGTTTTAATTTTATAATTAACAAACTTTTGTTGAGTCGCCCTTTACAAAGCCCACAGCTTCCCGTTCAAAAATGCTGTTTTTGCGTCTAAATGGTGTACTACCATATTTTGTTTCGCTGCTACAGATAACAGCAAATGAAATGTTGTCTGTCGAACTACTGGTGCAAAAACCTCATAGTAATCTTCACCAAATTTCTGCGAGAAACCTTGCGCCACCAGACGCGCTTTGTATTGATGAATGCTGTTGTCTGTATTAGATTTCACTTTGTATACCCAATTGCGGCCAACCGTTTTTCTGTCTTCCGGTAAATCGTACAATTGCCACATGTCGTTCTTTTGTAGTGAATCCATCTCCTCCTGCATCGCTTTGTTTCTGGCTGCGAGTCAATACTGAACCACACATCACGGCTTATGATAACCTTTTTCGTAATAGGATTGTATCATCGATATGCTTTTGAATTGTTATCGTATCCAAGGAAGATAACTTCGATTCCCATATCGTCGAACTTTTTTCTTCTTTCTATGGGTACATGTGCAAAGCATTTAGAACCAAAAATATGAAATTCCTTAATACCTGCATAGTTTGACGCTGTTCCAAAGCTCAAATGAAGTTGTGTTCGTCGCTCTTGTCATGACTCTATTTTGAATAAAGTTTGCTGTTGCTACTGCCTCATCCCAAAAACTATATGGTAAATTTGCATCAATTAGCATGCATCGTGCCATTTCGATCAGTGACCTATTTTTTCTTTCGGCCACCCCATTTTGCTCTGGACTATAAGCCGCCGTCAACTGCATTTCAATGCCTTTGTTTTTAGAAAATCTGTAACACTCTTACCAATGTACTCTCCGCCTCGATCAGATCGAATTTTCTTTGGTTTTCGCTCGAATTTGTTCTTTACAAATATTCAACACATTGTTTGAGTAATGTTTCTACTTCGGATTTGCTTCGCAACAACCAAATGAATGTGACCATATATTGGTTGCCACTCGGTGTCACTGTTTGCATTTTTCCGCATACATCAGTATGAATCAAAGCCAATGGTACCAATGATTTGCTGTTTGATTGTTTCGGAAAAGGTAACCGAGTAAGTTTTCCAATCATGCATGTATCACATGTCGCTGTGATGCCGCAATCAACTATCTTTAAACCATCCACTAAACCTTAAGCTGCCATTTCCCGAATAGCTTTAGGATCCCTATGTCCAAGTTTCCGATGCCACTGATGAATACAATTTTCATTGTGTTGAACCATATTGAGTTTTGTCACATCAGGTAATCTGTATATATTGCCGATTTTATTCGCTACACCACCTTACCTTTTGAACACAGTTTTAAAACCCATATTGGCTAGACGCGAAACCAAGAGCATATTGCCGATCAAATCTGGAGCGAACAAGACATATGCTTTTGCTGTTTGAATCTTTCCTTTGTCATCTACAAATTTTAGATTTCCGCTGCCAATGCCTTGTACTGATGTTGTTGTTCCGTTTGCCAATTCAACCGAACTTTTGTAAGATTCATTTAATTCATGAAAAAGTCGCCTATCATCAACAATATGCCGAGTTGCTCCGGAGTCCAAAATCCACCTATTTTGTTGTTTTCCAGCCACAAGCAAGAAATTATTCGCCTCAGACCCTTGTCTTTCTTGTGCACTTTGATTTACTGTTTTTTCTTCGACTGAATTAACCTTGTTGTTGACTTTACTGATTCTTTCTCTTTGTTTATTGCCACCGCATTTTGAAAACCACTCTTGATATTTACTGCAATTTTTCTTTTGATGACCTGCTTTCTTACAAAAGAAACAAAGACTTTTGTTTGCAACAAACAACTTCACTCGAATTACTATTCATGACTTTCTTTTCTTGAGCCATTGAAAATGTCAGTTCACCTTCCGGTCATGTTTCCAAGCTGGTAATTAATGTATTGTAGCTTCTTGGTAAGCTACTCAATAAGAATGCCACACTCCACTTATCTGTTAGCGCCTCCTCGCCGATGTCGCATAATTTGACAAACAAATCCTGCATTTAATTTATATGAATAAGCGCATCGCCACCCTCGCTTAATTTTAAAGAACAACTTGAACACATCAAATAAACTTTATTTGTCAGAGTGTTCTTTTCGTAGTAGCCTTTGATTGCATTCCACGTGTCTAACGCTGTTTTCACTGACGCTCTACGAATGTATGTTAACTGATTGTCTTCGATAGCGAGACCAATTGTTGCTTTCGCTTGTTCACCAGCATCATCCCATTCCTTTTATATTTCCTGGTGTTGTATTTGTTTCCGATGTTGGAATAGGGTATGGTCGTGTTTGTTCAATTACCTTCTTCCATAAATGCTACTTTCGAAGAAGTAACTCCATTTTGAATTTCCAGTTTTAGTAATTATCATCAAAACTGTATTTCTACAAATCTGGGCCCATAACCTGTTGGAATTATAAAAGATTGTAGAACAATTAATAAAAATGCTTATTAAATTAGAACGTGCTTCGTCGGAAGTACAAAAAACAAGAAAAAAAAAATAAAAGTAAGATATAAATGTCACAGTCATAATGACTGCGTTTATACACGACAAAAAACTTCAAATTGACTACGTTCATGTGAATTAGCCAAACATTGTTGAACGTTTGGTTTAAACCTTATTCTCAATATATACATACAACTTTGAGTTGTCCTGTAAAACGAGAAAATGTCAATCTCCTCAAAAACTTTTATATCAGGCTTTCGTTAATAACTGAAAAGATTGCTATAAGAGGTTATAAACGATTTGGATAGCTGTAGCATGCAAATTTATATTGACACATTCTCAGGGTGACGCGACGATGCAATGAACAGAGTATAACGGGTAAATGATGAATGAAGTCATCAGCGAGAAAAGATTGAATAATGAAGAAATTATGAGTGAATAATTAATGAATAATGGAGCGAGTAATCACTGAATAAAAATGGAGTGAAAAGCGCGTCTCTTAATTTGATATATGCAAATGTTGTAATAGCGGCAATTTTGGTTTTCTAATTTTCAATTTTAGTTACATAAAAGTCCCCTTTATAATTTTAATTTACCAATTTTATACGTTTCAAATTTCATTTTAAAATTTCCAAAATTGTATACAAGGCCAACACAATTGTTGTAAAACTTGTTATTATTTATATACTAAATAATTTAAACACCAATAGCGGGCTTAGCGCAATTGATTAGTTCCCTATTCAAATTTATATACAAATACGGTATTTACGAATTTTTATAAAATTCGTTATTCGTTTTAGGGAGTTTCGAGAATTAATTAATTTCATTAAAGAGGGAGTATTGATATGAGAGAGAGGGAGTATCGCTCATTGTAGCTAATTAAGTCACGTCGGAGCTGCAAATTACGCAACCATGCAAATATCGGGCCTAAATTTTGACAAAATCCCGCGGGACATAATCCCGAGGGACATATTCCCGAGGGATAAAATCTGGAAGGTACAAAATCCCGAGGGTACAAAATCCCATAATCCCGAGGACCGCCCTTCCAGGTGAAGGAAAATTTTAACTGTATCCTCGGGATTAAGTATCCTCGCGATTTTGTACTCTCGGGATTTTGTATCCTCGGGATTATGTATCCTCGAGATTTTGTATTCTCGGATTTTGTACTCTCGTGATTTTTTGAAATCCTCGGGATTTTGGCTCTCTCCCGTAAAATTTACTTAAAATTAGTTGCAGTTGTCGATTGTTGGAATAAACGAGTTTGTAATTAACAACACTTTTCAAAGTAGAAAGATTAAGAAATATTATAATTAAGAAAGGCAGGTAACCCTCGATTAACACGGTAGTTACGTTTTCGTGATACACCGTGCTAACCAAAACCGTGTTATCTGAGACTTTAAGATCTTGCAAAATAATAGGTTAAGTTCCAAAGACTGATTCCAAACTTCTCATAAATTCCAATCTTTCTGAACTGTTTACATAATATATACACACTAGATCAAAAATAGTCCGAGCTAAATCCAACCGGTTCATGCTTTTATAAAATTTTCGTTTCGAAGCAAATCGGTTGTATCATCTTGCCTCGCTTCTAGACCGATTTGGCGACGCAATTCCCGCTTTATTTTTTAGTCAGTACCGTTTCCTTTGATTCCATAAACAAGTGCCAATTCGCAGGTTGTGAAATAAACCACTTTTTCTATTGTTAGTCGGGAGTGAGCTGTGTCAACATTAAGCAGCCTGGTCCCATCATCATCTTCGGAATTTAATAGCTCGGTTGGGTCTTAAAACGTATATTGAATTTTTTTCGAAATACCATTCGAAAGTAGGATTGTTTGACAGCCGAATCCGGAAAAGCTTCATTAAACATTTTCCGCATTTTGTTAATAGACTTGATAAAATCAACAATATTTTTGTTGTGTTCGTCAAATTTGACGGCCATTCCATTACCTTCTCGATTTTCTGATGGTAATTGCCCAGTACGAAAGTGTAATTTATACATATTCGCACCCGAGATTTCCCAATATTTAACACTCGCATAAAAAAGTTTTGGAAGACAGTTTTGAGAGCGCCATTGGCTTTTTTAATTTTATATATGGATACTGATTTACGGCTTCCATTTTTTTGTGAACGATCCTTTCGTGCTGGTGTTACACTTAAAAGTGCTGCACTTGTGATTGCACTTGATCATACGAGGTAGCTTTGTAGCAGAACACCTGAAATGAAAACAAGAACGATAAAAACTCGAAACTTATCTTTACTGGTAAATTTCACTTTATCGCTTTTGTCTTGCTATCTCACGTTTCCATGTGAATTTGTTAATGTGTCTTTTCCTAGATTTATCTGAATTTTTAATCAAACGATCAAGAGATTCCATGTTTCTACTATTATTCAAGAATTACTTATGTAAAAATATTTGAACCAAATTATTATTTTTCTAATAAAATAACACTATTAACTCATTTGTGATCTGGTTGAAGGATTACAATAGAATATCAAAATATTGTTCGTTGCTGCATTCCATTATTTATCTATTGGAATAACGGTAATTAAATTTACAGGAAAAATCTTGTCGGATTTGTATAAACGAAAATAAATCATGATGATGTTTACCGTTATTCATAAAAGATAAAGAATAAACTAAATGGAAAAAATTATCAATTGGCGCTTTTTTTTGCAATAGGCTTAAATTATTAATTATTAAAACCCAATCGCTAACTCCATTTTACCTTAACGTTTTTGCACTATTCTTGCGCGTTCCATCCTCCAAGTTATTGATCAATTCGTCCACTTTAACGGCTTACCTCTCAAAATAGCAACATACATAACTAAATTTCTGGGATAACAAGTAGGGAGACGATATTATTTTTCGCCATAATAGCAAAAATAAGAATCTGAAGCAAATATACAGAGAATAGTGGCATGTAGTGTTTAGAAAATACAAGGGAGCCCCCTCCTCACCCCTTTATGTGAGAAAATTTTACCGTACTGTTTGCAAAAGCGTGTTACGCAAAATTTTAGTGCAATTTTTAAACTGTACTGCAGCGAAACCGTTTTATAAAAGTACCGTGTTATACGAGGGTTACCTGTATTAAAATTTCAGTGTCTCAATTTCTCTCCTTTTATTCCATTATTATTCGAGCACGGTCTACCCATTTTTTCACTGTCGTTCTTCTAATAATGGCTGTGTCAGGCGTTTTTCTTATAACAGGAATTATGATGAATACGATATGCAATTTACTCACTTAAAATTGAAACTGATAAACGAGTTGGTAATTTGTTTCTTGATTTAATTTCGAAGTTTACTTTTTTTTATTATTGTCATTCATTTTGTAGATTTACACCAAATGGACTTTCATCTTAAAATGCTTTTAAGTTCTAATATAAGTCGATCTTATGGTATTATGATATTGGCTTTTTCCGACTTTTTCAGCAGAAAAATCTAAATAAACAAGCGAGAGAAAAAATGTCTCTGTTTGACCATATTACAAATTTGTCGCTGGTGGATGAATTCTATAAACCTTCGACATTTCGTCACAAAAACTATTAATTGTCCCAAGTGAAACAAATATGTTTTGTGTACATTTTGTCTTCGTTTATACAAAACACAAATGGCTAAATATAACTGTGAAATGGCTATGAAATAAAGCTGTGAAAAACAAATTGAAAGAAATCCTTTCTCGGCATACACCTACCTTGTCGGGGTGAGGAAGCTTGTTACTAAAAGGTGTATATAAAAGGTAAATAAAATCGTACGATATTAAGAACTTGAAATACCAAGTAAATAAGCAATTTAAGCTAATTATTTAATTTATTTTAGGGTATCTGGGTGTTGCTATATAATCTGTTTCAGGGATTTTCAAGTTAACTGTTTGATCATAAAGTACTAACAACGTATTATCTTCTTAGATGTCTGCAACTTGGTGAAATAACCTCTCGGTAAGGTGAAAATAAATTTTTCCAGTCTAATGTAACTGTCGGTATATCGTTGAATATATCGTCGCTACCATCTCAAACTATCTATCAGCTTTAATAAAATCATAGATAATGGCTCTGACACAGTTTCGAATCATATAAACTTGGAAGGAGTACCATTGTAAACGTTAAACGTCTTGATCAAGAGACGCAAACAAATCCTAAACGTTTTTCCACTCTAATTAATTTTCACCACGAAAAGGTCTAAAATCAAATTTTACGGTAGAATATACCAATGTTGCATGTCGTTGTACAGGTCTTGGCTAATGCAATACTTTTAGTTATAACGTTTTAGTTATCATGGCGCTGCTGGCAAGCAAATTTTCACCACACATATAAATATTCCCCAAGCTGAGGTGAATAGTGATTTCTCCAGCTGAATATGACCGTGCTGTAAATCATTGTAAAGGTATTGAGAATTCAATAATCGTATTTCTGTCACTTTAGTTATCATATTCGCCATTAGAGCGCTGGTAGCAGATACACCTGTTTGGTCACTTGTGGAATGTGTAGACTTGGAAATGGTAGTGTTGGGTTTCATTCAGGTAGGAACTTCTCGCCTTCATCTAGGCGAGGTGAAAATACATTTTCTCATATGACAGTATTTTGGAATTGGTTGACATAAAATTTACGAAATTAGATTAATGAAAATTCCGTTAGAGGAACCTTAACAACACTGTAGTCTAAGTTTTTTAAGATCGATCCAATTGAATTGTATAGATATTAGATTATTTTTAAGCTAAATTAACTAAATTCCAAACCACTTTGACCATTTTTCAAACATTTTTAAATGAAGTTAACATTTTTCCAATTATATTTAAACTATTTTCAAAAACATTTACTATTTATTCAAAACAAATTAACAATTTCCAAAATTGATTAACAGACCTTCCAGTTTGACTTATTGTTAAATAAATTAAATTATTTTCAAAACAATTTAATAAAAATTCAAATTAAATTAACACACTTTTTCAATTCATTAATTCAATTCAATTCGGTTAAGCATAGGCTTAACCAGCCTAAACTGTGTTCTGCCGGTCAATTATTTCGCTTCTACTATTTTGAGTATACTGACTGAGTTTGACTATATCTTAAAGTATCCACTAACCCTCTGCTTTACAACTGGTATATTATTCCGTTTAGAAAGTAGCAAAATTTACATGAGTTTACATGAAGTTCGTAAAAACTTTATGATGAACGATAGAATGATAGTTGATAGCCGTGATTAATATAAAATTGGTAATGCGAAAATTGGTTGTTTAGGTCCTTCATTTTGCTGAAACTTTTGACATCTCAACCTTCTGGGACGCTATTCGTTATTGTAGACGTTGAATGTGGAAACTCGTTAGTTTTTTCGCTTTGATAAAAAATGTACAACAACACCATACTATAATACCGTTATTATATCCAAAACACATCTAAGCGAGAAAACGATAATTTATAACAGTCGGTATAGTAGTGTAAAATCTTTCTTCATCGTGTTCAGTCGTGTTCACTTTATTATAAAATAAAATGCTTTCCTTGATATTGAAGTTTTTATTCCAATTTTAGTATCTCAAAAATTTCAAGCACGATAGATCGTGACGGTGAAGAACTTTTGTCCTAGTGATTTTAAAATATATTATATTAATTTAGAAATTGATGGTTTATCGGAAGACAGCTTTGAATCTGATATTAGACCACGAAAACTGTAAAAAAGAAAAGTAAGAAAGTCAGATATTGAAAATGACTTTGTGAAGGAGAATCGATTGAAAATAATACTACCTACAGCATCCTTGGAAGATGTAATGACTGGAAATTCGTAAACTATTTTAAAAACTTCCCTTATCACCGCAAATCCATAATTATACCATTTGGTGCTTACCCTCAGCGATTGATGGTTAATGCGATAAATGTGTTGGTTACAATGAGCTTGTGAATAAATCGAAACGTCGAGAAATCATATTCCGTTGATCTATTTTTTTTTCGGGCTAAAATGCATAATTGCTCACACACACCAACCGAAATATAAAAAAACAAGAAAACAGGAAGCAGTAAGCACCAAATGTTATGGTTTTGCAGTGATAAGGGAAGTTTTGGCGGAATTATGATCATATTGAATACAATATTTTTATAAGGGCGAAATAGTTTACGAATTTCCAGTCATTACGACGATTTGGAGCTGAAAAGATTAGGAATTCGAACTATTCATGACTTTATATCCATCAGGTGGAAAACACCTAATTCTTTGTCGTTTTCATCTACCAGTTTGTAGAGTATACCTTCCCATGTTTTTCTTTCACGTAAGCTTTAAGATACTGATAAGCGAACTTAGTCGTGAATTTATTTGCCGAATCGCTCAAGGGATGTTATCGTACAAAAATTGTTTGTCCCAACGAAAGCTCCCTTTAGCGAGTTCTTAAATTGTATCGATTTGCGTAATTGTTGTAAGCCCGTTCTAAATTATGGTATGTCGAACTTCATCGTGGATTATTGTGATTCTATCAGGTAACTTCATCCAATAAACATAGTTCTCTGTTAGTATGTCCAGCTCCCGTAGCAATTTGTACTCACTTCAGATTACCGGCTTGATTGGTGAACGAAATTTCTAAGAGCACTACCAATTTGCGTCAAATATTTATCCCAACTGTTATATTTCCCTTGTACGTAGGTTCTCAATGCCGCAACCACCGATCGATTCACTCGCTCTGATGCGTTTGCCTGGGGAGAATAATATGCTGTTTTCACGTGCCGTATACCATATTCTTTAATTAACTGTGCAAATTCTTTGCCCACGAATTGAACGCCATTATCTGAATGTACCACTTCTGGTACACTGTACAGCGGAAAGAGTTCATTTTGTAGAAAGTCAACTATTTTTAAGGCGGTGCCGTTATTTAAAGCTTTTAGAATTACAAACTTCGTGAGATGGTCCAATCACATTTTTCCCTAATGAAGGACGAAGACACTGGTTAGTGGCTTTTGTCTGTTTACAAATCTCACAATTTGTTACCCATTTAAACACTTCGTCTGACATTTTTGGCCAATAGTATAAACGGCGCAGTCGCTCTAGAGTTTTCTTCACTCCTCCATGAGCGCTATCTGCGGTGGGCAATGTTCATTGCTTATAAGCTGGGATCTCACTTCACACGGTATCCACAATTTCCAAGTGGGAATGTCTGACAACAATTCGTTTTTACGTGATTCTAGACGTATAAATAATCGATTTGACTGTACGATTAGGTTTGGATATTCCTGAGGATTATTTTCTACTTTATTCCTGATTTCTTGATAAGCTAAATCTTGAACATCTTCAGGTATTATTTCAGAATTATGCAGCTTCAGCGCGATAGTTTATCGGCTACAATGTTTTCACTTCCTTTTTGGTGTATGATGTTGAAATTATAACACTGTAGCTTCAAGCTCCAGCGAGCCAATCTACCGCTAAGGTCTTTTTGAGACATTAGCCATTGAAGACTGGCATGGTATGTAATCAGGGTGAACTGGTAACCTTCCACGTAAGCACGAAATTTTTTTATGCTGACGATTGCCGCAAGACACTCCAGCTCTGTCACCGTATAATTGCGCTGCGCCGAATTTAATTTTTCGGACATTAATGCTATTGGTAATTCATTTCCATCATTATCTAACTGGTATAACACACTTCCGATCCCCCGCGTGCTTGCATCACATCGTATAACAAAAGGCTTCTTGAAGTCGGGGTTATGAAGAACTGGGACATTGCAAAGTAGAGTTTTTAGTTTTTCTAAGGCCAGTTCTGTTTCTTCGTTCCTTTCCGTAACTTCTGAAAAATTTGGTACGAACCGACGTCTTACGTGCTTCGTAGTTTTTGGCGTAGGGAAATTTTTAATAGCCTCTCCTTTTGATGGATCTGTTCTAAGACCACGTTCTCCAATTAAGTATCTCAGGTATTTTGTTTCCTTTAGGACAAATCTACTTTTAGTTAAGTTAATGGTTAATCCAGCTGAAGTTAAATGTTCGGCTACCAATTTTAAAATTTTACAGTGTTCCTCGAAATCAGCGGATATTATAAGTAGATCGTCCAGGTATACGAAAACTTGGCCCCTTAATTGATGAGGAATCACTCTGTCCATTAATCTGCATATGGTTTGGGGCGCATTACACAACCCAAACGGCATGACGCAGCATTGGTAGAGCGGCCGACCCGGGACTGTAAAGGCTGTAATTTCTTTAGATTTGCTTGATAAAGGAATTTGCCAGAAGTCATCTTTAAGGTCTAGGCTAGTTATTATTTTTGTTTCCTGTAGCCGACCTAATAATCCATCTATTATCGGCAGAGGATAGGCATCTTTCTTGGTAATTAATAAGGTTGATTTTTCTGGAATCCAAACAAAGCCTCACTTTACCATTTTCCTTTCGTACCAGAACCATAGGGGAGCTCCAAGGACTTTTGCTTTCCTCTATAACCCCTAAGGACAACATTCTATCTAATTCTTGGTAAATTATATCAAGAATAGCAGGCGACCTGGAATAGTACCTTTGTTTGATCGGTACCGGTTCGACCAACATCTATCACCTGCTCAATTATGCTGATTCTTCCTAATCCTGTTGAGGATGACGGAATCATACTAATTACGTTGTTTAATTCCGCTCTTTGTGCCTGTGTTAAGTCATATTGTTCCGATGAACTTGATGGTGAGGTTTCCATTGGTATCTCATTGATTATATCCGGGGCAAGCTCGAATTGTTTCCAAAAGTTTACGCCCAAATACATTTCTAAGTGTAGGGCGGAACTAAACAGAATTTAATGATTTTATATCTAATGATTTAATCAATTCTTCGCAGTTTCTAACCAAAATACTAACACTGGCCCCACTATCAAGCATTCCAAATTTTACTTTATTCCCAATCATTATTTTGGCATAAGGACGTGGATCAGAATCTTGATATTCTCTTAAAGTGCTCACGCTACACGCATCAACAAATTCTTGCCTTGACTTCCAAAACTGATGAACTCGATATTGTCGTGCTGTCAACTTTCTTGCGATCTGGTGTAGTCAAAGCTTCATGTATCAATTATTTCAAAGGGTACTCATTTCTTTGTTGGTTGTTTGTTAGATCACTGAACGCAATTTTTGTTTGTACTATGACTGATCAGCGATGACGTTAGTCGTCCCCAGTAAAAAAGCGTTCTGCCATAGCTAATGCTGAGTGACCCGAGTCATACGTTACAAAGATTATTTAAATATTTCGGTTTAACTGTGTCGAACTTACTGATAACCAATTTATAACACCGCCAAATGAAACAATTTTATAAAAAATTCTGCTAAAACTTGAACGTGGAAGGAAGTTATCACTAGTGATATAAAGAAGTTTCTTGGTTTATTGATTTTGGATTTTGATGGTAGAAAACTATTAAATCACATAGAAGAAATTATTGCTGAACGAAAACAAATATAAAAATAAAATAAAACAGAGGGGAGATACACAAGTCACGTATACACAAAAAATAGGGTATATAAGTAATTTGTTAATATAATTGAGAGACCGTGGCTTGCCAAAGGATGTAAAAGAAAAGTCAAACAATAGAAGAAAGTACCACAAAGAAAGAAATTACAATCATGGAACCAGCATATCAACTATTCACGATGCCTCTGTGAAACCCACTATATAACGCAAAAGAGGAATTGTGTTTTTTTTAATGAGTGTGAAGTTTATGCTAAAAAAAATAACAAAAAATTACACTGTTAAATTAGCTATTTTTCAATTGGAATTTAAATTATATGAAAATTTAAATTTTTTGTAATTTTGATTTTTCGTACCACCAAACAGATTCTTTTCATCAGGAAACAGGTTCTTTTCATCGTTTTCAGATAGCTGGACCATCTGTTTATCTCGTTAACCAAAAGCATCCAATTGTGTTGAACATTACTATAATATTTCAGATAATTTAAAAGTTGACTGATTTTTGATGGTTAAAATAATTATTTAGCGTCGATCCTGGAAATGTCCCAAAGCATGCACATTTCTTAGAATAGCTAAGCCATACAGCGGCCAATGTCACCAAGCCGATCCAATTATGATGAACTATAATATATTTCACAGTTTTTGGAATTTTTAATAATTTTCCATTATTTTAAAAGTTTTATATCGCCGACCGCAGAGATGTCCACAAGGTCTTGCCCGTATTTTCGGAACTTGACCATGTGCCAGTCTACGTTATCAAGTTGTGTTGAATTATACTATACTTCACAGAATTTAGAATTTTTAATAATTTTATTGGTTTTAAAAATTGTTGTATCTCCAAGACTGGCATATGGTCAAGTTATCCAAAAATATAGGCAAGACCTTGTGGACATCTCTGTGATCGGAGATAAAACCATTTTTAAAACCAATAAAATTATTAAAAATTCTAAATTCTGTGAAGTATAATTGGATCGGCTTGGTGACATTGACCGCTATATGGCTTAGCTATTCTAAGAAATGTGCGGGACCTTGTGGACATTTCCAGGATCGACGCTAAATAATTATTTAAACCATTAAAACTCAGTCAGCTTTTAAATTATCTGAATTGTAGTAATGTTCAACACAATTGGATGTTTTTGGTTAACGAGATAAACAGATGGTCCAGCTATCTGAAAACGATGAAAAGAACCTGTTTACTGATGAAAAGAACCTGTTTGGTGGTACGAAAAATCCAAAATTATAAAAAATTTAAATTTTCATATAATTTAAATTCCAATTGGAAAATATCTAATTTAACAGTGTAATTTTTTGTTATTTTTTTAGCATAAACTTCACACTCATTTTTTTAAGGCATTCAAAATTTACTGTAACTACTATTTACAAAATAAAGAGTTAAAAATGTTTACTAGAAGTTGCTGGGGTATCCATAATCCGTTGATTCAAATGAAACACAGTAACTGATACATCTCACGTTTTCAGGACAACTAAAAGACTTGATCGTATAGTGTATGTTCTTCAAAAGGATAGGGCTGCGAAGCAAGATATATTTATAAACCCTATGTTATGTACCAATGCACGCGAGTAGATGATTGCTGTAAAATGTATCATACGAGAATTCATATTCGGTTCAAAAATTGAGAGAAAATGATTAAAGGGATTGACTAAAAAATTAATGATTTATTGATTAAATTTTAACGTCGCTGTAGGAGAATGCCTCCACCACCACCACACGACACTCACACACATCATAAACCCATTAATTGAAAATTTGAATAACATCCAGAAATTATTCAAAAAAAAAAATTAATTTCTTTTACATGTAAAGTAGCGTTTCGAATAACAAAAACACCAACAACAACAACAGAAAAGGATCTGGGAATAATAATTTTTAAAATTTCTTCTTGCCATCTACGTATCCAAATATGTATACATGCACGCTCACATCATATACTCAAGGGGTACACTTAGTGTGTTGGTTTGTTGTTTTGTGTTTGAAAAATTTATTAGAGGATAAATATGTACAACAGCAACACAATCCACATGTACGTAGAGAAATGAGTAAGAATAAAATTCCCTCCTGGAGCAAAGATTGACATGTGCAAAGTAGATATTACATACATATAAAAACTCATAAAAAAGTTTGTTGTTGTTTGGTTTTTTTTATTTAATGCTGGATATCACTCTTATATGTAATTTGAAGTTTGATGTAATTTTGTTATGTATTGCCATCGTAATAATCAGATGAAAATGGGCAGGGGGTATATCAATGCAGTTCACACCTATTTAATTTGATTAAAGCATATAAGTACACTCGGGCCGAATACTTTGTTCTCATGACATTCAACAAGGGTAAATCCTTAACATACACAACACACACACACACTCAAATATAATCTCATAGGAATAATTCCATAAATACACTACACATACAATGTAAGTAAATTACAAACTCATTTTCCAATTCCCACTTCACTTATCTCCATTAATTAATTTTCTTTTTCTTGTTGTCGGTTTTTATTATTTGGGAAAATTTAAATTTAATTTTAAAAAAAATTTCCATACTCTGTACATACATTAGAAAATGTAAAAGCAAAAAAATAACAAAAAAAAAAAGGTTTCATTTTCGTAATTTTCATTTTAATTAATTCATTTTCCCAATTAAAAATTTAGAATATATTTTTTTTTTAATACGTTTTCTCGAGAATATCCTGGTGTTGAAGAAATACCGATTTGTGAAGTGAAAAAAAACAAAAACATATTCGTATCTTCCCGATTTTTATGCTGTTATCTTTGTCATACTATCATCACACATATCTTCTTTTGATTTTCGATTTAATTTTATGTTTTCTCACAACCCCATATCCTATATACGTCGAAGGGTGCGATGAAGACCTCCTCGTATAGAAATAAAAAGTTTACTCTAATTTACTTACTAACATAATATGTGTGTGCTCCTGCTTACATGTGGGTGTGTGTGTAACGAAAAGTAACCCATTTTTTATTTACAAACAATTTTCTTAACCCTTATATAAAGAGGGGGGAGGCGAATGGATGGATATATTGATATGAAAATTTTTATGTAATTCATAAAAGGGTTGAAAAAAAAAAAAGTCTTTAAGAAAATTTAAATTAATTCTATTAAAAAGAATACGTAGAAGTAAGGAAAAGTTTTTTAAATTGAAAAATCTGTATGTGATATCCTTCATCTTGATGAGGATCCTCACATATTTTAACATGTGAGCTGCGTAAAACTGTGTGTGTGTGTGTGGGGATAAACAAACGTACGTAAATAAACCCATATATATTAATGATTGCTACAAAAAACTTTTTACGCAAAGGGATGAATATCGAAATGAAATAATTATTGTAAAAAAGGACATCGACTCACGATGCGTGTCACATTAATAAGTAAACATCTCGTCGTCGTCATAAATTATTGCTTAATTCCTGATCCCTTTTTCTTTTGTTTGTGTTTTAATTCCTTTCCCGGTTTGATAGTGAAAAATTTGAAAATTATTGATTTGAAAAATACTTTTAAGAGATAACACAATAGGAGGACGAGAGGAATGGGTGATGTGCGTAATTTATTTGTACAAAACATAGAGGGAATGTAACGGGTACACATCTAACGAGATGTATAAGATCTATCCGTATTTTATGTTCATTTTAGAACTATAAAATTTTGTTTTTCCCCTTTATATATTTTCCGATTTTGAGAAAATCGTATAAATGTGTTATGCAATAAAAATCGTAATTTATTTCGATTCGAAATGCGGAAAGTTTTTTTTCGATGAATTTTTTTTTTTTTTTATGGCCATTCAGGGTGCGTGTGTGTAAATACACATTGATGGCAGCATACAGTGCTCATTCTTCATAATTAGATTTGAATTTTCTTTTTCCATTCGTTTGTTGTTTTATGGACGAAAATATAGAGTATATTTCCAACAAGATGGTAAAAAAAAAAGGAAAAGTTTTAAATGGCGGGATCATCGCATATGGTGTGTTTGTTTGCCTTACATATGTATGTATATATATATATATATTTATATGCAAATGGGATTATGTGTGTAAGGTGGATTTTATGTGTTTTTGAAGATAAAACCAGCGTGATACACAAACCCAAGCATTTAGAATTTTTCCAGGCAGTAAATTGTGTATATACTAAATGTGTATATATTAAATGTACAGCCAGACCTAAAGTGGAATTGATTAAATAAGGAGAGCCTGATGCAGACAAACTATTCTGAAACCATTCCAGAAAAAAAAAATAGTTTTGAATTGGTGCCTGTCGGTCTGTTTGTCCCGTTTAGGAATATGGCCTACGGGATGCTGCCTATATTAGAAAATCTCTGGAATTAGGCCTACTGGCGATTCCGATTCGATGATGTGATAATGAGGGCTGTTAGGCTACTATCATATTTATTAATTCTGTCTCCACAAGGCATAATGGCATATGTCTAAACTTCGCATTTCTCAGGAAAATGTGAATAACTTTCGTCGTATTAGCCATTAGGTAAAAGAACAAATAAGCCAATTATTTGTTTCACGATAATTTTACATTATTACGGATGCAATATCTTCCAAATCCTGTGTGTTATATTCCATTTAAGAGTTTAATATTTATTTTCGTATATTTTGCTAATTCTACAATGACAAGGTTCTATTTATAGAAATTAATCACGCTATCAATTTATAGGGTGGCCCATTTTAATCCATCCATGGAAATAACTCTTCAGGAAAGCCTTATCCGAGAAAAAGTTTTATATAAAAGTTGAATAGTTGGTTCGATGGGAGGACATCGATTAATGACCTTGATTTTGAAGAATAAGATCAGGGTCATTTAGAGGTCAAATGATATGTATATGTATTTTCCATGACCTCCCAAGGTCATCTGAAGATTAAAAAACGCTTCCAGTAGATAAACATCATTTTTCCAACGACAGTGTAAATTTGAAAAATGCTTGTCCTGTGCCCTAGACCTCAATCTGGAGGTCAAGAATCAAGGTCAATTAGAGGTCAAGTAAATTTTTTTAAATATCGATGGTTCAAAGATAAAAGTCACTAACTGCATTTTCGTCGAAAATGATATAAGTACATGTATGACTTTATAATTTACTAAACTTTAGTCTTGTAAAATTATTTTTCTATATTTCCTTCATTAAGCGTGATTTACACGTTCCAACAATGTTTCCCAACAAAAAATGAAGAGATTAGTATATCGCGAATTCCATTTGAAAGACAAGAACAAATATATAAACAAACAAAATTTTGTTGGACTTTTTTTTCTTTTTTTTTTAACTTTGTTTCCATAAAAATTTTTTTTGACTATAAAATATACTCGACCCGAGTATATTTTATGGAAACAAACAACAACAAACACATTAAAAATGGCGATTTGTAAAATTTTTATAGCGCTTTATTTTTATTTTTTTAAATTTTATTTAAAAATTAAAATTTACGTTCGAACAATTTTCATTTTAGCCAAGAAAAGTCGTAATTTTGATAAATAAAGTGGTATCGCTGCGGCATTCGCCAAAAATTACATTGTCGATTTTATACCGCCAAAAAATTATAGCATCCCCGACATTTTTGTTTTATTTTTTTATAAATTTTTGTTTAAAAATGGAAGTTTACTTTCGAAAAGCTTTATTTTAGCCAGAAAAGTTGTAATTTTGAAACATAAAGTTGTATTATCGCCCTATTCGACATCGTAGATTTTATACCACCAAAAAGTTATAGCATGACCGACATTTTCATTTATAATTTTCTCTTTTTATCGCATGTAAATATTTTCTATTGCGTGTAGCTCTAAGTCTCAACAAAAAAAGTTGGAAAAACATTGTTGGAACGTGTAAATCACGCATTATACTTAGATTTTAGTGAAGAAAAACTCACTAAATAATATATTTCTTTAAATTCAAAAGGTAAAAGTCATTATAACATTTAGTGAGTTTTTCCAGAATATAATTTTATTCCAATATTGTGTTATTTATTTCAGGTAAAAGTCATTACTATGGCAAAATGTTAATTTATTTATCATCGCGAAGTATTTTGTATGGCATTTTATTTAAACTAAAAAGTTTAAAGTTAAAAAAAGTTTCAGCAAAGTGTACATATTTTCATTGCTAAGTACCAATAGAAACAGTTGAAAGATTTTGAACATCAAAATCACATTCAATGTTTATTATCATTTTATTAATCATTTAAAAAGTGTACATTTTATTAAGCAAGATAATTATTTAATTTAATTTAATTTGAAATTGTGGTAAACGTGGTAAACAATTAGTAGAAATGGCCAAAGCCGCATCAAAAATTAATAAAAAGATACCTGTAAGTATTATTTAGTTTAATTTATTCAATAAAATTATTATTAACTTATTAAAGTGCTTACTAGTTATTTGAATTTTTTGCATTTCAGGGACCATCTAAGATACCCGAAATTCTTACAGATGAAAGTATGGGATTTTCTGATGATTCTTTTAATGATCCAACGTTCGAATATAACATTTCTTCCGATTATTTTTTGGACTTGGAAATGCATCATTATAAAGGAAATTCTGATCAAATACTTGAGAATGTAAATTATTTATTTCAGTACAGTAGGACGTTAAGTTGCAGTTTAGTTGCATGTAAATCATAAGCTTTTAACATGATAGTTTTAATATGGTCAGCACATGTAATAACAATTACTTCATATTTTTTTAGGCATCCTTAATGAATTCGGAGAACTGTGAAAATACTCCATTTTGCACAAGCGAATCTGACTTTTATGACACTAATGAACAAACCGATACTGCTAAAGAGGATGAATTAAACAAAAAAAAATCGTAAACGTACCCAAAATCCTGCTACATGGAAACCAAATGTCACTAAAGTTAAACGTGCACAGTGCTTACCTTATGTAACAAAAACAGGTTTAAGAGATGCTAAATTGCCCAAAACTGTAGACTGTTCAAACTGCAAATTTCGCTGCAAGGAAAATATCTCACAGGAAGAGGGAATTGATATTTGAAAATTTTATTAGGGCCCTAGCAGCTATTGCAGGCAAAAGGATTTTATTTTGAAAAATGTTGTGTCTGTAAAACCAAAGCGTACAACAGGAAATTCTTTGCGATTGCATTCCAGATCCTATTACTTTGCTAATGCTCTAGGTAATCGCATCAGAGTGTGTTCAAGTTTTTTTTTTCAAAAAACCTTGTGCATATCTAATGGACCAATTAACTCGGCCTTTTCGAAAAAAAAAATTCTAGTGATAGTTTTGAGGGAACTGATCATCGTGGTAAAAAATCATCGGGTAATAAAACAAGCATTAGGAGCAGAGATGTGGTAAAAAAACACATACAAAGTTTTCCTATTACACCTGCGCATTAAGTCAGAAAAACAAGTAATAGGAAATATTTGGACAGTACACTTTCCATTCTTAAAATGTATGAAATGTACTGTGAATTTTGTAAGGAAAGCAATGAGCTCCCGGTATCATCAGCAACGTATCGTAGGATTTTTTGCATGGATTTTAATATTTCATTCTATAAGCCGAAGAAGGATCAATGCAGCACATGCACAAAATACAAACTAGCTGATACAAACAAAAAACTAGAACTAAAAGATGAATATGAACTACATATCAAACGAAAAAATGATTGCATGGAAGCTAAAAATAATGAAAAAGAACGTGCACGTACGGATTCTTCTTTCCAGGCTGCCACATTTGATTTACAGAGCGTTTTACAAATACCATCCACAGAAGCGTCACAAATGTATTAAAGCAGGAAGATTAATGTTTTTAATCTAACACTTTATGAAGAAGGACACAATCCCAAAGGATTTTGTTATTTTTGGAATGAGTTAAATGGCAAGCGTGGTAGTTCTGAAATCGGTTCCATTTTATTCAATTACATTACTTCATTACCTGCATCTATAACTGAGTTGACCTTGTATTCAGATACTTGTGGGGGACAAAATCGTAACCAACACGTTGCAGCCATTTTGCTTTACGCTGTCCCAATTACGCATTTATCTACTATAGAACATAAATTCCTTGAATCTGGTCATTCACACATCGAATGTGACTCTATGCATGCAGCCATTGAATATTAAAAAAAAAAAAATCTGTATTTATGATGAGAGATTGGAGCGACGTATTTATTCAGGCAAAATCGAAAAGAGGCAAGAACAAAACAAAAGATGCTTATGTAGTAAAATAAATGAAATTTAACGAATTCTATAATTTAAAAGAATTAAGTTTGAACCTTATAAAAAACAGAAATATTGACGAAAATGGTAATGTAGCATGTTGGTTAAAAATGAAATGTATTAAATACCAGAAAAATGATCCGAACATATTTTATAGATATGACCACACTTCCAATTACATCAAAATTGACATTAATTATTTAAAACCAAAAACTCGAAAGCGAAATGTAAAGGTGAAACCCTTAACCATTGAAAGAACTTATAATGCATTGCTACCAATAAGTGATCAGAAAAAAAAAGATCTCATCAGACTTTGTCAATCTGGTGTAATCCCAAATGAGCTACATCCATGGTATGAAAATCTACCATCGAAAAAAAATGTTGATTTTGCTGAACTTGATTCATTGGACGCATATTAAAATTAAATATTTAAAATTAAATTTTTTCAATGAAAAAACTGAATTATTATGAATAATTATGCAATAACACAATTTTGTTGCATGTTTATTTTTGTCCCTTATTTTTTACCAAATTATATTTAGAATAGTCACTAATTGTAAAAATATGAATATAAAAATTTCAAGTAAAACTCACTAATTGTTGTTTTTACCTTTTTTTATAACAATTTAAGTTTTGTTTCTTTATACTCTCCTAAAAACTATTACAGGCATTATCACTTACACAATGCGTATGTTATACATAAATATTATCCTCACTTAATGAAATAAATCGGGATAACAAAACTCAAAAATCAAAATGCCATTTTCTCCAACTTGCATTTATGTCAGTTAGTGACTTTTACCTTTGAACCATCGATATAAGCCCTTATTTTTAACTCCGAAAATGGAGAGAAAGGAAAATTCTATGTTCTGGAATGTTTTTTTTTTCATATGGCCAATTTTAATCTCCCAAGGTCACCAGAAGGTCAAAACTGCTTATTTTGTAGAAAGCATTCAAATAAAAGGTAGTTTTTTAAATGAAGCTGTAACCTTAGTAGGGAGAATACTTTTTCCAGTGACATTTAACTTGACTTTTGACCTTCAGATAATCTTGGGAGGTCATGGAAAGTACATATTCAAACGTAAAATTTTGCGCTATTTCTATTTCAGGAGTCAAAAATAAGGGTTTCTATTTCTAAAAACTGGCTTGACCTCTAAATAACCTTGATACTATACGTCAAAGTCAAGGTCATTAATCGATGAACCATAGAACTTTTGTACAAAACTTTTTTTTCGGAAAGTTTTCCTGGAGTTATTTCCGTGGATGGATTAAAATGGGTCACCCTATATATTTTAATTAAAACAGGTGTTCAAGCAAGTTTATGAAACTATGTACTTTGACAATATTTTTGTTTTTAATGAAATAAGATAAATTCAATTTGTTAAAAAAACGCTCACAACGAGAAATGATCATACAGTAATATGATGTCAAGGAGATTAGCTCAGATAAAAAAATGCTCACATTAAAAAGGTATTTTTCAAAATGTTCTGCATTGGTCTGGCATCTTTACACATATAGAACTAACCCTAAGCGGTTGTGGAGTAATCTTTATTTCAGTTGAGAATCATAAGACTCTGAATTGCTTCTTAATTTTGGCCTGAAATTACTTTTAAACATTTTTCAGGATAAAAATTGTGAATAACATTTTTTGGCTGGTCCTGTGAGAATGATGGCTTCAAGTATGTTATTTCGCATTGCTTTGATTTGCAATCTGGTGCCATTATACATGTTGGGCGGATTCAGGTTGCGCAGCAATATAATTGGAGTCCCAACTTTTAATTTAAGATTATATGGTGGAAAGCCTGCGGGATTAAGACTGTTCAAGAATTCTTGCGGATAAGTCACTACATCTTCCGTATTAATGATAGTGTCGATAGATTTGTATTCTTGAGTTTCTCCGTTGAATTTGTCTAAAATGATGTGGTTTATTTCCTCTGCAGATGAGTTACGTGGCGAAACGATTGCTCTTTCGCATAGCCTATGATATGGTTTCTGCAAAATATTTTCTATTCCTGGATAAACTGCCGAAATCAACTCTGTTACAGTGGTAACTACCGTCCCTATTTGGTGATCAACTGTGATGATAGAATTTACATAGAAATTTTCCATCTCCGATTAGAATTACTTGCCGGGAGAATTCAGCACTACCTCCGCCAAGTTGCTCTCTCATATTTGTTCTCAAACTCAATTTCTCTACGAAATCCTAGACAGACGATCCCCAGTTCCTTTTGGTATAACTGGTAGAGTCTGGCGGAAATCCCCAGCATTAGTTTCCTGTTTGATTTAATATCTTTTAGGGTTCAGTCGATGGCTTCAATTTGTGCTCGATGACTCATCGTACACTCATCCCACACGATAAACTTAGTTTCTTGTAATATTTTTCCGAGAGGGACATTTTTTCTGATATAGCAGACGGATTCTTGTTGAAGAGAAACGTTTAGAGGTAGTTTAAATGTGGAATGTGCTGTTCTACCACCGCTGATTAGTGTGGTGGCAGTACCTGACCAATCGCTCTATGTGAAGAATGTCATCACATACATTTTTTTGGAATGTTTCCCACAATACATTGGGTTGGGTTGGTTGACAGAAAATCAAGATTATTGCGAACCATTCTCTTAACTTGTATGACGACTGAAAGACTGCGGCATCGGCAAGTGTATCTCTCCAGTGATCGTCATTTTCTAGAAGGCAAAGTTCTCCGCAAGCTGCTTGGAAAGTTTGGTAAACTATAAGATTCACAGTTCTCAACCTCTCAAAAGGAGTTGGCCCTCGGACATGATGCAGCAACATACGTAAATAAAAGCACTCGGTTTGATTTGGGTGGATATTATAGACTCTACCGAGAATCGGGTCCTTTTTCATACCTGGATGTCCTTCCACGTTTCTACCACGCTTTCTTCTGGAAAATACATGCTTGTTCCATGTGAAGTAACCTGGAACCTCGTGATATAATAACGTTTTGGCAAAATCATCCAAACTTCACAGGTTAAAAAAGCCAATAAGCGTAGTTTTTGGTAGATTTTGCACGATTTGGTGTATGTTGTCCTCCGTAAAATACACACGTTAACCATTTTCTAAATGTACAGCCAAATGAATTACAGCGGGATATCGTTCATGTATGGGCAACTCAAATATTCGCCAGACAGCCTCCGAAGTGCTTATGTATCGACCGTTCACATGCTTCTTACTTCTGTATCATATCTTTGTCATTTTGGGTGCAGAACGTAGCTTGACCCGAACCTTTATTTATGTACTTGCATATATATTTAATTGCCTGGGCGGAATGACAGTATTCAACATTTATATGAGCACTGAAGCATCGTAGCAATATTGGGAAATGCGGAACAACCCATCTGTTGTCTACTGTCACTGTTTTTCCATGTACTCTAAGTGTGGTAGTTTGTGTGTAATCGTCAGAACGTAGTTTTTTTTGGTTTCGACGTATAAAATTTAATCTCTCGGAGATCATTTTCGCCATCATGTCGACACAATACTGGTTAAACAAATTCTTCAACAAATATATTTGATTAATATTATTTGCTCTAACCATGAGTCTGTACGAATAATATTGTATGCAAGAGACCGTTTTGGTTTGTTATGGTTAGGTAGTATCCGTCTTCTCCTCTAATAAACATAAGGGGGTACTGGAGCGGATCGTAGGAGCGATGCAGCTCAGAGACACGTTTTAACTGCCCGTCTCGGCAGTGCAGGACAATGTATCTTGGTCCCTTATCCTCGTCTACCAGAAGTACAGCCACTTCGTTTGTAGTAAATGTGTTGGTTCGCTGGTGCTCGGTCAGCATGAATTACTAACTGAAAATCATCTGTTCCTCCAAGATTATATTTTAAACTTTGGATGTAGCAATTATTTTTTTGCAAGCATTTTTGAAGTAATGCCATCAAATCTCGTTTAATGCTTGGCATAATATTTGAGCGAAGTGATAATTGATCAGCGTCCGAAACAATAAATTTGTAGGAACTGAGGATTGTTATCAATAGTTGGGAGCAAACTTCCAATGTAATGGTAGATCTGTCCTTGAACTTTAAAAGTGGGCATGAAATTACCTTCTCTTACTTCTTTAGCACCAAAGGAAGTCATTTGGAACAGAGTATTATACCTTCTTGTGTTGTCGAGAAAATGTCTGGAAAGTGGATGTAATCCCAGAATTAGACTCCTGATTGGTTCTGGCAGTTCCTCGAGTTCTGGAAGTACCACTTTGCCCCCAGCACAACAAAGCCCAGGTGCCTCCTTAGCCCATTTGTTTGTATGGCAATGATTACACCTTGTATCCATCTTACCAATTAGTACATTCATTTTCCGGTTGGTATGATAACGCAGACCTGAATCCAAACACATTTTGATACGGCACTCTATTCCGAGCAGAACGTTGACGCTAATCTTCTAGTCGTTCTGTTCTTTGAGGAGTCGATTCGCATTTTCTATTGATATTGTAGTTCTCGAGCACGACTAAATGAGTTTGCTGAACTAATTTGAGATAGGCGAATTTCACACGCTGTTCTTGAGTTTCATTGAGTCTCGAATTATGTACTCTGCTCGCATGATATGTTTTTCTGCCTAGTTTCGATTTTATTTTCGGCATTTTTCTAGAAGGGATGTATTACGGTGTTATTATATAGTTTTTAGACTTTTTCAGAGTTAGATACAACTTACAGTTTTATTTTAAAGTAGAACTTGCACAGTTATTTATTTTATACACAATTAATAGAAATTTCTAGCAATTGTTGAACTAATTTATGTTTCGTGAACAAAAAACGATTGAATTTCTAAAAGTTTAAACGTCATAAATTTCTATTTCAATTGAGCTCGCACTATTTAATTGTTGATTAAAAGGACGATGATTATTCAATCATTCATAGATGGGATTGGAAGCCACACGTCCTTTTAAATAAATTTAGTTAAAAAGTTTTAGAATTTTTTTTGTGTTTTTTATAGAAAACTCAAATAAAATGGCAATTCAAATTTTAGTAACGTCACAATGTATTTTGATGAACAACACTGATTAAAAATTAAAAAAATCAAATTTCGTAAATGATTATATAAAAATTGAATTAATCAATCAAAAATACCATAATTTTCGAATTGATGAACAAAAAACGATTGAATTTCAAAATGATGAAATGTCATGTGCATTTCTTCTGAGTACGTTTGAAACCACATTGTTTTATGTATTTGACACTTTTGTTTTCACTATTGAACATAAGATGGCATTAAAATGAATTAAAGAGATTAAAAATTCGAAAAGGTATGACATTTAGGCGTTAACAGGAAAAATAAAAATGCGTATTATTATTTACTAAATTGTGTTTTTATTTTATAATTTAATATTTGCAATTAGATACAAATTATAACGAAATTGTTTAAAAGCTACCGATTTTACTAATCTTCGTGCCATGTATGTATTTTAACACATCATAATTTATGAAGAAATGAACTTGCATTTAACGGGGTCTGCCTACTAATTTCAGGTATTCTTTTGTTTTGTTTATTAAAAAAAAAATCTATTGACGATTGGAGGGTCTCGATTTTTTTTGTATCAATTTTTCTATCTTCCGTAAGAGGCGCTTTGCCTACTTTTACAATCGTCAATATGCTTACATATTTTAATTGTTTGATTGTATTAGTTTCTAAAATGAAATGCTTTTCTTTTCTCGTTCTTACTGAAAATTGAAACAACTTTTCTTCTACGATTTTCAAACAGTATATAGTAAAACTATTGAAAATGCAAATTATAGCAAAATATTTTCAATTTACGATGTATTTCATTCATAAAAAAATAAATCAAAAGCCAATACAATAAACTTTATAAAATGTACAAACTAACAACAAAATAAAATAAATTGATACGTAGAACGCTAAGAAAAACTCATTTTTGCTGATTGCTTAACTCGCTCCTAAAAAAGCCCGATCAATAGCCTAAAACCATCTCGAGGCTAAAAGGAAGCCAACAGTGAAAATTTGGTGAACATTGGTCCAGTAGTTTTTGAGATTTGCGCTCACTTACATACAAACTAACAACTTTATAATATTTTATAGATGATCTGCACATTCTTTTATTTCTAATGTTTTTGTAGTCGTAGATTTTTGTATACTAGGTGATAGGGTGATAGGGTAAATATATGTCCAAATTACATCGGATACGACTGTTCATCAAGAAAAAAAATCCATGAGGCAGGCCTGAATGTAAATATTAATTGTTTTCTAATAAAATCGTCCAGTTTTCATTTAAAAAATATTTCGATGTCACTGGTGATGTACACACGCGAAAAAACGAATTTAAGTCAACGATCCATCATATCTTTTTAACTCATAGAGTTCTGAAAAAATACAGTAAAACTTCGAGAAGTGGCCACCTCTTTATTTTGGTCATCTCCCTAAATTCACCACTTTCTGTCAGTCCCTTGAATTTTCATTTTGATGGTAAAAGATATTGATAAGCAAATGAAAATTCTGAAGATATTTTTTTCTTATTGTTGAACTAGGCTAATACTAGGGATTATAAAATCCCGCCCCCCATGTCTCAGTTAACCAATTATACCAGTATTTTGAAAATGTGCGTTGAAGGTCATATACAAATAGCAAAAATATATTTGTAGAAAATCTGAGTTATAGTGCCTATCTGGCATTGGCTACCATAAAATATCTGAAATTATGCTATCTAGATACATAATGGCCTAAATATCATCCCATACCCTTAATCCGTAATCAAGACGCGCATTTTCAGCTGCGGGTTACATCACATGGATTACCAATCCCACGGTGAGAGAGATGCCTTAGTTTAGTAAAAATGATTGAAAATTCTAAATCTATTTTTAATCCACAAAATATTACTTTACATAAATTTTATCAGTTGATATTGGCTTGCCATAATACCACCACCCAAAATAACCTCTACCCATTACGTCACTCTAATTAGACCTCGACTGGTTGTCGTTATCATATCGATGTCGTCGTCATTATTTATAGCACAAAGTTTATTGGTTAAACTCCAAGTACACGTGTGGTTGGTTGACTACCAGTATTGATTTTAAGATTTTGATTGCGTTATCGTGTTTTTTGGTCGATAACGTTTTTTTTTTTTTTTTGTTGTTTAAACATATGACTTGTGTCAATTGTGAGCGTGTGAGAAACGCAAAAAATCGATCAAACCCCCTACTAAAAATTTTAATTTTAAACTGAAAAACAAAATTATTATGTCAACTATGTTTTAATTAAATTAATTACAATTTTTTTTTTGTTTTTTTTTCTAGGTAAGTTCATATCACATCATGTTTATTGTACATTATAAAGAGTCAGTGACAAATTTGGATAAATACAAAACGACAGATAAGTATATTTTGCCTCATATAGGATTTTCTAATGGATGTGCGCATCATTAACACTTTAATGAGGTGCTCTATACTCTTAAAGACTATGACAGGTTAACATATAAGGAAGTCATTACCTAGTTTTATATTTTACAAATGTTTTTTGTTTCTTTGTATACACACCCTGTTTTTTATTTATGTATGTAGTTACAATATTACATATGGAAGCTCCACTCCAAGAAAAAGTGAAAATTTGTAAAAACTGCAATATCTGTGTGCTCTGTCTGTTTATTATTATTAAAGCATATACGAATTTTACTGTTATGTTCTTCTATAAATAAGAAAATTTTCTTTTCCACATATTTAAATTCTTTGGTTCGTTCGTTTTGTATGTGTACCAAATTTGGTGTGGGGTGGTTATATGAGTGGTGAATGAAATTTTTTGTTTTTTTAAACTTTAGTTTTGGATAAATGTAAAATTCTAATCATTTTTCTTACTGTTACATGGTTCTTGGAAGTTATATATGTATTTTATATATTTGGCGAGGGATGAATGGGTTAAATAAAATATTTGCGTTTATTATCGAAACAGAATATGTATAAGGGTTAAAATCTCTAAAGGATGATATATTTTTTATACTTTAAATATGGCTTCTTATTTATTATATTTTATTTTATTGTTGAAGATGGCTTCATGTATAGATTTTTTACGTTTTGTATGTGTGATTTATATCATCGCGGGAGAAAAAGGGTTTCGTTTGGTATACTATCTGTATAGTTTAATCAAGTGTCTTTGATTGTTAGGGGGTTATTTTTTACACAATACATTCCGATTTTTTTTTTTTTTTAAATTAAATTTTCGTGTTTGGTATAATTAGCACGAGTGTTCTTTTTATTTTTTTTTCATTATTTTCATTATGGTCTCTGGTTTCCAATTTTCAATTTGTTTACTGATGAGTGTAATAATATCTTCCTTTGAATTGTCTTGGTAGGACCATATTAAAATTTCAACTTTTGCAAAAATTACAATATTTAGTTATATGTACTCGTACATAAAAATCTAAAGTTTAGTTAGTAGAATTACAAATTTAGCTTCCGTACAAGTGGTATTTTAGATGTCACGAAATGTACTGTCCCTCGATAAATTTAGAGTTAAATAGAGGAAAGAATAGAGATTAAGTAAATATATGAATGCATCTGAGCGGCTGGCAAAGTCCCAAAAAGGAATCTCTGAGCCAAGATTTTGGTCGGTGTTTAGTTTTCTCCTTGTGTTTGAAAAAACCCGTTACACGAGATGCTGAATTTTTTAAAAATATTTTTTTTTTATGTAAATTACTGCCATTGGAAAAAAGGAGAATAATGAAATATATTTTATATATTTCGTTGAACTCTATGTCTTCTGCAACAGCCCAACGAGCTCTTTATAAAAGTGTTTTTATAATCACCGCCTTTAAACTACAGAAAAAAGAAAAAACGTGAGGAAATTTTAAACCCCTTTTCTTTTATTTTTTGTTACCTTTATCAATTTAGCAATGACCAGTCAAAAATTTGATTTGAATGAAATTTGGTATAATCAAATTACTCTAATTCAAGACACCGATTTGATGCGAGACTACTAGGTACAATTTGATTTTATTGAACTTACACTTCCGAAGGTACCTGAAAGAAAAAACGTAGTTGCTTTAGCAAAAGTTGCAATCTGATCATGATTACTGAACTAACCTTAAACATTGGACAATAAGCTTTAATGAGGTCCATTCGAAAATTTCCCTAATCCATAGCAGGGATGAAAAAGTTGATCCTTTAGTACTTTTTTCGATTCTTTTGAAAATAAAAAGTACTTCGGTACTTTTGTTCAACATTTCAGTCCTTTCAAAAAATATTTATATTCAATTTTTGCTGTAAACGTTAGACAGCACCTTAGGAAGAACGAATCATTTTTCGTTGGCCAACTCTTCGAATTTTGACTAAATTCAAATCTAATCGCCGAAACGACCGAAAAGCGACGGCAAACTAATATAATAACACTTTTTCGTTGTAATTTTGGTGGGCAAGCGTCTGCTTTCTAAAGTTTGTAAATTTATTAACGCAAGACGATTTATATAGGGTTCACGAACAAAACCATGGTTCAAATTAGGTAAACGACGTAATGCATAAATCAAAAATTAGTTTTGAATACTTTCGATTCTCTCGAAATGGGTCGGATAGAACGGATCCCAAATCATTAGAAGGTCATAAAGTTTCCTTCCATTACGCGTAATGAAACCCAATAAGGAATACCCTCTGCTTGTAATGTAGCCCACATGATTATTAAATGTAAGGTTGCACGAAAAAATAACGCCAAGATCACGAAGGGGCCTATATGCTAGATAAGCGTGATCGACCAAAAGGTACTACTTTGCATTTGCACGTGTTCAAGGGCAACTTAATCTAAGCGGACCAATCACAAAAGAAGAACTTGTAATTGCGCAGTGTCAATTAAAGAATTAATTGTAGCATATATTTTTAAGTCGTCAGCATACAATGGACACTTGCAAAACCTGAAGCACTGAACAATATCGTCAATAAATACAGTGAACAGCAAAGGTCCCATACCAGGCATGGGCTGCCTTGAAAAACACCAGAAGGTATAACAAATTCGAAGAAACGGACCTGCGAAATACTCACACATTGATGTCTTGATGTCAGATAAGATACGATCCATTTTATTGGAAAGAAATCGGATCCGAACTCAATCAAAGCTTTCGAAAAATCTGTGTAGACAACATCAACCCGGGCACGGTTTCCAACAGTCTCGAAAACATTGCCCCAAAAAACCATCAAATTAGTAATTGTGGATTTACCCCGAACGAAGCCGAGTTGACGCGTACTTATACGTTTAATAATATGAATCTCAATTATAGATTTTATTAACGATTCAAAAAGTTTAGGTGTAACCGAGAGAATTGAGATACCTCTGTAGCATGCAATATCACTCCTTCTAAAATATTTAAATATAGAAACTATAAATGTTTTTCTCAAATATCAAGAAACACTCCCCTTGAAAGACTTTTATTTAACAAATAAAGTAATACTACAGACAAAGAAAGCGCACACTTAGCGACCATCAATGATACCTGAAAAGTTAGATATAAGTATCAGAGTTATCAAAAGAGGCCTGAAAAAATTTGGCAAACGCGTCACATATTTCATGAGGACCTGAGAATGAAACATTATTGCATGACATAATCCTCGGATAGCCACGTGAATTTCTTTTTTGATTTATAAATGCAAAAAACCGTTTAGGATTAATCAAAATTTCACTTTGGATCTGGAAAACATACATTTTGTAAAGAAAATCGGTGAGGTATTTAAACACTTAAATCACGATATCTAGATTTGTCATTAATATCCCCAGAACGCTTATAATTCTTAAATGCTCTAGACTTACGATTTGTGAGGTTTTTTAAGCGGTGATTGAACCATGATTCTGTATACATCGAACCCACAAAAACCTTTGGAACGAATAATTCAAAACCATTCGTCTAATACTATAAAACTTTGAAACAGCAACCGAAATGGCCAATAAGTGAAATAAAGTTGTACAATCAACATTATCAAAAAAATTGTTTAGCGACACCAGATCAGCATTCCTAAAATCAAATTTAAAATCGCTCTCAATTATTAAAAAATTCATAATCTAAAAGTTACAATTTAATTAAAAGTGGCGTGTGATGTTCCGCTACATCCGGACAAGATTCTACCATATGTCGATGAATTCGCAAGATGGAAAAATTAAGTCCAAAATACGTTCAAACTCGTTAAAAATATTATTGAATTGACGCGTTCTAAAATCGCAAAACTTTCTAACACAGCTGGAAGTGATATCAACGGATGATCCCATAAACTGGTCATCAATCCAGCACCAAGAGATTTTTGGCAGACAGATTAAAGTCGCCCACAATCAACACCTGATCAGTTTTATTAAATATTGGTTAAACATTATTGGCAATAAATTCAATAAATCCTTGGTAAAAGTCTGAAGTACTACCAAACGGTATATAGACTCCCAAATTGGTCACCATAGTCACAATTGACGACGACGATCGCACCACTACCAGTGATCTCTCTAATATTTGAATCATGATCACTACGAAAAACGGTGTAGCATAAAGGAAAATATTCCTCCGATTTGAAATCAACCAGGTCTCCGTAAAAATAACGATGTCCTAGTTATAAGACAAAATAGATGAGTATTATTATTTTGGTAATATATGTACGTGGAATTATTTGATGAAATGGTGGGCATAATATTATGGAGTTTAGGTCGATAGAAAACGTTACTATTAACATTGGTAGATCACGGTATTATTCCACAAGCTAAACTAAAGCTAGACTAAAGACTAAATCAACGGCGATTTTGAACGAAATGAAATTGAGCCGACTAACGTCATAGCCAACTGACACAAGCACCCGACACTCAATCTCATCGTCAGAAATTACCAGCTTACCATACTTATAAATTTCCGTAAAGCAGCCGGTTCAGTGGTGTTACCGAATTTTGAGGCATAAATAAACTTCCTATCCGGAACAGCTTTGATAGTATCATCGGTATCATCGCAAGAGCCAACAATAAACTCCGCTTGCGGCGGTTGAATTGGAGCACTCGCAGATTCAACCTGTCACCATTATTAGAATGGCTCGGGATGATTGGCGTATAACAACGCTGAACTTTTCCAATAGATCATCTACATTGAACGGAATAATGCCGAGAGATTGATTAACAGCAACAAATTAGAGAAAAAGAGTCAGAGAAAAATTAAATTCAAATATAAAATGCCATACTACGAGCGAATTCCGTTTTTCTCTAATTTTGAAATAATTTTCGGAAATAATTAAATTTAATTTGATTGAAAACATTACATTAATATTATAAATAGGCAAAAGTTTTATATATAAGTGATTTGAATATCATAAGTCTAAAAAAAATGTTTACGTAATTCGTAATTCGTGCTTGATGTGGGAAGCCCGTAATTCTAAACAAATTATTTATGCCGACTTCTAAGACCTGATTAATTTAGCAACAGAATACCTGTCTCTAATTCTTCACAAAATCAGCATTTAACATTTTAACTGAACACTCATAAGAAAAAGAAAAAAGTTTAAATACCCTTTTGTCACTTTTAGTTACACCTATCGCTGAAATATGTTACACATCAAAAAAATTAGAAAGCACTTTAAAGCGTAATTTAGTACTCTGTTGCTCAACATTTTAGTACTTTGGGATTTATGTAAATTTCATCCCTGATCCACAGTAAATATTTTCCAACCATTTACATGGTTATCATTGTTAGTTCAGCTATCCACTAAAAGGTATTGTTCACATAGCAAACCATTTTTAAAGAATCAGTTTTTTGTGTTTCCTGAAAAAAATTGATTTGGTACAAGGAGAGGGTTTCCAATAATCCATGAATGAACCTCTAATTAATATATGTGATTTCAAAATAATGCCGGTTTTAAAATTCAATTTTCGTTTTTATTTGAATATTATCGTTTTTACAATTGTTTCTAATACTACTGAAACTATGTACGTCATGGATTCCGTGGCAACCTTAGTTTCAGCCTGATGTGTCATTTTTAACCTTAATTTCAACTTATAAAAGTCATAACTTTTATTTTAGCCAATGTATGTATGTGTTAGTATTTTCTGTTTATTTATTTATTCTATTATTGTTGCACAATTATTTATTTTATAATATAATTTAAAATTATTTAATTTAATTTGAATAATTTAATTTTTTACAATTTAATGTTACTATTATTTTTCACGGCACATATTTTCTGACATCATGTTGCCAGCGTAAATTAGCACTTAACCGACCGCAGCTTGTTGCTTTCTTGAAATCCGAGACGAGACTGAAAAAAATAAACTTTATTTTGTTTTTCTGTTGTCTCTTCATATGGAAGAGACAGTAGTTTTTTGGGCGTATGCGTGTGTTCCCAAATGGTACAACGTTGAGCGGCGTGAAGACGTTGCACTGTTGTTGGTTGAACTCAGACGCCAACGCATGTAGGTGATGCATTGTGGCGGAGGCGCATGAGTGAGCCGCTACAAACTCAATTTGAATTCAGTTTCGAATGACATAATTTTTACCTAATTTGATTTCTTCATATTTTCACTTTGTAAATAAATATATACATACATAAACATAATTCGGATAATTTTTGGAGCATTTTATCAGACAATATTGTCCGCGACACAGAAAACCTTAGTTAAAGGTATAAAGGACTGAAACCTCACGAGGTGATCAGAACTTCGAACACGGTCGGAAAAATTACATTCGTTTCGTACTCAAATCAACTCAATCTAACATTCAACTCAAACAACAACCAAATCCCCAACTGAAACCCGCATTTCCCATCTCAACTACCAAATCAGCATGGTCTGAAAATATTATATGCGTACAAGAATTCAACTCAAATCAACACAAGCTAAATTTAACTCAATTCTTAATCAGCATATATAAAAAGTGGTCAACGTGTATCGAAAACCATCCCCCTTATAAAAGCACATGGTAGAAAAGTGGTTTTGAACATTTTTGGCAGGCTTTCGATAACTTGGCCAATAATTTATCATGCCAGGCATCATTTTTTATTTATTAAAAAATTTTGGTCGCCGAAACAAGAGGTGATGCAATAACTGCATTATTTCTCACGCTGCCTGGCAGGTGGCACTGTCTTGTTGAAACTACATGTCTACCATATCAATATCAATTGAGGCAGGAGTTTCACGTACAAGTGAGAAAAATGATTTTGCGCTAAAAAGTTTTTCAAAAGCGTGAGAGAAAACTACCTAGGTTTTTCATATCTGAGAAATAAACAGAAATTGTTTTCTAAAGAATTTCATTTTATAATTTCCGACTGCTCGATGTATAACCACGGATTTGTTGCAACCTGATAAATCTAAATATTATTATTTACAATAAAATTTCAGTTTGGATGAAAATAATCTTTAAAAAATGTTTCGATTATGAAAAAACTCACATTTTTTTAGGAGCAAAAGCTCTAAAAATTGTTTCAAAATTGCCCTAATTAATTAAGTACGTAATAGAGGAAGGAAAGCTATATGTATTGCAAAACAAAGAAACAAAGAGAAATATTACACAATCATAAAATCCCACTTATTATTATATTGATGGCTCTGATTTAGGTCATCGGAAATTCCATCGTCCCATGACACTTTAATTTAATTGTCATTTTGCCCAACAGTGAAAATGACATATTGCCATGTTGTTTCGCTGTCAGTATATTATGTTAACATATCAGTAACTTGTTTCGGCCCCGGTACTAAGGTTTACTAGATAGTTTTTTTTAAATCGCGATAGTCAAGTTAGGGAGGGATACATGCTCGAAAGGTTAGCAAGCAAGAAATTTCTGTATCTGTATTATTTATTGCCATGACTTCAAATATTCGTGGCATTTTTACTCTTCATATTCATTGCAGTATAATCGCGAAAACAGAGTAGTATTGAGGCTTTATCATTGATTTAATATTTTATGAACAGACTTTGAGACAAAATTATCATTTGACAGTTTACAGTTCAACAAACAATTATTGTTTAATTACAAAAAAATAAACGTCAAAAGCATAGATGAATTGGTACAAAATATTTCCGCAACTAGGAATCCGTGACACTGTGATCGCCATTCAGGAATAAGTTTTGCTCTTGCACTGAGAGAGAATTAATAAATATTGCCAGATTAACAAATACAAAATGTGTATTCTCTCTCTTTGTCCTATTAATAGAGCTTACATTTACATATTAGCAACACTATCACCACTAGTATCCAACACTGTACATACTCGTGGACGTAAGTAACTATATTTTGTCGCACCCCATGAAATGCAAATATGTATGTATAAATAAAATAAAAAATGTGACAAATTAGGTTCATGGAAAAATCAATAAAAAAATTAATGTAGCAATTTATTGACAAACTGTATACATATATAGTTTGTATAGCAACCCTGTTTTCCCAATTTCTCTATAGTGTAAGTACACAAGTACACACCAAAGCAAATCAATTATTTGCATTTTATTTTATGTTCGTTAAGAATATATAACCTAAAGAAGAAAACTGAAAAAAAAAAAAAAATTAAATAAAAGAAAATCGATTTTCTTCTCCTACGATTACGTACATTTTTGGAGACGATTTTTTTTTGTGTTTTTTTTATTTTCCGACTTGTGTATGTCTCACCGAATTTTCAGGACGTTTTTTTTTTTTTTTTCATTTTTGTTTTCTTATCAGATGTGATTTTAATTTTTTTTTTTCTCTCAAAGTTCGCACAGCCCCTTATTACACCCTGGTGGTGTGTATGTGAAACCACATTTTTTTTTTTTTTTTTTCATGATGATTATACTTTAAAGATTTTCTTTTTCTTTTCCCCTCGGATCTATGTGTGTGTATTTTATTCATGTTTGTTTTTTCTCTATATACGTATCCTACAACTTGGTGTGTAAGTTGGCTAGGATTTGTTATTCTTTTGTAATTTTCCTCATTTTCTTTTTTTTTTATTATTTGGGAGATTTTTCTTTTAAAGTTTTTTCCTTTTCTGTTTGCTACATCTCAGAGACATTTTGAATTTTTGATGACGAAATAAGGATATTTGAAATTTTTATTATGCAATTTTTTTTTTTGTTTAGTTATGTAAAGACGAGGGGGTGAGAGAAGTTTTATCATTGCTATTTTTAGGTTGTATTTATTTTAGCCTGGGATTACATTATCTCTCGTCTGATCGTATTTCATGCGATCGGCCATTTTGTTGTTAAGCACGTGACTGAATGGGGAAAAATCAATACCCAATTGTATTTAATTGTTAATTCATATTCAATTAGTTTTAATGTCTAATTTTGTATAAATAAAATTTACAAAAAAAAAAAAATCAATTGAAGCAAAATATATAAGCGCGCAGCCAATATAATCAAACAAAATACAAATAAAGTTTCAGTTCAAAATGGCGGCGTCATTTTTAATCAAATCAAATATGAACATAGAATGGGGGCCAACAACAATTTATACAAATAAATAAAAATTAATGATCATTATAAATTTTGTTGGAAAATTTAATTACAATTGCGATTGCGCATTGGAGCACAGAAATAATTTTTTGTTCGCATATTATATTTTTACAGTTATCCTTTTTTACAGTTATGTATGTATATTTTCATACATAGTTTTGTTTTGTTTTGCGGGATGTGTTTGTGCGATATTGAATTGCATAAATTTTAGGAGTAATTGGTGTAAAATGGAAAACAAGAAAATATTGTTTATTGGTTGTGGCAATACCAAATATTAATGATGCTAACAACTGGGTGTGCTGTGAAGTATTGTGTTAGATTCCGATAAAGGATAAACAAACTTTGATGTTCTTTTTATGTTTTTTCCTCTAATTTTGCACCTGCTTCTCTGTGGGTAATTTAAAGCCGTTATTATATAACTGCCATTATCATTATTCACTTATGTTGCACATTTGTAGTTGGAAACAATTTTTTATGCGGAATTGTATAGCTAGCGAATTATGAGGTAACTTACTTTGTAGATTTTTGCAGATGTCACTTTCAATTTTCCCACAAGACGACAACACAATATTTATAATTTTATTGTATTAACAAAGTTTAATGCAATATTATTTTAAAATCACATAACAAATCATTGTTTGTTCAATAATAATAATAATAGGGAGGAAGCATTTTATAATACGTATTATATTAAGAAAATTATGCCCCATTTTCTGGGTGTCACATGCATTCATATATAAATGTATGCGTGTACATTCTCATAATATATTTTAATACAATAAAATTTTAATTCTATTTACGATTTAATTGAATTATAGAAATGGTTTTCCATTTTCTTCGTTTTTAAATTCCCCAAACACACATCGAATTTTTAATAAACATATAGGTATATGAATTCGTACGTGTACTCTCGTGTCGTGTGTGTACAGTTTGAATTATTAATAATTAATTTATATACAAAAAAAGCAAATACAAATATTTCATGTTAGATGAATTTTTTTTTTTTTTTTTTGTGAAATATTTATACAAGTCTTGGTAAGTAAGAGAAAAGTCGTATGAATGTAATTTAATTGTAAAAGAAAATTTTTGTTTTATGAAAAATCACTGTTTGGTAGTATAACTTGGGTTACTATAAATCGTTTCGGAATCGTAATGGAGTAGAATTCTAGAATGACCATAATTGAATAAAAGTTGGATCGTTTTAGTATACTTATTGTTTTTGTACGTCGTACTAAATCTTCAATATTTGAAAAATTTTCACTATACTGTAAAAGATAGATCTATCATGCCGCTGTTGTTCATAATGTATGTTAAAATTATCTAAATATTTATATTTTGCTAGTTAATCCGCGGGAGTCCCATATTTTCTTTCAATATTTAATAAATTTTAGAAATGTTATTAGATAAAAAATTCTTAGTTGACCTCCAAATGACCTCTAATCTAGTTATTAAATTAAGTAATTCGGCTTTAAATAAAGAATTATTATAACACAAGTGCGGAAAGGGCACCCTTGCAAAAGGAGTAAGAATATTTGGGGTCCCATTTGAAACGCGATATTTTAAAACCGATTTAACAAAACGCGATATTTCAAAACGCCATACGGTACAAAACGCAATATAGTACAAAACGCGATATTTCAAAACGCGATATTTCAAAACGGAATATGGTACAAAACGCGATGTAGTACAAAACGCGATAATTCAAAAGGTGATATTTCAAAACGCATATCCTAGTTCCATTGTACATGTTCAATTTCGTCTAAAGGTGAAGGCAAATTTTATATGTGAAATAAAGGAAGAATAATAATTTTAAAATATCGCGTTTTGAAATATCGCGTTTTGTACCATACAGCGTTTTGTACCATCGCGTTTTGAAATATCGCGTTTTGTACTTTATCTCGTTTCGTCATATCGCGTTTCAAGCGGATCCCGAATAATTGGCATATTTTCTTTTTCTCCGTTTTGTTTTTCTGTTGAAAATGCACTAACATTTTTTGTATCAATCGCCTACTTGTAACCAACTTCAACGAAATTTAAATTGGCTACAGTCGGATACATCTCCCCTAAACAAATGTTTAATTTTTCGAATGGTACCGCTAGCCCAAATCATAATCATTCACTACTTAAATACCTTAAAGATCTCCTGTTTTTTATGATCGTTTGGAGGATCTACGTGTAGGGAATATTCATTTAGAATTAGGTATTTTAGAAGTAACTTAAAACATCATTTCATATAGACACGACGCCAGGCGTGTTCTCAGCATAGGATGTGTTATAAATCGTCGAACACTTTAGACACGTTTTTCGTCCGAAAAAAGTTTAATCTTCATTTTTTCAACCAATTAAAATTTTTTTGAACTTTTTAAATTGAAAATAGTATTGTTTGATATATTTGGCCAAGAACCAGAAGATTTTAACGAAAACAAAGCAATAAATTTGGAAATATATTGAAAAAACTAAATCCGATTTTTCTTTTCGTTTTTCAGTGGGTAAAGCGCTTTAATGATTTTTTTAAATCGGTTTAGAGCAATGGACACTTGCTCATTTTCCAAATATAATGAGATTTTGTGAACTTCTGGCTAAATGCCTGTCGCAGAAAACCCTTTTATAATGTTTTCTAGTGAAAACGCTTTTAAAAAAGGGGATTTTGTTAACTTCGTATATGTTAATAACTTTTCCAGGATTAGTAGTCAAAAAAGTCGTTATAAGAAGTTTTGCAAAATTTTTTAAATGGCCCAAAAATGTAAATGGCTCGACAAATTCAAAAAATGTCACGGAATTCGAATTTTGACGGTATTTGGTGAAAAACTTTCCTTTAATGTTAACTGCATTTACAAGCAATCTTAAAAGGATCATTGCAAAAAATGGGTTTCTATCGGAACAAATCTATAACTGTGGCGAAACCGGTCTCTTATACAAAGGGTAACACAAAAAAACAAATGCTGACGTTTTTAAATAGACTGCCATTGGAAGGAAGGTCAGCGCATAAACTCGATAAAATGATGATTCGAAAAGCCAAAAATCCTCGATGTTTTAAAGATGTCGAAATACCGTTGTATTACAAATCATACAAAAATGCTTGGCAAACTTCTGCTCTCGTCAATGTTCAACGAATATTTCATCCCTGAAGTTTCTCGTCACTTGGAAGCTAAAGTATTACCAGTAAAAGCGATTTTATTGGTGGATAATGTCACCTACCATGGCTCCAAAGTGCCAATGAAAATAACGATATGATTTCTGCTCTTAAAAAAATCAATTTAAAAGGCGTGGCGGTTTTCATTATTGAAGCCTAGTATGAAATCCCGCAGTCAGTTGACAAAAGCTCATTTTTAAACATCTGCTTTCATCGATTGACGAAATTTAATTCAACATACCGGCTGATTATTTTACGGAAAAGGATAATATCCCCCTGGTGAGACTACAATTTAACTGTAAACGAAAATAATTTAACTGAGAATATAATAATGGACTGGGCAAGTGGTGGCAATGAGAGAAACATGGGTTTTGAAATAGAAAGGATCGAAAACGAAGAAGCTCTAAGCGAAAATGAAATCACAAACTTCAATTTCAATAGTGTTATTGATCTTTTCAACGTCGCGGTAAAATGAGAAGAGGAAAACAATCTTTCGAGCAACGAACTTTTGTTTCTCTGCATAGAATCAGAGAATAAGTTGTACTTAAACGACTGATGTTGCAACTGTATATTATATATCTGCAATATCACATGTACTTAGTTTTGCTTAAATCGGAAAATATTATATAGGTTAAATTGGATGGGAGCCCTTTGTGGCGAGTGATGCACGGCTTAAAACTTTAAGAACGACACTACTAGAAAAATTATTGTGGAAAATGGTTTTTACCGAAACAAATTTATAATTGTGATGAAACCGGTCTAGTATACAAAGGCTTGCATTAAAAAACTAATTTGTTGCCAATTTCGAAAAAACTGTTGCTGGAAGAAAAGCAATGAAGGAAAAAGTAACATTTGTGACTTGTCTAAATGCTACAGGCACAAATCCTCTCGTTGCTTTAAAAATTAAGATACTCCACTCTATTACAAATATTCTAAAAATATGTGGCAGACTAGCAGACAAGTGTAGTTTACGGAATGATTATGATGAAATTCGACATGCGATACGGAAATGAGATTCTAAAATGATTTTTGTAACTTCAGGATCCTACACTACCATTAGAAGTTTTACCAATGCTGTAGGTGCTGCCACCCACTTTTTCTTTTTTTCATTTAATTGGAATTAAATTTCCCAGCAGATGTACATATAATAAATATATCAATATGGGAAACCTCAACTGCTGCCAGATTGACAAAAACATCAACACACAATATAATAAAAGCTATTGACTGTTGAGGTTCATCTGCTGTGAGGCAGATCGAAAATAGAGTTTCATCGTAATCGGTTGAGAAATAGCCAAGTTCCATCCTAATTGGCTGTATACGCATTCGAAAAATTCATCCAAATTTTAGGATTCCTTTTCCAAGACGCATGTCAAATTTTATCATAATCTGTTAAGAAATAGCGAAATTCTATCCTAACTGATGGCCTAATTTCAGAAATTCATCTAAAATAACGTATAATAAACAATTCTTCATTTTGTTCGGAAACCGATTAATCATCCATGTCCTACTTCTTACAACACTAGATTCTTTATATGTCAACCAAAGCAGATACAGTAGTCTCAGCATTGATTGAAAAAATTTGATTTAAAACTCACGTTTAATTGTTCGAGCTTGGAATGAGGTCCCACAATCCGTAGTTCGAAATTCTTTCAAACATTTATTTACATCTGTTGAAGGGATTGAATTATTGCTGCACATGCTACATTTATGGTGAAAAAATGTACACCACGAAGTTACCTGTATTAGTTGAATTATTTCCAACTAGAACAAAAAAGCTGACCCGGGGCTACCAATAAACCAAAACAAAAATGAATTTTAACTAAAAATTATAATATTTTCTAACTGCGTGCTGTACATTTCTTCACCAGAATTGATGTACACACCTTCAATTAAATTAAACTTCAAATGGTTTTTTTTCTATACAAGCAACCACCTCTATAAAAGAAACTTTTTTTAGAACATTGGTTCTTTGGTATTACACAAAAGGCATTTGTTGTTGTTGACATATGTACCCTCAATATTGCGAGATACGCAGATAACTTCATTTTATATTTTTCCACTTTGCACGCTCAACCGAAATGCTTTTTCTGCATTTAAACAGCTACTACAAGTTTCTTCCAGAACTAATTATGCTGTGTTCATCAAAACTTGCTCGAGCGCCGCAGTAGTCTAAATTGTAATGATGAAGATGCTGTTTGTTAGAATTATAAAGCGAAAAAACGAACGTAGTTCTCTCCGGCCAAGTGTTGTCAAATCGTCCACACACTGAAAAAATATAGTGCATTTTATTTACGAATGGCGTTCATTAACCATAATTCGTACTATTAATGTAAAAATTACTACATTTACCTAAAAAAAAAACAAAATTTAGAAAAATTCATGAAAATTTGTGCGTTAATAGTACGAATCACAGTTCATAAACTAAAAAATGGTTTAATTTATTGTACTATACGTATAATACATTCACTTGTTGTTTGCGTACTAGTGAAACTTGCATGATTTTATTTAAAAAAACATATTTATGAACAGTTCATAATATTTATGAATAAGACTATGATGAAAATTTATTTTAAATACTTATTGTTCATCATTCTAACGAAAGTGGCTCTATAGTACTTGAATATTACGAATAAATTCATATGCGACGAAAATTACGTAAAGTTGAATCATGATTGGGACAACGAAAGTAAATAAATTTTGTACGCCTTATTATTAACTATTATCGTGCGGCTTGAAAGGCCATTTAAATAGTTTGAAAAATCGTGAGAAATTAAAATAATTTTTGTGTGTATCAGGAAATCAGGTAAATATGGCATTTTATGTCCGTGCTTTTATTTTAATAAGAACTTAAATAAAATCATCGCTTTTGTGATCGATGATTAATTCTTATTCCGTGAAATTAAAACGAAAACACTTTTGTGTAAAAAACCCTAAAATTCATTGTACAAATATTGTGTAAATTTATAATTTATATGATTTATCATTGTGTTAGTAATACCTTTATTATAGTGCGCTTGTAAGAAAATGTTTACTATTCCAAATTTTGCCGATCCTGCAAATCAAGATATTTCAGCAACACTTGGAGAAAATCATGAATTAAACTCGCTTTTGGCGTACCTATTTGAATCATATCAGGTAACAAAAATAAGCAAATAAAAGTACCTACATGTGATTGTAATTTAATTTTTTGATTTTACAGAATAGCAAATTACTATCGAATTTCAAAAGGAAAATGGGAGAAATCAACAATTTCGAATGTAACCTGTCAACATGGCGTTTATTAATCATATATTTTTTAATTATTATTTATATTTATTTTAAAATTAAAGTTTAGTTTTATGAAATTAAATTGACTGCATTTTAGGAACAAATAAAAGAAATCAAAAAAATAAAGGAATTACAAAACGAAATTTTAAGTTTTTTATTTCTTTACAACTGTGCTGTACAGATTTTACGAATTTTGTCATCAAACAACACAAAAATTTTCATTCTTACTATGAATCACTAAATATAAATATTATGTAATTTTGATTATCAATTATGAACCCGTTCTTGCATTTTATGAATAATTTTCAATATATTTATGAAAATAATCATCATATTTGTGAATTATTCATAACCACTACGCACTCCGTTCTTCCTACATATGAATAATGAATTTCTAACTTAAATGTATGAATTTATTTGTTAATGTGATTTACCATTTCATTAATATTATGAAAAATTTCATCTTATCTTCTATTTCTTACGTTAATAATAAGAACCTATTCATCCACAAATGCTATTAGCTGCATTAAAATTATAACGTTTTTCGTATCTTATATGAATCGAATCATAAATACTACAACGTAAGTAGTCAAAATTAAAATAAACATTTTAAGCTGTTTCACTATATTAACGTATGATTTTCGTTCTATTAACGAAGGGTCGTATCGGCTCAGTTTCAACGAATTTTTCTTACTATTAATGCAGTTTTTGTCTTCAATGATGAAGGATTTTCAGATTTTCAGTGCACATAGACTGTAGCATAACTATACCTACCTGTTTGTTTTAGAATGTTAAAGCAAGGTAAATTTGGAAAATGTGTTGACGTATAGTTTTATCATGAACATAAAATTCAAAAGAAGCCCAAATCCAAACGTAGACCGTTCAATATTAATTTCTGTAGTTTGATGCATTGACTCCGAAAAATCTCTTTGATTTGCTTAGTTTGCACTGCAGTGTAAGACTGCTTTTAAAGGGTCAGTAAGCTTCGTTCAACCATTATTATATCACCCTTGAAAATGCTTCCTTACTAAATTAAATCAAAAATGTGTTCGATTACCAGAAGTGACACCGAATCAATTACAAAAACTATTTTTGTCATTAGTACAAGGTTTTTTTTTGTGGCGAAAATCAAAAAACTTTAATTAAATATTTTAATATCTTATCATTAACAGTTAGCCCATTCGTAGAGATATTAAAGAAATTTAATCAGCAAAAAAAAATTCCCCGTTGAAATATTTTTGGAATTTCGAATTTTATATTCACAGACTGCAGCTATATAATATTAAAACCATTCAAAAATGTTCAACGAAAAAATTCTTTCGCGCAATATCAATTTTCCATTCAATTCACGACCAATTATTACTTAAATGCTGAATATTATTTTTAATTTATTGATCGTTTATTAATTTACAATATTTAAAAATGGCGACTATTTAAAATTTACATTTCAAAATGGCTGCATATCGCATATTATACTTTATACATACATATGTATAGTATATAAATTCAAGGATACACATTTAAAGTTATACACAAAAAATTATATAATTATTACCAATTACTTTACCTCCTGTAACATTAAATAATTTTTCAATAATCAAATAATAACAACGCGAAATACTTCAATCACGTATAATGTATAATACGCGAAATAATATACGTACTGCATTAACCATAATATGTACACGTATTATATGTATAATAAAATGACTTTAATTTCGTGGGAAATCAAAGAATCATAAAGTTTTTGTGTTGAGTACATGAGCGGATAAAAATGGGAGGTTCGTTACTTTTTTTTTCAATTCTATACTTCAAATCGTTTAGTTTACAGTATTAAACGATTATTACTATTCAAATAATCTCCCATCAAATGGTGGTGGCGCCCAACGTGGGGCATGCCAGATTTTTTTTTTTTTTTTTTCAATATCAAGTTCACCATTTGTGCGTCGTCGTCGTCGTCGTTGACGTCGTCTGAACTGCAATCGAATTTCCGATTATGGTTTGTGCAAAAAATACACGCGATACCGCAAAAACGAAGACTATATACAATTGAAAGAATACGGAAATACCAAAAAGAAACCACATTTCGCGAATCGATATTCATGTTGCATGGTGTATATGTATGTATTTCTTGATAATCATTAAGTAATCAATACAGTAATTATTCAATGTTTTTCCTAACGATGGCGACCAAGAGTAGCAGCAGCAGTATAACCATTTATAGATTTTCTTACAAAACTCTGTGTTCTTAAAGATAATTAATTGTTGACATGTTCTTTCTTCATATACAACAAAAAGCAATTGGCTCTAACGTTTTTTTTTTTTCTTGTTTCGTTTCTTCTCTTCGCTTCATTTTTTATATAAGTGAATCACCTGTCTCGACCAATTCTTATTATGTACAAACGAATACAAAAACAACGTAAGATAGATGTTTACTTTACGTTTATACATAAGAAAATTATGGAATCATTAATTTTTATTTGTTTCGTTCGTTTTTTTTTTGTATTAAATTCTTGTCTTTTTATTACATTTCTTATCTCTTCTGAATGTATGTATATAGTTCTCTTATACGTGTTCCGATATTTATATAAATTTGAGAATATTCTTTAACTTTATACACTCAACATACAATGTTTTTTTTTATTACATAAACTTATAAAGACAATCGATTGCCACACCTAAATGATGAACAAAACTATAATAATGGAACTAAACGAAATAAAAATCCTACCATATATAAATCAGTGTGGTTCTATAATTATGCAAAAGTGGATGGATTCTAATGTTTTATGAAAATGTGTGAGATGAATTCTTATTGTTTGATAGCGCAAATTCAAAAATTTGTTGTTTTACTCGACTTGCCTTGTCTCGAAAAATGGAAGCAATGATGGCTACTGGGTCACATTATCTATGAAATTAATTGTAATTTAGAAGTAAGATTATAATTTTTGACCGTTATTTTCCTATTTATTTTCAACTGTGTTACTTCAACTAAGTTACCGGGAAAAAAAAACAAAAAAAAATTAAACGTACCACGTCGTGTCCTAACGTGTTTCAAAATTTCATCAGTATATTTTAGAATGTTCTTATTCAGCGGAGGCAATATTCATACATAGGGACAAACTATAATTAGCAATTTCTTGTAAATCCACCACTGTATGCCTGTTTTAATTTACTGTTATTTGTGTTTTAGTCTTTTATAATATGATATGTGTAACCGAGAAAAATCTGTTAAGTTGAAAACAAACGTTGAAAGGCAAAAAAATATAAGGACAAAAGTGAAATTTACGAGGGCGAATCAAAATGTCTTGCAATATCATATGAAAAAAAAGAGTGAGTGAGACAGCAATATTTTTATTTTTCGACGTAATCTCCTTTAAGGTTTATACATTTGTTACATCGATCAATTAACTTGTCTAAGCCCTCTAAAAAAAAATTTTCTTTTGCTCCATAAAATATTCATTTACAACAGACTGTACTTCAGAATCACTGGAAAATTTCCGGCCCCTTAATTTTTTTTTTCAAATTGGGAAACAGAAAGTAGTCACTGGGTGCCAAGTCTGGACTGTATGGTGGATGCGGAATTTCTACGAAGCCGCAGTCCTTTAATGCAGCTTGAGCAACTTTAGCCTTGTGCACTGGTGCATTGTCGTGAAGAAGTAAGGTTTTTTTTCTAACTTTCTTTGGCCGTTTTTCCCGGATCGCTTTTTTCAATTTTCGCAAAACCTCTGCGTAATAGATGCCTGTGATTGTGGTTTTCGGTGGCATACAATCAATCATCAATATCCCTTCAGCATCCTAAAAAATTGTTGCCAAAACCTTACCAGCAGACGGTTGAGTTTTGAATTTCTTTGGTGGTAGTTCACCACGTTTAATCCATTGCATCGATTCTTGTTTGGATTCCGGATCCCAATGATGAATCCATGTTTCATCGCCTGTTATTATGTTATCCAAGAAGTTTTCTGGATCTTATTCATACATTTCTAAAATCGCCTTTGAAGTTTGAACACGAATTTTCTTTTGTTGTGCAGTCAACAAACGGGGAACCCATCGCGCACTTACTTTTGACATGTGAACGTGGTCATGTAATATGGTATAAGTGGTACCATATGAAAGGGAAAGTCTCCACGCTAACCGCGAAATAGAAATACGGCGGTCCTCTAATACAATTGATTCTGCCAAAAGTATGTTTTCATGGCTAATAGCATCTGCGGGACGACCCGGGCGGTTGTCGTCTTCTAATGACTCCCGACCACTTTTGAACAATTTTACCCACTTTGTTACTGTGGAATATGATGGTGCAAATTCGCCGTAAACTTTTGATATGTAATTGAATATATAAATTGCATTGTGTCCATCTTTACAGAAAAATTTAATAACGGCACGATATTCAATTTCATTCATTTTAGAATTTTTTTTCAAAACACGGGCTACTAAATTGAAGAAAACAAACGAACTGTAAAATTTACATCGAATTTTGTTTCTATAAGTTTCACCGCGACAAAATTTTTTTAAAAAAATTATATAGTTGTCTCATTCACTCTTTTTTTTCATATGGTATTGCAAGACATTTTGATTCGCCCTCGTAACATAAATTTTTTAGTTTTGAAATAAAAGTGAAAAGTTTCGTAATATTCGCGACAAAATTGATGGTTTTTATGAACGTGGCTTGACAAGTAAAATCAAGGATAACCGATCGTGACAAACGAGAGATTAAACGTCTTGCGGTCATAGATTTAATGTATTCTGCACAGATAGGACAGTATCTTCAACTTCCAATTAAAATAAGGCGTATTCGACAAATTTTGCAAATAACAGAACATCTGAAATATACGAAATGAAATGCTCGTCCACGGCTTTTACCAAAGCATTGAGATTTACTGATGTTTACTAATTTTGGGATGAGGAGTGGCATAATGTTATAGTTGACATGCTCTGATAGTTGACAATGGTATTAGAGAGAGACTTGTCAGAACAGGCTTACAGGTTAAGCACGAAATTTTGGCTCACTGATGGTATGGGGAGCATTATGTTACAATTTGTTTCCAAATATGTAAACCTTTTGGAAGACGTTTTAGTTGAATTTGGAGATAAAACGCTGACTCAACACTCGATATTGCAGCGAGGTAAAATCATTTTTTGAAGAACGTGGTATTGATGTTTTAAGTGGCCTGCGATTAGTCCACATCTTAATTGTATGGAAAACATTTAAGCATTACTTACTAATCGTGTTTACCGTAACGGCCGCCAATTTTAAACGGTTACCAAAGACGAATTAAGACGAAATTTTATGGAATAGGTTTGTATGTAAATGGACGAAAAGCCATACTACATACGCGACTGTTTGACGCAATGATGGGCGAAAGTGAAGAACATGAGACAGAAAGACGAAATTTAAGAGAACCATGAAATTATTGAGACTAAGCAACAAAGAAAAATTCAAAAATAAAGACATTGTCGAAGAAGAAAATCGTAGTGAATACTCGATAGATGAAAGACGTTACAGCGAGAAATTTGAGGAATTCAATTGATGGTTTTTACGACCAATGTAACAATATACCTTCAGAACTCAAAAATGGTTGGAGAATTTGAAGAGAATGCCGAAATAGCTGGTTGGTTGGCTTTACATAAATTTATTTATAGCAGGAAGCTATTGACCGTAAGCAAAACGTTGTAAAATGTACTGAGAAAAGAGTTCACAGTGACATAGTATAAAGCCGCCGAAATTCATCAAAAAGTTACGAGACGAATCAAAACAACAAATGAAAGTTGTATCGAGTATGTTTACGTATGAACTGCTAAAATCGAAATCTAAAAGCACAAAAATTGGGTTTGATAATATAGACAGCGAGTACGAAAGACAACTGCAAGTAAGAAAGACAACAAACCGAAACAGAACACGATTCGAACAGAAGTGTAGTGAAACAGAACACGATTCGAAAAATTGCCGTTATAAAGAACTCGGAACAAAATGCTTCAAATGCCTTGAGTTTGAACATAAATCGGATCAGTATACCAACACAGCAAAACATAACAGAATGTGACAAATAATAAAAAACATGACGACGTTTACTATAACAAGTGCCAGCTTGTCGAAAAGGAAACTGTCACAAAAGAAGTTATCATTTTGAATACAAAATTAACCCTTTAATTGATAACATCTTTAATTGAGAAAACATCTATGAAAAGCTAGATTCATAAAATTATGTTAATCTCTGGAATTGGCTCTTTAAACATGTATATAGTAAAGGAATGTTTAAATTAAAGATTAAAATTGATGATTATGAATTCCAGTTGGAATATTGTGTTCAAATAACCGACTTAAACAAAGAGATGATTATTGGTGTCGATTTAGTACAGAATTGAGCTGACATAAGAGTTAGGAAAGATGGTTTGTTTGTGACAAAATCGAACGATAGTCGACATAGTTTTGAAAAAAGTGTAGACCAAATCTTCGATTTACAGAATAATTCTAATGATGACAATGAAATTGACATAGGTGATTTCAAATTGGATGTGAATACACAATATGTACTATGAATTGGTACATCTTTTAAAAGATTATTATAATACATTTGGTACTGAAATTGTAGCCAAAATAATATTCAGAGGTGAAACACCTGTTGCACAGCGATGTAGACGCTTGGGACCACTTGAAAAAAAAATTATAGATGAACTAGTGACGAAGCAAAACCCAGTAACCTACGGTAAGAATGTGAAGAAGCTAGCGAACGATATGTAATGCAATGAAAAGTTAGTTGATGTGGTATCATTGTGTTGAACGGTCAATTGTCTTAAAACCTAAATTGAATTTTATTGAAAAATAAACTAAATTTTAAAAGTTCGAAGTTCGAACTTTGTAAAAAACCCAGTACTACATATCTTTGGTCCAAAAATTCATAATTATATAATTACATATAGTTACATTCTGAACGTACTCGACGGTCTCAAAATATGCTAAAATCTCCGAAACAATTTTTACTGTTGAAATTTCCCACAAACGACATTGAATGAATTTGTCTCCAACTGGTATATTTCCTTTTAGTTTTTCATGGGGACAAATTTTGAATTCCAGTTGATGAATCTAAAATATATCATTAGAATTTTGTATGCGTTTACAAGAATTCACTCAGATTTCTGTAGCAAAATTCTCGCAATTTGACATTTACAAATCAAATTTACGAAACAGCCATAAAGCAGTTTGCAGCGATTTCGATTTCAGGTACCGATTGCAATAATGACTGCAATATCTGTGCAGTTGCTGAATCCTTTATACCATCTTTGGCCAAAAAGTTGCAGCAGTAATATTTGAAAGTTGGTGTTGAAAGCAGAATTCGAAAGAAATTGGAACTAAACTTTGGGTTCAGATTACCAATTAAATACAATTTCTAATGGCAAAATTGATAAATCAAATTTGAATACGTTTTTTTTTATTATAGTTTGAATGCTTTATTTTTATTTTTTTTCCCCCAATTATAAGATTTTCTCTGTGTATTTATAGGCCACCATATGCCAATCTCGTGCCAATAATCTGTTCAGTGACCTCTGTATTAATCATTTTATAAGTAATTCTATTATTCCGTTTGTTACCATTGGTGTTTCAAACCCAAAATTTCCCAATGTACATCAATAGACTTTTCGCTATATCTAGGTGTACGAGTTTACATAATTTGTCTTGCAAAGCAAACCGCTAAAAGACATGGTGATATCTTGTCATGATGTATAGTATTGGAATAAAATTTCAATCAAGTCTCATTAAATCTTACTGTATAATATTTTGTTTGTATATTTGAATCATACGATCATCATCCATTTTTTGAATTTGAGATCAAATGCAACGATTAAAAATCTTATTACTTAGTTTACTAGAAGAGGATTTAGGATCAACAATCTCATTAGAACCCTACAATCATCAAATATTAAAAGCAATGCTGACAAACTATCACACACATCGATCGGACGAGCATGTGTTTATCAATAAAATAACATTGACGATCAGACAAGTTCATCATACTTCGCTCGCACACTCGAAACGGAAAATGTAAAATGTAAACAAAAAAAATAAAAAATAAAAATAATAAAAACGTTACGTGTGTACTTTAGTCTTGTGTCGAACAGCTGTTTTTAATTTTTTTTACTGTATAGAATTTGTACAGTGCAAAGTCGATGTATTTACCGATTAAAACGAGGAGCGTGCCACATTGCAAAATTTGATACAGTAATTTCGTAATAATCATCATTTTTATCATAATATTCAAATCAACACCAATCATTTCCGTTTCGAAAAATGTAGAAACTTAAAGTATGTATAATTAACGATTGAGTTAACAATGAAATTGACATTCAAAACACACAGAGCGATACATACGTACATACATAATATAGTGGTTGTGTAGTAGTAACTAAAGTACAATGAACAAAAAGAAAAAACGTCATCGCCATTCAACATCGCGATCGTCGTCATCCGTGCCTGCATACCAATCATATGATCGTATCGTATTATGTAGCGTGTAATACATGAAAAAAATTACTGTACTTTGTTTTTATATAAAAAAAAAAAAACACCAATATCAGGTTGATGAAAAGTTTACATTGTATCGATTTGCATAACAATCACGATACATTTACAAACACCTAATAATTTTATTTTTCAAATATACAAAATACAACAAAACATGTTGTCTAGACAACTTTGCACCACTATTATACGACGACGAGTAGAGAAAAGTAAAATTATATAAATCCATACGGTTGTATATATATATATATATATATATATATACATGGATATACATATAAACGTAATACACACATGTACTTACACAAAAATTATTTATTTTCATTGACAAAAATAATAAACAAAAAGCAGTATGTATATAATAATAATGCTGTAATGACACAACGTACCGTATTTAATTATGATTGTGTACATTATATACATGTGTATGTGTTTGTGTATGAATTTGTATGTACGTACGTTTTATATATGCATTTTATTTAATAAACAATAAACATATGATAATTGTTGTTGTTTTGCTATACTTTTATATATTTTCTTTCATTTTTGTTTATTTTGAACAACTTACAGTGAATTCGCGATGATGTACGTTTATTTCAGTGAATTGGCTTTAAAAATTAGATCAAATTTCTTAGTATTTTGGCTTAGTGGTTTTTTTTTTTGTAATTTCACTCATTCGAAATTGGTTTTAACCTAGATTTGTGGAAAACGCAGAATTTGGTTTAGTCCTACAACTCATGACTGGGGTCCAAATGCGAACTTTAAACTACGCTCCTGAGCTAGCGAGCAATATTATCGACTTCTGATCTGAACTATAATTCAATTCGAAAGTATATGAGTGGTGTCAGGCCGGTTGTAGCTTGAATTGATCGCTAACTGTCACGCAGTAAGTTACGATATCGTGTGTGGGGTGTGAACGAACCCCAGTCATGAGTTGACGTTTAACTTTTGTGGCGGTAAGTTAATTTTATATTTTATATTGAAAATGAAATCAACATTTTATATATGTACAGTTAAACTTCCTTAAGCCGACCACCTTGCGTACCAGAGAGAAATGGTCTTTCCAAGAGGTGTTCGCTTTAGAGAAAAACAATAAAAAACGCATAAATATATAAGTAAACGTTTTAGGTATTAAAAATTTACGTGAAATTCTATCCATTGGGCTCTGAAAAAGTCATTTGCCTTGATGAAGTGTAGTAGAATTCGTTCACACTCATAAAAAATGGTTTAACAACTTTCCATTCCCTAAATTAAGGGCCAATTGTTTAAGACCCGTTAGTGCTTCCAGGCTCTTATTCGTAGGGGTTGGTTCTACTACTACAGTATCGGATTTTTTATCGATCTCCCCCCAATTAATTGTTCCACAAATATTTTGATCCGTATTTAATAGTTCGGCCACCCAGTCATTGTTCTCCCAGAGTGAACATTCAAGATCTAATTCGACGTCTATTCCAAAATCGAATTCTAAATTTCCGCAATTACCGATAGAGATTACATCATTTTGTAGCTCTATTAAGTGAAACATTTTTCAACTTTTTTTTCGCTGACCTTTTGCCAACCTTCCTTTACATAATCAAACACATCAGCCAAACTAATTTGTTTCAGTAATTCATCTAAATTATCAGCAGTCTCCATTTTCATGATTATTATCGTAAGCATTCGTCGCCTATAATGCAATTTAGAATTTTGGATGATACCCTGATCAAGCGATTGAGAAATGCTGGCATGATTTGCTACATTGTCCGACATAAAATAATTTTTCATTTCTGTTTGAAAATTTTTGTAGCTCTTTTTTAGCCATTCTTCATAAATGGAACTGGTCATCTATGCTGTCAGGTTACAACATATTGGCCGTTTGACCAGTTAATTACAAGGGGTTTCTCTTTTTGCCCAATGACATTGACATTGACACCCATATCATTACGGTGTTTTGCTGCTTACATTTTTTGGAACCATGTGGATTTGTTACTTTAGCGACAAATGATTTAGTAGGCAGCTCTCTATAAAATACCTTGGTTTCATCGAGATTAAAGATGTCTTTTGGTTCCTAACCTTCAATCAGTGAAAGCAATCGCGCAATCCAATTAGATATAATCTTAAAGCTTACTGCAAAATGTATTGAGCCAACCGTTACTATCTACAAAATTATCTTTTTTTTTTCAAATTTTCGTCAATGAAATGACTTTTTCTTTTAGTATTAGCCCACTAACCGGCAACTTTTTGCTCGTGCGCCCTCTCACCACACCAAAGTTTAATCTGTTATTTCTCTAATCGGTTGAAATGAGTGCCGCTTTGTATTTCCGTTGGCAATGGCATACCATATCGCTCTTAAGCCACATCTTTGTTGTTTAAAATATTGACAATCTGTGTTTTACCACAACCATATATCTCAACCAATTTTCTTTGCGACATTCCATGTGCGGCATCTTCGATTACCTTTATTCTATCTCCTAACTTTAAAATTTTCATTTTTACCACTATATGCTAAAAGAGAAATATGCTAACCGAAAATGAATTCACAATCTTTTTAGTTCAAATGATTATTGGACACTAAACTTATAAATCAGATGTTCACTTAAACATTCGAAAAAATACCCACTGTGTGGCATAAAAATCAAATGTGCATTATACCGTTTATTAATTTAAAAATAAGAAATGAATGTGTATAGTATGAGATTACAATTTCCTGAGAAATGTCATTTTCAAAAAACCCGAGAATTTGGTTTCCCGATTAATTTCATTTCTCGAGAATTCGAGAGTTTTGAAATTTTTTCTCGAGTAATCTCGGGAAATGACGGGAAGTTTTGTCATCATTAATTTTGAGTTGAAGTACAGGCCAAAGAGTAAAGAGCATTTTTGTTGCGATTACGTTGATTCACAATATCTATTTCGAAATTCACAAAAGTTATAAAATTATGATCCAAAGCTCTCTCTACTCACTGTCAGGGCCTGTCATAAGGGGGTTCGGCAGATGTGAGGCACCCGTGTCGCTGACTGATGGGGCCTTGAGTTATTTGAAAAGCCAAGAAAAACCGTGGTTTGCACAAGTATTTACAGCTGTGAAAATTTGAAACATAATACATAAAGAAAATCGACATCAGGATCTATTCAGTAATATAATGAAATGAAATGATTCGATGAAATGAATTTTGCTCAGGTAGTACCGAAAATGTCTGTTTGTTGTTATTGATGGCAGACCTGTACGTAGATAGAGTAGCCTTTCACCGCTTTTTAGCAAAAAAAAAAATATAAGATTTACAGTCCTATACTCTCTACATATATAGGGTTAGTGAAATTTTTGGTTCCATTTTTTCATTAATTCGACTTTGATTTGAATAATATTAAGTGTTTACTTTAAATTTACTATCGACTGAACATGAACTTGTCAGGTTACGGTTTCATCGAACTTTAATTTTTTAGATGTTGGTACAAAATAAAATGAGATTTTGTTACTGTAACGGGTGTTACTTTAACGTATAGTATACAAATAATCGACTATTGATTGTGTTTAAGCATACTTCGATGAAATACATTAAATACTTAATTAGACGAAAGCTAATCAAAATTGTTGAAATCAAAATGTCAATCGAACAATACTATCAACAAGCTAAACAAAGCCCCAAAACAAGACTGGAGACAAACTAATAATAGAGAATATCACAGTTTTAAAGAGAATACGAACGAGGGCAATGAATGGCGATGCATACCTTAGATTTACCAAAGTGCTAAGAGGCAACCAATCATCGCTGAGATAAAATTTCGAGCAAAAGTAAATCTGGGTTTAACATCGTATTTTCTTTTCACTATAAATAGCTCAATGTAAGCCGATATTTTTTGGAACAATCGTGTAACACTAATTAATCGGGTAAACTTAATCGAATTTGTACCCTCTAGTTAGGCGCAACGAAATAAGGTCGCAGAAATTAATATCATAAAAAATTGGAATTAGAGTCGGGAAAAAATTGGATTAAACTCGTTTTCTAGTTTCATTCCAAAAAATGTAGAATTAAACCCGGGAGAAAAATTGGAATTAAAGTAGGAAATTCGGATTCTGGGGTTCCGCGGTTTATTCCGCGATCATATTTTGTGGCTCCGCATTTATTCTACGGTTTATTGCTTTTCATTCAACAATAAATTTCCATTTTCCAGAATTACATACAAGCGTGAAAATTTAAGTCAAGAGAGCATAATATATTTCCTAGTTTATTATCAAAAAAAAAAAAAAAAAAATGGAAATAAGCTCGGAAAATTACGGAATTAAACTCAGAAACTAACTTCTTTGACCGGTTTCCACTTTTCCTGCAAATTAAAGTCAATCCAACTCCAAACAAATTTTGCAACTTTAATTCCATTTTATTTACGAGTTTAATTCCAGCGACTTAATTTCGGAGATCTTCTTGAATTACATTTGTTTCCAGAAAATGTTTTAAAATTCCCGTTTAAAAAAAACAATATTTTTCGAGATTCACAAATTCTCGAAAGTAATGAAATAAAATCTCTTGAGAAATGAGATTTAAAAATTCGTAAAGTCTCGAGAATTCTCGAGAATAATTCCCGATCGCAATCTCTAGTTGTGCATGCTACACGTATGTAATTCAAGTTAATCATATACATAGTAAAGTGTTGTAGTATTTGTGTGAATAATTAGAAAATTTTCTTACATGTACGTACGTCTGTATAAGAGAGATGAATGAATAATGTTTTGATATGGTCATGTTAGAAGGTAGTATTTCTTCACCAAAGCATGAAGTAATAATGGTCGCGGTGAGGTCGACGAGGTGGTCTTTTAAGAGAGACGATTTTACTACATATATAGAGAAGTTGTTTTATAATAAATTGGTATTTTTAAGAGGTGGCCTTTTTCGAGGGTTGGTCGTCTGTGGAAGTTTCACTGTATATATATTATTACGTAATCTGAGGATAATAGTCAAATACAGTGAATTACCGGTATAACAAATTACCAACGGACCGTCACAAAAGTTTGCTGTAAGCATGTGCTGAGAGCATAAAATACTAAATTTTGCACCGATTGTGCGGCAGTTGATTTAATTTTTGTACGGTACTGTATCCTGTTAAGTCACTTTAATTTTTTGTACGAATTGTGTTATTATTTGTTACTTTTTCAATAATTTTTCCCACTTCTCAGTTTTCGGATTTTCGTCATTTTCAATGGCCAATACTTTAACTAAATAAAGTGACAGTAATTTTTTTCAATATTCTGATGTCTCCCCTTTAAAATACCGCTTGAGATTTTAAGATCGGTTAAACGGTTGAAAAATTACAAATTTTTATTAAATTTTTTGCTGATTTTTTCCGTTTTTCATTCTTCGAATGGGTTTTTCATTAACTAACTGTAAATAAAATCAGATTTTTCTTACTCTATTCTCTTCCCAATAAAAAAAACGAAGAAAACCATGTATCATAAAGTCTGTTTATCAGTATAGGAGCGGTTTTATGACCAAGAAAAGCGTGGGATGCGTTCGGAGGTTCGGACCCCAGTCATGAGTTTGAAGGTAAAAAAATAAAGTCATGAGTTGTACGATTAATAATGGCGATTAAACGAGATTAACATCGTTAACAGCACGAATAATACCTCTTGGTCTGGATTTGGTGGTCATTTTGTTGGTATCTTTATTGATGTCTAGCTCGATGGGGCTCTGGCAGTTAACCTTGCACTCGTCCTTATAAATAGCGTGATACGGCATAGGGTGACAATGGTTCCCTAATACTATTTTATAAGCGATTTCCAGCAAAGTACCTGACATTAACACAAATTTAAACACAATTTAGGGGATCCTAAAGTGGGCTGCTAGTAGACGAAAAAAAAATAGCCGTTTAAATTTGATGGAAACGTCTACAGGATAAAAAATATCTGATTTTTTAGAGCTATAAAACGCAAAAAATTGGTATTTATTTGTATCTCTATTTTTTTTTTTTTTTTGAATTTTTCGGAGTTTTTTGACAACTGAAAATTATTTGAAAATCAAAAATTTCTACGAATTGAACAATAAAAATTAAAATATTATAAAACAATAATAAAAAATGTTAAAATAATAAAAAAATGTGATTTTGACGTTTAAAATACCAAAATTATAAGTCAAGTAAAAAAACGCGTTTACGTATGTTACAAAAAACAAAATAACTGCATATTTTATTAAAGTGAAGTTAGCTGAGGTAAAATATGTCAAAAGTATACCGATTTTTTATGTCTAAAAGTCAACTGTGGAATTCACAAATCTAAAAAATGTTCATCACAAGTATACTTAAGTCAAATGCTAAAAGCATGTATTCAGATATTCTTAAGGGGTTGGGTACGAAATTTCCCATTTCAAAATCTTTTTTTACAAAATCTCCTAAATACAAAATCGCCTAATTCCAAAATCTCCTAATTACAAAATCTCCTAATTACAAAATCTCTATTTCAAAATCTCCTAATTACAAAATCTCGCATATATGAAATCGCGCGATTTCATATATTTACGGGGAAAATTTTATGCGAGATTTTGTAATTAGGAGGAAAGTGACTGTGTTTGTGTGTGCGTCTTTGATTGGCTGTGTTTGTATGTATGGATGTGTGTGTGTGTGTGCGTGTGTGTGTGTGCGTATGTGTGTGCGATTATGTATGTGTGTGTGTGTTTTGTTTTATTTTATTTTTCTTTATTTAAGGAAGGTGGAAATCCATCAAGGACGATGTAGGGGATAATGTAGCTATCCACCACAACGGTGTGAGACTCCTACCCACTAAAACCACCTCCTGCATCCTTTCCCCCTGGAACGACCGTTAGGTATTACTTCGAAAGGGAAGGAGTCTGTACTAACTTTACGATCACATCTCCCACGCAACTGAAGGATGCGAGTTACCTTGCTTGGCGACGTTGGCGTTCCAACCGTCTTAACTCCTTAATCGTTGTTGTTGCAAAATTTGCTACAGCACTCCATGCTTCTGGGGACGATAGCATCACTTCAACTATGTTCTCTGGGGTAATATCAAATTGATAGAGAACTCCAACAAGCACTTCTCTATTTCCCTGGAACCGTGCGTATACAAAAAAACACATGTTCTGCATCTTGTGCGGAATCTCTACAGGATAGACAATACGGTGAATCATCGTGCCCAAAACGATTAAGGTATGATCGAAAGCATCCGTGACCCGTTAAGAACTGTGTTAGGTAAAAAGTAACCTCGCCATGCTTACGATTTATCGACGGGCCTATTTCAGTAATTAGTCGTCGAGTCCAATGGCTCTTCTCCGAACGGTTCCAACGCTGTTGCCAATCGATAAGAATATACCCCCTGTACATTCTTGTGTTGTTCGCTCGCACCATTGGTCTATCCGGTGTTCCTCCTTGGCTATTATTGTATGACTTTTGCCGTTCCGCTGCCAGCAGATCAATTGGACACATTCCCGTAATGACGCAGGCTGCTTCGTCCGAAAGAGTTCTGAACGCACTAATCACTTTAAGTGCGCAGCTGCGATATGCGGAGTTAGAACTACGACGATAGTATGGCACCTGCAGCGCTTGAGCCCATATAGGGGACGCATAGAGCATTATAGATGTTACTACACCTTACACCGGGCTTGGCCCGCCGACCGTATGTATGAATGTGTGTGTGTGTGTCTTTTTTTTTTTTTTTTTTTTTTGTTTAGATTAACGAGGTACAGGGGCGAACCTTCAAAAGGTACTCGCCTGGGAAAACCTTCTACCTGCCAGACGAGTTATGTGGGATTTTTACCGCACTAAACCCTAACCTGCACCTCTAACCCTGCTCCTGGAACGGTGGTTCCCCGGCGGCACTCTTTGTAAATACTACTTCGCCGGGGCGTTCTTATTTGATGTTACTTCCGTCCGATGTTGCTGATGTTGTTACAACTAATCCTCGTACGTGGTGCGAAGATCCTTGATGATGGATTCCGCGTACTCTGCAATTTTGTTCCATGCCGATTGGTTCATCAGCATGCACCCCACTATGTTTTCTGGACTGATGGAATGGTCCAGATTCCTCTCTAGTTCCGCCCGTGTCCCCTCGTAGAAGGGTCATTGGAAGAACACGTGTTCCGCATCCTCGGTCGCATCGCGGCAATGATGACAATTTGGGGAGTCACTTCTCTTGAATCTGTGCAGGTATGCCCGAAAGCATCCATGTCCAGTCAAGAGTTGGGTGATGTAGTACCCGACTTCCCCGTGCAGGCGATTGACCCATTTGGTGACATCTGGGATCAGCCGATGTGTCCACCGACCTTTCGTCGAACTGTCCCATCTTTCTTGCCAGAGACGAAGACTCTCAGGTTTCTCCTCTTCACAGAGGACCCTTCGCTGCTCTTGTTTCTTCCTACGGTGTTGACGTTGCCGTTCTCCTGCCAAGATGTCGATGGGCGGGCATGATGCAACGACATTGACAGCATCGTGTGATACCGTTCGATATGCTGACGCCACTCTGATCGCTGAGAGCCGCTGGACTGATGACATTGTCTTGCGGTAAGTTGTTAGTTCTAGCGATGTGGCCCACACTGGTGCTCCATAAAGCAGGACGGAGGTGACTACAGTTGCCAGTAGTCGTCTCCGGATTTGCCTGGGGCCTCCGATGTTGGGCATTATCCGTGATAGCGCGCCCTGAACTGTTGCTGCCTTCCTGCTCACGCTGGAGATATGCTCCTTGTAGTTGAGCCTCGCATCCAAGACCACTCCTAGATACCGGATGTGGGGTTGCGACTGGATGTCGTGGTCGCCTACCCTGATGGTGATGGTCTCCATTTTCTTCCGGCTACTCACAAGGAGTGCTTCAGTCTTATGTTCCGCCAAAGACAGGTCTGCCGTACGCATCCACTGTCTTATCCTCCTGATGGTGGTGGAGAATGCGGCTTCCAGCTCCTCCAGGTGTTTCGCCACAAGGACAACCGCCACGTCGTTCGCGAAAGCCACGAGTGTTGTGTTCGCCGGTAATTCAAGGTGGAGTAGACCGTTGTACATAACGTTCCACAAGAGTGGCCCCAGGACAGAGCCCTGAGGTACCCCTCCCGTGACCCTATGCATCGCTGGTCCCTGCTCCGTCTCATAGTGCAAAAGTCGATCGCTGAAGTATGATCTGACCATCCTTCGTAGGTAATAGGGCACACCCATGTTCTCAAGTGCCTCCAAGACTCGTTCCCAACGGGCCGAGTTGAACGCGTTCTTGATGTCCAGAGTAACGATGAGGCAATACTTTTTGGAACCGCCTTTCCACCTCTTTCCTGAGATGGCTTCCTTTGCGATGTTCGTGACGAGTTCCAGTGCGTCGATGGTCGATCTCCCCTTCCTGAATCCGAATTGGAATTCAGAGAGTTGAGGATCAATGTATTGCTCCAATCTGTCGGCCACTATCCGCTCCAGGTTCTTTCCCTCCGAATCCAGCATGCAAAGTGGACGAAAAGATGCTGGGTCGTCCGGTGGTTTCTTCCCTTTTGGGAGAAGAACCAACCTTTGCTACTTCCATCGAGTCGGAAATACTCCTTGTCGTAGGCAGGCATCGTACATGCTTATAAACATGTCCGGTCTCGCGGCAATTGCACTCTTGAGTGCGATGTTGGGTGTGCCGGTTGGTCCTGGTGCCTTGCCGTTCTGCAATCTAGTGCACGCCTTCGTGAGCTCTTCTATGGTTACTCCGGGGATTTCCACTTCTCCATCCTCTGGGTGGTAGTCGGGGAGTTCTGGTTTCTCCGGGAACAGGTGTACTACTATTCTGTGCAGCATGTCGGGACAAGTTGGTGTTGTTGCGGGTAGGCTTTTAATCCTATGCATGACCGTTTTATACGGCCTGCCCCACGGGTCCCGGTCCACTTCCGCGCAGAGTTCCTTCCAGCATTCTCTTTTACTCAGGTTGATGGCATTTCTGAGAAGACGCATTTTCTCTTCATGTGTGTGTGTGTCTGTGTGTGTGTGTGTGTGTGTGTCTGTGTGTGTGTGTGTGTGTGTGTGTGTGTGTGTGTGTGTGTGTGTGTGTGTGTGTGTGTGTGTGTGTGTGTCTGTCTGTCTGTCTGTCTGTCTGTCTGTCTGTCTGTCTGTCTGTCTGTGTGTGTGTATGCGCATGTTCATAAATGTCGCTGCCATCCCAAACAACATAATTACTCAAAAGGGGGTTTTAGGAGATTTTGTAATTAGGAGATTTTATAATTTTGTGCTTTTGTAATTAGGAGATTTTGTAATTAGAAGATTTTGTAAATCGAAGATTTTAAAGAAAATAGGAGAATTTGTAGCTGAGAATATGAAATGACATCAAAACTTATGTACATACATACGTGTCTAGCGCGTGTCAATTGTTGCGTATTAAAGATTGGCAAAGAAATTCCAATCCACCCGTTCCTCCATTCATCGGGACCTAAAAAGTATTGGTCAGTTTTTTAAATAGGGACAATGGATGTCACATGAATTAAGTTAAAACAATCTTCAATAAGAGGCACAGAGGCACATGTAAACGTCTCTTCTATCACGATTAGAAATTAGATCAACAAATTTTCGTTCAAGTATTTTAGAGAAATTTAAGAAATTTAAAACTCATTTCTTATTTCTCTCTTAAAATGATTGTTATATTGGGTGGACAAATAAGTTTTGAGGAATTTACAAAAGATGGCGTAGCTAGTATTAAATCGCATCGGACCATCTTGTAACTATATTCATGTTAAATCGTCATAATTTCCTTCTAAACATCAGTATGTGTCATTTCGCTAAAGTGTAAACAACAAATTTTTTTGTGCTCTAACCATGTCAACCTTTGTGCTAACAAAACACAATATGCGGGAAGCGATGGACCTCGATTGCTGTGTGAAGCTTATGGGGAACATGCCCATCAATAAAAACACCTTAGTACTAGTTCCGGCGTTTTAAAAGTGGCGATTTTTACACCAGTGAGAAAGAACGCGAGGAGAGGCCAGTAAAATTTGAAAACGTTGAGTTGGAGGCGTTATTGGAACAAAATTCATGCCAAACTCGCTGAAACTATAGGAGTGACTTAACAAGCAATTTAAAACGGTCTCAAGGCCATGCGTATGGTGCAAAAACAAGGAAATTGGATTCCGTATGAACTTAAGCCAAGAGACGTCGAACGCCGTTTTTCACGTGCGATCAACTGCTCCAAAGACAAAATCGGAATCATTACGACAACCAAAAGCACAGAAAATCGTGGGGTAAGCCCGGTCATGCATCAATGCATAATACTGTACATCTGGTGGGATCCGTTCGGAGTGATCTACGAAGAGCTACTTTAGCCAAACGAAACCATCACTGGAGAACGTTAACAATAACAATTGATGCAATTATGCCGAGCATTGAAGCTGAAACGCCCACAATATGCCTAAAGACATGAAAAAGTGATCTTTCAGCACGACAACGCTCGGCCACATGTTGCACAAGCCGTCAAGGAATCTTTAGAGGCGCTTCAATGAGAAGAAGCCAAAAATTGGGTCGATTCTTGGATCGCCTCAAAAGACGAAGAATTTTTCCGACACGGAATCCGTATGCTGCCTGAAAGATGGGAAAAAGTCGTAGCTAACGATGGACAATAATTTGAATAAAATACATTGTACCAATTTCTCTGAATAAAGCTTCGAAGTTATAAGAAAAAACCTCAAAATTTATCTGTACCCACAATAGGAAAATTTAAGCAAGAAGATCAGCAATGATAAATCTGCTTTTATTTTTTAGGCAATTTTCTCTAAGCTAGGACAAATTCCAGAAGAAAAATATTCTTTTTTTGACACTTAAGTGGTAATAGCTTGTTTTAAACTTAACAGTTCCATAACTCAAATTATAAAACAAGTCACTTTTCAAACAACTCACCGAAGTAGGTCATAGAGAATACTAGTGGAAGGCACCTGGTAAAATAATTGGAAGGCACTCAAATAAATTTAACAAAATTTGTTAAATGGAAAGTAAATATATAAATTTATGACTGAATAAGGGCCTTCAAATGATCTTGAACGTCGAAGTCAAGGTCGAATTGAAAGTGACCATCCGATGTCCCTCTCGACCCTTAACAAATTTCATTACAAGTAATTTTCTTCTATCTAGCACTGTTCTCGATGTAAAAGCTTAGCATTTTTTAAAAAACTCACCCTGTATATGTATAATGTCAATTTTATAAACCAATATGGAAAAATTAATATTTTCAGGAGAATAATTTCTCAACCTATTAATTAACAACGCTTTAAATCTGGCAGGATTAATCTTGATGTTATTACAAATTGTGTCTAAGATGGCGTTTATATGTGTATACAGAAAACTGTAAATGGTGAATTAATTTATTAAGAAAATTTTATGTTCGACAGTATCAAAGGCATTCGCAATGTCAAGGCATAGGTACCCATATCAATATTTACAGCTAAATCATCAATGAATGAGAAAGATCTGAACAGGTACTATAGCCCTCTCTGAAACCAGATTTAGATTCATTTATTAAATTATTTGTCAACAAATGAAGAGCAATTTGTAATTTCATAATTTTCTCAAGGATTTTAGATAAACATGGAAGAATTATACTTAGGGGTCTATTCATCTAGGAATGATGTCAGCTTCTTTCCAAAGGTCCGGAAAGCAAGACTGCGTCAAACAATAATTAAATATATATTGTTGGACTTCACATGTTGATTATTTGGAGTAGAATGCCGTCAGATCCAACAGCTGTCGAATGAATTGACAATAAAATTCTAGCGACTATCTCTTGGAGCTGCGGTTTTAGTTACTTCGAAGGTCTGCAAGTTTCTTCACAAAACTTTAAGTGAAAGATTGGCGTTAAATACTTTTCAGAATGCAAGAACTTAGGTCATGGGTAGTGGTACAAGCAATAGATATTTACCTAAAAAATAATAGATTTGACAGATTTTTTGTCAACGCAAGATCAGATCTATCATAATTGCGCTATCACCTTGAAAATTAATAGGTGTAGTCAGAGATGCACTAAGTAATAGTTCTTTAAATTTCTTCACTTGGCTGTAATCACTTAGAAGATTGTGATTGGAATCACCCATTATAAGAACATCATTGTAATTTTTCAATAGCCTGTCAAAACATTTCCAAACTAATGAAACATAGATAACACTCATAAGCACGTTACAATCGGCAGAGTTTATTAAATGGTCTAAACGATCACGTTTACATTTTAAGTTCTGTTTCTCTTTTAATATTCTCTCTGTAACGTACATCTGTAGAATCATTGTGACGAGATTATACAAAATTCTTGAATATAATCAGTGACCGCGGAAAGAGCAGAGGACCGATTTAATATATGAACCGTTATTTTTGAAAGTGGTATAAGTGTATGTTTAAAAAAAAATGAGTTTCTAAAATACTTGTGCAAAAAATAAGAAAATTCAAAATCCTGGATATTTTTGCATTTATTATTTCTCTATTTATTCATTATCTCGTTCAACAAAACATGGGCTTATACCATTTTTTAAAAAAAAACGGCTCATATTTCAATTAAAAAGTATAAGATTTATATTTTGTAAAATCAACAATTAAAATTGGATTGCTAACAAAACAACAGTTTGGAGTAAGATTCAAGCAGGTCTTAGTTACAAAAGAAAATCTAACTGGTTCACTCTGCTTCAATGTACTTAAATGATCGAACCTATAATAACGTTCTGGATGCCATGATAAGAAATTCGAAATTTTCAGTGTTTCACCTTGATTAAGGTTATCTTGTCTGAATTGAGTAAAATTTGACTCAATACTAATGAATTATCATAATATAAACGGTTACACGCTTGTAATGAAGCATATAGAGCAGGTGCCATGAATGTTTATTATGAATCCCATTTGTGCTGTTCACTTTTTCCATTTAACTAATCCATTTAATTTTATTACCAATATTAAGTCGCGGAATCTCTTTTCCAATGCATTGCGATGATTATATGTTTCTTATGTCTTCTTTTGGTCTTGAATCATTGATTAATGTTCCTACTCGAGTACCATCATAATCTTCCACTTGCATCGATCATTTCTTTGCTCGTCTCAGGACAAATGACCTGTCATGCCCTAAAATTTCGGCAATCGACCTCAGAATTTCGGATCATCATTTTGTTTGTTACAGAATTGCCATCCCGTACTAATAATTTTACAACATTTGCTTGAGTTGTATTAAATAAAAATTTGAATTTCTAAATTAATCAAAACCAATCATCAACTCGTAACTAAATTTATATGAAATATTTTGTAAAGCACTTAATAATTTAACTTTAAATTATATTCACCAACCAGTCAACCACACATATGACTGTATATGATAATTTCTATTTTCGTCTAAATTAATTGGTATCAATTCTATTCAACCATATTTTACAATTCAATTCAATTGATTAACGACCCGAACACAGCCTTACCCAGTTATGATCTAATTTTTCGTTTTTTTTTTTTTTTTGTTCGAAATTGTTTCATGTAATTTGATATTTTAAACCCTGCAGTTACACAAAGTCACATGGTTCACACATGACATCTCCCACGCAACTCATGATCGCCAATATCGTGCGTGCGTGCGTGCGTGTGTGTGTGTGTGTATGTATGCGTCAAATCATAGTAGACATGCTGCCACCACCAACGCACGCAAATTCCTCAGCCGCCATCGGACTACCGACATTCTTTCTACATGGCTACGTCATATCTGTCTGTCTGTGTGTTAGCCGACGTGGATTTACAATAATTCATTTGTTTTTGTTTATTTACTTTTTTTTTTATTTCCAAAGAAACTGAAACGAATTCTTGCTTGTATATAAATAAAAAAAAAAAAAAAAAAATTGGAGTATATAACAAGAAAGCAATGATTATATACAAAATACAACTGATGTTTTCAAGGACGGATTTTTTTTTTTTTTTTTTCGTTTCAATTCATAAAAAAAATACTGTATTTCTTCTTTTTATTCACATTTTTATTTCTCGCTTTGTTGTTGCTTTGTATATCTGTGCTATAATACAACACAGGGTAGTATAGATGGATGGATGGGTAGGTAGGTTGGTTGGTGGAGTTAAATAGTAGGAGTACATAATACCGTTTTATATAAAATACAACATACAAAAATATAATCATGGTTACGGCGAGACAGCAAAAATTTTATTTTTGTATATTATATATAGTATATAATACTCGTTTATATGTATGTAGGTATATACGAGACGAGTGTATATAAAAATTTGTAACATTTATTTCAAATTCGATTGTAGTATCTTGTATATAATGTGTTTGGGGGGTTTATACTGAAAAAAATATACCAAACTGTTTGGTTTCGACGGCAGGAGTAAATATCAGATGAAAAATAGTACACCATGTACTACTAGTTATATAAACATATGGATATAGATCACCATTCTCACATAAGCGCTTATTGTTTGTGTTTATATGTTTGTAAGTTTGTAAATATGTATGTACAATAAAAAATTACGTTTATTTACATGTTTTGTGTTGTCTTCTATTTTTAGGATAAATTCTTCTTCGTACTATAAAATGTTCGCGCTGTGAGAACCAAACATCGTGGTATACTTTGTGTAATCGCACGCGTACACACCGACATAACATGGAGTACAACAAAACAATGGAATTTCCGTGTGTTACGTAATGCGAAATATTTTTTTTTTTTCTGCAATATTTACAAGAATTGTGATTAGAGTTTATGATTAGTTTTGCTGATTAAAATGTGGTTCAGTACAGGAACTAGATGAGATACGTCGTTAGCGTATAAATTCAATAAAATTGTGGCAATGGTTCAACCCATTAGATTTTAATCTATTGTTTTAAATGGCAGTCGCCGCAATGATGATAAAAGTTTTATATTAGTTAATACAGGCCTTTAGTAGAAATATATCGAAGGCCGAGTTTAATTTTGTCTTGTGAGTTCTTGATAGAACATCCTGCAATAGCGTTAGTCATAAGGGGTCAGTACACAAATCGACTGTCAATGTCATCTAGTCGGATGACCGTTACATATTTATCATTCAACAATAATAATTCCTCAGCATTTCCATCGAATAAAGGGAGTAGTGTCGAAGGGCCGAATGTCAAAAGGCCGAAATGGTCGGAAGGCCGAATATCGAATGGCCGAAAGAATCGAAAGGCCGAATTTGTCGAAGAGAATTTAAATTCTTCAATTTAATTGTTGAACTAATTTTTTTTTTTGCCTTTAGGTACTTACAAATGATTTTATAAAGGGTAAAACGAGCAAAAAAAAAATCATAACTAAAATAAGTAAATGTCATCCAATCAATATGCAAATTAGTCAATTATTAGTTAATTATAGGCGTAGAAGGTTTGTTCCTTTGCTTTGAAAATAAATCCCAAAATTCCTAATTATGCAGTTACGATAGACCAAAATAGAGAAAAATGGGCTATTATGCGTAAATTTGTGATTACAAACTAACCAATACAAATTTATTTCTACTGGGACCTGGGAGACACATTTTATTTTATTAATTGATGGAAAATTCTGATAAGTGAATCAAAGTCAAGGGAATTAAGCGAAGGAAAATTTTCTTAAGTAAAGGATGATTCTACTAAGAGAAGGAGAATTCTGTTAAGTGAATTAATAAATAGCCAAGTTCCACCTTAATTGGTCATACTCTAAACTTCATCAAAAAACAAAAAAAAAAAATAATTTTAGAATCCCTTTAACATTTCCATCGTATAAATCGAATTTAATCATACGAAGAAATGACGAAGTCTGTTTTGTCCTTATACCATAATGAAATATTATATAATGAAATATGCTGAAGTGTACCGTACTGCCGTACTAAGAAAAAAAGTCCTGTTTGCCTTTTTGTAGTTTTGAGTATAGTTTCAATTTTACTATTTTTATTTGCCATTTCTTAATATGAAACTCGACTATTAAACAACGTGATTTTATGGCATTTAAATATCCCCTAACGGCCACCAAATATGCCTTAGTCGACTTTTGGCGTTTGTGACTTTTTTCCTTACGATGGCATCATTTGCCAATGTATCATATATAGGTCTAAGTAGTGTACCTTATGCCTTATTAAAATATGCCTACCATACCATATTCCATAACGAAATATGCCGTACCGATACGGGACCCTTTCAAAGAACGGTCTGATTCAGGGGTGATCAAATTATTACAACCCCTTTGAACACATACAATTTATTTAATTACTTCGGTCTAAAAAGACCAAGTATTGAAATCCTGTCAAAAATGATCAAAAATTTGGTTGGTCCAAAACCACTTTTCTCGACGTTTTGAAATTCCGTGAGTCTAAAAAAGCAAAAAACAAAAAATGTCCGTCCGTCTGTCTGGATCTCTATTGGTCTGTACCCATGCTATTTCGAGAACGGTTTGTTCTATTTAGAATTTTTTTGCCAATCTGTTTCTATGGTCAAGGCCGAGATTTGAAAAGCTTTTGGAACCTGTACGTCAATAGGGTCGGGTACCTGCCATACTAATTGACCCGAAATACCTGGTTATAGAAATATTTATACCAATTTTTTATATGTATATGCTGGTTTGACTTTGAATATTGAGTTGGCATTGAGTTTGGGGTTGAGTTGAAGGTTAAGTCAGGGATCAATTTGCGGGTTGAGTTGAAGTCTAGTTGGACTTTAATTGGGGTTGGATTAAGATATAGTGAGCAGTTGGCTAATTTTTATATATTCTGGTTTGAGGATTGAATTGAAAGAGAGTTTGCGTTTGGGTAAAGGGTTGAGTTGGAGGCCGTTTGCGGGTTGAATTGGGGTTGAGTTGGGTTGGATTAGTGTTTGGTGAGCAGTTGAGCAATCTATATAAGTGAGTGTTTGTATGTATGTACAACATATTTGTATGATTTTTAGATTTAGTTTTGGAATATGGCCAAGTATGAGGGAACTTGCCTATTTCTCAACCAATTGTGCATTGGAAATGTGATTCTAAAATGATTTTTGGAAATTTGGGTTGTGCATTGGAAATGTGATTCTAAAATGATTTTTGGAAGAAGTTCTGGAATATGGCCAAGTACGATGGAACTTGCCTATTTCTCAACCGAATATGATGAAATTTGACATGTGGGTTGGAAATTGGATTTTAAAATGATTTATGAATTGAATTAATGAAGACCGAAGTTCTGATCACCTTATGAGGTTTCAGCCCTTTATAGTTTACTAAACATTTTAAACGCAAACTTAAATATTATAATTGCTAAATTTAGCATGTACTAATTGGTACTAAATTTTTTATATTTTTTTAAAATTTATAACACTTTCAGAACTGCTTCTAGCCTAGTTAGGTCAAAACCTCAAATGATAGAAACGAAGAACTAGTTATGAAAAAATAGACTTTTTTTCCTATTACGAATGTCGAATGCTATGATCTTTCAAGTATTCTTTTACCAATTCTAGTAAAATGTGACCATCGGAAGAACGTTATTGAAACGGAAACTAAATCGAGCTATTTTAAGACACAACAAAATGTGACAAATATCCTCAGGAAAGAGTTCCTGGTCATTCTTCTCTTACACATTTTCTGGTAATTACCTTAATAAAATAAGGTAATTTTCATAAAACAAATAAAAGAAAAGGAAAAAGAAAACCGATATGCCTACAACAAACAGATACAGATTAGTTTTGTCGAGGGCAATAAAATATTCAAAAATAGCAGCTAACTGGAATCCCCATCATTTGCTTTCCAAATTTTTTCTTACTCGAGGCCCCCTAAAATAACAGCCAATGCTCGCCAAAAATTGTATTCAATATTATTTTGCTCATTCAGAAGAACTCGTTTACTTTCTTGAAGATAGCTAACCCTCTCGTTGTAAATCCTCGTGAATGTGCAAATATTAAAAAAAAAAACATTAACTTTGCCTAATTTGTAATATTAGGCGGACTGAGAAAGGATTGAACAAAATCTCGAAAAATCTCGAAAGACACAATCTCGAGGAAGGTGTCGACACATTAAAATATGGTTTGAATAAAATTTCCATAGTCAGTTTTAAAAATCTGGAAAGAAAAAACTCGAATTAGACAAAAATTTAAAAAAAAAAAAAAAGAACTCGAAAGAAGACGCATTCTCGAGAAGTCTCGAGACATTAAGATATGGTTCCGATATTTTATAAAAAGTTGTTGTTTATAAAGGTTTGGATTGGACAAAAAGTCGAAAATCGATTCTAAAAATCTCTAAAGACTCTCTTGGAAAAAATTTAAAAAAAAAAAAAAAAAGCTCGAGGGAAAGTCTCGACTAATTAAAATATCGTTTCGAGCTTTTATAAAATGTTGTTGTTTATAAAGGTCTGGATTGGACAAAAAGTCGAAAATCGATTAAATCTAGAAAGAAAAAAACCCGAATTAGATAAAATTAAAAAAAAACTTGTAGCACAATCTCGAGAAAAGTGTCGCCACATTAAAATATGGTTTTGACCTTTTATAAAATGTGGTTGTTTATAAAGGTCTGGATTGGAGAAAAAGTCGAAAATTGGTTTTAAAACTCTCGAAGGATTAAAACTCGAATTGGACAAAATTAAAAAAAACGATTGTGCAATCTCGAGAAAAGTGTCGCCACATTAAAATAAGGTTTGAACAAAATCTCGAAAATCAGTTTAAAAAATCTTAAAAGAAAAAGCTCGGATTGAAAGAAAGAGAGAAGGTTTCGACTAATTAAAATATGATTTTGAGCTTTTATAAAATGTTGTTGTTTATAGAGGTCTGGATTGGACAAAATGTCGAAAACCGATTTTAAAAATATCGAAAGAAAAAAACTCGAATTGGACAAAATTAAAAAAAAACTCGAAAGCACAATTATTGAGAAAAGTCTCGACACATTAAAATAAGGTTTGAACAAAATTTAGAAAATTGGTTTAAAAAATCTCAAAAGAAAAAACTCAAATTGGACAAAATTTAAAAAAAAAAAAGAAACTCGAAAGACTCAATCTCGAGAAAACTCCCGACATATTGAAATATGGTTTCAAGATTTTATAAGGGTTGGTCATGAAATTTCGACGATCATTATATCGAAATCAAAAACTCTGAAATAAAATCTCGAATTTGAAAATAACGAATCTCAAAATATCAAAATTTTGAAATATCGAATTCAAATTCACAAATATTATTAAAATCCATAAAATTAAATTTGTCATAATGAATGTATATATCACTTCAGTAGTTAAGTGCTACAAACACATTTAGTCGTTTTGGAGGTAGGTCTGCCATTATTTGTTGTGACCTTCTAATGTCAAATTGACTAAAATGCATTTGTGCCACTTAAAAACTTGGATCACAATATGATATAAAAGCGACTTTGGAATTCCGTCTAGCTCCGAAATTTGTAATTTAGCAATTGAAAATTAGTAGAAAGATTCATTTATGTTTAAATTAGTTTTAAATTTAAATTTGAATTCTCTTTTAAACTGAAACTTAGTGGGTTACTTAGTTTTGAGATATTAGCGTTCGATATTTTGAGTAATTCGATATTTTGTGTAGTGAGATTTCAAGACTAACCCATTTTAAAAAAGTATGTATAAAGGCCTGGATTGGACAAAATCTCGGAAACCGATTTTAAAAATTTCAAATTGGAGTAAATTTTGAAAAAAAAACTTTAAAGACGCAAACTCGAAAAAATTTCGACATATTAAAATATCGTTTTGGATTTTACAAAATGTTGTTGTTTATAAAGGTCTGGAATGGTTGGAATCTCGAAAATCAATTTTAAAAACCTCGGAAGAAAGAAATCGATTTCGACTAAATTTAAAAAAAAAAAAATCTCGAAAGACACAATCACGAAAAAACTCGAAAGACACAAACTAGAAGAAAAATGTCAACACGTTAAAATATTGGGTTGGTGATAAAATTCCGAATTATAAAGATTCGGAAAAAATCAAAAAAAATCAAGTTGCTTAAATATTACAAATTTTTGAAATATTATTTTAATTCGTTTTATACCTTAGAGGATGGGGCTGCCTCCCGCCCAAACCCCGCTTTAACCCATACTTCTTATACAAAGCCGATTTAGCTACTTCCAACCAATTAATAATATCAACATTGGCCCAATAAAATCGGTGGCTCCGCGAATTAAGGTCCTCATGTGCACGCAGAAGGTCGTTTCGCCTTCTTCCTAAGCGCTTTGTTGGGTTTTAGAAGGCGGTTAAAGGGGCTGTTTTCTCCAAGCATTAGAATGGGCTGTTTTCTCCAAGCATGTCGAGAAACCAACATTAATTTTCATTTCTTTCCCAGTTTATTTCCAATTACTTTCTCCACTTTGTTTTTGAGGTAATTCCATTCTTCCCTAGTCTGATTTCACTTTTTAATTTCTACGATTTAAATTGGTTGCCCGAAATCGATGATTACAAAAGAAAAGCCAGGGCAAGTAAGCGAAAATAAATCAAAACACGTCAAATTCACAATGAATAAATGCGCTCGCCTCGCAAATACAGGGGAAACATATTGAAGAAAGCGCCCAAGAACGCCAACCTTTTTCTGCGAAGATATTGCAATCGGTATTGTATTGGATCTTGCAAGTGGATCAAAATACTGCAAAAACTGCTTTATGGCTGTATTTCTTAATCCGAATTGTTTCCTGAATTTTTGTAGGCATCCAAGTTAGTTTTGTAGTGAAAAAGCTTAACTAGAAAAAAGTTTAGTTTATATTGACTAAAGTTCGTATGAACTAGATGGCGTGTTAGAGGAGAAATTGTAGATTTAGGATTTAGATTACCAAATGAAATGTTACTAAGCTACTACGATATTATACCTTGGAGTTTGGCATTTTAATTGAAATTAGATAGTTTCTGTTACGAACAATAAATTACCGTTTTGCGCAATTATCAATAAAAGTGTTTGCCTATTGTTGTGTTGTGCACGACGTCTGCTAAATATAAATCAAGCGATGCTAAGTACAAAAAAATGTGTGGAATATTAATCGAACATAAAATATGAATATTAAGTAAAGCAGACTTTTGTACACGAGCATATTTTCAATGAATTTGCAATTTTTTATTTTATTTTTATATGTGGACGGGTTTGATTTTCGGCTCGGACAGATGATACCAAAATGTGTACTTTACGATAATTTATTACCTTTAATAAAATAAAATAAAAAATGCATCAATCCGACAGAAGATGACAGTTAACAAAAGCGACAAAATCAAATAATCGACTTTAGATTTTGAAATTCTTAGAAAATTTCGTTTTTATTTTTTTGTGTATATAATAGAGTCACTTTTGTTTGCTGTGGCTCTCTTGCGCAGCATCTTAAGAAATGTATAACAAAACAAAGAAGACTGTCTTTAAAAATAATAATCAATTTTATACAGTTAGAAATAAATTAAAAAAATCGATCTTCTCATATATGAACGAGTGTGTGTATGTGTTTATGTGGTTTTGTGTGTTTTTGTAATTTATACTTACAAGTTCTTTTTTTTATCGTTACAGGTTTTCATTTAAGTGGTGTTGTATGGACATATCCACCAAATGGCAACGATACCAATGCAACAAGTTCAAATGGATCAGGCGGTGTTGGTACATTTAGTCTAAGTAATAGTAGTAATAATTTATTGGGTGGAGCTGGCGGTGCAGGTGGCGGTGGAAATGCAGGCGGCGGCGGTGGTGGAGCTGGAGTCGCCGCTGGAGGAGCTGGTGGTGGTGGTGGTGGTGGAAACCATCATCATCATCATCACCAACAGGCGAATCCTCCGCCACAAAATCAACCACTTCCAGCTGGTGGACAACCTCCTGGCGGCCAGCAACCACAAATACAACAGGCGCCATTAAATCAACCGCATCGATCGTCAAGTGAACGAGATGGAGCAAATAATGGCGGTACTTATCCGGCGGAGGAGAATAAAAAGTATAAAGTGTCTGTTAGTTTTGATCGGTAAGTTTTTAATCATTTTGTGTGTGTGTGTGTGTAATATCCGACCAGTGCATTTACTAAAAGGGATCACTAAATTTTCAGATGTAAAATAACATCGGTTACTTGTAGCTGTGATACAAAAGACATATTTTGGTGTCATCATGTTGTTGCGTTGTCGTTGTATCGAATACGAAATGCAGAAACGATAAAACTTCGAGTTCCTATATCAGGTATGTTGTATATAAAATTAAAATTTAACTGATTCAATGTGCAAACACGTGGTTGCACATTGACACACTTTTCACATGACGCCATATTTATTTTTAGAAGTGTAACGATTTATTTTTGGGTTTTCTTTTTTACTTAGTGTAGTATTCTATAAATAGCTATACGAGAAAAACAAATGAAAATCACTAAGGGAATTTCTTTAGGAATTTCTTATGTATTAACATGTTGCCTACCAGGTTTTTTATATTGAAATTTTACACCATAATGGCGTCTTAAATTTATTGAGATGTTGTTCGACTTTATATGCACAATACTATATGTGTGTTCACACTACTAATGAATCATCATAACTACATATTTAATAACTACAATTTATTTTTATAAAAAATAAAGATATAATAATAACGTTATTAAAAATGGCGTAAAATAATAACGATAAAATATAAAAAAACAAAAAAAAAATAAAAAATAAATGGATATCCACCATAAATTAAAGTTGTTGGTGTTCTATAATCGTATAAAAAGAAAACGATGGTATCATCAAGAATTATTTCTTTCTGCACTGAATTTTGTCTTGAATAAGCAGTTATGGTATTTATCGTTTTCATAAAGCGGAAAAGTCGTTTGAAGTCGTTGAATATTTGTAACCCATTCGGGAGAAATGTGAATTTTTTTTTTATATCGCTGAATGAGGCAGAGACAATTTGGTATACCGGTAATATTAGTTTGAAAGCTCGTAAATTTTAACAACTTAGTGTATAGTAGGAGACACGAAGTATTATAAAATAATATAAAGATACCGAAATTTTGGCGTAAAATTTTTCAAAATTTAAAACTAAAACTTAAGCATTTCTGATATTCAGTCAATTGATAGTTTTTCTTGTTTACTTTGTTTGCCAATTTGGCATCGTTCCGATTTTCCGCTGCCTCGTAAAACTGCTATGATCGTTTCCATCCATTAGCTTCCATCTTAATTTTTTTATTTCATTTGTTTTCTTTGAATTGTACATTCATTTGGTTTGAATAAATTTAGATTTAGATTTTAACCAGCAGTTTGCAAAATTGTTTACAGTTATTAGCATAAATTAGTATAAGTGAATTTTTGATAAAGATCAGTTGAATCAAAATGTGAATGAGGTACTTGAATTCCGTCAAAATTGATAAGCCGTTTTTAACCAAAATCGGAGACGTAAAATGCAGGTAAAAAATCAAGGCATTAGCGGGAAGTTACCATCTTTAATATAACAACTTTCCTGACTGAAGGAAATGACATCCAAACTAGCTAAGTCGAAAGAGGTCTTTGGCCGCACACTTGGATATCCAAAATTTCAACCTGTCAAATCCGCACCATCCAAATCAATGGGTGCAAAAGTTATTGATAATCCAATAAGGTGCCCGTAATGTTTTAAAGTTCTTGTATTTTTAATATTATGTTGTGGAACGGAAAGGGATTATAAAATGATTTTTGGATAAGGTTCTGGTATATGGCCAATTAGGAAGAGGAAGAGCGGAAGTTCTGGAATAAGGAGAATTCGAAAGGACCTCATAAACGATTAAGATATAACCGAGTTCCTTCCGGTTTGGCCAAATTGAGCAATTTCATTCCACTTTTAAATTTCCACACGCTGAAGAATATAAGTATAAAGCCCTTCAAAATTCCTTTTTTTAATGTTATAACATTTCTTCTTATTTCAAATTTAGAAATGTCATCAATGATTTTAGAAGAACAATTCTTAGAATAGAAGAAAACGTTTTTGATAATAAAATTACTCAAATTATTAATTATTAATTCTGCGTGCTTTCGAAGATCATATTCGAGTCGTCCACAATGGTGTATGATTCTACGCTTATCAATCAAAAGAATAGAAAGGATAAAGCGTACGAGCGGCGAATGAAGGTTAAAAAAGCAGAAATGAATATTAGACTCTTCTAAAATGTCAACCCTACGAGGAGCTTACGGTTATTATTGTTCAAAACTCGGATGTATTGGTTTACGCAGACGATTTTTAAAATATTCAAGATAATAAAGAATACGGACAATAATAATGTTTTGTTACTTCAAAGTGGCACAGACAGAGTTACTAACTGGTGTGAACTCAATCGATTGTGATTGAATAAAAATAAGTGTAAGATTATGTCATTAGGCCGTAAGAAGAAACCTTCTGAAATCAAATGTCACATCAACAACATATCACTTCCTAGAATTAATGAGTTTGTAAGGTTTAGCTGTAACTAGCAGAGATTTCCAGTAGGTATTTAAAATATTAGTAGTCGTGAAATTACCGACTTCAGAGAACGATAGTTTGAAAATCATTTTAGAACCCCATTTCCATCGCATAGGTTGAATTTCATCAAAATCGGTTAAAAAGTAGTCAAGTTTCGTCTTAAATGGCTTTATTCTAGAACTTCATGTGTAACCCAATTTCTAAAATATAAAGGCCCCCTAGTTGAAGTCATAAACCTTAACTCAGTCGCCAAATTAACTCCAGATCAACTTTCAAATCAGCCCTTAACCTAACCCCAAATCAAACCTTAAATAATTCCTCAACCGAACAACTCACTTAGACCCAATGCAAGCTAACTCAACTTCTCAACCCTAACAACTCTGCTCACCTAATGGCCAACCTAACCCCAAAATCAACTCAATTGGAAAGCTAAATGCGTGTATGAACTCAACTCTAATCTGACATCCTACTAAACCCTAAACTCAACCCCAAATTAATCCCTAACCGAACTTCTCACTCAAATCGTACTTAATTTAAACCCAAACCCTATTCACCATCATACCATAAAAGCAACGTTATAATCTTACTAGTATAAGTACCATCATACTATCGTAACCTTTAGCAATCATTCCAACATACCAGTATTCCATTACTCCATCATACCATCATGAGACTGTACCATTGAACCATCGTACCATAGTAACGTCGAACCATCACACCATCATACCATGTTATAGATGGGATATATTACCATCAATCAACTATTCCTTCATACCATTATAACATCGTAACATCGTACCATCATACCACTATATAATCATACCATCTTACTATCAGACATGATACCATCATATCATCCAACCGTCATACCATTATACCGTCATAACATCATACTATCATACCATCATTCTAGAATACAATATCGTCACACAATCTTGCCATCAAATGATTTTTTCGGCTTTTTATAGGCAAATATATTGTAACGGTGACACCTAGTGTGTAATAGAATAAGTTAAAATTAATAGCTCAATGTTTTACTGTATAAAATGGAATTTTCCATGATAAAATTGTTCTAAATGTTTCTACACTATTCTTACTGGAAAAGTCAAGAACGAGATCGAATTGGATTATTAGTATTTGGTAAGCGATAGTGAAGTGACTAAAAAGAAATTAAAAAGTGATTTAAAAAGTGTTTTTGTGCGAAATAAAAAGTAAAAGTGATCAGAAAAATTGTGCGAATAATTTATATAAAGGGATTATGTGAATTCTCATTAATAAATTGTGTTGTAATAATTTTTGTGCTACGAATTTATACGAATTTATTTATTTAGCACAAAAATTATTACAACATAATTTATTAATGATAATTCACAAAATCACTTTATATAAATTATTCGCACAATTTTTCTGATCACTTTTACTTTTTATTTCGCACAAAAACACTTTTTAAATCACTTTTTAATTTCTTTTTAGCCTCTTCACTATCGCTTACCAAATACTAATAATCCAATTCGATCTCGTTCTTGACTTTTCCAGTAAGAATAGTGTAGAAACATTTAGAACATTTTTATTATGGAATATTCCATTTTAGAACAGTAAAACATTAAGCTATTAATTTAACTTGTTCTATTACAATCTAGGTGTCACCGTCACAATATTGTTCATGATTTTCCATTTGGTAAATCAGAAAAATAAAGAGGCCAATCGCTCATAATATATCTACTGAAAAAAGTAGAAATATCAATCCCCCACCGCCCCCCTCCCCGCCCCTCTACTTTAGCCCAAGAGTTATACCAATGTAGTACTTTTCAAAAATGACAACCCTCCTTGAGTTCCTATCTTGGTAGTTTGGTTTCGTACTGAAAAGTTGGTCTACTCATCAGGTAGCTACGACCAAACTACAAAAATACACTTCTCGCCATTAAATGTAAATGGCGAGAATTGTATTTTTATAGTTTGGTCGTAGCTACCTGACGAGTAGGCCAACTTCTCAGTACGAAACCAAACTACCAACATAGGAACTCAAGGAGGGTCCTCATTTTTGAAGAGTAACTCATTGGCCTTTTTATATTTCTGATTTACCAAATCGAAAATATTGGGAATGTCATGAATAATTAATATATTTGTCTATAAAAAGCCGATAAAATCAATTGACTACAGACACACCATTATACCATTATACTATCATAACATCACACCATCGTACCATCTTTTATACCATCTTACTATGATAATAACATACCATCGAACTGTTATACCATCATTCTATCATAACATCATACCATCACCATCACCACCACCATTACCGTTGCAATCACCATTCCCATCACAATCACCATCATTCATTTGGATATACTGCATATACATACAAACACTCACTTTTATTGGGTGTGTTTTATGTTCCAGGTTGATTTTGTTTGGCCGCCATTTTGGTTTGGATGACCTTTGTTAGTTGGCATTTGACAGTTACAGAGAGTAGCCGAGCAAATAGCAGAGTAAATTTTCAATGAAGAACATTTCGACTTGGCTGGCTTTGTTAATAAACAGAGTAGCCGCTATTGAGGCACTGAAAACCCTTAACTGATACACCAAAGATCACTAAACCCTCATAAAGTAACGGTATAGTGCGCCATTTGGGTCGGGGCATCATTGGGCCAGAATTATGCCTATAGAACATGTGATTCCAACAAGACGGTGCCTCATCACACACAGCTTGTCTTACAATGCAAATTTTGCGAGAAATTTTTCCCGGCCGAATAATATCAAAAAGTGGTGATACCACCTGGTCCTACGTTTCCCTAATTTGAAAAGGTGTACACCGATAAACCAACCACAACCTCGCTGCTTAAGGACAACATTCGAAACGAAATTGCTGAAATAACACCAGAAGTCTGCGAAAATGTTATGAAAAATGTGCTTTAAAGAGCTCGCCTTTGCGCCACGGCCAGAGGACCACTTGTGCGAACATTTAGGATGATACAGTCTAAAGCATAAAGATGGCAGCACTAGACATTTAACGCTTTTTAAACATTTTTTTCTATCGAAACAAAAACGTAAACCAAAAGCAACCAACACGAATAAAAATGGCAACTGCTTAGATATAATTTGTTTGAATTATTTACGTTTTAAAGATTTCTGCGAAGTGATTGGAATAATAATCAGGAAGAAATACAATCAGGGCTTTTACGAAAATATACAATATTTATTTGAACTAAAATTTAAATAGATTAAAGTTTTGGTAAGAATCGAACTCGATGCTAAAGCGATAAGACGTCGAAAGGCCAACGAACGAAAGGTGAGATGGTTGGCAAAGTAAAGTCAAAGGGCATGCTCATGCTTCTTCATTCGAGGTATGTCGATCGCCAATCATCCGATCGTGCGTCAGCCCGGCGTGTATCAAACTTTGCTTCGCAACAACGGCGTATCGAGGCGATGACAGAAGAGGAATTGACAGTTCATCGTTTGACTCAAATACGTCAAGGTCAAGCTATTCGAGACGAGGCAGTAAATTTCGATGACACCAAAGTTGAAGAGCATTATTGTGGTCCATTTAATGTCATCTGCCAATTTTGTAGAGCAAAACATTATCGCGCTGAACTTCCAACAGATTTCAATTACATCCGCCAAAATCAGCAACATTTGAGATCTGAGCAATATAAAGGACTCGCTTCGAACGATCAAGCTTCGAAGGATCGTTACGTAACATGTCAATATTTGCAAAGTTTGGCGCTCCAGATCTTTTTATAACATTCACTGCAAGTCCAGGTTGGCGTGAGATTGCTGAAAATTTGAGACCTGGCGAGAAATGTTCAGATCGACCAGATTTATTGGCGCAAGTTTTTAAAATCAAACTCAACTCCCTGATTGATGATATTACGAAGGACGGAATTTTTGGAATATCCATTGCAAACGTTTATACCATTGAATTCCAAAAGCGAGGCCTTCCTCACGCACATATTCTGGTGATCTTAAGAGCTGAAGAAAAATTTAGAACAGTCCAAAGAATCGATTAATTTATCAGTGCTGAAGTTCCATCAGAAACGAGGCCAGTTCCATCAGAAAGTGGTCTTAGGTATCCAAACTCGCCTTGCATGAAGGACGGTCAATGCTCAAAACGATTTCCAAAATGCTTCAATGATGTCACCCTTCTAAATGTCAATGGTTATCCATCGTATAGACGTCGCGCTAATGTGCAGGTTTCGGTTAGAGGTGAACGCATATACAATCGGTTCATCATTCCATACAACCCTTACTTATTAATGAAGTGCAACGCACACATAAATGTAGAAGTCGTTACATCTCTTCGATTTGTAAAGTACATTTACAAATATATATTTAAGGGATTCGATTAACTAACTTTATTGATTACCGTTATGTCAGCGCTTCGGAAGCAATTGGCGTTTGAGAGAATCAAAAATGCACGATCGCTCACATGCCATCATAAGGCTCGCAGTTCACCTGCCAAATCAGCAACAAATTACCTTCGAGGCAGGACACGGAAGAAGATGCATTGCTCGCAGCTCAAACGAACAAGACTAAATTGGAGACTTAGTTTGAATTGAACACTATATCTTTACACGGATATCCCATATAATTATGTTTATGTGCGTGATAAATGGAATAAGCGGCAAAGAGGCGCCAGAAAAATTGTTTCCCGCATGTACATATACGGTGAGTGTCAAAGACAGAGAGCGTTTCTACTTACGAATTCTACTTCTTCATGTGCCTGGTGCAATCAACTTCGAATCCTTAAGAAGAGATAATGATGTAGAGGACTGCTTGAATCAGACGACGAGTGGAAGCATTGTTTAACTGATGGTGGTACTTACTTGATGCCTAAAGAATTGCGTGAAATGTTCACATACATATGCATATTTTGTCAACCTGCTCAGCCTCTCAAATTTTGGCAAGCCCATTTAGATAATTTGACACTTGACTATATGCATTCTTACGATAAAGCTTCTTCAATTAACAAGGCGCTTCATGATGGAATGTCGTGTTCAACTGTTGGATTGCCAGTGGCGCAAGGAAATCCTCTCGAAGAAGAAGTCTATGATCAAGCTGAAGAAGGTCGACAAACAAATCAACACATCGAGAAGCTCAATGAGGCCCAAACCAATGCATTTACCAAGATAAAGGTAGCACTAGAGAACATGCATGAAAAGCAGACGCTGTTTTATCTTGACGGTCCCGGTGGCTCAGGAAAGACATTCCTCTACACAACACTGTAGGCCTACTTCAGAGGCAAAGGCAAAATCGTTTTGCCATTCGCAACAACGGGAATTCATCCCGAGATATCCCGCGTGGCGGAAAAGTTTTTGTTGTCGGTGGCGACTTTCATCAGACATTGCCAGTAGTGCCAAGAGGAACGCGCACAGAAATCATTGAGTGTTGTATTAAATCTAGCCCGTTGGGCTAGATTTAATACAACATTCAATGACTGTTGGATGTGGGATCTGGAAGTTTATCTCAAATAACAGGAATTTTTCAAGAAGACGTCATTCAAATTTCAAATGGAATGATCACAAGTCAGGATTTGATCCTGATTTGGTTGATAGACAGGTGTTACGTCAATGTTGGATTGAATGTCATGGGGTTGAAACACTGTTGCTAGGTGTTGAGCAAAGAGTTACGCTTTTTCTTTATCATGTCGAACCCAATTGCCTTGAGCATTTCTTATAGGTGGTACTCGAACTACAGGTCGTTGAAATTTTCTGGTTGCTTTCCATAACGAGTAGTCCTTATCCATTTCTGGACCTAGCCCGCTTAAGTAGTTGTCGAAGCAATCCTGTTTGAAGCTTTTGATTAGCCTATTGACTTTGTTACTTATTCGAATGAAGGTGATTTGTCAGCGGGATTTCTGGTGAGATGCCATATTCTCCTTGCCTTTCTCCTTCCCTTGATTTGTTCCCTGATTTCAGCCGGGTATTTGACTTCAATCTCCGCTTTGTCCTTTTAATTCTGGAGTAGCTAGTCTGGCGGCCATACGAGTGTATTCAATGAAATTGTTTGTTTGTTGTTCCAATTCTTCATTAATTCAACTAGCTCTTCCAGTTTTTCTCTGAAGAGATCCCAATCCGTGAATCTATTAGTAAGGTTTTGCTTTTTATTTTTCTTGATGACTATAGCGCTTACTGACAACAGTACAGGAATGCGTTAATTCCTTCGACTCTAGTGCAACTGGATGAAATACCTTTTATGATGAAGAAATAAAGCAGATCTGGTATTTTTCCTGCATCCGTTGGCCAATACGTTGGCCCCCTTGGAGACAGATATTCACATTTGTTTTCATGAATGGCATTGAACAAAGCATTTCCTTTCCTATGAGAAATTAGCCTGGAACCCCAAGCTGTATGTTTTATATTATAGTCCCCTCCACTAATAAATATTGGACCGAGCTTATTAAAGACGTTATTAAATTGTAACTTCGTTGGTGTATGCCGTGGAGGACAGTATGCTGCCGCAATATTTAGATCTGCGCCATTATATTGGATTGAGATAACAGTTGCTTGCATGTAGCTTTCTCGAATATTGATATTATTTTTAATTAGTACAGCTGAACCACCTCTGGCTCTTTCATTAGGATGCGTTGTCCAGTAGGAATTAAATCCCTTTATTTTGAAAAAGCTTTTGTTGGAGAAGTGCGTTTCTGAAATAAGTGCAATATCTATGTTGTTTGTATGGAGAAATATTTCCAGTTCTTGGGCTCGTTGGTTGAGTCCATTAGCGTTCCAAGTTACAATGCGTAGGAACGAGTTAATCATTTGTTTGTATGCTGACTTTTTTTGCTAGGCAGATAGTAATTAATTTCTAGTTTTGCACCCTTTCTGTTAAGTGACCAAATGTCTGTTGAATTTGACTAAGCTTTTTAATAATTTCAAAGTTATTAGACTCGTTATTAACTTCTATGTGTTTATTGTTTTGGTTTGATTCATCAGCAGATAATTTGGTGATTTGCGCATAGGATAATCCAACTGTGGATAGTGTTATTGTTGTTTGTGGTTTAGCAGCTTTGGTTTGTAATCGCTGTACTACTCTTGTTCTATTATTCTGTTGACTTTTAATTTTGTTCTGATATACACAGCATCCTTTATAATTTGCAGTATGTCCTTGTTCTTGACAAAGAGCACATGAAGGCGCGATATCTGGTTGTTTTTTGCATTTTGTCGTGTGATGATCTCCAGCACACTTAACGCATTTGGTTTGACGATAGCAAAAACTCTTGGTATGTCCAAGTTGTTGACAATTCGTACATTGTGGAATGTCCCTTGTCTTGTTAGGTGGCTCAATTTTAACTATACAGTACGCAAGTTTCTTAATGTTGTATACTTCTTTATTGTTGTCTTTTTGTTTTAAGTCGATGTAAAACAATGGAAAGTGTTTCCTGTCTTTTACACCATTAGTTGTGACCATTTTGTATATGTTAGTAATACCTGCGACTTTATGTCCTATTTTTTCTAAGTCTGCTTTAATTACATCGTGACTAATGGAAGATGGTAAGCCTCTGCTAGGTGTGATATTCTATTTCTGATTGGTTGCTGGGTTCTTTTTTTAATTCTTCCAGTAATTTTTTGACATTTCTGTAATCATTTTCATTTTGAAATGTAATTTTAATGTCACTATTTGAAAGCGCCTTAAAATTAGTTGATTCACTAGTGGTTTTTATTACTTTTTGTCGAAAAAGTTCGAAATTTTTGATATTGCTCACGTTAATGGGTGGAGGCAGTGGTATTTTTGGGTTTTTCTGTTCAGTGTTATTGATCACAATTTGTGTAGTATTTTTTGGAGGAGTTTTCGTTTTTGTGTGCCTGCGTTCCCTAGCATTTCTGTTATCAGCACCGGAAACTTCTTTTTCCAGTTCTTCCTCATCTGTACAATATTCCTCTTGACTCAGGGCACTGAATCTATTATTCTGTTGAAAAACTGGAAATTGCCGCAGCAATCAGTTGGAATTATTTGAATGTTCATGTTGACTGGATGATGGTTGAATATGGTTGGAAGAAAGATTGTTAACTCGTGCTGAATCCTTAGCTATGCTATTTTTAACCTTTTCTTTTAGTGTTGAGTTTTCTCTCTTAAGTTCAGCAACTTCATTGCTCAGCTGCGCGATTAGTTTCTCCATTTTTTGAAATTTATTTAACAGCTCCTCGCTGTTTATAATATTTGTTGATGCACTCGGCATTTGTTCTGATAATGAAGTTACTTTTTCAGTGGAGATTGCGTTGTTTGCAAATATTTTTTGTATTGGTGATCTAATTGTAATGGAGCCCTTTCCGAATGAAAGTTCTTCCTCGTTACTCTTTTGAGCGTTGATATCGCTTAGCTTATTTTTGGTATCATTAGAATTATGTAGCAATGTTTGGTCCCCCCCTAGAATCCATGGGACCGACCTCCGGAGAGAGTGGATTTTCCTGAACATCAGGTCTGCCACCTAGGGTATTAGGTTAGGTTAGGTTGGAGTGGCTGCTTACGCACACTTAGACCGGTGACGTTCCATTGTGGTACCACAGGATGTATCCCCTTTTACCCCTATTGGAACCATTTCGAGCTACTTATGTAGCGTAAGACGTCCCGCACTTTACTGTTTTCGAGATCCGAGAGGCAGTCCATCTTGAACTTACCTAAGTGTTTGTGCCTTCTGAGAGCCAATGCTGGACACGAGCAAAGGAAGTGGACCAACGTCTCTTCCTCCTCTTCGTCCAAGCAGCTTCTGCAGAAGTCATTAGCCTCCAGACCCAGCCTTCTTGCATGTTCTCCAAAAAGGCAGTGTCCCTGAGAATTCCCACGACCGTTCTTAATTCACGTCTGCGTAAGGATATTAATGCCCTAGTGCGCCCCAAGTCCAGCTTTGGCCAAACTTGTCTTGCAACTCTACAGGTGAGGGTGTTAGACCACCTTTCCCCCGCTGAGGAAAGCGCCTGCTTTCCAAGTGCTTGTCTCAGCGCTGTAATAGGCCTCCCCAGACTTGCCCTTTCCGGTTGCAGCTGGAGAGTCGTACCATGCCTAGCAAGTTCATCTGCCCTGCAGTTCCCCATGACGCCCGCGTGACCTGGGACCCAGACTACCTGGATATTGAAATGCTCACACATCTCATTTAGAGATGAGTGACAACTCAACGCCACCCGTGACGCCAAAGACACCGATTCTAACGACCGGATCGCCGCTTGACTGTCCACATAGATTGTGATATCGCCTGAGGATAGCACATTATGTTTCAACCACGTCATGACCTCCTCAATCGCTACGACTTCAGCTTGGTACACGCTGCAGTAATCAGGGAGACGAATAGAAATGTTTACATTTAATTTGTCACAGAATACTCCAGCTCCTACTTTGCCGTCTAGCTTGGAGCCATCTGTGAAGAATTGCAACGCTTTGGTTTCCGATAACGGTCTATCCCTCCAGGATTCCCTTGAAGGGAAGGAGGTCCGAAATCGCTTCTCGAAGCGTAGAGTAGGTTTAATGTAGTCAAGATTCGCCAGCTCATCCTTCAACGATCTAACAATAGTGGAGTGTCCTATACTAAGACACCTCCTCTGAGAGACGGCTGCAAGTCGTACAGCCGTATTTGCCGCCATCTGTTTGCCAAAATGTCGACCTGAAGAAGGTGCAACATAACCTCTAAGGCACTTGTCGGTGTCGACCTCAATGCCCCGCTAACAAGCATACAGGCTTTTCTTTGCACTCTCTCAATCTTACTTTTATAAGCAACCTTGTCCAGAGCTGGCCACCAAACACCCACCCCGTACATGAGTACAGGTCTCACTACAGCGGTGTAGAGCCGGTGTATCAGCTCTGGCTTCAGACCCCATCTATGACCAATGGCGTTCCTACAGGAGTACAAAGCAATAGTAGCTTTGTTTATTCTCTCCAACATGTTGGGCTTCCAACTAAGCTTACTGTCCAAGATAATGCCCAGATATCTAGCTCTGTCAGTAAAAGCAAGTCTCGTGCCATTTAAGGTAGGAGGGACAACTACCGGGATTTTGTATTTCTTAGTGAAGAGTACCAGCTCTGTCTTGGACGGTTTAATACCAAGTCCACATTTGCCAGTCCATTTCGTAACGATGGTAAGCGCATTCTGCAATACGTCTACAATCGTGCCCAGGAATTTCCCGGTAACAGCTGCGGGGTTCCCCTAGTTACTTGCCTCTTGATGGTGGAGTCCCCCAACTTCGAGCTAACAATCCTGCTTCCCAGCATATAATTGATTAACCCTATCAGAGGAACGTCCACCTCCAAAAATGACAATCCCTCCTTGATTGCCTCCGCTTTCACATTATTAAAGGCACCTTCTATATCCAGGAAAGCCACCAAACAGAATTCCTTCGAACTAATCGATTTCTCAATCGTACACACCAAGGCGTGCAGAGCAGTGTCCACAGATCTACCCTTTGTGTACGCATGCTGAGACGATGCCCACTTCCTGGCACCTATTTTATCTCTGATGTATACATCCATCAGCCTTTCCAAGGTTTTCAAAAGAAAGGATGATAGAGTTATTGGTCTTAGGTCCTTAGGATAGACATGTGAGCTTTTACCCGCTTTCGGTATAAACACCACATTGACCTCCGTCCAGTACCTAGGAATATAGCCCAGCTTCAAACATCCTTTGAATATAGCTTCCAGGTAGGGAAGAATAATTACTGAGTTGTTTTGAAGTTCAGCTGGTATAATTTGATCCGGACCAGCCGATTTAAATGGTTTAAAACCCCTCAGTGCCCATAAAATCCGTTTTCTGGTTACAATATCCTCTGGGAACACTGACAGTGACTCCTGATGATTGCTACGCACCAACAGGTCTTCAAAGCTCCCTGGGAAGTGTGTCTCGAAGAGAAGCTCCAGAGACTCTCCACTAGAAGCTGTCCAAGATCCGTCCGGTTTTACGAAAAAACTGGGACTAGATGTACTTTTGGAAAGAATCTTTCTAAGACGGGAGGTTTCGGATACTTCTTCCATTTTATCACAGAAGATTCTCCAAGACCTCCTTTGTGCCTTTCTTAGTTCTTTCTTATAAATTCCGAGTTTCTCCTTATAGGAGTCCCAATCCTGAGCCTCTCTTGTATTTTTGGCTCTATTAAAGGCTGTCCTACAAGCCTTCCGATAGGCTCCCAGTTCCCTGGACCACCATACCGGTTTTTGTCTACCCTTAGGCTTAGCCAGTGGGCAGGCAGCACGAAAGGATCTGTTGCATGCGCTAGTAACGCTAGCCACCATGTCCTCCAGCTCCCCAACGGTCGTCGGGGGCTCCATATCCCTCGTCGGTAACATTTCCTCCAATAATTCCCCATATTTGCTCCAGTTGGTCCTTCTAAGGTTCCTGAAGGCTTCCCGGGTAGCAGGGTGAATATCGAGGCTATAGGTTAAATATCGATGATCAGAAAAGGAGTGTTCCTTATCCACCCTCCAATTTTTAACCATATGAAGAATATTATTTGAGGCAAGGGTCACGTTTAGAACCTCCTGCCTGTTACTAGTAATAAATGTGGGTTCCCGCCCAATATTACACACTGAAAGGTTAGTACTCATCAAATAATCAAAAAGCGACTCACCTCTTTCATTAATGTCTGTGCTTCCCCAGATAGTGTGATGCGCATTAGCATCAACTCCCAGTACCACACCTACCTTTGATTGTTCCGCTTTACGGATCAGCTCCTCCAGGTTATCCGGAGTAACCTCCTTCTCCCGGTCCATGTAGGCTGAAACTAGCCAGAATCTACAAGTGCCTACTTCGGCTAACTGCAGTAGTGTCACCATTGCTGTATTGAGAGGGAAGGAAAAGATTAATATTATTTTTCCCAAGAATACAAGATCTGATCTTCCCAGACTTACTAGAGGATATAATTTTGTACCCTTTGGTTCTGAGGCCACAGATCCTGTTATTGTTAATCCAAGGTTCTTGGATTAGTATCACATCCTCACCCGAACTAGTCAGCCTGAGGAGTAGAGCTGCCGAAGCAGCCTTAGAATGGTGAAGGTTAATTTGAGTTATCTTAATCATAACCATTTCACCTCTACCTACCTCTATGATAAATTCCTGCTACCGCAGGAATATTAATTCCCGGTATTTTGGGATGCGCCGGATACGCCCGTCTCGCCACCCCTCATACCCTCTGTAGAGGACTTGGCAGTGCCCTCCCGTCTGGCCAGGCTGCCGACATCCTCCTCCATCGGTACACCAGCTCCTTCGCTTATGTGCCCCTCCTCATCCTTCGAGAGAGTCCTTGCCCTACCGAGGTCGCCGGATTCACTCTCCCCCTACCCTCAGCTTCTTCCCCCATGCTGCTGGTACCCCCTTCAGGCCTGGGCGGGTTGCCACCATCCTACGGTTGGCCTCCCGTACGCGCTTTCGCCCCATCCTTCTTATAAACGTTGAGAGTAATTGACCCGAAACCGAAGTCAATTACTCCCTTCGTTTTGTGAAGGAGGGCAAGGGACTCCTTATTTATTACAATGATTGATAATTTCGAGCCCCCCTTGGTCTCCTCCTGCTTGACGATCTTCCAATTTCCGGTCGGAAGATTCGGGTTACTGGCCTGAATGATTTTCAAAGCCCCGTCAGGGCTAGCCGGTTCTGAAGGCAGCCAGACACGTGCCCTCGGCCTGCTGGGAATTTCCTCCCGGCTAACTGCCGAAAGCTTTGCGCCTGGCCACACCTCCCCTACTTTGGCTATATCCTTTTTGTACAGATCCACAGATCTAGAGTCCGAGCATGCAGTCATCTTCACACGCCCTTGATACCATCCCGCATCTCTGCAGGATGGGGGTGGTCCCGGATTTTCACCCAGGACCTTTAAAAAGGCGAGGTTGAGTGCATTATACACCAACCTCCATTTTTCCGCCGTGATGCTTCCATCTTCTTGACTTTCGTCAATGACGGCTAGCATCAATACATGCTCCCTCAGGACCTCGCTGAACAGCTTTGTCCCTGAGTTGGAGCTCGGCTTCTTTTCAGTCACCAACTTGGCCCGCTTGCTGTTGACTACTTCCACCTCGTCCTGGGACCGCTGTCTTTTCGACATATGGTCCCTTTCCGAGCTTCCGCAGCCCACAGTGCTCCTTGCCCAAGCTACTGACGTTCTTTGCTCTTCCGTAAGCTGCCCCTCGGGGGTCGCAGCCCACTTCTCGAGAATTCGGAACGCCGAGCGGCGATTCCGGTATCGCCTTTTCGCCGGAGGAATGTCTCTCGTCCCACTCCCCTGTGCTGCGTTGGTACCGCTAACTCCCGGGACTTGTGCCCTAGAGTCAACCATCTTTGCAACCTTAGAGGCCCCACCCGTCTGGTTCGAGGTACCTCCCTCCGCTGATACCGGCTTTTGAGGAGAGCCGGTGCCCTTTGTTTTTATGTTCGATCTTTCCATTGGATTCCCACGAGTATCGGAGAAATAAAGGTCCGCCTGCGCAGAGATCTATATACGCAGGTAAGGCTAATTACAACTGGAGGTCGCCAGGTATCCAGAGGGCTCCGTTAGCGACTGGGCTTTGTTAAATGGGCCCCAGCCTAGTTGACCATCAGCACGGGTCGCTTAACACCTTAATCCAGCCCATTCGGCTCGCTAGCACCCCGGCCTCCCTGCACCCCCTTCCCTCCGCCCATTCTCTCCCCCATTCACCTAATCACATGGAGAGCCCAATCCAATGGGATCCATTCCATTCACCGGGTCACCCGTTTATAGGGTCCCCCACTCATCACCCGCGGAGACTCCGGAGGTGCAGAGAGGACGTGACGCCCAGTCCGCCGTGGTTATTGGTCGATGGTTTTCTGGCGCCATCTGTTCGCCTTTCCATGCTGGACATCATAGGCACTCAGAATTTAATGAACTGAGGTTAATCACTCCCCAGTTCCCTGAGACTCTCCCACCAGCTGGACTGCGGTTGGGGGCGGCTTATTTAATTCACCGCTAACCTACCTATCGATAGGTCGTCCACTATCCACCACCTGTGACCCCTCCGATAGCTGCAGTACGCCACGGGCACCTAGGGTATTAGTTTCCTTGTTTGTTTTATCCATTGCGTTTTGTTTTTATAGTGTTATTACACTCGCCTCTAGAAGTTCAGCCGTTGTGATACATTAAAAATGCAAAACAAACGTTGCCCAGGTGCTACCACGTGGAGGTAAACTAGAGACAGTTGATGGTTTCTACATAGTTGCAACCTTGGAGTATAAACAAATTTATAATTGGCTATAAACGGTCAACGCCTACCCTATTGAAACACACCCAGCCCCCTTTCTTGTAACCTGCCTACTGCATTCTCTTCTTGAGACTTTTCATAAAACATAAGATATTTCACTTTTTCAGACCAAAAAATAATTTTTTTGGTTCCAATTTTCGAATTTTGGCGCGAAAATGAAAACTGGCCGGTGGATGATTTCAAAAAAACTTTTGTCTTATTCGTTAGACCTTAGAGAACATGATGCCATAAAAAAAATAGAAGTGCAAGCACTTTTGGGTTGAGCCGCATTCAGACGAGCCGTGATATACGTTGAATATTGCGAAATTTGATAATATGTGAAATAGCACCAAGAGGTGTCAGTGTGCCCATAATTAGGATTCCTGTAGTAAAAATTAAAAGTGGTATATACAAATTTCGTCCTAGGACGGGTTAATTACCCCTAGTTTGTAAATATTTGCCGTAACCTAAACAAATAAAAATACAAAAAATGTTTGACTTGCAAAAATTCACTAATAAAAAATGTCGAGCTTGCCTGAAATTCTTCCAATATATTTTGGTCGCACACATTGCTAATTAATTAATTATACTTTAATTTATCTTAAAACAAAGAACACGAGCGGCATACATAGTATGATAAAAGTGTTAAAAAAATAAAAACACGTTAAACACCACCATAAAATATGACAAATAAATATTTTAGGTGAAATTTGTCTTAATAAAAAATTTCCTTCTAACAAAGATGGAATAATTAATTATTTCTGATTGTACAGTAAAACATCCATAACCGAATATACATAAGTATACCTAAAAAAATGACTAAACCATAAATCACAATATGTTAATACAAATAATGTGTGCTTAATCAGTTTTCCGAACTAAGATAATCAGTTTCTCGCAATCTGTTTGCCAAAACCAACAAAACTATTTAAAATAATTTACTGTTTTGATTGGTTTGTTGTCGCATCACGGCGCCGCTTATACACCACCATCATCATCATCATCATCATCATCACATCATCAACTGTAATTTTTTAGATCATATTCGATGATCAGTTTTATGACAACCGGTTGGTTATCTTATGTGTGTTGTTAGTAAAATATGCTGACTGGCTGCGGATAATTTATTGTAATGTACGACGATCGATCAAATTTGAAAAAGAAAAGAAAAAAAATTATTTGAAAACCACATATTGGATCATTAATTTTTGTACGATTATTAATTAAACCTTTCGGGAAATGATGACCGTTATTAGTTAATTTTGTTATAAACCCGTTCGAAAAGGGTTAAAAAAATAAGTAAGACAACAAGAAATTTAAAAGAAAACGTTAATAAACCCGCGGTGTCGCATTTTACTGTCTTATAATAAAAAAAATTATAATAAAATACAAAATGTATGAAAGTGAAGAAGTTTTTGTTGTTGTTTCGATTCGACCACATATTAGAAAATATTAGAATAATCTAATAAAAAAATTAAATAAAAAAATAAATAAAACGATGAACAGGAAATAATGTAATCTTAAAAGAAATACATAACGAAAAATGACGAAGACGCTGTTAACCAAATAGAACAAACATTTTAACTTCAGAGTCATAAAAATTTCGGTTTGGTTTTTATATAATATATGTAGCGTTTTTAAGATGAAGGCTGGCTCGATCATTATGGTTGTGCTTGTGGTCGTCGTCATATATAGGATATAACCAATTAATTGAATATGGTCTCACTACACAGTTTGTGTTGTGCCTGTATTGTATTGAGAGGAATTATATTGCTAATAAACTTATCTGAGATCTTAACGATTTGGAATTTTTTTTTTTTTTTTTGAAAATTGATTGGAATTTTTATTGGAAGCAATATTTGTATGTATACGTTCATAAGAAAAAATGAGTTTGGAATATATCCAAAATATAAATTAATGAACCTGAAAAAAATCTGGCAATTGAAAATAAATATTACTGCTGTGCGCCTTTTCGACTACTTGACTGCGTATGTATTCAAATAATCGGTTGGAACAAAAAACCGATAACCGCGCATACATGATAAATTTGACATTTCCATATAGCATCTTGTAGCGTTTTAAACAAAATTTCGCATTATATTACGACGTATATATCACAAATTCAACCGTAATTTGATTTTTATTCGCCATTCCTAACTAAAATGTTAAATGTATTGTAAGTACATTTCTAAAGGCAGCGTTGAGCTTTCTGTTGTGGTAATAAAACCTCTTATTCATATCAAATACCGATGAATTTAACGATTTTCAGTTTAGCGTAACCAACATTAAATTGTTTCCTATTAATTAAAAATTAACGATTCGTGAATAGTTAAGCCTCTTTTATTCGTTATGCACCTATTCGTTTTGCTTCTATTCGTTTCAGTGTCTTTTGAAATCAAAATTGGCTATTTTCCTTTAAATCACCGAGAACTTTATTTTGTTTTGTGTAACCAAATGAAATGGCCTTTATAAAGCCAAAACGGACATTTAAAAATGGAATTGCGTTAATGTGGTGATTAATTTTAACAAAATTGATTGATTGCTATTTTTTCGTTTTGGGACAAAACGCAAAAAAAACATAACTGTAAAAAAATAATAATTATTGGGAGAACAAATAAGTTTCCATCGTATTTTTTTCTAAAGTAGGCTTTATTGCGAAATAATAGTGACAGATAAATTATTCAACGCATTTTTTGGTGTCCTCATAGGAAGTGAAGTACTGCGGGTAGGGTATAGGAGTTCTGATTTCAGTGTTTCCAAGTAATTTTTAACTGGTCTCGCAACATGAGGTCGAGGGGTTATTTTTCTGAAGAATCACCTTGCCTGCGGTCTTCGGCTCAAACGCATTAATTGGAGTCGGTAGCGTCCCCAGTAACACCCAGCCGGGCCTGAATTGTTTTCGACTTTGACTATGTTTTTTATGGACTGTATTTCCACTAAAATCCAATAATCTTTTTTTTTGTTTTTCTTTTAATAAAAATGCGCCTATTCAGCGTAACTTATTCAAAACCATAAGTCTCAATCAACCGTTTATTTCAACACATACTAGATTGAGATTTTTACATACATAATTTTTAGTACCAAGCATTTTAATATTTTCATGCAACACCACTCGACATTCTCCCCGCCTTGGAAAGGTTAAGCCTTTACCAACTATTAATTCAAAATTTATACACAAACTTAGACTACTATAAGATAACAATTATCAATGCAAAAAACTTTTTTTTGTCTATTACTATTTTAGTCATTCGATTAACTGGTAATTTACACACCTTCGTTATGGCTCTCTCCACTTTGCCATTTGGTGTTCTGAGTACTACCACTCGAATTCTGTTGTCTCGTTCTGGTATTGTCTTTTCCACTCGACCCATTAGCCATTTTGAGCTTGATATATTGTCTTCATGAATTAAGGCGAGGTCATCTATTTTTAAATTTTCACGTTCGAACTTCCATTTGGTTTTTTGTTGTAGAGTGTGCAAATATTCTCTGGAAAACCTTTTCCAGAAATGATGCACCAACTCACCAACTGAGCTTTTGTTTCCAATACGCTAGCCTATTACTTGATAAGTTTGTGACATCCACCTCTAAAATTGTATTAATTGGACCCCCTGTTGTGAAATGCCCAGGTGTTAGTGGCTCTAGATCACGTGGATCACTAGAAAGTGATGAAAGAGTGCGAGAATTAAGAATTCCCTCTATCTCTATAGCCAATGTTTTTAATTGCTCCAAGGTCATTACTTGAACTCCAACTACTTTTTTCATGTGAGATTTAAACATCCAAACTGCTGCCTCCCAGAGGCCTCCAGGGAATGTATTTCCACGTGATGCCTTCATTTGAATAAAATGCTTGCAAGTTTATGTTTGATCCACGAACTAAATTTTCCATCTCTTTGACTTCTCTGTTGGCACCCACGAAATTTCCGGCGTTATCACTATAAATGATTGCATTTCGTCCTCGTCTTGAAAAAAATCGTTTCAAACATTCGATGAAAGATTTGCTCGTTGCGTCCTCGACCAATTCCAAATGGACGGCCTTACTGACGAAGCAAACGAATAGGCAAATATAAACTTTGTTTTGCGTATCTTTTCGCTGTCCCTTATATTTGACTAGAAAAGGACCACAAAAGTCAACTCCGACTATATTAAATGGTCTGGTAGCATTGAAACGATCTGGGGGCAATGATGCCATGATTTGTTCCTCTAACTTTGGTCTAAACTTGAAACAAGAGACACAGCTTCTAATGACTCGCCTAACTGCATCCTTGCCATTAACTATACAGTACTTCATCATGTCGAATAATCAACTTTGTCAGACCATGATCTTTCGGCAAAATCAATTGATGCTTTTGATCGTAATCCAAATTGCTGTTCTCCAGCCTTCCTCCTACTCTAAGCATTCCTTCTCCATCAAAAAATGCCGAAAGACTAATCAATTTACTATTTTCCGGCAACGTTTTATTGTTTAACAGCATTCTAATCTCACCTCTAAAATTACCCTTCTGAACCGTTCGAATGACTGACAATAACGCGGCCTCCAACTCACAAACCTCCAACGAACTAAAATTTTCAATGTTAAAAATATCTATGACTCTTACAGAAACAAAAGATGACTGTTCATTTTTCAATTCAGGCTACTCCTGACTGTTTGCAATATTTATTTTACTAACTGGCCACTTTGACTCATCATCCTCTAAAAACAAGGGACCGTGCCACCAAACATCCAAAAGACCAATCTCGTGAGGTAAAACTCCTCTAGACACCAAGTCTGCAGGATTTGATTTCCCAGCGATATATGTCTGAATCTCATATGTTTACTGCCATCCAAAATCTCGCTAACCCTATTGGCCACATATGTTTTCAAATTGTGGGGTGGAATCTTTAACCAGGACAAGGCAATAGTCGAATCAGACCACAAAACAATCTTTCCAACATTTATCTTGAGAGACGCCACTACATTCTGAACTAAATTGACAAGGAGCAATATTGCAGTCAATTCTAACCTCGGCAAAGAGATCACTTTTAAAGGAGCTACTCTAGACTTACTACATAGGAGATTCATAACTACACTACCATCACTATTTTTGCAACGAAGATATACACAGGCCTCATATGCTTTTTGCGAAGCGTTACTAAAACCGTATGCTTCTATATCACTAACATTTTCAGGAATGACACATCGGTTCAATCTCAAATTATTCAAACATTCCAAACTATCTCTGAAATTAATCCAATCTGCCTTTAAGTTCTCGGGTATGTTAGCATCCCAATCTAGTTTTTCCATCCATAATCTCTGAATTAGAATTTTCGCACTTAAAATTACTGGCCCCAATAGTCCTAATGGATCAAACAATCTACTAATATCAGACAATACCGATCTTTTTGTAATTCTGTTACTGTCATCCAATGGCTGAACCAAAAATGTGAATTCATCACATAAGGGTGACCAGCGTAAGCCCAAAGTTTTAATTTTATCGTTGATATCCAATTCATTGGGATCTCCTCGATTTTTTATTGGAATATGATTTAATAGTTCCTTAGAATTTGAATACCACTAAGCTTAATCTCATCCCTTCTGACGAAAACATTTTAGTTAATTCGTCATACATTGAAATATCTTCCTCTAATGTTTGACAACCCGAAAGTAAATCGTCTAAAAAAAATCAGTCCTTGAAATATTTGACGCTATTGGGCAATTTACTGATTCATCTACAGCTAACTGTTGGATAACACGAGTTGATAAGTAAGGCGCAGATGCCGTTCCATAAGTTACGGTCTGCAACTCGTAAATCCTCAACTCATCACTGGAACTCTCTCGCCAATAAATCCTATGAAACCTTGTATGAGATTGCTCCAACTTCACCATCCTGTACATTTTTTCGATATCACTTGAGAAAGCAATGGCATGCTTCCTGAATCTCAACATCATTGAAAATAAATCCTCCTGAATACCATTAACAAATCGTTCAACGAGTACTGAGACGACGACTTCGCCGAAGCATCAAAAACAACTCGACACTTAGTTGTGGAACTACCAGGACGTAATACAGCCAAATGAGGTATAAAATAACCCGGATCATCATCCACTTCAGTACAAAGCCTCATATGTCCCATTGACTCATATTCTCTCATGAACTCGATAATACTGCATTTTCAATTCCAAATTTTTATTTAATCTTCTTTACAAAACAATGAATCTATGAAAAGCCATATTAGAAGAATTACCCAACAAGCTACTATCCATTTTAAAAGGTAGTTGTACAATCAATGTACCGTCTATATTTCTCTTGTGAGTGTCACCAAAATGCTGCTCACATGCTAATTCCTCAGCTGTTCGAATTTTATTCTTATCATTATAGCAGGACTCCATATCCCAAAACTTTTCTAACAAACTATCCAACCCAGTATCCGTTGTTTTCGGTTTTGATGACAAAAAGAAATTCTGTTTGTCTGAACTACTTTCCAACTTTCCACCAATTACCCAACCAAAGCTCGTATTACGAAACACTGGGAGCTCCTTTGACAATTCTAAACGACCATCTTTCAAAATTTCCCAAAATACTTCACTTCCTAATAATATATCTACAGGTCCAGGTATATTGAAATCTGGGTCGGCCAATACTAAATTAGATGGAACGAACCATCTGGAAATATTGATATATGCTACCAGGAATCTCAAATTCTTACAATAATTATCAACGCTAGAATGAATTGATGCTTCTACTCTATTACAAACATCAGTTTTTGTACCATTAATACAGTGTTATTATCCTTTTCGACTTTAATTCCCAATTTTTTGACCAAGTCCATAGATAAAAAATTGTTATGAGAGGCTGAATCCAAGAGAGCTCTACATTGAATATACTTCTGATTAGAGTCTTTTATCAAAATCATAGCAGTGGTTAAAACGACCTGTTTGTGCACAATTTCTTTGCACAAATATGTATAACTATTTTGAGCAGAATCAGCCTTTGTACTATCGATATCTCTATTATTATCCGTACTACTACTAGGGTGTTTTCTATTTGTTTCGTTTGACGTTTTGTGATTTCGACTATTCATTCTCATATGAAGTAATGTGTGATGTTTATAACCACAAATTTCACATTTTTTTGCTTGACAAGTTCTAACTAAATGACTGTCGCTCAAACAATTCAAACATCTACCTAAAGATCGTACCATAAAGAAGACCATACCTTTCCTCAGGACGTAAATTCATAAACTGAACACAATTTTCTAAAGAATGACTACCACTACACATCAAACAAATCATTTTTGTATTTACTTCATTCGGCCTTGAAACCGACATGAAAGTTTTAGAAGATTTAGACATTTATCCTTGACCCACCATATTTTGTTTAGGTCTATTGGAACGACGATTATTTTCCACTACATTCAAAGCCCTACAACGGGATTGCAAAAATTCAGAAAGTTCCTTCCAAGTACGGAGCTTTTTTTTATAAAGTTGGGATTACCAGGCCTTTCGAACATCATCATCTAACCTATAAGTAACAATATGAACTATCATCATATCCCACTGATCAACATTCTGCTTTAGCTTTTGTAATGCACGCAAATTGAGCTCAGTGCGATCAATCAGATTTTGCATATCTGTACCAGATGATTTATTGACGTACTGTAACTTAAATAATTCACTAATGTGTTTCTCTACCAAAGCATGGGTATCATCGAATCTATCTACCAAAGCCTTCCAGGCGATATCAAAGCCATCACCAGAAAAATCGATTTTATCAATAATCTCTTTGGCCTTTCCAACAACAAACATATCTAAATACCACATTTTTTGTATCTTTGAATTTATTTGATGATTATCTATAATGATTTTCTCAAAAGAATCCCGAAATCTTAACCAGTCATCTAATTTTCCATCAAATACGGGTATTCTAATCTCTGGCAATTTTGCCTTAGAAGAAAGACCACCTGCACTGTCACCATTCCCTGAAGCCGCATCATCACCCAAACCTAATTTATCACCTGTATTACTCACTACTTTATTAATACTTAAAATCACTTCAAATTTACCCTTTACATCATAAAATTCACGCTCGAATGATTCGAAATCCGTATTAAATTCCTCCTCATTTTCTTCGAACTCGGGATCATCAACCGATGAACAAAGCCCAGAATAAATTTCAGAATATTCATTTAACAAAAGCTTTAAATTTTCATATCTAGCACTAACTTTGCTTAAATTTCCTATTTCATCAGGATTTTTTATAAACTTTAATTGCAACGTGAGTTTCCTCTTAACGGTTGCTCTTTTAACTTTCCATGATTCAATTGTTGCCATTTTTTGCCAAATTATATTATTACACACAAAAGCTCAATATCTATATATCTCAAAACTAAATACCTTTACTTTTGTTGCCAAAAAATATTGAAATTGATGAATCAAACTACAAAATGATCAAGTATCCAATTTGTCTATTTTAAATTCCAACTATTTACATTGTAGTGGACCAAATATGGACGTCTTCTTTTATAGATGAAACTTTTCTTCTCCAAACCAAATCAAACAAATTCCACCAGATTGCTACTATAAATATCTGGCTCGAGCTGGACCATGAATTGTCTTTGACTTTGACTATGTTTTTTATGGACTGTATTTCCACTAAAATCCAATAATCCTTTTTTTTTGTTTTTCTTTTAATAAAAATGCGCCTATTCAGCGTAACTTATTCAAAACAATAAGCCTCAATCAACCGTTTATTTCAACACATAGTAGATTGAGATTTTTACATACATAATTTTTAGTACCAAGCATTTTAATATTTTCATGCAACACCACTCGACAGGGCCCACCAAATACAGAGCATTAGCTTTGAACCATGGATGTTCGGCTTTGCTGTCAATTTTGAAGCATGTCCGGGCATACCCCATGATCCCCTTTCGGTTTTTGCCACTAATATTTTGGTGTGGTGTTTTTGACAGACGCCTAAGCTTGTCGTATGACGTTTTTGATTTGACATTTACTATTAATTAAACTTATAATTTTATTTTAAATAATTTTAAATCTAGAAAATTTTAGATATTCCAAAAAACCGTGAGAAATTTCAAAAATTATTTGCGATTTTCTATACTATTCTAGCTGATGTAACGGAAAGCCTCGCAAATCGTGATCAATTTTCGACATATTAAATCAATTAAATTGTTATGCAACTCAAAAGAAATGAAACGTTCTAGAAATTTCCGGAAAATATTAAACACTTTGAATAATTTTAGAAAATTCGCAATAATTTCGAAATAATAGCCAGCCGCATTTCTTCACCACACCTAGTGATCCGGATCAGAATCATCAGCAGGACTATTTGGGAATTCGATTCGAATGTGATCGAGTCTTCGATGTATAAGATTCATATTTGATTTGAATAAGAAACAAATTAATCTCATTCAATTCAAATAGGAATCTAACACATCGAAGACTCGATCACGTTCGAATCGAATTCCCAAATATCCCCCCAGATCAATATTTGCATTGAAACGAATAGTCATTTGCAAATAAACTCAAACGTCAATAATTCTAGCTAATCTGAAAATGTTGGTTCTTTTTTTATATTATTCTTTTCAATGTAATACAAGTGTCAATGTCTAATGTCCTGCAATGTCACATAAAACTCGAATAATCTCTCGAATAGATTTGAATAACCTAGAAAAAATGAATGAACCCGAAATATTGAAAGTCTAAAATATTCACGAAAATAACGAAACGCTCGAAAATTGGTAAAAATTCTAAAATTTCGGAGAATCTCCAATAATCTTAAAAATGTCGAAAAAATGGGGAATTTAAAATAAACCCGAGTAATCTCAATTAGAAGCTCGAGAGTCGCTAACAACCCAACAACGTATTTTGACTGTCCAAAATTTATTATGAAAACAATCGTTGAAAAACAACAACATTTCGTAAATTACTTGAGAGGTTTGGTCGACATGGGCGTCTTACTGAGCGTGCATTGGCAAAATTATTGATCGTTTTGAAGAAACTGGTTCAGTGGAAGATCGTAGACCGTATCAACATGTTCATCCAATTCGTACTTCAGGCATCGTTCACAAGAACTAATCATTACGGCGCATTTTGCATGTTGATCTTCATTTGCATCCATACAAAATTCAACTAACTCAAAAATTGAGGATGCTTGAACGAAATGAAGGTTTTTCATCAAAAATCATCTTTAGCGATGAAGCTCATTTTCATCTTAATGGGTATAAGCATAAGCAAAATTGTCGAATTTGGGGAGCGGAGAATCCTCATGTTATTCATCCTCCAAGAGTAACTGTTTGGTGTGGTTTATTGGGCCGTTTTTCTTAGAAAACGAACAGGAAAATACCCTTCCAGTGAATGGGGAACGTTATCGCAACATTTTAACTGTTTTTTGTGACCCAAATTGAATGAATTGCGTGTCAACGAGCTTTGGTTTCAACAAGACGGAGCGACATGCCACGCAAATCGTGCAACAATCCATTTATTGTGAACAAAATTTGCTGATCGCATAATTCCAAGAAATTGTGAAGTTCCTTAGCCACCAAAAAGCCCAGATTTAATACCACTTGTTATTTTTTTGTGCGGTTATTTGAAAGGTAAGGTTTATGCTAATCATCCACAAACAATTAAACAACTTAAAAACAACATTCGAGCTGAAATTGAGGTCATTGAGGTCAAGCCGTGGTGGGCATATGAACGATATTGTTTTTCACACATATGTAAATGGCATAGAACCCCCTTTCATTATCAATAAAAAATTTTGACTTTCCATCCCAAAATGCGTGGTTTATTTACAAATAGAAAAAGGACTAACAGATGGCCGATCCTGTATATACATACAACAATCTCGTGTAATTCGAATTGGCTTTGTGATTCTCTAATCGAACAATCAATGTAAAATAAGCATTTTAGCGATAAATATTTTAAACAAAAATTGTTTAATTTAAAAACTGAGTAATTTTTTTTTTTTAGTTTGAGGTTATTTTCAAGGTCATTTGGAGGTCAACTTTGTTTTTGTAAAAAAAACTATACTATAAGATACTCGTACTGTTTCAGTATTTGCTGGAGCCTTGTGCGGTCCCATTTTTTCGTATCCGCATCTACCGAACATCTATCTAAATATTATTAAATATCCCGATATAAGAAAAAATAGCTGGAAGACCCTGAAATGGCATGTTTTATCAGTAACATAAGATCTGATAATTTTGCCGTTTATTTTGTGCCAGAAATTGAAAAAGCCTTCGGCCCAACAAAATTTTGATCTAAACACAAAAATATTGTTACGGTGACATCTAGGGTGTAATGGAATAAGTTAAATTAATTCGAACTTTGATTGACAAGGCGAAAACGTAACAATTGGTGACAGCGGTAGGATTGTGAATAATAAAACAATGAAAATGATTCTCTACGAATTTAAAGAGGAAACTTGAGGTATGGAGTTTGTCCACTGAAGGTAGTAAAGGGGCTTTACACAATTACCATCTGGAATTTTCGATTTGTCGCAGTTAATGGCTGCTATGTAGCAGATGATGGCGCAACAATGAGAGCAGTCAATCCAAATGATAGAACAAATGGAGGAAATTAAACAGTCAAACCTCGAAATGAAACAACAAATCGAGCGACAGTTGGAACAAGAAAACCAGTTAAATCAGGAAATGAAACAAATTATCGAGCGTCAAACAGGAGAAATTACCGAAGGCCAAAAGAGAATGGACGAGAAGTTTCTCGAATTATCCACTTCGGTACAGGGCGAAGTAGAGGAATTGCAGATGGAATTACAAACCGCATTTCAACATGTTAAAAGGGAATTTAAAATGGAGATTCAAGATGTGGAACATAAATTTTACAAGCAGAATTTCAACGTTTCGAGAAAGAGTTAACTGATGTTAAGGCAATTTTCAAGATATTGCAGATTTTTCAGCTTTTTCAGGGTACTCGTCGGAAGGCTTCTCTTTACACGCTTATAGGTTAGGTTAGGTTAGGTTTGGGTGGCGGTCCACTAGAGCCATACCACGCACAATTGTTTCCTCCAACTCATTGGAACCATTTTGAGCTGTTAACAAAGCGCTGGATACTCCTGAACTTTGTGTCAAAAGATAGTGACAAGACAGTATAGTCGGTGGTCTTGGGAATTTGTTTGTTGCACAAAATAGATGAGTGCCCTGTATTGTTGTAGGTCCACATTAAGATGGATTTCAGCCGTATGGCAGTACAAGCTGCCAACTGTTTCCCAAAGATATCTAGAGGAGTCAAAAATAGCAGAGTCTCTAATGCCTGAGTGGATGTGCTCCTCAGTGCACAACTGATCCGCAGAGAGATTGTTCTCTGAACTTTTGTCAACAGCTTTTGATTGACAGTTTTGTCCAGAGCAGGCCACCAGACTATTACCCCATACAAGAGTATGGGTCTGACTACTGCGGTATAAAGCCAATGTACGATGCGGGGTTCCAGCCCCCATCCTTTCCCAATGGCATTTTTGCAAGAGTATAGCGCTACCGAAGCTTTCTTTACACTTTCCAGAATATTGGGGGTTTCCAATATAATTTGCTATCCAAAACGAGACCCATAAACTTCGCTTCAGCTGTAAAAGTCAAGCTGAACCCATTTAAAGTGGGAGGATCGATGTGAGGAAGTTTATATTTCTTAGAGAAGAGAACCAATTCGGTTTTGTGCGGGTTCACATTCAACCCACAGCCATTGGCCCATAATGAAAGAGTGCCCAGGGAATTCTGCATAAGCTCACTAAGGGTGCCGGGATATTTACCACGGACACCAATAGCAACATCATCCGCATAGGCAACCACCTTGAAGCCATCGTCCTCCAGTCTCAGTAACAGATCATTTATGACCAAGTTCCAAAGTAGGGGGGACAGTACGCCACCCTGCAGTGTACCTCTGCTTGCAAATCTTCTGACGGAGGATTCCCCAAAACTGGCATTTATGATCCTCCCTCTTAGCATCTGATCTATCCAGTCCTTGAGTGATTCATCCACACCCAGATCTGAAAGTGCCCGAGTTATAGCCCCTGGAAGCACATTGTTAAAGGCCCCCTCAATATCCAAGAAGGTTACCATTGCGTAGTCGCTATATTCGAAAGATTTTTCAATGAAAAATACAAGAGAATGAAGAGCAGTTTCTACAGATCTCCCCTTGCAATAGGCATGTTTAGATTTGGACAGCTTTTCCGACACAATCATGCCTCTAATATGAGCTTCTATTTGTCTTTCCAGTGTTTTAAAAAGGAAGGAAGACAAGCTAATCGGTCTAAGGTCTTTGGGACTGCAGTGTGAGCGTTTTCCCGCCTTAGGTATGAAAACCACCTGCACTTCTGTCCATTTACTAGGAATGTGACATAGTTCTAGGCTGCCTTTGAAAATTACCTCTAACCAGGAAATTGTTAGACCGTAGTTTGTTGAATATTCGCAGGGATAATACCATCGAGTCCAGGCGACTTATAGGGTTTAAAACTGTTTATCGCCCACAGGATCTTTTTTCTGCTAATAATTTGGCCTATGAGGCTACTTGCCCTTTTACCTACTGATGTGCTAGGTACAGATTCGGAACAACCAGGAAAATGAGTCTCCATCAGAAGTTCCAGCGATTCCGCACTATTAGTGGTTCATATCCCATCCGGCCGTTGAAGATAACTTGGGATGGAAGGACCAGTTGCTAGTACTTTGCGTAGCCTAGACATCTCTGAAGACTCCTGAATTTTGCCACAGTAGAGTCTCCAAGAGCTGTTCTTGGCACTTCTCAATTGATATTTGTAAATTTTGAGGACTTCCTTATAGGAGTCCCAGTCTACAGCAGATTTTGTTTTCCGTGCTGTTTTGAAGAGTCTTTTACATTTTCGACGTGTTTGTTGAATCTCCTTGGATCACCAGGGCGGGTGAGATTTACCCGTAGGCCTGCTAAATGGACTAGAGCCCAATATCGCTTCATTAAAAGCGCTGGACGACTCTTCCACCAAGCCATCGAGCTCTTGCGCAGTTTTTGGAGGTTTTGGCACCGGAACTGGTAGTGAATTACCCAGAATAGTTCTAAAGGTATCCCAGTTGGTTTTCCTCCTGTTTCTGTAGATTGGACTTTTTGGAGAATTCAAGTCCATTTCAAATTGAAGATAACAATGATCAGAAAAGGAGTGGTCCTCCGACACTCTCCAGTTTAATAAACTAATCGCCAGAAAGCTTGAGACAAGAGTAATATCCAATACTTCCTGTCTATTACTAGTTATAAAGGTTGGCTTATTGATATATGAAGGTTAGTACTTAAAATGTAATCAAGGAGTAACTCACCTCGTTCATTTGTGTCCGTACTTCCCCAGATTGTGTGATGAGCATTTGCATCACTCCCAAGGATGACTCCAACCTTGCGCTTCTGAGCCTCCAAGATTAGCTCACCTAGAATGATTGGTGGAGTATCCACTTCATCATATGCCAGGTAAGCTGATACTAGCCAGAGGTTTCGTTTATCGACCTCAATGCTGACCGCTGCTACATCTCCGTTACTGAAATTTGATAACAGAAAGCAACTTATGTTATTTTTAATGAGAATGCACGACCGAACCTTACCTTCTATTTTCGCGTGCATTAATCTATAATTGGGAGTCTTGAGCCCAAGTACCCGGTCTTCAGTGACCCAAGGTTCCTGGATCAAGACGACATCTGTCGCTTCTTTCCCAATTTTTAAAATTAGAGCAGCTGATGCTGCCTTAGAGTGGTGAAGGTTGACTTGAAGAAATGAAAGTGTCATCTCTACAGCCTCTTCTCCACCACAGTAACATCAGAGTCATCCCCTAATGAGAAGTCCACTAAGAGCCTCTTTAAAGATTCCATGGACGTTAACATCTCCATGTCCATGGTGAGAAAACCACAGTTGATTAAACCGTTGGATTTTTCCAGTGCAGTCAGTGACTCCCTGTTTAAGATAATAACAGCTGACCTATAGTTAGTCTTTGTCTCCGCGAGCTTAGCAACTTTCCAGTTGTGCGTTGAAAACTCCGGGTTGCCAACCTGCAACAACTGGAGTATCACCTTCGGATCACTAGGCTCCGAAGGGATGTACACCCTAGCTCTTAATCTGCGGGGATCTCCTCCCTATCAACCACAGCAAGGCTGGCTCCGGGCCATACCTCGCCAAGTCCCCCCACTGCCTTCTTATAAAGCAGCAGGGACCTCTGATCTGCACAGGCAGTCAGTTTCATCTGATTCCTGTGCCAGCCCGCGTTCCGACAAGTCGGAGCAGGTCCTGGATTTTCCGACAGGACTTTCAGGTAGTTGGTGGCTAAGGCCCCTTCCACCTTCCCCCAATTGGCGGGCGTGATACTGCCATCCTCTTGGGATTTGTTAATAACTGCCACAGCCAGATGATCCTTAAAAGGCCTCATAGAGGAAGCATGGAGTCTTGTTCTCTTTGCGATCTTAGGACTTTCCTCCTGAGATCTATTTCTTTTAAACTGTGAGCCAGCTGAAGGGCCTTCCGACTTTTTCTCGGTGACTGTTTTTTGCCCACGCAAGCGTGGATTTGTCCTTATCCGTTCTGTCTTCTGGCGAAATGTTATATATCTTAACCAGAGTCCTCCAGGCCTTCCTCCTAGTATTACAGGTTGGTTTTGAGGAACCAGCTTCGTTCATGCTTTGGTTCCGCTTTGTATTTCTATACTCAGATTTGGTGACCCGAGTGGAGGGACCAGCCTCGCTTGAGCTTATGTCCCGTTGTTTATTTATAGACTTAGAGTCAGGCCTACAGACCTGAGTCTCGTTTTCCACATTTTCCGGTTTTTTTAGAGAGCCGGACTCTTTTTGTTGTTTTTTGTTATTATGAAGGTCCATAATTGTTCCCACGAGTCGCGGAGAAAGAAGTGTCCATCTGTGCAGAGATCCGCAGTACACAGATAAGGCTACTTAATCCGGAGGGTGCCAAGAATCCGGATCCACCGTTAGCGACTGAGCTAGTTTTAAAGCTGGGCCCTCAGTTTGGTCGATTATCGGCACGGTACGATTAACACCTTAACCCAGCCCAGCGATTTGTTTAAGGTTGACTCCTTTAGCGCCGTGTTTTAGCCTAGAAGCCAAAGAATCAGCAATCTAGTTACCAGCGGTCACCACGTGGAGATAACGCGAACACTTGTGAAAGTTGCAACTTACGGGGCTGACCGCAAGTGCCAATTTCAATGCCCCGAGCAACTTCCACCTGACCACCTACACGCTTATAACTTGAGAGTATTTTTGGTTTGATTCGTTTTTGTTCGTCACTTTTTCATTCAGAGCTTTTGCAAATACGCAGACTGGAGACTTACAGACGGATTTTGAAAACTTAGAGATGTTTCGAAATTGTCTCGAATTTTCGAAATTATTCGATAAATCTTAGATTTTTCGAAGTTGAGGTTATTCGAGATTTTTGAGATTATTCGAGTAAATTTAAGATTGCCGAATTTATTGGGTTCTATATTGTTCGAAAATTTTAGTTACCTATTTGAAATATACGAGATGTTCGTTAGTTTCGAAATTATCAGAGACTATTTGAGATTTCCAATGTTTATAAATTGACAAATTTTTGGGATTTTTTTTTGTTATTTCGCAATTTTTCGAATTTTTTTGTGGGTATTTTAAATTTTTATTACATACTTGCAGATGATTCGAAATTTTTTAGATCTACTCGAAGTTAATCAAGGTTATATGAACTTATTCGAAATTTTCTGGCCTTTTCACATTTTCGTTATTTTGCCTAAAGAATTTTGCAGAGTGGCGCCTGATGAGTTGCGTGATGTTACAGCCAATTCGAATTTCAAGCTTTCTTCAACTTCTACTTTAGTAAATCAAAATCAATTTGTCGAGATTTTTTGGATTTTTTTTTACAGGGTTATCTATTGCCCCGATTCTGAAAGTGTCTATTGCATCTCAATGTCCCAGATTTAATGTTGGAGACTTACAGATGGATTCAATGTGTTTCGAAATTGTCACGAATTTTCAAGATTATTTGATAATACTCAGAATTTTCGATGAGGAGGTTATTCGAGATTACCTAATTTATTAGATTGTTCGAAAATCGTAGGTGGCTATTTGAATCGTATACGGAATTTTCGTTAGTTTCGAAATTATCCGAGGCTATTTGAGATTTCCAAAGTTAATTGAGATTAATCGAATTTTACTGACTTTCACAAAATAATTCTATAATTCGACAATTTTTCGGATTTTTTGTGGGTATTTTAAATTTTTATTACACACTTGCAGATGATTGGAATTTTTTCAGAACTACTCGAGATTAATCAAGATTATTTGAATTTATTCGAAATTTTCTAGGCCTTTCGACATTTTCGTTATTTGAGATTTTCTAAATTATCCTAAAGAATTTTGCAAGGGTGGCGCTTGATGAGTTGTGTCGAAAATCAATTTGTCGAAAATTTTGGATATTTCTAAATTTTAGAAATTTTCATAGCGTTCGAGAATTTCGATATTTTTGATATTTTTAGCTAGGTGCATATTTCTGAGGTGTTAAATTTTTATTTATCTTAAAAACTGACCTTAGAGCACTATTCAAAATTTCTTATCGTTTTTTGATGTAACAATGATGGTTCAGTGACGTATCTGGCAAGCGACACTATACATTTTTGTAACTTTTGGAGTCGATCGGCATTAAAATGTTTTTTTATGTTTTCTCAAGGTGAGAATTTCCTTAAATGGGACATTTAATTTTTCAATGATAACCAAATGCCAGTTGCCACCAACGTGTTACCAAAATATTATATCTAAATTTATTTTTTACTCAATTAACATCGCCTCTCAACTCATATCATCAAACGAATTTTGACTTAGTCTTAAATATCATATCTTCATACAGACAAAAGCCACAACGCAAAAAGAAAGATTATTTTGTAAATTTGTACTCGTTGCTGTATACGAACTTTGTTATAAATGTTTGTTGAGTTCTTTAAATTTCAAACGAACTATTTAAGAATATTCAAATAAATAAAAGAAATGGGATTTTAACGTAAAAACAGAATCTGATGAAATTCAGTCGAACCAAAAACAATGTAGCAAAAATATATTTAAGAGTTTGGTCAATGTAGGTGTCACATACATAACTGTATTAAAAATTTATCAGAAAATCGTAAAGCCGCTTCAACCAACATCGCGCATACAACAACATGATGAAAAGTAATAATAAATTTTTTTTTATGATATGCCAACTTTCATGCCAAAAACTATAAAACGTTAAAATAAAATTTCCGTAATGTACATTTTAGGTGGCGCGCACACGTACATATATGATTAATTAATAAAATGATTGTATTACCAAGTTTGCAAAACAAAGTGTCGACCCATTCTAAATAATATTTTTGTATTTCAAATGGCGGTCGTTTTTCCATTTATAAAAGAACTTTTTTTTTTAAAGTTTTTAACCTTCGCCAGCAACATTAAACTAGATAGACAAAAGCACTAAATTGAAAAGCCATTATCGAAAATTATATCTCTCAAGGTGAACTTTGCTCCGAACGAAAGTAAATATCACACCATAGCAGCCGATTTGATATGCTAATTGTTCATTTCCGACATTTTTGTTTAGTACACGTAACGAATTACGACGACTGATGGCGCTGTATAATTTTTGATACCATACCACTTTAAGAAAAAGTCGTCATGCAAGTGATCGCTTCATATATAGTATACGGAATATTATGTATAATTGCGTGTGTTATGTTTATATTATTTCATATTTTATAGTATATACTCTCCATTGTGTGTGTTCTCGCGCGGTTATAATGTTTATATGATGTGAGCGCGCGGGGCCGTTAATATTTAAATGAGTTAATTATCATGCCCGTAACAATGTAATTAATGTAAATAATAATCATATTTTTATATCTCTGCTATGTTCAAATTTCGTTTTTATTAACATGTTGGCGAACACTGTTCTATATATAAATCGCGGATTATATCGCGAACATGATAAAGCATTAAGCAGCAACAAAAAAAAAAAAAGTTGTATAAATAAAAAACTCAATTTAATTGGCTTCGAAATACATTATATTGAAATACCCTCATATAAAGAGTTGTTTTCTGTGTACAGCAGAAGAAGAATGAATGATTTTTAGTTTTTTATTTTGATCATTTTTTTTTGTGTTTTATATACGTATATATTCAACTTTAATTATGCTTAATTTAATGCAAATTTAACAGTCGCCATTTTATATTTTATATATATATACAGAAATTATTCTTTTTTTGTTCGCCAGATATTTATTTTAAATTTTAAGACAATGGAATTATTAAATAAATAAGCCATGTTTAGAATATGTTTCTAAAAAAAATTTAAATTGATGATAGTAATTAGCCAAATTTTAACATTTTAAATAGATGTTTGTTTGATTTTTGATGTTTTGACATTGAACTGATTAAAATGGCATCATCATTCTTTTATACCAATGTTAATTAGATTGTAATTCTGTTTACATGAATACATGACACCTGTGTAGTAAGATCGACGATATATGCTTATGAATAAATTGTTTATCGTGCTGTAATGATTCATAGAGCGTGTTTTTTTATTAGCTCCGGATAGCACCTTTGTGAAGTTGGCCCAAAATTCTATCCCAAAAAATTTGAATTTTAAGCACTGGCAATACCATTATACATGTTATGATATAAGGAAAGCTATCACGATAGAAAAAATAAAATTTATGAATAATAATTACAATAAATTTATTTTTGCATCTACAATGTCCAGTACTACATAATATAACATTAAAAAAAATATGAAATCAATTACAAACAAATAATACGAAAACAGAAAATCAGAAAAATATCAATTTGTACTCCAAATATAACTGAACTATAATGTAAAATAAATTTTTATTATTTATTTTTGTTTAATTTCCAAAGAGATTAAATTAAAAATTTGTAAAGTTAGGTTTGCGTGCAAAAAAACAAGCAAAATCTCATTGGGATCTCATAGCCAGAATGGCCCATATAAATAGTCCAATCAAGAAATGTCACTTCGTCGTAATATATTTTGGAAGTAAGGGTGTTAAACATCAGTCTAGCTATGATTTCTAATAGATCTGATCTTTACCGTCATGGTTCCAACGGATCAGACCAATGTCATTGGGATCTCATAGCCAGAATGGCCCATATAGATAGTCCTGCCATGAAATGTAAATTCATCGTCATAGCAGTCTCGAGATAGCAGTAATCAACAATCTTCTAAAATGATTTTATAAAATATCAATTATTTAACTAAATTGTTCTCAGAAGATGCCATGAATGGTCAGAAAGGCCCATATAGATAGTCCCGTAAAGAAATGTTACTTCATCGTAATATATCTCAAAAGTAAGGATGTTGAACATCGATCAGACTATGATTTTCTAATAGATCTGATCTTTATCTTCATGGTTTTAACGAAACAGACCAATATCATTGGGATTTCATAGCCAGAATGGCCCATATAGATAGTCCAGCCATGAAATGTTAATTCATCGTCATATATTTGGGAAGTTATTGTGTTGAACATCGATCTGACTATGATTTTCTAATAGATCTGATCTTTGCTTTCACGGTTTCAACGAATCAGACCAATGTCATTGGGATCTCATAGCCAGAATAGCCCATATAGTTAGTCCCGTCAAGAATTGTCATTTCATCGTCATATATCTCGAAAGTTAGGGTGTTGAACATCGATCAGACTATGATTTTCTAATAGATCTGATCTTTATCTTTGTGGTTCCAATGAATCAGACCAATGTCATTGGGATTTCATAGCCAGAATGGCCCATATACATAGTCCTATCAAGAAATGTCACTTCATCGTCATATATCTCGGAAGTTAGGGTGTTGAACATTAGTCTAGCTATGATTTTCTAATAGACCTGATCTTTACCTTCATGGTTCCAACGAATCAGGCCAATGCCATTGGGATTTCATAGCCAGAATGGCCCATACAGATAGTCCTGTCAAGAAATGTCAATTCTTCGTCATATATCTCGAAGCTAGAGTGTTGAACAACGATCAGACTATGATTTTCTAATAGATCTGACCTTTATCTTCATGGTTCCAATGAATCAGACCAATATCATTGGGATTTCATAGCCAGAATGGCCCATATAGATAGTCCCATCAAGAAATGTCACTTCTTCGTCATATAACTGAAAGTTAGGGTGTTGAACATCGATCAGACTATGATTTTCTAATAGATCTGATCTTTATATTTGTGGTTCCAATGAATCAGACCAATGTCATTGGGATTTCATAGCCAGAATGGCCCATATAGATATTCCCGTCAAGAAATGTCACTTCTTCGTCATATAACTGAAAGTTAGGGTGTTGAACATCGATCAGACTATGATTTTCTAATAGATCTGATCTTTATCTTTGTGGTTCCAATAAATCAGACCAATGTCATTGGGATTTCATAGCCAGAATGGCCCATATAGATAGTCCCGTCAAGAAATGTCACTTCTTCGTCATATAACTCGAAAGTTAGGGTGTTGAACATCGATCAGACTATGATTTTCTAATAGATCTGATCTTTATCTTTGTGGTTCCAATGAATCAGACCAATGTCATTGGGATTTCATAGCCAGAATGGCCCATATACATAGTCCCATCAAGAAATGTCACTTCATCGTCATATATCTCAAAAGTTAGGGTGTTGAACATCGATCAGACTATGATTTTCTAATAGATCTGATCTTTATCTTTGTGGTTCCAATGAATCAGACCAATGTCATTGGGATTTCATAGCCAGAATGGCCCATATACATAGTCCCATCAAGAAATGTCACTTCTTCGTCATATAACTCGAAAGTTAAGGTGTTGAACATCGATCAGACTATGATTTTCTAATAGATCTGATCTTTATCTTCATGGTTCCAATGAATCAGACTAATGTCATTGGGATCTAATAGCCAGAATGGCCCATATACATAGTCCCGTCAAGAAATGTCACTTCTTCGTCATATATCTCAAAAGTTATGGTGTTGAACATCGATCAGACTATGATTTTCTAATAGATCTGATCTTTATCTTTGTGGTTCCAATAAATCCGACCAATGTCATTGGGATTTCAAAGCCAGAATGGCCCATATACATAGTTCCATCAAGAAATGTCACTTCTTCGTCATATAACTCGAAAGTTAGGGTGTTGAACATCGATCAGACTATGATTTTCTAATAGATCTGATCTTTATCTTCATGGTTCCAATGAATCAGACTAATGTCATTGGGATCTAATAGCCAGAATGGCCCATATCAGAGATTGGAACGAGCAAACTCGAGTATGTTCGAAAAAACTTTTTCTGATTTTTCGTTTTGTTCGTTTTCGCAAAAAATAAAATTTATTTTGTTTAAGTTTGCTCGTTTTTAATTTTTTTTCGTTTCATTTTGTTTGCTTATTTTGTTTACTCGCAAAAATTTCAATGAATTTAACCGGAATTTTTCGGAAATATTTTATGGGAAACATTGTTCAACATGTGTGTGTGTGTGTGTGTGTGTGTGAGTGTGTGTATGTATGTATGTGTGTATGTGTTTGTGTGTGACTGGTTTAATTATATCGATTAATTATACCATAGATTATGTATACTATTGATTAAAACAATTTGATTATTAGAATTATGTATAAACATATTATATTTTTATCACAAAATTTCACAAAAAATCAATTTTAAATATTAACACTTACAAAATAACTTACAGCTAAAATAAAGAATACAAAAATAAATAAATTCAGTTCGGTAAATTAAAAATAAATCAATTCAATAAATTAAAAAAGAATTCAATTAAATCTAAAAATCTTAAATATTTAATTAAATTCAAATTTGGCTCTTGGTGTAAGCCAAGATTGCACATTAAGTCTCCTATTGCTGAAAATTCCCACATGTTTTGTAAAACGAGTTAATCACAACTAAATTATCAACTTTGTTGGAATTTAACCTATTTCTTTTCACAGTAATAATATTACCACCCGATGAAAACACACGCTCAGAAGCGGCAGATGTTGCTGGGATACAATTAATTATATTGCTGAGTTTGTACAGATGTTTAAATGACGTCTTGTGTTCAGCCCACCAATCCAACATGTCGATGTCATTATTTGGAATTGGCATATTTAAATATTTTGTAATTTCTGCATCTACGGAATTGGAAATCTGACCTGAGCTTGAATCATTAGCATTGTTATAAAAATCATCAAAAACTGAAGAAAGTGTCCCAGAATCGGAAGCTTCTACCTCTATCTCACCCGAAGAGACATTATTTTTTATATATAGGTAAATGTCATTTTTTTCCGATTGGCCTAAAAGTTTCATATCTTTACAAATAGGATACAAAAAAGTAGCGGTTTTATGAATAATTTTAATATTGGGTTCAATTATTTCCTCAAAAAGCCGATTAATCGTGATCTTAAATTTTTTTAGAATATTACTATCCGTATTTTGAGTTAAACAATTTTTTTTTAAACTATTGTAAAATGGCAATACTAAATATAATGTTGGTTTTTGTGTCGCTTGTAATTGAATGGAGAAGGACTTGAAGGGTCTTAGAAATTCTACCATTTCATTCAGTAAATGAGTGTTGATGCCGTTTATTAAATGAGTTATGTTTTTGCTCTGAAGGATTAATGTGATATCGTTAATATTTTTATTAATTGAATCGCACATTTCGAATTTTGAATTCCACCTTGTGGAACATTCAGATTTTAAAGTGGTTTTTAGTTTTGATAGTAAATTATTTGATTTTTTGAAAAATGCGACTAATTTTTTACAAGCATTAAAAAATGATGCTACTTCAGTAATTTCGCTGCTCGCCTTCACAAGAACATTATTATATAGATGATCCATGCAATTATATCTTTCATAAGATTCTAAAGCTTTAACGATATTAGATCCTCTATCAGTAACAAAAGTTATGTTATGCAAGTCCGTTAAATTGTATTCGTTCAAAACATCAGTCAGAATTTCATGCAAATTTTCGGCAGTTGCAGGGCCCAACATTTCCCGCATCGCTAATACTATTTCGCGAAGTACGTTATTTTTAATGAAATGTGCTGTTACACTGACATAAGATTTCCTTTTATAATCATCGCTCCACAGATCCGTCGTCACAGCTAATTTTAAACTATCTGCCAATTCATGAGTAATTAATTCTTTTACTCTCTTCATTAAATCATCTAAGCTATTAGTAATTGTTGTAGGATCAGGAAGCATACTTTTAACGTCTATATGCTCGCCGTATTTAGCTCCCATTTTAATGCACGTTTCGATCAACTCTTGAAATCCATTTCCATTTACGATCGAAAATGGCCTAAGATCTTGAATACAAAAATTAGTGCATTTATTTAGTACTAGTTTTTGGTCGAATTTTTCAATTTTTATTTTTCGTGATGATGAAGGTAGAGTTTCTTGCACACAAGAATGTTGAATAAGGTTTGTGGTTGTATTGCCGTAGTGCCTCAAAACTGTAAAGCACGATCGACATGCTACGAAGTTTGTAATAATTTCGTGCGTATCAGTAATAATTTCCCCAAATATCTCCCATGCCTTACTCCGGGTTTTCCTTTTAGACTCGATTCTGTAAACTTTTTCTTTTATTTTAATAGTTATTTCTTGCGGATCCATTTTAAAACCTAAAATCAAAATACGAACTCTTGAAAGACTCGAAAAAAAAAATTCAATACAGCGAATTATCAATTTCAAAAAATTAAAATACAATATGTACAAACATAAAATAATTATAACTGCAACAAATAATGTCTGATTATTTTTTAAAATTGGTTAGCTAACTAAAGACCTTTTAAATTAAATTATTAAATAATACCCCTATGTTAAATTATTGTGCCAATAAAATAATTTAAACGCTTAAAACGCTTAGCTAGCGTCACTAACAGTTGGACCAATAAAAAGTCGCATTCTGCGCATTCCTAGTATCAATGTAGTTGGAAAATTAGCTTTTAACATTTTATTAACATTTTATTAAGAATCGTTAATTCTGTGGTTTTTTATAAAAACTAGTTAACTGCATTTTTGACATTTTTGAGTTATGAATGGAAATTACCTTAAAATTGTATAAATTTTCAGATAACTGTTCCAAATTTTCCGAATTTCCTAAAAAAAATTATTGAAAGTAAATAACTGCTACAAAAAAAAATTATTTTTATTAAATAAAATGGTAAGTGTAGTTAACCAAAACGGAATTTCTGATATATTTTAATTTTACAGCATAATTTATATATAATATGTTTATATAACTGGCCAAGGCTAAACTATTTTTATATATAATATGTTTATATAAGTTGATTTCCGCCATCTTGTTAATTTGATAATACCAACAAAATAAATAAGTATTTCAAAATATTTGAATTGTCATTTTTGTTTTAAATGCGTTTTCCCAAAAATCATTTTTTTGCAGATAACTAGATTTTATAAAAATCCACAGAATTACTGCAAAAATGAAAACGAAAAAGTAGCTACTACTACCATTACATTATAATAATTGAATTAAAAATAATAATATTAAATTTTATAGATCTAATTGATCATAAGTATATATTGTTCAATAATAAATATATATTGTATCACTTACCTTAATTACAAAGTACTTCTAATAACCCTGTTCAAGTTTTATAACACCTTTACCGTTAAAGATAAAACACAAACTAACCAAAACAAAAAAAAATTTACGAAAAACTATGGTTACTCGCGAGTAATACAAAAATTGTACGAAAACAAACAAATTTGTATCTTTCTTTTTGCTCGTTTCGTTTTGTTTGTATCTAACAAAATCAGACGAGCAAAATATTGCAAAACATTTATTTTTGTATTTTTCTTTTTTTTCGTTTTCGTTTTTGTTTGTACTCGTAATAATATTTTTTTGTTTGTTTTTGTTCGAAATTTTACACTCGTTCCGTTCTCTGGCCCATATACATAGTCCCATCAAGAAATGTCACTTCTTCGTCATATATCTCGGAAGTAAGAGTTTTGAACATTAGTCTAGCTATGATTTTCTAATAGATCTGATCTATAACTTGATGGTTCTAACGAATCAGACCAAAGTCATTGGGATTTCATAGCCAGAATGGCCCATATAGATAGTCCCGTCAAGAAATGTCACTTCTTCGTCATATAACTCGAAAGTTACGGTTTTAAACATTGATCAGACTATGATTTTCTAATAGATCTGATTTTTATCTTCATGGTTCCAATGAATCAAACCAATGTCATTGGGATTTCATAGCCAGAATGGCCCATATATATAGTCCCATCAAGAAATGTCACTTCATCGTCATATATCTCGGAAGTTAGGGTGTTGAACATTAGTCTAGCTATGATTTTCTAATAGACCTGATCTTTACCTTCTGGATTCCAACGAATCAGGCCAATGCCATTGGGATTTCATAGCCAGAATGGCCCATACAGATAGTCCCATCAAGAAATGTCAATTCTTCGTCATATATCTCGAAAGTTAGGGTGTTGAACATCGATCAGACTATGATTTTCTAATAGATCTGATCTTGATCTTCATGGTTCCAATGAAACAGACCAATGTCATTGGGATTTCATAGCCAGAATGGCCCATATATATAGTCCCATCAAGAAATGTCACTTCTTCGTCATATAACTCGAAAGTTAGGGTGTTGAACATCGATCAGACTATGATTTTCTAATAGATCTGATCTTTATCTTCGTGGTTCCAATGAATCAGACCAATGTCATTGGGATTTCATAGCCAGAATGGCCCATATAGATAGTCCCGTCAAGAAATGTCACTTCTTCGTCATATAACTCGAAAGTTAGGGTGTTGAACATCGATCAGACTATGATTTTCTAATAGATCTGATCTTTATCTTTGTGGTTCCAATGAATCAGACCAATGTCATTGGGATTTCATAGCCAGAATGGCCCATATACATAGTCCTATCAAGAAATGTCACTTCATCGTCATATATCTCGGAAGTTAGGGTGTTGAACATTAGTCTAGCTATGATTTTCTAATAGACCTGATCTTTACCTTCATGGTTCCAACGAATCAGGCCAATGCCATTGGGATTTCATAGCCAGAATGGCCCATACAGATAGTCCTGTCAAGAAATGTCAATTCTTCGTCATATATCTCGAAGCTAGAGTGTTGAACAACGATCAGACTATGATTTTCTAATAGATCTGACCTTTATCTTCATGGTTCCAATGAATCAGACCAATATCATTGGGATTTCATAGCCAGAATGGCCCATATAGATAGTCCCATCAAGAAATGTCACTTCTTCGTCATATAACTGAAAGTTAGGGTGTTGAACATCGATCAGACTATGATTTTCTAATAGATCTGATCTTTATATTTGTGGTTCCAATGAATCAGACCAATGTCATTGGGATTTCATAGCCAGAATGGCCCATATAGATAGTCCCGTCAAGAAATGTCACTTCTTCGTCATATAACTGAAAGTTAGGGTGTTGAACATCGATCAGACTATGATTTTCTAATAGATCTGATCTTTATCTTTGTGGTTCCAATAAATCAGACCAATGTCATTGGGATTTCATAGCCAGAATGGCCCATATAGATAGTCCCGTCAAGAAATGTCACTTCTTCGTCATATAACTCGAAAGTTAGGGTGTTGAACATCGATCAGACTATGATTTTCTAATAGATCTGATCTTTATCTTTGTGGTTCCAATGAATCAGACCAATGTCATTGGGATTTCATAGCCAGAATGGCCCATATACATAGTCCCATCAAGAAATGTCACTTCATCGTCATATATCTCAAAAGTTAGGGTGTTGAACATCGATCAGACTATGATTTTCTAATAGATCTGATCTTTATCTTTGTGGTTCCAATGAATCAGACCAATGTCATTGGGATTTCATAGCCAGAATGGCCCATATACATAGTCCCATCAAGAAATGTCACTTCTTCGTCATATAACTCGAAAGTTAGGGTGTTGAACATCGATCAGACTATGATTTTCTAATAGATCTGATCTTTATCTTCATGGTTCCAATGAATCAGACTAATGTCATTGGGATCTAATAGCCAGAATGGCCCATATACATAGTCCCGTCAAGAAATGTCACTTCTTCGTCATATATCTCAAAAGTTATGGTGTTGAACATCGATCAGACTATGATTTTCTAATAGATCTGATCTTTATCTTTGTGGTTCCAATAAATCCGACCAATGTCATTGGGATTTCATAGCCAGAATGGCCCATATACATAGTCCCATCAAGAAATGTCACTTCTTCGTCATATAACTCGAAAGTTAGGGTGTTGAACATCGATCAGACTATGATTTTCTAATAGATCTGATCTTTATCTTCATGGTTCCAATGAATCAGACTAATGTCATTGGGATCTAATAGCCAGAATGGCCCATATACATAGTCCCGTCAAGAAATGTCACTTCTTCGTCATATATCTCAAAAGTTAGGGTGTTGAACATCGATCAGACTATGATTTTCTAATAGATCTGATCTTTATCTTTGTGGTTCCAATAAATCCGACCAATGTCATTGGGATTTCATAGCCAGAATGGCCAATATACATAGTCCCATCAAGAAATGTCAATTCTTCGTCATATATCTCGGAAGTAAGAGTGTTGAACATCAGTCTAGCTATGATTTTCTAATAGATCTGATCTTTAACTTGATGGTTCTAACGAATCAGACCAAAGCCATTGGGATTTCATAGCCAGAATGGCCCGTATAGATAGTCCCGTAAAGAAATGTCACTTCTTCGTCATATATCTTGAAAGTTAGGGTGTTGAACATCAGTCTAGCTATGATTTTCTAATAGATCTAATCTTTACCTTGATGGTTGTAACGAATCAGAGAAAAGTGGTTATTCACTAGTCACTTGTGAGTATAATGAATTTTAAATGGTAAATGGTTTTAATTTCCATACATATATAATTATTCTTTGGTGATACGTTGTGAAACCTAAATGTTGCTCTGATTGGTGCGGTGGTAAAGCAACTACTTTAGCATATTAGGGTCCAAGGTTCGATTCCCGTTGGTGACGAGAAAAAATGTCACGACTAAATATTGTGTTGTGGTGTCTGGTGTCTCAAATTCTCAAGTCCGTAATTTGGACTTATCTCATTGTATATTAAAACTTTCAAGTCGTAATTGTAGACTTATCTCACAAAAATAAAAAAAAAGAATAAATACCAAATATTTGTTTGAATTTGAAATATTTTTAGGTTATAAATTGATTTAATTGTTAAATTTACTTTGTATTAAATTTAACAATTAAAGTTAAATATATTAAAATAAAATGTTTGTTTATTTCTTAGTGTATATTAATAAATGCGGTTTAACCTTATGAGTAACACTTCTTATTTTAATAACCGTGCTGCTCAAATCATCATAAAGTTCCCAGTTACACTGGTTTTTGCAGTAAGCCGTATAATGTTTCTGTTTGGCTATGTAGTTTACCAGAGAACTTAAACTGAATGCTACTCTATCCATAAAATATTATTGATGGAATATCATTTAATTGAACCATCGGTTGATTATGACAGTTTAAATATTCTGTGTTTAGGGCTACGAATCCATTTAATTTGACGTCGCATATTGCAAGACATTTTGATTCACCCTCGTATATTACGATGAAGTGATATTTCTTGATGGAACTATCTATATGGACCATTCTGGCTATGATATCCCAATGACATTGGTCTGATTCATTGGAACCATGAAGGTAAAGATCAGATCTATTAGAAAATCATAGTCTGATCGATGTTCAACACCCTTACTTTTGAGATATATTACGATGAAGTGACATTTCTTTACGGGACTATCTATATGGGCCATTCTGGCCATTCATGGCATCTTCTGAGAACAATTTAGTTATATAATTGATATTTTATAAAATCATTTTAGAAGATTGTTGATTACTGCTATCTCGAATGAATTATCTCTTCTTTCTTGTGACTTATTCCACTTTTAAATTGATAAATAATAAATTTTTTTTTTTTATATTTATTGTTTATTTATTAATTTTCTTATAGTGAAATTATTATTGAAGTTTTTTATTAGAATTGATTTCGATTACAAGTAATAATTTAAAAATAAGGAAATTAATAAATAAACAATAAATATATGTAAATAAAATAAAATTTTATTTTAGTTTAATTATCAAGCTTAGTGCTGTAAATTTATTAAATAATAATTCATATAATAAGAATTAAATTTCGAAATTTTTGTATAACTTCCTAATCATTTTATTTTATATTTAACGCATATTAAAATCTTTAGTTTCGCGATAGTTTTATTTTTGGGCTGAGAGTTACTGTCGTGAAAGTTTTAGCTATCATGAGAGTATTTTTTTGGGCTGACATTGAAAATTTTGTAATGATAGAATTTTTTTTGGGCTACAGTTTCGTAAATATTGGTCGTTATAGAAGTTTTTTTGGGCTGACACTATAAATTGCCATTTTAGTGTTACCATAGCATTTCTTTGGGATAGAATTTTGGGCCAACTTCACATACATCCGGATAGCAAGCTATCGGGAGCACAAGGGAAATTTCTATTGAAAGTTGTTCTATTATACACATGTGTCGCTAATTTTGATTGATTGATTGATTGATTGATTGCGATGTACGATCAAGCATTAAGCAAGTCTCCCGTATTATAAATGCGAATACCACACCACTATACCCATGTTGCAACACGACACCATAACTCTCCCTTACCAAGGAAATATGTACCATCATACTCCGCTTTTCATGAAGCCAACATAGCAATATTTCACCCCGTAAAGGAAGGCGCCACATCGATAACCACATAAGTCTAATAGTTGTGATATCCGCCCCTGGCCAGGCCGCCGTCGTACACCTTTTTACATATAACAAAATCGAGGGGTGGGAAAGGAATGTTAGCAACAAAGACTCAACCCGGTTCCAGACACCTAAGTAGTTGATAGTTAGTAAATTTGTTAGTAATATATTTTTAGTAATTTATTTAGCACAAGACAATACAATTTAAAGTTCATCTACTGCTCCAACTCCTGTATGGTTGTTTCAGGTTCTTCAAGACATTCCTAAATTTAAAATATGCATTAATTCTTTATAATAACTATTTTAAAATTAATAAAGTATAAATTTGATTCTCTGAAATAAATTCTAGATCAATCCCTATGTACCACAAATAAATAACCATTAATAGTTTGACAATCATTCAACCAACTACCATCTGGCCATCGTGCCGTCATCACAGCCATTGTCATCTTGGTCGAGTTTCTCAGGAGTGTTCTAAACTAAAACCATTTTAACTAACCAATATGAATACTAATACCAAAACTATCATTAACAATTATACCAATAAGTATGAACATTAACACCAGTACGAACACCAATACCAACACCCACTTCAATACCAATACCAACCTCAACCATAATATTAAGCCATATGAATAATTCAACATCAACAATAAAATTCTACGGGAATGTTAAAAAATTATAAATTGCTAAGTTATAATTCAAATTCACAGCACTTGTTTCATTAGCCACCGTTCTCCTGTAGATAGTTAATTAATGGTTTACCTACTGCAACTAGATTCAAAAATAAAAGCTGAAAAAATATATATTTTATAAATTCAACCATACTATTAAAAATTCAACTAATAGGCAATTTCCTAAAAATCTTGCAAAAGGATATTAATAATGCTTAAATTACTTATTTATTTTCTCAGTTAATGATGTTTAAATTAATTATTATAAACTACACAAAAGGTTTAGAATATTAATTGTTTAGTTAAGTACCACATGTACCCATACACGATATCCACTAATAAGACTCAAATAAAGTTTCCCAGGTTACTCTGAAAACTAAATTGCTTTACTACTTAACCAATAGCAATTAACTTATATAAATTAGGTAGTAATAAATAAAAAATAAAATAGATATCACAAGCCAAAACAACCTCCACGCTACATAGCCGCTCTATGCTTGGCGTTTCTGGGGGTTGAACGAGAATTCACCAATATTTCTGTAGCTTGGAGACGATCTAACAACTACATACAATTTAGTTTAATTTATAACAACCACACCATCAGACAAAATACTCGAACAATCTATGACACTTTGATATTGTGACGGTGACACCTAGCGTGTAATAGAATAAGTAAAATTAATAGCTCAATGTTAAACTGCACTAAAATGGAATTTTCCATGATAAAACTGTTCTACACTATTCTAACTGGAAAAGTCATGAACTTTCGAGAAATTTGGTTTGTGTATATAAAAAGGCGAACAAGATCGAATTGGATTATTAGTATTTGGGAACGCGATAGAGTAAAGATTAAAAAGTGAATTAAAAAGTGTTTTTGTGGAAATAAAAATTATAAGTGAACAGTAAAATTTAAGAATAATTTATATAAAGTAATTTTGTGAATTTTTATTGATAAACTGTGTTGTAATAAATTTTGTGAAATATATAAATTCGTTGGAGATAAATCAAATTGATTTTGTATTATTCACAATCCAGTGATAAGAATCTTATTTGACAAGGCAAAAACGTAACAATATGTAATCAATATAATGAAATTCACAATAACCAGCATTTACCGTAGACACTAACACTAACATCCCCTAATGCACATTTCTATGCGCCATATAATTGACATTTAAAATTTGGCATGCACAAATAAAAATTTGTTATGTTTTGCGTATTACTGTTTCGGAATTCGACTCAAATGTACTCGATCATACGAAATATGTATGTATAAGAACCCCATTTGAATCGAACAGCATTTGAAGTGAAACAAATAGAGATAAACCAATTAAGTGATGCAAGTGATCAATTAAAGAGGATAATAGGAGAATATAATAAGGAGTTATTTGATGGTAAATTAGGGAAAGTTAAAAATATTAAAGTACATTTAGATATTATGGATGGAGCTATTCCTAAATTTGTTCCGGCCAGAAAGGTTCCATTTGCTTTTTTGAGTGAAGTCGAAAAGGAGTTAGAGACATTAAGTAAGGAAGGAATAATTGAAAAGATTGAAACAACAAATTGGGGTACACCTTTGGTGCCTATTTTAAAGGAAAATGGTAGCATAAGAATTTGTGCGGATTACAAGGTTACGTTAAATAAGTATTTGAAAGATACGAATTATAGATTGCCAAAATTAGAGGATATTTTGTACAAGTTGAGGGATACCCGAATTTTTTCAAAATTAGACTTAGATCGTGCGTATTATCAATTGGAGTTGGATGAGGAGTCTAAAAAGTTGGTTTCGTAGAGTACACATATGGGAAACTATAGAATGAATCGTTTACCATTTGGGGTCAAACCAGCGTCTGGGATTTTTCAGCGAGAGATTTAAAGAGTGTTAAAAGGTATTAATGGGGTAGTGTGTTTCTTGGACGATGTGTTAGTGTTTGCGAAAGATTGTCAAATGCTGGGATTAGAGTTAATGCATCGAAGTGTGAGTTTGGTAAAAATAAAATTGGATATTTAGGATATGTAATTTCGGATAAGGGTATAAATAGAAGTAGTAAGAAGTATACTATTAGTGATTTTCTAATTCCGAAGACTATTACCGAGGTTAGGTCGTTTTGTGGACTGGTGAATTACTTTGGTAGGTTTATTGAAAATGTATCTACGAAAATGCATCCAATATATAATTTGTTGAAACAAGGAGAAGGTTTTGAATGGAGTGAAAAATGTAATAAAGTGTTCTGTGAGATTAAGGACGAAATAATGTCGGATAAAGTGTTGGTAAAATACGATCCTCAACAGGAACTGGTACTTACTTGTGATGCATCGAATGTGGGAATAGGAAGGAGTAAGTAGTACTATCACATAGATTTGAGGGTAGAATAGAAAGGCCAATTGAATTTGCATCGAGAACTTCAGATAGTGAAAGAAACTATGGAATAATTGAAAAGGAAGCACTCGCTATTATTTTTGGGACAAAGAAATTTTTTCAATACTTAATTGGAAGACATTTTGTATTGGTAACGGACCATAAACCGCTTCTTGCAATTTTTGGAGAACGGCGGAGGAACGGCGATTTTTTAAAATTAGATAAAAAACTATTTGCAGCATACATGATAAAGGGAAATGAATTAGGGATTGAAGAAGAAGTCAGACTCTCAGGCAACCATTGTTACATCAAATACATAAAAGTCATTTTGGAATTGTCAAAACAAAGTCGATAGTGCGGTCATATGTGTGGTGGCCAAATGTAGACAAAGATCTATTATGTGGAGGAGACCAGAAGGTCCATGGAAAAGGATTCATATTGATTTTGCGGATCCGATGTGCAACAGGTTTTATTTAATAATTGTAGATGCATATAGTAAGTGGGTCGAGGTTTTTCATACGTTAAGTCCAACGACAGAATTCACTATTCGTTGTTTGTCAAGTGTGTTTTCACGATTTGGATTGCCAGAGCAGCTGGTAAGTGATAATGGATCACAATTTGTATCATTGACGTTTGTTGATTTTATGAAATCAAACAACATTAAGCATTCTCTGACACCTACTTATTTTCCTGTTACGAATGGGGCGGCGGAAAATTTGGTAAAGACGGTTAAAAAGGCTTTGTATACTGCTGGGTTGGATAAGAATCTGGGTAATGTGGAAAATACGTTGTGCAATTTTCTTGCTGATTATCGAAATATACCTCATTGTACGACAGGAGTTGCACCGGCTTCATTGGTATTGAAATATAAACCCAAAATAAAATATGATTTATTGTTACCAAAGTCTAAAAGAGATAAAGAGGAGGAGGATGATTCGGAAAGATATAAGGACGATAGAGCACGGATGTTTAGCGAAAATGAGGAAGTTTTAATTAGAAATTATAGATCAAATAAAAAAATATTGTTTTGTTTGATAGTGGTAGGAGTTGTGTAGAGAATCAACTCGTTAGTCAGTATAATGAATATGAAGGCGTAGTGGAAGATGTTGTTGCAGAGAATCCAAGTGGTTTTGAAGTAAGGGAGGAAGACTGTGGTGAGAATGTGAATGTGAAAGGGGTAAATAGAAATGAGAATGCAGAGCAAAATGTAGGTCAGGGTTGTCGGTTACGTGATAAGTCGCTTATAAAAAAACCAGTAAGGTTTAGTGATTACACGTCATTTGATTAAGTTTATTAATTGAATTCGTTTAAAATAAAAGAAGAAAACAAAATTAAATTATTTTGAAATGATAAAGATCATCAAAGATACCTACAGCTACTGATATGTTGATGGAAAAGATCAAAAATAGTATTAAGAAATATTTAGTTATATATATATATATATATATATATATATATATATATATATATATATATATATATATATATATATATATATATATATATATATATATATTAAATATATAGATATATCACCCAGCCCAAAATCACCAGAAAACATCATTCACACAAAGAAAATTTTCTTAATCGGCTGCAAATTAGCTCGTAAATATAAAAATATTGGAGTACATCCTCGATTTTTGATTAAAATTCCACAAATCAATAAAATTATGAAAACTCAATATATGTACCTCGAAAATTTGCCGGATACCAGTTCTAAAGTTTAAATTCTTCAATCAGCCCCTAACAATCAGCCCTCATCCAAAAAAGCTGCATGCCTTTTACTTTTTTTTCCAAGGGTTGTTTCTATCCTTCATTTTATTCGGTTGAGCAGCACCGATCATTGATTGGATCGGTTGTAGCATTTCGCCATTTTAGTAAAAAAAAAATTAAAAAAATTTCAGAGAAATTATAAAAAAAATAATATATACAACCGACTGACTCGAAAGTCAAAGGCTATTGCTCCAGTGGCAAACACCACAAACTACGGTAAGAAGAGAATTTTTCTATACCTATTTCTCAGTGGAATGAAATCATTCATTCCGGAATGAAAATGCACGGCACTGCCGTTGCAAAATTAGCAGACTACATATGCCTTCATACATATATCACAACCCTTACCGAAGCAAAATCATATAATAAAAATAAAAGAAACAAAAAAAATTTTTTTTACACAATTCATACCACATATATGTATGTTACAATATATAGGTATAGAGCAATACATAGATGTGACATGAAAATACCTGTATAACGATCCCGTTAATATTTTATTTTGTACACGTTTATCCTTGTTCAAATTTTTTAACATCAAAAACGAGAAACCCGTCTTATGCTAAATGAATTCACATTTCACTTCTGAAACACTCAAAATTAATTAAATTATTATTATATATTAATTTAAATTAATTCTGAATCACACACACTGCACTTTTAGTCACAGAATTTATCTTTTCTATATAATCACTACATATGAAATTAATTAAAAACACAAAATCATAAGCGAAATTAATCGAAATTAAGCGAAAAAACTACATTACGTGATTCAAACAAACCTACTATAAACACACTTTAAACAAAAACAATCACGCACAATTTTAATTATTAAAATTTAATAAACACAATTACACAAAACTAATAACACAATTTTAAATTTAATATTTAATAAAAATTCCACTTACGGAGACAGACAAAAACACGTCCATCTCCATCAAGCGTTCATCGCACACCTCCTATTATACACATGTGTCGCTAATAAACAAAAAACTAAAATTTTACCTACCTTCATGCAGTTGTATGACATTTCTTCCGAATAAAAGCTCGGACTAAAAATATCTAAAAATCATCGGGAGATTGTTGAGGAATACGGAAATGTAGTAGCTGCAAAGAGATTTTTAAAAGCTGGAAAGCAAAAGGATAATCGAGATGCATCATTATCGGAAGGTGACGAAGATAAATAATATTTTGATGAAATGGACATGCCTGGTACAAAAGTCAAGTCGATTCAAAACAAAGAATTACTGTACGTATACGTGAAGACACAGCTTAATATCACGGAAATCTGAACCCCAATTCGGCATATTATGATCCAAAACACGTTCTATGAGGAATATTCCTGATATAAAATCACATCCTGAAGAGTAAATAATTTTTGTTTATTAAGTTTAGAATTAAATAAATTAATTTGATTATTTTGGAGTTAAGTTTTGTACTGGAGACATTGAAAAATATTCTAAAGCAGAACTATTTGCTTGGGAAGCTTATGGAAAAATATTCTCCAAGTGGAAAAATCATTAAAGGACAAGAGAAACAAATCATTCGAAGCCGATATGAAAAGATGTACATATATTTGAATAATCACTGAATATATTAAAAATAATCCAACATGTATTTATGCTTCTTAAAATTTTTTTATTTTCCACGATTTGCAGTAAGGCTAATTTATTTTATTCAAAGATTCAGTTTTATTATATCACAATTGGTATACTCCTTCGAATATAACTTACAAACTTAAATCGTTTGCTTGCTGTTCGTTAAACAACCTTGACATGTTACATGACCGCAAATTAAAATTTTGTGCAAGGTAATTCCGCTGCCGCTAGATAGTAAACATTTTACAGCAATCCGAGTAACAATCTTCACCTATTTCCCCTTCCACAAACTCTAGCCTTTTTAATTTTGCTTGAACCCCATTAAATTGGCCAGACATAACTGCGGCGTTATCCGATCCTAGATAGGCCCATTCTGCACCGGGATTTGCAATAAATTCAATTGGTTTAAAATACTACTAAAAATAGAGTCCCTTTAGTTAGATTCAAAAGACCTGAATACCTATCTCTTGGTGAACATTTTCTCCGATCAAAAACGCGAGCTACCAAAGCCAATAATTTTGGCGCACACTTTGAATAAATTCCATCCATTTCAGCTGTTTTTCGTTTTTTGAGTATCGAGTATCCATTTCTTAAATTATTAGTATTAAATGCCATGAAAAATATTAAAAGGGCTAGAATTTGTGGAAGGTAAAGGAAAATAGGCGAAGGTTGTTACTCGGATTGCTGTAAAATGTTTACTATCTAGCGGCAGCGGAATTACCTTGTACAAAATTTTAATTTGCGGTCAGGTAACATGTCAAGGTTGTTTAACGAATAGCAAGCAAACGATTTAAGTTTGTAAGTTATATTCGAAGGAGTATACCAATTGTGATATAATAAAGCTGATTCTTTGAATAAAATTAATTAGCCTTACTGGAAATCGTGGAAGATAAGAAGCATAAATACATGTTGGATTATTTTTAATATATTCAGTGATTATTCAAATACATATATGTACATCTTTTCATACCGGCTTCGAATGATTTGTTTCTCTTGTCCTTTAATGATTTTTCCACATCGAGAATATTTTACCATTAGCTTCATAAGCAAATAGTTCTGCTTTAGAATATTTTCCATGTCTCCAGTACACAACTCAACTCTAAAATAATAAAATTAATTTATTTATTTAATTCTAAACTTAGTGAAGAAAAATTATTTACTCTTCAGGGGCCCTATTCTCGAATTCCACATCCATTTTCCACATGTGGACATCAGTCAAAATTCATAAAAATTGAATTCTTTTGGTACTAAGGGAATATTTCCGAATGGGTATTAGCAGGTGGAAGAAATTCTCCATATAGGAAAATGGCCATGTATCAAGTGTTTTATATACGAATTAAAATTTCCGAACGTTTTGATGCATTTTGACAGATGTCCGCATGTGGAAAATGGATGTGGAATTCGAGAATAGGGCCCCAGGATGTGATTTTGGATCAGTAATATTCCTCATAGAACGTGTTTTGGATCATAATATGTCGAATTGGGGTTCAAATTTCTGTGATATTAAGCCGTGTCTTCACATAAACGTAGAATACGTACAGTAATTCTTTGTTTTGAATCGTCTTAACTTTTGTACCAGGCATGTCAATTTCATCAAAATATTATTTATCTTCATCTTCGTCACCTTCCGACAATGATGCATCTCGATTATCGTTTTGCTTTCCAGCTTTTAAAAATATTTTTGCAGCTTCTATTTGGAAGAAATGTCATACAACCATATGACATTTGAATTTGACATCTATCAAAATTTGTAAACCAAAATGAAGTTTGCCACAATTAGGGTTGTACAAAATCAAAAATATTTCAAATTTCCCTTTGCTCCGGATAGCAGCTCCGGATAGCAGCTCCAGATAAATAGGTAGAGCTAAATATTTTTTTATAGGTTTTCAGTTAAAAAGTTGAATTAAAAATTGTAGATTAGTTTTAAATAAATTATTTATATGTATAAATAGCTTGTCAAACATAAGTTTTATAACAGAAAATTAGCTGCTCCGGATACCAGCTATCCGGAGCTAATAAAAAAACACGCTCATAGTAAGATACAGAAGTTACATAATATTTCGCCTGAAAGACGGTCGAAAATGAAATCTGATTTTCAGCAGAAACCAGACAACTAAAACAAATTAACTTAATATTTTCCATTAGTAAACGCATTGAACAAATTGGTGCTTTCGACAAAAATATAAATTTTCACAATTTTCGTTCATAAAACGATGGAATTGATTTTCAAATCAATCAATACCCCTAAATGACGCTATGTCGAATCATCCAAGACACATTATTTGAAGTTTCCGCCCCTTTTTTCTCAAATAATGTCCCATTTTCCGTCACTGTAAAATTTGTGTGATTTTTGGATGAAAAACTGAACTCAGTAATTGTTACAGGTCTCTTTTGAAGTCAATTTTACACCGTTACAAGAGTTCTGCATTAGGATTACATTTAGTTGCAGGTGGAGTATACAATGTTTTAAGGCTGATTAAATCGAACGAAACAAACGATTTCGCGATTTTGCTTTCTGTTTCTGAAGTCACTGTTGCATCTTATTATTTAAGAAACGCATAAAAATATAGACATAACATGAAAGCATGCTTTGCTTTCCGTATTAAATCGTACTGTTGTATTGGTTGTATAAGTGGAAACATAGTGTTTTTTAATCAAATACATCTTTATTAAAAACATGCTTGTTATAAACGTTAATAATCAAAATATTCACCATTAGTATTGGGTGTACAAATAAATTTCCGACCTTTTTTACTGAAATAAAAGACATTAGTTTGTGTAGAAAATGAAAGAATGTTTTATTTAAAGTATGCTCCTTCGGAAGCTATAACCTTCGCCCATCATTCAGGCAATAAACGGATTCCCCGAAGGAAGAAGTCTAGTGCTTTCGAGGCGATCCAGTCATCGACCCATTTTTTGACGTTTTCATATGAAGTGAAGTGCTGCTGTGCCAGGGCTGATTGCATCGACCGGAACAAGTGGTAATCAGAGGGAGCAATGTCTGGTGAATACGGCGGGTGGGGTAGAATTTTCCAGTTCTGTCTGTCCAAGTAATTTTTGACAGGTATAGCAATATGTGGCCTAGCGTTGTCATGTTGCAAAATAATCTTATTATGCCTTTTGTCCCATTCCGGTCGTTTTGCAGCTAGAGCTAGTTTTAAAGCCATCAGTTGTCGTCGATAAACTTGTCCCGTAATGGTTTCACGCTCTTTTAGTAGGTCATAATAGGCGACACCCTTCATATTCCACCAAATACAAAGCATCATCTTCGAACCATGGATATTTACTTTTGGCGTCGACGGCCTTGGTTCACCTGGCTTGACCCACGCTGGTTTGCGCTTTGGATTGTCATAATGGATCCATTTTTCATGGATCCATTTTTTCACCCCTTCCTTTGTTGTCGTTGAAGCAACAATTCGCACATGGTTTTCCGACGTTTCATGTCCCTTTCTTTCAATTTGTGTGGCACCCAATTTCCCAGCTTCTGAACCAATCCCATTGCATGTATACGTTGCGAAACACATTTTTGGGTAATATTCAACTCTTCTGCCAATTGTTTTTCAGTTTCACAAGGGTCCACATCAAGCAATTCTTCCAATTCTGTATCTTAAAATTTTCTTGGTCTGCCTTCACGTTCTTTGTCTCTTACGTCAAAATAACCAACTTTGAATCGTTGAAACCACTCTTTGCATGTCGTTTTCGATGGAGCATGTTCACCGTAAACTTCCACAAGCAAACGATTGGTTTCCGCTGCACTTTTCTTCAACAAAAAATAATGAAGTAGAACTTCCCGCAAATGTTGTTTTTTGGCACAAAATTCGACATTTTCAATTACATGAAAATAATTGTTGTTTACGCTTTGAACAAATGTCACTAGTAATTATTCAAGCTTGACATCTAACCTCCAAAAAACATGTATTGCCCGATTGAATAATATGCAAGCAGTGATACTAACGACACCTATCTAAAAAGGTCGGAAATTTATTTGTATACCCAATATCTATGGTCCTTTGCTATCTAACGGGTAGTTGATGGATATCTTCGCGATACAAACAGTCATGTTTGGAGGCAAAATATTCATCGAGCTATTTTCGGAAATCTCCAACTTTCGAGAACCGCTGGTCAGCCAAATAAGACTGCAACGATCTAAATAAACAGTAGTGGGAAGGAGCTAAATAAGGGAAATACGTCACATGTGGGGAAACTTCCCAGCCCAAGTTGAAGATCACTTCCCTGGTTGGTTTTTGCTGTGTGTGGGCGGGCGTTGTCATGAAGCAACATGACAGATCGTGTTTCTTGGCCCGTAAATGTTCTTTTTTCCTCTAATACATCAGCCAATTTGCTCAGTTGAGCTTGATAACATTAGATGATTCCTTTCCAATCCCAACAGACACACAATAACACTTTCCTGGCATGAACGGATGAAGATGGCTGGGGTGCATCAACCCATGTTTTGCGATTTTTGTTCTCTTCGGTTGGCTCATGAGGAATCCATTTTCCTTCCTTGTCGATCTTCCCTCTCTCTCTCTCTCTCTCTCTCTCTCTCTCTCTCTCTCTCTCTCTCTCTCTCGCTTTCACATCCCATGGAGGGATTTTGCCGCCCGCACTAAGGCTCTCCATCCGTCTCAATCCATCGATCTCGTCCTCCAGTTTCGACATCCTAATACATGTAGATCTTGTTCGACGTCGTCACGCCAGCGCAGTCGGGGTCTTCCTCTAGGACGAACACCGGCTGGTTGTTGATGGAACACTTTATTGGTCATTCGTTGTTGTGGAGACCGTGTAACATGGCCGAGCCATCTAACTCGATTGGATTTGATGAATCCGATAATATCGCAGCCTCCAAGAAGTTGGGACCAAAGATTGAGCGAATGACCTTCCTTTCGAAGGTAGATAACAATCTACAATCGTTAGAGGTCATGGTCCAGCTCTCGCTTCCGAAAGCCAGCACAGGTCTTATGAGTGCTTTATAAAGTGCGAGCTTGCACGACTGCGACAGATGTTTAGATCGCAATAATTTCGATTGGGCGTAGAAAACTCGTTGTCCGGCAGCGATTCGGGCTTTTATATCTGCCTGCATATCATTCGACGATGTTATAACTGACCCGAGGTATTTAAAGTTTTCGACGCTATCAAAGTTATGGTCGCCAATTCTGAGATTTACCATGGAGATGTTCCTGGGTGTTGATAACAATTTTGTTTTGCTGCTGTTCACCTCCAAACCAAGTCTTCTTGCGCAGCGATCGAGCTTTATGAAACTGTCCTTGATATCACTAGGTCTTCGGCCAAGAAGCACGATATCATCTGCATATCCAAGAATTTGGCCTGATTTATTAAATATACAGCGCGAAGTTTCAATGTTGCTTTTTCTCACTACGTATTCAAGCGCCAAATTGAACAGCACAGGCGCGAGTGTATCTCCCTGTCGAACACCAGATGTTATTTCAAAGGAGTCTGACACAGCTCCCTCAATTACGATTCTACATACAGACCCAGAGGTTGTTAATTTACACAGAGAAACGAGTTTCTCTGGAATTCCTAGGCATATGAGCGTGGCCCATAGGTTTTCGCGGTTTATACTGTCATATGCCTGTTTGAAGTCTATATACAGTTGATGTATGGTTATGTTGTACTCCCAACATTTTTCCAAGATCATCCTCATGGTAAAACATTGGTCAGTGGTCGATCGGTTGGGACGAAAACCACATTGATAGTCGCCAATGATGTTTTCGGCGAAAGGGATGAGTCTGGCAAGTACAACATTAGCCAACACTTTGTAAGCAGTGCTCAATAGGGCGATACCACGATAGTTTCCACATTTAAGACGGTCTCCTTTTTTGTGCAGCAAACAAATGAGTGCAGTCTTCCAATTCTCCGGCAGCTCTTCTTGGTCGCAAATAGAGACGATGAGATCGTGTATATTTGTTGCAAGAGTAGCGCCTCCGAGCTTAATCAATTCTGCGGGGATTCCGTCAAGACCGCGGGTGCCTTTCCATTTTTTAATCTACTAATAGCTGCATCTACTTCCTCTACTGTGGGATATTCGACAAAGACCTCTTCACCTTGAGGAGCTATTGCTCTAATGGGGGTCACTTCGTCATTCCGATTTAGCAGATTTTGAAAGTAGGTTTGCCATACAGTCGATCTTTCCCATTGCATGCAATTTATTTGAAATTACTCCTAACTGTTTTCCAAGTTGTTGTTGAGTTTGACATGGGTTTTCATCAAGTGAAGCTTGAATTTCTTCATCTTCAACCTTTTTTCAGGACCTAGGCGTGGATTGTCTTCAAGGTTAAAATTTCCATTGCGAAACTTCGTAAACCACTTTCTAACAGTTGAATCACCAACAGAATTATCTCCCCATCCATCTCTTAAAGATTTGATACACGTTTTATACGAGAGTCTTAAAAATTAAATCAAAAACTATAGTAGTAGATTTCATAGAGACGTCTCGTGTCGAATAATAAAAATTAAAATTAGTTGGGTGTAGATAGAAATTATATTTCGAACAATACAGTGAGCCCCTACGCAATATATTTAAAACCACAAAACATAATTCTCTCTTTGAGTAAAATAATTTACTCTCCAACTAATGCGAGATTTTTTTGAGCGAGGTCAAAAATACGTATTCAGAAAAATTTTCGTGTGTTAAACTAGTTAGTATGCGCTGGAACACCGGTGAGCATGATTCAAACAAGGTTAGCTTGATCTTTCGAGTCTCGTGTTCGTGACGTCACACAATTCTGCCACTTGTTTGTAAATAAATATAGAAAAAAGCGAATGAAACATTTTTGTGTTTGTTTTTATTTTTCGTTTTTTTACTTGTTGTTGTAATTTAAAAGTCTGCTTTAATACTAGAGTTGAGTGTCGTCTTAAAACCAAAAATGGTCATTTGTTTACATACTATATTTAGAAGCTCAACTGGTATTAATTGAATCACGACCTGTGAATAAAGGGAATATATGTTTATTTGGTTTTTTTCTTTATTAACAAATTAACGATGGGTTTTCATTGGGTTATGGGTTATTTATTGTGGCCAACCAGGAATATACATTTGAATACGATACTGACTAAATGTGGGATTCTAAACTGATTTTTAGATGAGATTCTGGAATATAGTGAAGTAGGATGGAACTTGACTATTTCTCACCCGATTGTGATGAAATTCGACTTGCATGATGGAAATGGAATCTTCAAAAGATTTTTAGATGAAGTTCTGGAATCTGGCCAAGTAGAATAGTACTTGACTATTTTTTAACCGATTATAATGAAATTCATGTTGTACGATGGAAATAGGATCTTCAAATGATTTTTAGATAAAGTTTAGGAATATGGCCAAATGGGATCTAACTTAGCTATTTCTACAGCTTCTTCTAGCCTGTTAGGAAAAAATTCCGTTAGTTCTCAACCGATTATGATGAAATTCTACTTGTACGACGGAAATGGGATATTCAAATTATTTTTAGATGAAGTTCTGGAATATGGCCAAGTAGGATGGAACTTGGCTATTTCTGAACCAATTATGATAAAATTCGACTTATATGATGAAAATGGGATCTTCAATTGATTTTTAGATGAAGTTCTGGAATATGACCAAGTAGGATGGAACTTGGCTGTTTCTTAACCGATTATGATAAAATTCGAGTTGTACGATGGAAATTGGATCCTAAAATAATTTTTAGATGAAGTTCTGGAATATGGCTTATTAGGATGGAGCTTGGCTATTCCTGAACTAATTATGATTAAATTCAACACGTTAACCAACACATAATCAACACAAAGTTAATAACCGAATATGATGAAAATCAGGGGAACAATTTTCGTTCTATGAAAAAAACTAATGAAAAAAATGTTTCCATTTTGTTTCCATCAAGTCTTTTTCATTTATAACATTTCACACAACGACAATAAGCGATTCTCGATGTCGAAATGAAAAAGAATCGTGAAAAAAACGCTGAATAAGTTGTTTTCATAGTAAGCTACACTGTAAACAGACATTTTATCGAGTTTCATATAGATTTCCGCTAGATGATACAGCAATTGGTTTAGATATTAGCTAAATAAATGGTAAAGTAGATTTAGCTAATCAGCCTGTCAAAATATAAAATAAATTATAAAAATGACCAAATTATTTTTAAAACTTAACTAAATTAATTATTTGGAGGCTTTTCTTAAATAAGCGGAATAGTTTTTAATAGATTTACTTCTTAGTTAAGTTTAAAGTAAATCATATTATAGTTTCAATGTACATTTAATGCTAAAAATTCAAATTTAGTTTTTATAGAATTTTATTTCCATATTTATGATGTTCTCACCGCCAAAATGGTCGGTGAGATAGTTTTATTCATAGATTTTGACGTCATTTTTTCCTTCTCAAGGAACATGAAAATACTTTTCATTATACTTTTCACGAAACGGGAATTGACCCCCATAGGTAATTTGTTTTTGTTAGATATATTCATACATATTCTCCAATTTTGGTTTATAAGGTAGATTCAATTCCTTTTATATAAAAATACGTACTTCCACAAGTGCAAAATAATTCAGTTGCATTCTTCGAAATTCCCTATTAACCGATAACTCATTCATCATCGCTTTGGTTATGCCTCCAAAATTCAAGCACACAGCAAGATTTTCGGCAGGAACTTTTGGACCCACTTGTCTAATTTTGGAAAATATATTCATATTTTCCTCCATTATTTTCGACCGTTTCGTTTTTGGTAATCCGTTCCTCCTTCCAATCTTACTTTTATATATCTCATTCACTAACACATTATCTTTGGTCAACATTCGCACAGTCTCTCGCACGGTGATCCATTCCCTCTTATAATTAAGAGGTGAATCACCCATTTCGGACCATAGAGTATGTATTGGGGTAGAATTAATCGCCCCCAATATCACTCCCCAATTTTTCAAACCCGACCTTAGATCCATCACCATACACACTCAACCCATAAGCAATTTTGGAAGACACTAGCGCCTTTCGCAGTATATCAGTCACGCTAGGGTGAGCCCTCCCCTTTTAGTTTACTCACCCTTTTGATCACATTTAATCTGCTCTTACAATTATCAGCTAATTTTTCCATGTGCACTTTAAAACTCAATCGATTGTCGTTCCAGATTCCCAAATACCTAGTCAATCTTGAATACTCAATTATCTCATCATAGATTCGCACATCAACTCTTTAATTCGTTCTAAATGCCACACTATTACATTTTCTCGAATTCACCCGCAGATTTAAATCATTCAAACATTGTGTTACCTGAAGCACACATTCCTGAGCTCGATTTAGGGCCTCGCCGATAGTTTTGCCCTTGCCGATTAGTACAAAGTCATCTGCAAATTGCAAGATAACATTGTCGGGGGCATTATACCTATGTATTGAGCTCGTATACAGATTGAAGAGGGTCGGAGAAATTTTGCTCCCTTGAGCCCAATATTCACCGCTCCCTCCAATCTATAACCTCTTCCACACAAACCAAACTTACGCTTCAATTCAATAGAACCTGATATAGTTTCCCTGGAACTACATAATCATACGCTCTTTCAATATCCAGAAATACCGCCACAACAAACTTCTTTTCCTTTCGTACTTCCCACACAAATTTTTCCACACATTCGTTTGCAGAATGGTTACGTCGGAAACCAAAAGTGGGTCTCTGGCAATAAACTATTTTCATTCACAAACTTTTCAAGCCTGCCTTTCATCATCCCATTCACCATTTTAATAAAAACATTCAACATACATATTCCTCTATAGTTTATTGCCAGATTTGTGTCGCGATCCCTTTTGGGAATTGGAACCACTCTGCAATCCTTCCATCTTTCCGGTATCTAAACACTCATCCATACCCTATTGAGAATTCGAAGCAAGATTTCCTTTGCTTCAACGCTCAACAGCCCAACCATTAATTTTTAACTCACTCTATTTATTCCTGGGGTCGTAAATTTTGCCGTTTCTAAAACCCTCAGGAACTCATTCCATTCAAATTGCACACACATTTCATTCAATTTTTCACTAACATCTTCAAGTAACACCCAATCGTTACTATCACCTACATTATTCTGAACATCCGTCATCATTTTTGTAAGAATTGATTTCCTTTTTCAGGATCATCCATTACAACGTTTCTTTCATTCCTCATTTTACCTCTCACTCTATTAAATTTATTCCTTACATCTTTTGTTGTGGTTCTGTGTTTTTCCGTTTACCCATTCATAATTTCGTCTACAATCACGACAAATACACCTGTTAAATTCACGCAAAGCTATCCGTTTCCTTTCATGCCAACACTGAATCTCCATATTCCACCAACCCTTTACTTTAATTTCATTCGCTCTTATTTCAAAACTGCACATTTCATTAACTCTCTCTATTTCACACTCAAGCTGGTTTGCATCATTTATTTCATTTGTTATGAGAATCTCATTCATACGTTCAATCCATTTCTTACTATTCAGCAAGACCTTTTTCGCAATATCCATATTTACAAACAAACAAATACAAATTCTCATCTGTTACATTCCAAGTGACTTGGGCCGCCAGTCCGCTAGACACTAAAGTGATGTCTATCGCACTGGCTGTGGCCCCAACATACGCCATCCTTGTTGGCCTACCATCGTTCAGAATCACGAGATCGGAATCCAGAACGAGGTCCGCCAACAAGTTTTTTCCCCAAGCATCATTCCTTTCACACCCCCAAACACGCGAATGTGCATTCATATCACCCCCCAGAATCATGTCACTTTTCCCACGCACCCAGTCAAATAATTTTTTTTAAATCCCTCAGGCCTTTATCCCTATCACTCACAGTTTTAATTGAAGCTGCATATACACTTACAATTAATAAATTTCTATCCAGATTCCTAGTTTTGGCAGCGATGAGCTCGATGTACTCGAAATCGGGGACCCCCACATTAGTCAACATTATATTGGATTTTGCCAATATCGCTACTCCGCCGAAGTTATCGGCCCTGGGTCTGGATAGAAAATTGTACCCATTCACTCGAAACGTCTTGTTCTCACGCTCCCATGTCTCACTTAAAAGTATTACATTCATACAGTCATTGGCCAGATAAGTCCGCATCATATCGCTTTTGGCATACAAGCTTTGGATATTTATCTGACCAATTATCAAGCATTCATTGGATCTTACATTCATTCCATCCTTTCTCCATCTGCATCCATCGCGATACTTAGCTCGTTCGGTTGCCTGGCAAATTTCCATTTGTTGTTGTTGTTCCTTCATTCTTATTTTTTTTTCACTTGTTTGTTTAATTGAATTGTTGTTGTTCTGTATTTTACTATTATTATTGTTTGTAATGTTACTTTTTGATTTTGCTATTATTATTACTGTTCTCATTATTTCTGTTATTATTAATATTATTGTTTATATTACTATTGTTATTATTTCTTTTATCGATATTAATATTATTTTATTTTTGTTGTTATTATTTTCATTTCTGATATTTTGGTTGATGTTTTTATTATTTTCAGTGTTTTGTTGTAGCACATTGCTGTATGATTGTTTGGTTTGTGCGCCGATGGTTGCTCCTGTTGTATTCGCATTTTGACGATAGTAAAATTCCCTAGCTTTGTGTTAGGTGATTCGTTCTATGGTTTTTATTTTAATAATCGCTTTTTCCGTTTGGAATGTTGGGCAACTTTTGTCGAATGTGGTATGCTCCGTTGTACAATTTGCACATTTAATCGGTTCACATGGTATCGCGTCGTGTCCATACGGTATTAATTTCGCACATTCGGGGCATACAGGCACTCTTTCACATTTACTTTTGGTGTGACCATACTTTTGGCAGTTGTGACACCTCATTGGATTAGGCAGATATTGTCTTACGTCCAATCTCAAGAATCCGGCTTTAATGTATAGTGGCAATTCCGTCGTGTTAAAAGTTAGAATATGCAGTGCGATTTCTTTTAGTTCATTATTTATTTTTCGTTTAATGCGCTCCACCTTGATCACCTTTTGGCTCTCTAATTCTTTTCTTATTTCTTCCTCCTTTACGTGCATTAAATCATAGCTGTTTATTACACCTTTGCTAAGGTTTAGGAATTTATGTTCCTCCACTTGGATTTCCATCTCGGCTAATTTCACGGCATTTATCAGTTTAAGGTATCTTTCTTCTTTGGTAGTAAGTATCAAAAGGTCCCCACTACGTAATCGCTGGGTTTCTTTTATGTGCGGTGTTATCATCGATAAACCTTTCTCAATAAGAAATGGTGACACTCCATTAAAACTTTTTTTTTTCGGAATCAAACCTCTTTATTACCACATACTTTTGTGATTCTTTACCATCCTCGAAGTAGTTTCGACATGTAGGTAACTGCAGCAGGGAAACTTTCGAATTTTGAAATGAAACTTCCCACATCGATAGAGCCGAATTTGTGCTAATTAGTGCTTAGAGGAAAAAATTAGTGCTAGTCCAGGAACCGAGAAAACAGCAAACAAAAATTCAAAATTTCGCCTCAAAGACGATAAATAAATTTTAAAACTAAACCCGAGTTACAGCAAAAACCGGTAAACATCAGTAAAAAACAGTAATATTTTCAAAAGGCAGATTAATTGAGGAAATTTGTGCTTGGCCTAGAAAAACTAAATTTTATTATTTTCATTCATAAAATAAAGGAAATCGAAATTACTGAATTTCTAATCAGATTTGGCCCAGTTCAATTGAACATGACGAACGGTTGATTGAACTAATTTCTGACAATTTCTTTCTCCGATCGGGAATATTCATAACCATCCGAAAAATATGGTGGCTGAATTTGTGATAATCCAGATTTGGCCCAATTCCATTGAACATGAAGAATGGTTGATTAAACGAATTTCTGACATAAAATGTACAAAATTGGGCCAAATCTGTATTAACACAAATTCAGCCACCATATTTTTCGGATGGTTATGAATATTCCCGATCAGAGAATATAATTAGAACTGCCAAGTTCGTTGGTTTGTAGAACATTTTGTGTCAGCAATTCGTTCAATCAACCATTCTTCATGTTCAATGGAATTGGGCCAAATCTGGATTAGCACAAATTCAGCCACCATATTTTTCGGATGGTTATGAATATTCCCGATTGGAAAATATCATTAGAACTGCCAAGTTCGTTGGTTTCTAGAAGATTTTGTGTCAGAAATCAGTTCAATCAACCGTTCGTCATGTTCAATTGAACTGGGCCAAATCTGGATTAGAAATTCAGCCTATTTTTTATATGTCTATGAATATGTTGAATCGATTATGTGATAGAAAGGGAATTTTTCAATAATTTCTAAACATTTTTTTGGATATTTTTTACTATCTACTTATTTAATATTGTTCAGTTAAAATATTATTGAACAACTAAATACATTTCTTTTCAATATAGTATCATTTAGGGTAATTTCGATTTTCTTTATTTTATGAATGAAAATATTAAAATTTAGTTTTTCTAGGCCAAGCACAAATTTCCTCAATTAATCTACCTTTTGAAGATATTACTGTTTTTTACTGATGTTTACCGGTTTTTGCTGTAACTCGGGTTTAGTTTTAGAATTAATTTATCGTCTTTGAGGCGAAATTTTGAATTTTTGTTTGCTGTTTTCTTGGTTCCTGGACTAGCACTAATTTTTTCCTCTTAGCACTAATTAGCACAAATTCGGCTCTATCGATGTGCGAAATTTTATTTCAAAATTCGAAAGTTTCCCTGCTGCAGTTACCTACATGTTTCGACGTCTTTTATTTTTATTTTCGTCAAGTTTGGCGAAACCTCTCGCATCAACGAGCGTTGCAAACCTGCTTCCAAACATGTTGGCAACCTGCCCGTAGGCAGTTACCTTAATACGGTTTACCACTAATTTTGTTGTTTACTGTCTCTTTAATAAACACAAAATTAAACCAACTCAAAATTCAGTGTTTTGGTTGTAAATAGTTTATACACACTGATTTGTTATGTTACAACTATTTATTGTCACGTAATATCACTTAATACAATATTTAATCAAAAAAACGGAAAAAATTTGAATACCCTTTTATAGCTGTCAAAATTTTTTACGTGATTCGTCTATGAAGTACGATTTTGGACTGTCACTGTCAAATCGTCAACACCTATATCACTTAGGCTACTGAGTTACAAAATTTGGAGATGTAAATTGGAAATATAAGAAAAGCGTTCCAGAGTCAGTGAATGAATTGGGTAATTATATATTAGATTTACCTTGAAGGAGGTCATTATTTCAAAATCAAAGGAGAATGGGGCCGCCTAAATTTTTTTTTTTTTGTGATATTTAGGGCTATAGCATGGGGCTCTAGAACATTGGGAAGTAAGTTTCCATAACAATTTTAGAAAATTTAGTACAACTTAAACATCGTTTTATATTAAGCCAAATACATTAAGCCAAAACCAAAAACAAATTACTTGCATACATAATATCTGAAAAATGAAAGGCAGACCCCTGTATTACGTTAAGTCCGCTATGTACGATCAAATATCATTAATATTTATGAACCCTCAGAACGAATTTTGCAATATTCACGCAATTTTGGTTTCAATTTAAGACATATCACTAAACGATGATTTTTTTGACCGATTTTTGTTTTTGTAAATTTAAGGTCAACTGTATAAATTCAAACAACGATCATAAAATAATATTGTTGAAATTATAACAAAACGAATTTTTTTATTACATTTCCAGTAATAGGCACGCAATTAATAATATTTTACATTTATTTTTAAATTAAGGCTAAAAATCATGCTTAATCCTCCGTTACTAACGTAAATTTAAGTTACAACGTTACTAACAATGGGTCGAATTGACCCATATTTAAAAAGCCCAATGTTTCGCCACTGTTAATATATTCCACCAAAATTGTTTTTCCAAATTAAACGCTGGGTATAATTTTTTTGATTGATTTGATTTGATTTGGGTTGTACGACCAAGCCTTTAGCAAGATCTCCCGGATGACGCCGAGCCCACCGTACACCCTTTTTACATTGACTTGGAAGGATTGGATAGGATTGTTAGTATAGGATTGAGTTCGACCCGGTTATAGACACCTTGACGGTCAACAGTTAGTAGTATAACAATTGTTAATAATAATAATAATAATAATAATAATAATAATAATTTGTTATCACAGGACGGCATAATTTCTATCTACAAGTTCTTATTTCCTTAAGACCGGTAACTTTGCTTTTTTTCCTTCAGTCCTGAAATTTTAACTTTGTATTATTGTTGTAATTTATTCTGACAGAATTATCTAATCTATTGCTAATTTCCTGAGGTCCAACATGTCATCATCTTAATCACTATTTATTTTAATAAGGTTAAATATGTTTCTCAGCAATCCTCGGTTAGTTACTTCCTACCCAAAGTAATACTAAATAAATAAATAATTAATCATCTAGTAACAATCCTGTCTAGGCTAGGAGCAGGAAAAATCTATTAATAATATTTTATTTAATCCATCCAGACACTTGCATGCTCCATCAAGTTTGATCATTTCCTATATAAATAACTAAATTAAACTAAATTAGTCTCAATTCGCTACTTAACTTTTTGGAGAGTAATAAATTCTGCAATGTACCTGAAACAGTTCAAACTTTGAACCCAATTAGCATTTTATGAATAGTCCACCCTTCCCATATAAGAACACAGCCAACTACAAATTTGTTCCCATCCGAAAACGCCCACAACCACCATCTCTCCCACCTTGACGTTACAACCGCAAACCCTTCGTCAATTATAAATTATAACAAATAAACTATACATATATGTATTCAATTATTTATTTACTATGTCAATCCATTTATATCTATTTATTTTACCTCTACTTAACTTAAATAAATTAACTACATTTGTTTAGCAGTTGATTAATTAATTAATTACCCATTAGTTCCTTGCTTGACATCGCTCTGATGTACGTAAGCGATGAATATTTGATAAAAGTTGTAATATCCAACCTAGATTACTTTAGCTATCTCTTCTTCCGAAATTTCATCTTCAAGAAGCTCACTTGAATCTGATTCTTCGCATTGGTAAATCCCTTCAGCTGCTTTCCGTAAATCAACTCGAGAGGATAAGAGAGGTTCCCATTCATTATGCGATCTGTTGAGATAATTTAAATCCTGGTGTAACGAATCATGCCAGGTAAAACATGGTCGTCCTAGTTTCCTAGGACCAGCACTGTACGTGAAAGCAGCCTTGAGTATATGGATACACGGACGGCGGTACACATGTCCCCAATAATTGATCCGCTGGAACTTAATGCGCTTTGTTATTGTTTTACCGTTCAAAATTTCTTTAATTTTCCTTGCTCCGAGGGTGGATTTATCTTTACTAAATTCCAGTAATCTTCTCAAGAAAAAGAGCTCATATTTCCTTAATCTCTTCCGATTTGCAAGTGTAAGGGCGGTGGTTTTCAATCCATAGATCATCATGGGAACTATGACAGTATTATACATCGTGATGGCTATCTTAGAAGATACTTTATTTCTTTTAATGAAAGATTGCATTAGTTTTGTGACCCCGAGCGCTTGGCGACACCGGGTCCGGATAGTGAGGGGCCTACTAAGCCTAGTTGTGAAGTAGGTGTGGGCACCGGTATCGTAATGTTTTCACTGAGGTGAAAGTAATTCCACCTATTCTGACATTGGATGGGGTGGGTATTAAGGAGTCTGGGTTTCTAATAAGTACAGTGCATTTATTTGGATTCACTGTTAGTCCGGCAATCTCTAATCCAGCGATCAACTCAATCAGAATGGGTTCTAAGCGTGCATGGTCCCGAGTGACAATTAAAATGTCATCAGCATATGCTAGAATTAAAGGAAGCTGCAATGTCCCTCCTTGATTTAAACATAATTCTGGATACTGATCGGCAACAGTTACCAATACTTCATTCAAAATGAAATTAAAAAGTCTTGGTGATAGAGGACAACCCTGTTTTACCCCTTTGTTCTTTTTAACTCTAGCTGTACAGGTGTTAAACCACTTGATGGAGGTTTTCTCCCAGAAACAAGCCTTTATGATGCGGTTTACCAGATAATGAGGCACATATTGTTGAAGACATTCGATTACGACCTTTAGATTGACTGTGTCAAATGCTTTTGCTAAGTCAATATAGAAAAGGTAAAAGTTTCATTCCCGGAGCGCCATTCTTCATCCAGTACTCGACGAACGACAAACATGTGATCATCAGTCGAGCGATTGGGCAAAAACGCAGCTTGGTATGAAGGCGGTAATTCGAGATGATCATCCAACTTTTCAAGAAGAAGCTTGGCATAGATCTTGTATCCTACATTGCATAGGGTTATGCGTCGGAAATCACTGGTTTGACGAGGATTCTTGTTCTTAGGAATTGGAACCTGAATGGTCTCCAGCCACTCGGTTGGTGGGTCATTGTTTATCCATGCAGTTTCTATGACTTTATGAAGCGCTTCAACAATATTGTTGGGTGCATATTTAAATAGTTCAATGGGAATTTGATCCGGCCCCGGGGGGGGGGGGCAGTGCCGGGGCGGATTAAATTCAGGACTGACTGAATGTCTTCCTTATTTGGAGGAGGACCTAGAGGAAAGTAATCCTGTTCCTCTATAAGGCTCGGCCAGGTTCCTTCAATGGTAGAAAGTTCATTTACCCAGGAGGAAATTGGTATGTAATTTCCGCGAAAGGAAGAGCAATCTCGTTTGAAAATCTTAAAATATGGAAGTTCTGCGAAGACGTTCTGGAGGAGAATAGTAAGTCAAACGACTAAAAAATTGTTTGCATTCAGAAGATTTGTGCCTGGAATAGGCATCAGACAAACGTTTCCTGGCACTTTGTAGACGCAATCGAGAGCTCATCTCCTGTGGATGAGCATGTTTGTGAAATTGGGCCTGTTTAAAGAGCGCCAATGCTTTCCTACGCTTAGGTGTCAGGGGCGTCTTGGTGGTGAGTAACTGTTGGGAGCTTTCCTTGATGCAAGTAGTTATCGAATGCCATAGATTACAATCATTTATATCTGAAACTGCTTGTGCAAATGATTTTGCTAAAACGGACTGATATTGTTTGTGTATCTTTACTCCTTGCAGTAACGAGAGATTCAAAGATTTAAATGAATAGGTCATAGGTGGCCCTGCAGAGATCAGAACTGGCTTTACATTAGTAGGACAGGCAAGCGACCGCACTTTTCGCATGGTGCACACAATCCATATTAAACGATGATCGCTTAGTGACGGGTAAAAACAGGCGGCTTTCACCGACTTAACATAAATAACCCGATTGCTTTTACGGGTTAAAATATAGTCCAACTGGGAATACAATCGACCATCAGTCCAGGTCATAAGTTTCCGCCGACGTCCATGAAGGGTGTGATTAAAAAGTTGAGTCGACCGAGTTAGTAGTTCTAGAGAAACTCCATTCTCATTCTTCGACTGCAAATCATCTTCTTTTAGATGAGCATTAAAATCTCCAAATAAGACGATATCGATCTGTTGCGGGCAACGATCAATTATCGAAAGTAACTTTGAGAATATCTTTGTGGACAGACGACGATTGTATTGGGAAGTGTGAGGTGGAACATAAACGGATATGGCAATGATCCTCCTATTCTCAATTCTGCCGTTCAGAGTAATTATGGCACCAAAATATTTTCGAATTCCCATGGTCCGAATGAAGGTATGCCTTTTTATCAAAATTCCCACTCCACGTCTTTTTGTCTTGGGATCGTTTGTAAGGTGCCAAATGTAATTTTTTGAAGAACAGGTTCCAGAGAGCATATTTGTTTCTGAGACACTACATATATGGACATTATTTTCTAATAAAATTCTGTCAATGGCGTCACGTTTCTGGAAGTTATTAAGGCCTCGAACGTTCCAAGTTCCAAGGCAGAATGGGTTGACGGGAAGGTCCAGGATTGGTGACTCAATTAACTGTGATTCCTCAATTAGTGTATAAGGATTGTCAGTGGTGGAAATTTTCCGGTGGACATTCTCTGCTATGTTAGGCAAATCGGAATATTGTGCCGTGTTAGCAAGCAATGGGGTATGTTCCTGTTGGAACATTAAGCTGTCATAATGTGACCCCGTATATAGCAAATTAATTTCAGTGTTATACGTTCCCCTGGTCGGTGTAAAAGTGATTTGATGTTTGACATAATAAATATTTATTTTTAGTTTTTTCAAATTAGACACGGCCGAAAGACATTCGGCACCACCCCAAAATCCAGTCTGCTGAAGGTCGGATAGATATCTTCATATTAATTGATTTCCAGTGTGATTCAAAATTTCCCTGGGATTATAGATCTGATGACATGCATCCAATATTGTGTGAGAATAATCATCAAGATTACCGCGTATAAAGCTGACAATTTCAGCTCGGAGATCACTTGCTGAACAGGTTGAAGAATGAGAATCTTGTAGTTGCAGCTGATGGATGATTGCATTGAAAAGGCAATTTCCGTCACTTGGTATTTTGTGTACTTCCATGCCTAACAGTAAATACTGAGTGTGCAATGTATAATACAATATTGCCAATTTACCGATTTATTTAACTTAGCTTACCTTCTAATTTTCTAGTTATTAATTCCAGCTATTCCACTACAATTGTAAATTCTAAATTCTTAACTCAATAGCATACTAAATAATTTAATTTATGAATTATTTTAATTTTAATTTTAATTTTAATTTTAATTCTATTTCATCACACACTAATTTCATCACATCAACTCACTACATTTCATATGACCCTATATTTTAAATAAATTCTTTAAACACATAGACACTAGTTTAATAATTAGTTAGCCATTTATCATTTATGTACTTAATTATTCCTTTATTAAATTCAGTACCCTTTGTTATATCACTCTGTTATCTTTTAATCACTAAACACCGTAACTCTATGGGGTGTTGCGGCCGTGCGTCTCGCCGACACCCCACACGATCTAATGCCGACCGGGTTCAGATATGTTGAACGGTGGCACTAGGTAATTTCACGGTTAATCTGCTTTCACTCACAATTGGTTAAATTAATACTATTTTTTATTTATATTAATTGACGAGTTTGAACTCGGTTTTATTGAACAAACACATTATAATAATACGATAAATAATTAATATTATATTGCGGAGCTAGACTTTTCGTGCTAGCTCCTAACGGCCACCAAGTAATTCTTTTTTTCTTTATCCAACCGATTTTTCTTATATACTAGACGTATTGTTTTTACGTCGCCTATACGATTTGCGTGCAGTGTCTTTGCTGAAACTCTCCACACAGTGCGAACGAGTGGTGGTAAGTTTTACTATTGAAATCTAGATGGCACTTCACATAACTATGGCGAAAAGTCGTTATTGGTACCGGTATGTGGAATATGGTGTTATCTCGCTCTAATGGTAATGAATTGTCATTAGCTTTATTGGATGACACAATATTCCACGACCGCGTGATTGTTGTTTTGATAATCGGGAGTTGTGGGAACTAAATGGGTAAATAAAATACGATAGAGTGTTTTCGCTTTGACAACTTTATTTGATCTTTATTTACTCGTAGCTACCATCGCCGTATCACCACAACTCTATAGTTTGCTCTAATAATTTATAAATTATCTAATTTTTGTTTTATCTTTTATATTTTCTTTCATCACACATCACCAATAGTTTCATTACATCAAGGCTTCTTTTAACATCAATAAACTGCATTTCCAGTTTGGACATATATTCCAAGACTTCCCTATCTCACCTGTCTAATCAAAACTTTACACATTATACCTAATGTTTTTTCCCTAAATGTTGAACCGTAATAAAGCGATGCACAATCATGCCCTCTTACACAATTCACAATTCACTGAATTTATCGAATTTTAGTTTGAATAGCCAATTTACAATAAAATAATTATTTTTAATAAAAATTAATTCTCGAGGAAAAAAAATAAAAAAAAAAAACAGCCGTTTGACTCGAAAGCCATGGCCAACCCCCAAATTAAACGCTGGGTATAATTATACATAAAAAATAAATTATATTTAGTGTTTTATTTCAGTCTTTAGAAAATAAAAATATACTATATATGACAAAATGTAAAAGATTTCATAAAAAAATATATAAAGCCAAGTATAAAGCTCTCCATCGCGGCCTATCAGTCAGAACTTTAAAAGGTTGGAATCGTTGAAAAGCTGGAATTATGAGCGAAAAATATTACTTTATAATTTTTTTGGGTATAAAATATTTTTTTCCAATAAATACCTTTCAAAAACGGTTAAACCTAAACTTCTGAATTACCTATGTCCAGATTTTCACAAACAGTGCATACACCAATTAAATGGCTTCCACAGATAAGTTTATTGCATCTGGAGCAAGTTGGTTTTACGGTCTTGAGTCGGTTGACAGAGTTGGCATCTACCGCGCTTCTCCAATTTGTTTTTTTTGGGCGGAGGCTTGATTGCTGTGTTTTACTCCGCCTATCTATATGTGGTTGCAAAAGAGCTAAAGCCAAATTTTTCAAAAATAATTTGCCTTTTTTGAATTGTAATGGAGGATTTTCGGTGGATAATAAAATTATTCGGCTATTTATACCTGCCAAATTTAATAGGCTGAAGAAAACTACCATTGGCCATCTGTTTGCAGTTCGTGCAACATTGTATGTACCGCAAAGCTGATCGGTAGTATCGACGCCTCCCTTCGTGCTGTTATAAAACTCGATTATTGCAGGTAAAGATTTTGGCCCCTGTGATATTTCACCTGTTCTATGCATCGTAGATAGTAAGACCACACTTTTGTTTTTTTTTTTTGGCACATATGATAATATGGTGGCTTTCTTTTGGTAACCAAAAATTGTAGATTTAATTGCACGATTTTTTGTAATGGTAAACGAATGTGGCAATACTCGTTTAGTTTTTTTCATTGTGCCAACTATAGTCGTTTTTTTTTCAAGTAGCTCTAGTGCCAAAGGGTAACTCGTAAACCAATTATCTACTGTGACATTACGTCCACAATTTTGCAAATGTCTCTGGTTAAACGTAGTACGATTTGGTCAGGCTTATTACTTAAATTGTCTCGTCCTGGCGGTTGCTGTCCACAGTAAACCTCCAGCTTAGATGTATAAAATGACACGGAATCAACCACGGAGAAAATTTTTATTCCTTATTTCGCTGGCTTACTAGGTATATATTGCCTAAATGAGCATCTTCCAAGAAAAGCTTTCTAATTTCTCGTCTACTGTAATAAATCAACCAACATTATAATTTTGTTGGCAATTTTCGTTGAATCTTTCGAAGATTTCACGAGTTGGGGCGAGTTTATCAACCAAACGGCGTCCCACGCGAGTTTCGATGTTATCAAATCGAATGCACCGCATGAGAAATTGGAAGCGAGTGTAGCTCATGGTTGCAGCAAATATTTCCAACCCTGTGCCGTCGGTAGCCCACAAATCTCGTACATGCACATGCGATGATTTATGCAACCCCGTCAGAAATAATAACCCAAATAAAGCATTAACTTCTTTATAGTCGGTGGTTGAAGCATGCTTCACGTCCTTATATTTTAGTTGTTGTTTTTTTATAAATAAATTTATATGTTCCAATATATTTCTTCGATGAAAGTAAAGAATAATTGAAAACTTTCTAGGGGTGTTTTAACAGAATTAGAAAAGTTTGTAAGATTTGTTGACGAACGGAAAATGTTTTCGGTAACTGCTCGTGTAGATTTTAATGAGGATTCCCTCCATATCGAGCCATCTTTACCCACTAAATCACCATCTGACTCATGACATTCGTCGATATTTGAATCAAGTTCTTGTTCTGTTTCAGAATCATGATTGTTAAACAATTCTAAGTCTTCCGTTTCACTGACATCTGACCCATCGACAGGGTCCTCCTCTTCATCCATTTTAAATTTTAAAATCCACAATTATATAAATAAATACTTATTAATTATTTACTAACGTGGGTCAAAATGACCCTAATTCACCTTAAATATTTTAACACTGTTACTAACGTGGGTCAAAATGATCCAGACACTTTCTAAAATAACTAGCCACTTCGTTCGGAAATCAAAACCACACTAAAAACTATTTCGACATGACAAGTAAAGATTGAGGTTAGATATCAAGTAACATGAAGATAATTACAATTCGATTTCTATGTTTTTTTTTTTAAATTTTCATCGCAATGGGTCAATTTGACCCAGACGTTAGTAACCGAGGGTTAAGAAAATGATTCAAAATGATCAAACAAACGTACCTATAGTTGGATTGACAGAAAACTTGGCTAATGTCAATAAGTTATTTTGAGTGAAGTTGGTGTGTTTAGCTTAGTATCGTATAATCTGCATCTCTTGAATTTGATATGGCCTATATTTGTGAAGTCGATTCAATTCCGCCTTCCTTTTGTCATTACTGTAATATATATACCCTTCTGTTCCAGTTTCTAATAAATTTTGTTTGTGAATCGGATTGGTACACACATTTTCTTGTTCGTATGTTGACGACTTGCGTATATTAATTAGGTCACTTTTGCACTTTATTTTATATTAATTATTTCAACAGTCACATTTTTTTCAAAATTTAATTTTTTGATTGTATGACACTTTTTGCTTGAAATTATTAACCTATTTGATGACGCTGAACATAAACGGGTTTGAAACGGTCGGTGTTTTTTTTTTTTTTTTTTTTTAATAACAGGAGTGAGTTCATAAACTTTACATTGTAACGATATTGTAACAATGACAGTCAGAAAGGCAGCATTTAGTAGGGTAGAAAAATACTTTATGAATGCTTTGTGGTTACAATATTGTTACAAAGTAGAGTTTATGAACACATTCCAGAAAACAATAACATCACCACTTTTTTATTAACATATTGTATTTGCTCAACGATTTTACGATCAAATTGAGGGAGTTTCTCAAATATCGATTTAATTCATTTGTGTTCTCGCTTGGTCAGAGACAGGTAAATTCATATTTACAAATATAAGTTTCTTGTCTGAATAAGTGGTGTGGTGTCCCCCATACATATTTTTTTTATTATTAATAAAATTGATTGTGTTGTGATTAATGATAAAAATCAAATTTATAAATTAATGTAGACGAAATTAATAATTTAATCAAACAAAATATACTAATTTTGTTAACTAAAGTGTGGTTAAGTTAGTAGGATTAGTATATGGGATATTCAAGACACATTTTGACATTATCACTACATATGAAATATTTTAATATGTGTTGCACAGCAAGTCAACGAATGTTGAAACTATTGTTACGTTTTTGCCTTGTCAAATAAGGTTCGTATCACTGGATTGTGAATAATACAAACTCAATTCAATTTATCACCAACGAATTTATTTATTTCACAAAATTTATTACAACACAGTTTATCAATAAAAATTCACAAAATCACTTTATATAAATTATTCTTAAATTTTACTGATCACTTTTACTTTATTTATCGCACTACAACACTTTTTAAATCACTTTTTAATTCCTTTTAATCTTTATACTATCGCTTACCAAATATTACTGATCCAATTCGATTTCGTTCGCCTTTTTATATACACAAACCGAACTTCTAGAAAGCTCATGATTTTTCTAGTTAGAATAGTGTAGAACAATTTTATCATGGAAAATTCCATTTAGAACAGTTTAACATTGAGCTATTAATTTTAACTTATTCTATTACACACTAGGTGTCACCGTCACACTACCCCCCACCTAAGCCTGTTCGTCCCGAACAGGACCCAAATCACCTCCTCTGTATAGGGCCAGCCTCTCCAAATGCACCACCTTTGGTTTACCTCGATGTCCCTTCCGTATCCGATAAACCACGTCGTTCATCCTTGTGATGACAGTATAAGGTCCTTCCCATGCTGGTTGCAGCTTCGGTGATAATCCCTTTTTCCGTTGCGGGTTGTGAATCCATACTAATTGTCCTTCCTGGAAGCCCTGGTTATTTGCTCGTATGTCATATCGAGCCTTCATCCGCTCACTTGACATCCGTATTTTCTCCCGTACAAATTGATGAATCTCATTAAGTTCCTCTTTCATTCGGTCTACATAATCTTGTCCACATAAAGCCGATGATGGTACAGCCCCAAACTTTAGATCTCCAGGTAACCGTAGATTATCTCCAAATAACGTTTTAGCTGGTGTCATTCCGGTTGTGTCATGTATTGCTGATCGATAGGCCATCAGAAACATCGGTATATGTCGATCCCAGTTACGTTGGTTTTTCTCAACGACCTTTGCTAGATATTCCTCCAATGTACCATTGAATCTTTCCACCATACCATCAGACTGTGGATGCAAAGGCGTTGTTCTCGTTTTATTTATACCGAGCATCTGGCATATTTCTTGAAACACCACCGATTCAAAATTCCGATCGGTATGAATCTCCATCGGCACTCCAAATCTGCTAATCCAATTGTTTACCACGGCATCAGCTATTGTTGTCGTCTCCTGATTGGGAATGGGGTACACCTCCGGCCATTTGCTGAAATAATCCATGATTACTAGCACATATTTGTTGCCGCTCTCAGTGGTGGGAAATGGGCCCGCTACATCCATTGCAATTCTTTCGAATGGTGCTCCAACGTTATATTGCTTCATGGTTCCACGACTTTTGCGTGCGGGTCCCTTCACCGCCGCACATTGGTCACATTTTTGGCACCATTCTATCACAGACTGCCTACATCCTGCCCAGTAGAATCGTTGACGTATCTTTGCTAGAGTTTTATTAATTCCAAGGTGGCCCCCACTTGCTCCTCCATGATACTCATTCAGAATTTATGCAATCCGGCACTTTGGTATCACCAGCAACAATTGCTTCACTTTGCCATCCGTGCTTTCCCACAATCGTGTAAAACAGCCATTCTCAAGACGGAGGCTATCCCATTGAGCCCAATAAGCCTTGACAATGGGAGTTCTGTCCGCGATTTCGCTCTAAGTTGGCCGGTGTTCCTTTTCCTTCCATTCCATTATAACTGATAAATCCGTATCATCCAATTGCTCTTTCCTGATCATTTCGTCGGTCCACTCCTCATCAGGCAGCACTTGCGTAAGCCTAATGTCGATGATGCCTTCCTTTGCTTCAACATGGCCACAATGTTTACATTCTACTGGACACGGCCGTCTTGATAATGCGTCGGCATTTCTGTGTGCAATTCCCTTCCGATGTTCAATTTGGAAATCGTAGCTTTGAAGACGTTCGATCCAGCGTGCTACTTGTCCCTCTGGATTCCTGAATTGTAACAGCCACCGTAAAGCGCCGTGATCTGTCCGTAAATGGAATTTTTGGCCATATAGATACTTATGGAAATGTTTGACACACTCCACTATAGCCAACAATTCTTTCCGTGTCACGCAGTAATGACGCTCCGGTTTTGATAATGTTTTGGAGAAGTACGTAATAACTCGTTCTTGGCCATTGGTTTCCTGTGATAACACACCTCCTATACCGTCATTACTTGCATCGGTGTCCAAAATAAATTTCACGTTGGGTATAGGGTACGCGAGGATTGGCGCGACACACAACTGTCTCCTTAGTTCCACGAATGCTTCTTCCTGGTCATTCTTCCATTCGAATGCCTTGTTCTTCCTGGTCAACTCGTGTAAACTCTTGGCGATGTTGGCGAATCCTGGCACGAAGCGTCTATAATAGGTGCACAATCCCAGAAAGCTTCGTAATTCGTGTAAATTTTTAGGTCTCGGCCAGTTCTTTACCGCTGCGATCTTTTCTTCGTCAGTGTGAATTCCATTAATCGTTACGAGATGACCCAAATATTTAACTTTAGTTCTGAACAACTTACACTTCTTTGGACTTAACTTCAATCCGGCGGCCTGTATCCGATCTAAAACTTCCGCCAAGTTCTTTAGATGGTCGTCAAAATCCTTCCCCATAACGATGATGTCGTCCAGATATATTAGGCAAGTCTTCCAATGTAATCCCTTTAACACGCGCTCCATTAATCGTTCAAAAGTCGCAGGGGCATTACATAATCCGAACGGCATAACATTAAATTGCCAAAGTCCGTTACCCACACTAAACGCTGTTTTCTCGCGATCTTCCTCATGGACTTCCACCTGCCAATAGCCGCTTTGTAGATCTAATGTCGAAAATATTTGAGCACCCGATAATGTGTCTAACGTGTCATCGATCCTTGGCAGTGGGTAGCTATCTTTTTTCGTCACAGCATTGAGTTTTCGATAATCAACGCAAAATCTCATGCTACCGTCCTTCTTCTCGACCAATACTACCGGTGAGCTCCATGGGCTATTAGATGGTTCAATTACTCCTGCTGCCTGCATATCTGTTACCATTCGATTGACTTCTTCTTGTTTTGCCAAAGGTAGCCTCCTGGGTGGTTGACGAATTGGCATCTCTGCTCCCGTATCAATGCGGTGCTTTACCATTGAGGTCCTTCCGTTATTATCCGATGTACTGCAGAATATGGACGTGTACCGTTTGAGTAGTTGATGTGCAGAATTTTTCTGTGCCTCGGTAAGATCTTCGGTCCATTTCTGCATAAGTTGTTCTACCAATTCTTTCTGCCCTTGCATGTCGGCTTTTTCAACCGGACTTCTCTGTTCACACTTTATTATAGTTGAAACCTCGTTACATTTGCCGATGACTGTCCCTTTCTTGATGGTTTTCGTCTTATCCGAGAGATTTAGAGTCCTAATTGGTACTCTATAGTCGTTGTCTGGTTTAACTAGGGCTTTCCCGATTATAATTTCCTTGGCTCCGTTCTCCTCTTTGTTAGCTTCCACAACCCACAACTTGGGTGACCCAGAACCTCCCTCCAATTTTCCCCATAGGATCGTCTCCGAATTCGGTGGCAGCTTCTCCCGATGATCAATAATAATTCGCCTGATAGTTGCTCCGGCACTGCTAGATTGAAGTGGCAACTCGATGTTATCGTAACTTAAAACTCCTCGTCCAACATCTACCACGAAGCCATTTGCCCTCATGAAGTCTATCCCCATTATGACTTCATCCACAATATCTGCAATCAGCACTTCGTGTTGGAAAAGAGTTCTCCCGATTTTTATTTTCACGATCTTTTTGCCTTTTATTATTGAACTATCTCCAGTTGCTGTTTGTAACTTCAATCGATTAGCTGGTTGTACACCTCCATCGATCAGATCTTTACGGACAATCGTGCGATTTGCTCCCGTATCCAGAGCGATGATGCAATCCGTGCCATCAATGTCGCCTTTGATTGTTAAGCTGTCACCGCCTCTTGCTACTTTCGAAACGCGGATGGAGGTTATGGGGCAATCGGTTGTAGGAGTCAGCTTCTGCCCCTTTAAGCTGACTCGTTGTAGTTTAACGGCTCCGCCGTCATTTGGCCTTCTTGCCTAGCCAACGCCTGCTCCCCGCTTGGTCGTCGCTGCATAGGAGATGGTGATCTTCCCCTTTTTCTTCTTAATTCCCAGCAGTCGTGAGAGATGTGACCGACCTTATCACATGCCCAACATCTGATTTTGCCGCTTCCATCTCGGTATCTTGGTGTTGACCGCTCGTTGTTTATGCTTGTATCGATTTCTACTCGGCGTATTTTCTTTGACGGTTTGGTGATGGCTTGTGCAGTTTCATTTGTTAACGCACAAGCGATGGTTTCCGCAAAGGTTGCTTTAGGTGACAACATCACCGCCCTGCGTGTCTCTGGATCTCGAATGCCGTCAATGAATGCGTCAATTTTTAGCCTTTCCATATAATCGGCCGATGTACTGGTATGTGCTAGATGTACTAATCGATCGATTGCCGATGAAAATTCCTGTAGCGATTCTCCTCCCTTTTGATAGCGGCTTTTCAATTCCATACGAAAGATTTCCCGCTTGTGGTCACTGCCGTACTTCCGATCCAGCGCCTTCATAATTTCGAGATAATTGTTGCGATCTTTTTCCGGAATTGTTTGTAAGGCCTCCGCTGCTTCACCTTTAAGGGCCACTATTAACGCTGCGACAAGATGTTCATCATTCCAATGGTTTTGATTAGCTGCCGTTTCAAATTGAAATTTGAAAATGCCGAAAGAGGTTGTACCGTCGAAGTTTGGTGGTTTTAACTTAACTGATTGAATGGTTTGTACCACTTGTGTTGTTGTTCCACTTGCCTTGATATCAGTTAGCTCTTTCCCGAGACGTTGAACCTCCGCTTGTAATTTTTCTTCGACCTGCTGAACCTTCGTTTCAAATTTTTCGTCAACCTTTTGAATCTCCATTTGCAGCTTCTCCACTTCGCCGTGTATGTTAGTAGATAATTCGAGAAGTTTCTCATCCATTCTCTTTTGACCATCTATAATTTGGTCTTTAATTTCCTCTCCTTGTTGTTTCATTTCTTGGTTAGACTGGTTTATAGTCTCCAACTGCCGCTCATTTGACTGCTCAATTTTCTCCATTTGTTGTTTCATTTCTTGATTCGAGTGCTCTCCTTGTTGCGTCATTTGATTTTTAATTTCTCCTAGCTGTCGTTCGTTTTGTTGTTTCATTAGACTCATATGCCCCGTCATCTGGTTCATAACAGCTATTAACTGCGACAAATCGAAACTTCCAGAATGTTCTTGTGTCTTTTCGACCAACGGTTGTTTATCTTCTGCTTTCTGCTCTACGGTTGCCGCATCCGTTACTTTCTCTCCAAAATCATGATGTTCCGCGTCCAGCCCTTCTTTCTCCATGGCATCACGTAGTCGCGCTTGTAAAGCTGATTTACCACCATCAGTAGCCAAACCCCGTTTCTCAAGTGCGCTCTTCAATTCTGGAACTTTTAATTCGCTGAGAATCATTTTCTTTATCTTTTTATTCACAATCACACCGCTGTCACCAAATTGTTACGTTTTTGCCTTGTCAATCAAGGTTCGTATCACTGGATTGTGAATAATACAAACTCAATTCAATTTATCACCAACGAATTTATTTATTTCACAAAATTTATTACAACACAGTTTATCAATAAAAATTCACAAAATCACTTTATATAAATTATTCTTAAATTTTACTGATCACTTTTACTTTTTATTTTACACTAAAACACTTTTTAAATCACTTTTTAATTCCTTTTAATCTTTATACTATCGCTTACCAAATATTACTAAATCCAATTCGACTTCGTTCGCCTTTTTATATACACAAACCAAACTTCTAGAAAGCTCATGATTTTTCTAATTAGAATAGTGTAGAACAATTTTATCATGGAAAATTTCATTTTAGTACAGTAAAACATTGAGCTATTAGTTTAACTTCTTCTATTACACACTAGGTGTCACCGTCACACTATGAAAGAATCTACATCCCTTCGCCAAATAGCACTTCTGCGATAATTCCACATTCTCGTTGAAAACCACTTGAATGTAAATTTGTTAATAAAAATCGTTATAATTTCGCGAGGAAGTTTTTACAAATCAGAAGAGATAGTCATCGAAAATAAAAAAAAATGCATTCGTCCAACCTGGACAAAATCGTTGAAAACCAAGGCACCGAGCTCAGTGCCGAATATTCATCAAGGGATGAGCAGGTGGGTTGTGAATCAAATTTGATACCAAATATTTTAGTTCCACCGACACAATTACGGAAGACATGGTCACACGGACTGATACGGCCCGATATACCGAATAACAGATTATTACAAAATAGTCATCAACGTTCAGAGGGAAGCCCATCTCCAATACCGAATCCTCATCCTCAAGATATTGTGCGAAACCCCGACATGCAACAATACCTACCGCCTGCTGATCGTGTGTATGCTTCTGCTCTGGAAGGTAGTACAAACGGTCAATCGTCCGCAAGCTTTAATAGTTTACCTCTTGCCAGTCATCCTTTTTAAATGCTGGCGAAGTAGAAAAAATGGAGAAAGTGGAAACACTTTAGCTAATCCATAAAATTAGTGATATCGTTCTGCTGTACACAGCCACTGCCGATCTCGGTGGAATAGCTTCGACGTGGTATCAATCCGTTACTAGCATCAGAATTTAAAAAAATTCGCAGTTTTTGCGATGTTCACCTGTTACTTGCGAGTCGAATTAAAAAACATATTTAACCCTTCGCGGAGTATGTTTACGACTTAAAATTGATTGCTAGTGCAGGTAATACTATATATCTGAACTAGACGTGATTCAATATGCTATTAGAAATGTAGCAAATAGGAATATGTCAAAACAACTCGCACTATTAGAGATCACCACAATCTTGGATTTCATTCAAAGATTGAACTCATATGAGACCACCGATAGCCAGATGCCTTGTCCCCAACCTTCTCCGCCTAAATAATATTCGCCGTTTTGACAATCTTGTAGCTCGAAACAACCCGTCTACTATAGTTTCCACGATGCTTCGATGAACCCTACTAATAATCCACCCGCCGTATGTTGTAAGTATGGTGTTGCCGGACATTTCGCTCGAAATTGTATGGAAATTGTTTGTAGTTTTTGTCATAAGGTAGGACATTATGAAATTCATTGTCACAAGAAAAGTATAAAGAAAGTCAATCGGATTGAACAACAAGTGCTCCATGATGAGTATCGTAAAATTATTAAAGCAAATAGTGTCCCCGTCTTAGGTTTTATCGACTTGGGTAGTAATTGTGTCACAATGACACTGGACTTGGCAGACGAATTGGAAATTGGGGGATTTAGGGGGATTTCGTGATAGTCGAGTAATAACGATGGGAGTTTTCGACGCTACTATTGCGATCGATGAGGTCAAGATTGAAGTGGACATTTTGGTAGTGCCGAATTCTATTCAGAATGTGTAGGTTTGATGGTCGGAAGAAGCGCGCTCGGCCTATCTAATATAGTTTTAATTAAATCTTTTAATAAATTAACTATTCAGAAAACAGAGACTACCCCTAGCTCAAATGAGTCTGTCGTGAAGGATGCTTTGGCCTAGAATGATAGGTTAGAAAATAATATTGTTACGTTTTTGCCTTGTCAATTAAGGTTCAAGCAAAATAATTCAATTTATTAGCAACGAATTTATTTAGTTAACACAAGACCTATTACAACACAATTTTTTAACAATAATTCACAAAATCACTTTTTATACTTTTTACAAAATTTTACTGATCGCTTTTAATTTATTTATGGCACTAAAACACTTTTTAAATCACTTTTTAATTACTTTTTAATCTTCACACTATCGCTTACCAAATACTAATAATTCCAATTCGATCTCGCTCGCCTTTTTTATATACACAAACCAAGTTTCTAGAAAGTTCATGACTTTTCCAGTAAGAATAGTATAGAAACAATTAGAACAGTTTTATCATGGAAAATTCCATTTTAGTACAGTAAAACATGGAGCTATTAATTTAACTTATTCTATCACACGCTAGATGTCGCCGTCACAATAATTTTATAGCGAATTTTCACATTTCGATGCAAATACAGTGAAATCGGATAAAGAAGAATCGAATCCCGGGAAGGAGTCCGAAACTAATAAATCCACTGATCGAAAGAGAATTAATACGATACCGAAAGTGAAGCTGTCCGCAAGTGGTGATGATGCCGGATTGCATGGCTTATTGTAGAGACCGTGAAGAGGTTTTCTGACAATAATTATATTCAAATGAACATAGTAAATCACGTGTATAAACAGGAACTTACTTATACATTTAATTAGTTGAAATTTCAATAAAATTAAAATCCGACAAATCGGTGTTCTATCACCCGTATCGTTTATCGCACCGTCAACGGGAAATTGTGTCAGGAATTATAAATGAATTACTAAGATTGAGACAGTTGGTAGATTTCCAATGCCGAGCAGGGTGCATACAATCAGACAGTTTATTGGACTGGCCAGTTATTTCAGAAAATTCGTGGCTGGTTTGCCCAGCATCGCGAAGAAGTGTTTACACTTAACACAATGTCCTGGTATTCTGGTTTTTCAAACGATTTCCAAATATCGTCGAAGATTATTACGATTGGTGATATCGTTTAAGAAGTTGATTAAGCAAGTGGGCTGGATGGAAGATGGGTTTAGAGATGTATTTATTATTATTATTAAAGAGCCATGTGGGCGATAATTACCACCTCGCACTGCGACCTAAAAGATCTATTGTGCTGGACCCTGCTTAACTTGATAATACTGCCAGCCGGTACGTGATATATACTATCTGGGCTTATTGCTCTCCCTCCTAGATGTTTACTACAGCATGTAGTTCCGCTAGAAAGACGGTAGCATTGGAACCCAAGGAATTCGAGAGGGCTGTCCCACTCCCGTATATCCCTACCTCTGTCCCGTCACCCCTTTCATTTTACTCTTACGCATTGCTGCGAATTGCAAATCGCCTATAGGTCACCCAGCTTTACTATAGGAAGGCTAAGTGCCTGGTGTCCAGAGTCTGCATACTTTGGACTGATTAACCTATCAGCCATTCATCCACCTAATGGAATTTAACTAAGCAGAGCTGGAAACTTGAAAATAAAACACGGATGATTCCAGATTAATTTTTATTTTAAAAAACCTTTTATTTTTCTTCTTTTAGGTTGTGTCACTTGAAAAAGATATTATTGACTCAAGTGAAGTTAGCTACAATAGTTAAATACAGTGAAACATATGAAATGATTCGAATGCGTTCAATGCTTATTTCCAATACCACCGGCATATGCTGTTCCACGTTAGATTAGGTTTTGTTTGTCAAGGTTTTCTCCTTTAGCGTCATACTTTAGCCTGTGCTAAATGGCCAAAAATGTGCCAAATGGCCTTAGTTACCAGTGGTTGCCACGAAGAGGCAGCACGTACACTTGCGAATTGTGAACAGGTTACCCCTTACACAATTGTACCCATCACACAGCTGCCTAATACATTACCAGAACAGCTCACGTGATGCGCACCCTACTGGAAGGTTATGGAGCTGGTAGATTAATCTATTCAACTTTGGTCCCCCCCCCCCCCTCCAATAGGCGCCAAACCACCTTTACAGATGTAAGTAGGTTGCTGCTTCTTCGTTTCCATCTTCAATCAGATCACTGGAATCTGACTCACTGAATTCATTAAGCTATTCAGCTGCATTTCGAAGCCCAGTACGTTGGGGTAAGAGTTCAAGCCATTACAGCAGGTGGCTGCGCTTAGAATATTGGTAGATCCTGTTTATTAGAGGCGAACTCAATGAGCTTTCTCATAAGGTAAAGCTCAAATTGCCTTAAACGACAACGGTAAGCCCGATTAGAGCAACAGTTTTTAATCCATACCTTATCATACTTATAATTGTGGTACATAATTAGAGTAGTTTGGAAAGGTACATCATCCTGGTAATGCCTAAGGAAGGCTAGATGATACCGAGTTCGAATAGTTAGACGTCGACTGAGGTCGCTGGTTTTTTCGGTACCAAGATAACACATTTGGCTGACAGTCCTGAAGGGAATGTTAGCAATGGCTTTGACGGGTGGAGGATCAGTCCCATATCCCATAACGATTATAAGCTCTTGAAGTACTAAATGTAACTGTAAATTATCGCATTTGCTCTAGCTTACGCTCGGGGAAACTGATCGGCAACGGTTAGGGGAACTTCATTTACGAGGAAAATAAAGAGCCGAGGGGAAATTGACAACCCTACTTAACGCCCTTGCTCTTCCTTACCATACCAGTAGTTACCTGTAAACAATCAGATCGAAAGAATTGATGATAATCACGTGCTCTGTCTCCGGAAATAGCTTGACTAAATTCTGACCAAGTATTTTGCAGATTAACATGGGCAACAGAAGCTCGGAGATGAGCGTTCGTCTGACAAAGAGCTCTCTTGAAGTAAGCTAGGGCACGTCTTATTGGTGGATAAAGTTTGTTGAGTAGTGGTTTTGATACATGCTACGATTACTTCCCAAAGGGTGCTAGGACCCATATTCAAAACGGCTTCGGCCTAAATGGTGGTTAGGGTAGGGTGTTGCTTATGGTTGGCTTTTTCTCTCCTTTTTATTTCTCTTTCTCCTCTTTCCTTCTCTCTATCTTTCTTTCTCCCATTTTCCCTCTTCTTGAAGAGTCTTTTTTTGGTTTGCCCAATCTCTTTCTGCATATATCACACGAATCGACATATCAACCTCTTTTTGTAAACCTTAGTAAAAATGTGTTTTGTATGCTTATTCCTTATTTTATCAGTGCTAAATAGCCCATTTTCCTCCGAAGTACCTAAGTTTTCTCATAATTTTCAAAATGTTTAAATCTTCAAAATGGCTGAATTTTAAAATTTTTAAAATTTATTTAAAATTCTTCAATGGAAATTTTTCAATTACAAATCCTTCACAAGAAATTATAATTATTCACTATACTTCAAAGTTTGGGTGATCGGTAAGGAGTTTTGAAACGTTTCGATATTTTGAATAATATTTTACCAATTTTTGAGCTATTCAACCCGAATATTAAGAAACTACAATCAGAATTTTCAATTTCAATTGTAATTATTCAGTTTTGTAAAATACAACTTTTTGCATTTAATGGACCTTAAGTAACTAGCATGAAAATCAGATATGTTGAAGTAAAACTGGGAGGTTTCCAGCCAACAATCGAAAATGTCTCAATGAAATACTTACAGACAGAAATTGTTTCCTTTGAATCTTCAAATAAATGATAGCAAATGACCAATTATCGATCGCACTTGATTTTTTTTAATAAAAATTAAAGACGCTAATCTAATGTATGTTCCAATCTAGTAAATTACGGTTGCTTGCTAAAGGTTGAACTGTAAGACATCAATTATCCAGCACATAAAGCGCAAATAAAATATTTGCTTATTTTATTTACCAGGTGTGAACCGTTCACTTTTCAACAGCAGTCAGTCAAAATCTAAAAATATTGTTTCGTTGTCTTGTGTTGTGTACTTGTATAACAACTCATATATCATATGGGTGTGTAATTTATTATCCCTCGACCATTTTTTATATTTTCTTTATAATTCGCTCGCATATCCAAACCATTTATGATCGTACACACAACATAATAATATACAACAATACAATAAATATCGTAGAAGTAAGACAAGACAAAATAATTGTCTTGAATGTTTTAAAACCACCACAAAAGGTGCGATTATGTAGCACGTATACAAAAAAAAAAAAAAACAGAAATGAACGAGCGATCTCTAAGAAAGGTTACAGTAATTAATTTCACTTCAAGGTTGTAAATTTGCCGATTATTATTTTGTTTGCAACCCATAATTATTTTTGTGTACTTTATATACAGTGAGACCTTTAAAATGCCCTCGGATATTTTTATGCTTCATTTTTTTTTTATTTTTTTTTTCAGAGACCCTTCTCCAAATGAATCGACAGCAATTACAAAAATTTATCCAATACCTAATATCTGAGCATCATACGGAAGTGTTACCGACTGCCCAAAAGTTGGCCGATGAGATTTTACAACAAAAGTCTGAAATAAATGCAATATGTGGTGCACCTGATCCGACTGCGGGTGCAGCCACCGATGATGATCATTCATGGCATTTGGATGAGACCCAAGTGTGTGAAGCGGTTCGAAGTTATTTAGGTCAGGGAAATTATTATAATGGAAATAAACAGTTAAATTCATTGTTTGCAAAAGTGAGGGAAATGTTACGGGCACAGGATAGTAATGGGGCGCGAATGTTAACATTAATTACGGAACAATTCTTAAATGATCCACGACTTGCATTATGGAAAAATCATGGAACACCAATGACTGAAAAGTGTCGCCAGTTATGGGATCAGCTAGGTGCTTTATGGGTTTGTATTGTGCTTAATCCACGGGCCACTATAGCGGAGCGAAATAATTGGAAACTTCTGCTAGATAAATGGTCAAAGAGTGATGTTTGCCCGCAAGAGGATCCCGATTTTCGTGCACCCGCACGCGATAATGTAAGTACTCTATACATATTTGTGACTTTAAATTTAAAAACATTTTTTGTTGCAACTTATTCTAGTATCGTGAACGATCACATCGTGAGCGTGAACGTGATCGTAATCGGTTTTTTCGTGAGAATAATTTACGCAACATGATGTACAACAATCAAAATAATAATTTAAATAATGCGGCTCAACCTCGACACAATAACAATCAGAATAACAATAATCACAATAATAATAACAACAATAACTACAATGATGACAACTATGATAGCAGTGAATCAGATTCTGATTCAGATTCAGATTTGGATGAGAATATCGAAGAGATTTTACCCGATGGAAATCGACCGGTTGATGATTTGAATGCGCTAGATAATGGTGATCGTGGTCGCCGTGATGGTCGTGACGATAATAAAGATGCGAATAACGATGATAATGAGAATAATGATCTGGAGGATGAGAGTAATGGTGGGCGTGATCTTCAGAATGGAATTTTGGAACGGATTGATTATTTAAATCGGCGTGAAGACCTCTTGGATAATGAATTGCTAGAAAATGATCGTGACAATGTGGTCGGTGTTCAATGCTACGATGAAAATAGTCGAGCAAATTTTTCACTCCCCATGATTAATGTGGATATTTTGCGACCCGAAAATGATGACAGCTCACGCGAATCCATGGATGTCGATGATGAGAATGATGTTGATTTTGATAAAATAAATTTAAATGAAATGCGTCTCGAGATTCCCAATGACAATCCAATGGAACCAACACCAGGACCGAGCGGTCTATCGCGACAATATTTCAATGATGGTTGTAATTCGAGCGCGTCGAATTTTAATTTCCCATCTTGCCAAAATAATAGTAATAGTGTTAGTAACAATAACAATAGTAGTAGTAGTATTGATAATGATAACAATAATAATGATAGTGTTAATGTTAATGTTATAAATGGTAGTAGTAGTAATAATAATAATAATAATAATAATGATAGCCATGATGATAATGATAATAACTGTGATAATAAAAATCAACAAAATAACGATAGTAGTAGTAGTAATAATAGTAATAAATTGACTGATGATGAATCCACCGATAATAATAATCATGCTAACAATAATCCAAATGCGAATAATGCGATTATTGATAATCCAGAAGTAAACGTTAGGAATAATAATGAAGACGATTTGGATGATGAACCTGACGCTATAAATCCGATCATAAATAATAATCCGGTGATCGTTGATCCCCAGCTTGATAATTTACCCGTTCAAATTCCTGACGGTAATGTTGCTGCCAATCGTGATCAGGTATTAAATGTGAATCAAGTAATTGAGGGTGGTCGGCCGGCGAAAAAAATGAAACTCAACAATGGAAGTTCGTCGAGCCGTAATAAAACGCCGCGTACGATTTTCCATAAGGCACTCGATGCCGTCAACATGACTTGGGATAATCAACATTTGAAGAATATTCTTGCCAGTGATACGTACAAATTATCCAGTACAAATTCAATACAAATTCCGGGCTCCAGTAAGTCTGCCCAGTCAACGGTGATTTCGGTCAAGTCGAATTTTAATGTGATTGGCCAGCCATTGTGGCATGAACCTTTATCGATGTGCGCAGCACGAATTGATTCGCTACGTTCTCATGGGCATACCGATGCCGCACTCCGCCTATCGGTGAGTGTAGTACGTACTATGAAGCAGATCCAAAAGGATGCCCAATCATTGTGGCATAAATATGAAGCGACCGTAGCCGCATCAAAAAATCAAGAAATTGAGCTGAAGAAAAATTCTGCAAACGCACAAAATTGTACATGCTGCGGATGCAGCAGTTTGGCTAATAATCCTTCAACATCGGCTGCACCACCATTAGCATCTAGTTCAATGCAATACAATGGTGGTGCTCCAAACCAGAGTAGTACCGGTACGAGTAAATCAAATTCGTACACAATGGTGCGATACGATTATCTCGGTAATAATAAGGGCGGTCATATAAACCAACGTTGCACTCGCTGCATTGATAGTTGGGACCGATTCGGAAATGGGTACGATAATCATCATCATCATCACCATCATCATGGTCATAATCCGATGTACGGTAGTAATGGGGTACACTCATCAACTTTGAAACGAAATAGTAGTGGATTCCCGGTCAGCAATGATCGTATGTACATGTACGACAATCACTTTAACAATCATCATGTTATGCCGCCAAGCTACCATGGACATCACCACAATATTCCACCTCGATATAACAGCAACAATTTTGCAATGAATCCGGTAAATCAAATGCGATGTGAGTCACACAATTGCAACTATTATCAGCGTAAGGCGCCCACTTCAGGTTCGGCAGGCGATCCACTATTTTTGTATCATTGCGGTAATAAAGACTATCACCAAGCAAATTTTGATAATTCACGTCATCGGTGTTTCGTTCCACCACCTTATGGACAAGGAAATGGCTTTAATCCGATTGGGAATTCGTTTAATCCAAAATCTTGTGAATGTGAAAGGGATCGGGAGAAAACTGAAATGGAGGTGGTAGGGGTATCGTCTTCTTCATCATCTCAAACATCGACTTTGACGAAACCTCAAGATTCAGGTGGTTCGAGTAGTAGTGGGGAATGTGGTTCACAACAAGCTGCAGCACCACTAGCTGAAGGTGACGCGCAACCACAGCCAAATGTTCCTTCAGTTGTCCAGTCAAGTATGCCTGGGCCCCAACAAAAATCGTCTTGCCAAGGAAATCAAGTTTGCAAGGAACACAACAAGAATCAGTGTTGCATTAAGAATTATTGTTGCAAAATAATGCCGCAACCATCTACTTCAGCTAAGCCTCCGCAACCATCGTCTTCTTCTGGTGCACCGGTTGGGCCAGGACCTTCATCTTCAACGTCCTGTAAAAAATGTTTACCGCCACCAAATCCAGTGCCACCACCATGCAACTGTCACAAACCATCAATATCCTCAAGTAATAATATGTTTCCATTCAACAATCGTATGCCATGCTTTGATTTGCCGTCAACTTCTTCGTCTGGCATGTCCGCATCTGCTCCCGCCTCTCTAATGCATAATATGTGTAGCCGTTCGCGACCCGATCGGTATGCACACATGTACGGAAATATTTGCAACAATGATTATAATCGTGCATGCCATTACAATCAACATCATCCTCACGATCCTGTGATGAATGCTCCAATACCACAGTCTGCAATAACATCACAGCACCATGCATCTAATCGATACTTTAATCAATTCTGCGAAAAAAGCGATAAAGTCAATGTTAACAGCATTGTAAATTATGGTGCATCGACTTCGAAAGGAATGAGCTCAAGTAGCAATAGTTCAATGCCGTCTACTTCATCGGCCGCCGGTTCTTCATCATCCAGCAGTATGATGATGAAAAAATCATTCGATTTCCATCGCAACAAAAAGCCAAATTGTGTATCCGATTGTTTAGATTGCAGCGTTGGGTGTGAGGTTGAATTTCCTCTGGACGCAGTCGCCTGTATTTTCGACTGTTTGACCGAGGCTTGTATAATTCCGGACGCGATTAATGGACCCGATATGGGTCGGTTAACTTTCGATAGTGTATCCGGTTCGGCTGAGGATGGCTCCATTATTCCGCCAAGGTATCAACATGTTCCAGTTCCTGGATCCAATGATCGCAACGAAACCTACTTAACCCTAGCATTTGAATCAGCAATACTCGCTTTAGGCAAACAACGGATTATGCCGCAAGGATTATATTCACAGCATGTTGTTTGCAAGCAACAGGATCAGCTTATCACACGATTACGTCATATCGATTTGGATCGCATGCTGGTCGAAGTTTTGAAGAATTTGACGATTCAAATGCTTGACGATGGCCCAACCAGTGGTTTTGGTGTATCGATTCATCCTGAGTCAGTGCCTATGCATACATTGGCCAGATTTTTATTCGCTTCGCTTTTAAATCAATATCCAGATTTAGCATTTCAAGCTGGATTAAGAGCAATGCGATTACCTGTGCTGGAGGATATGAGCGAGACTGCGGGTGAGAATAGCGTCGAAATTGATCAACACTATCAACGAGATGGTTTTGTGCTAACCCGTTATCCAAGATGGTGGACTCTAGGACATTTGGAAACACAGCAATGTTCTCTTAGCTCTACTATGTTGAGCGCTGCGAAAGGTGATCCGGTACGCTTGTCGGCCGTATTACAAAGTGCTCGTCGAAATATACACAGCTCATCACATTTATTCAAATTGGCTCAAGATGCATTCCGATTTGCAACACCAGAATCAGGTCCGCGAAGTCAAACACTTTTAGGAGTCGCATTCGAATTAGGTTTGCAAGTAATGCGCATGACATTAACCTGTCTTAATTGGCGTCGACGTGAGATGGTTCGATGGTTGGTTACGTGTGCTACCCAGCTGGGACTCGATGCCTTAAAATCGATTATGCAAAATTGGATTCATTTATTTACACCAACTGAAGCAACTGGTCCTGTGGCCACTACAATTATGAGTCATTCGACAATTATGAGATTAAATTTGAGTTTCCAGCAGCAAGAGGAATTATCGAGTTACGCTAAAACATTGGCGCTACAGTGTGCCAATAAAGATCCGCCAAATTGTGCACTTAACGCGTTGACATTGTGCGAAAATGATGCGAATGCATTTGAGACCGCCTATCAGATTGTTATTGATGCGGCAACGAGTATCATGTCATCGAGTCAACTTTTTACAATTGCACGGTAATAATTTGCATGTGGCACAGGGTGTTATACAATTTTATACACGTTTTGTTTTGATATCTTTACAGTTATATGGAACATCGAGGATATCCAATGCGTGCATATAAATTAGCAATTCTAGCAATGAAAAATGTTCATTTGGCCTATAATCAGGATACCCATCCGGCAATAAATGACATTTATTGGGCATGTGCATTATCCCATTCTTTGGGTAAACCGGAGCTAGGCAATATGATACCGATTGTTATCAAGAATGTGCAGTGTGCCACCGTGTTGTCGGATATTTTGAGGAGGTGTAGTGTACCCACGCCGGGTATGTCACCATTTAATGCTCATCACAGAGGTAAGAATTGATTTTTTATTAAAAATAGATTTGGATTACAAATTAAAACTAATTCCATTGTAACAGGTAACAATTTGCGCCCGTGCCAGAAATTGAGTTATGACAGAGCGCCTTTAAGACAATTGTTAGAAGCGGCCGTAACAGCTTACGTAAATACAACACATTCAAGGTATGTATATTTAGCATTGTGTTCTTCTAGAGATGTCAGATATAAAGGTTTTTTTTGGGGCGACAGGAACTAGAAACCTCAGACAACGGTGTTTGCTTCGAAATTGAAATAAAATTTGAAAGTTTATTTTATTTATAATTAAATCCGAGTTTACCGTGTTTGATGACAATGAATTTTTTGAGTTACAATTTTAATAGGAATTTACAGAGTTTGGAGGGGTTGACCGTCTATTGCCATGTCTAGTGTACCTCCAAGTGGTAACACCTGGGCAACGATGTGAAACATCCTCTTCGTAGGTCGGTCTCATGTATTCTGGGGGAGACCAGCCATTGCTAAACTACAATTATTTTAACCAATCCTAAGATATGTTGGTGAATATACAAGCTCAATTGAGTGAAACAGAAAAGGGTGTATCATATTCCTTCCAGAGGAGTCAGAATGTAACGCGATCTCAGCTTTAACGCTCGTTCTTCAAATGAAGAAAAGCTTTCCAAATTCCAATGAATCGTGTAAAGCCAATATTGCATTAGTTGAAATAAGAAACTGAATGATACAATTACATGGATGCAGGGGCATATGAAGGTTCTTGAAAACGAAGTTAAAGCTTTTAAGTCAAAGGAGGACATATGTTGTACTCCTAACCAGAATACAACTCAACAAGAGGACCATACGGACGAAGACGAACTAGCTCGAGAAACTGAGTCGATTAGAGTTAAAAGTCAGAGAAAATAAGGAAACGGAATAATACGTCCTCTCCACCTCCATTAAAAGAAGGTGTTCCTAATATTATCCAGAAACAGCCAAAAAAAATACCCCCACCACCAACATAGTATTAGATGAAGTCAAAGACTACAATTTACTCTATGAGAAAATAAAAACAATAACTACTACTGATAAGTTTAATGCAAAGGTAATGAAAGGAAACTTACCAGACCAATAAGGGTTATGGCTAAAGGATTTAAGGCAACCGAATTATAAATTAAGCTAAAACGGAGAGGCAAAGTGGTTATTCAGCTTCTAAGAAGATCTAATCTTATACCACAAGGTAAACAATGTCAAGCCTATGGGCATGACAAAAATATTGCAATAAGGAACCCAGGTGTGTCAAATTTTTAGGTAAACATCATACCAGAAATTGTGTAAAAGCTATAAATCCGTTCACTGTGAAGAAAACCATCAGGCTAACTACAAAGGATACAGCGTTGTTATTGAACTGCAAAACATCAAACATAGGAATGTGTACCCGAAGAAAATCGTAGAGTGTTGGAAGTTACTCATGGACAATTGGGGTAAAATGACTCACGCTCAAGTAATGAGTAATGGAAATCAATCGTATAAGTCAAGCACTTAAATTGATTTTACGTAGAATCAACCAGTTTGATGAGCGATTACAGAAACTAGGCCAATTATCTTAGAATCTTTTGCTGGAATGCCACTAGACTGATGCAACATCAGCAAGAATTGCCTCATGGACACAGAAAAGATCGATGTATGCCTCATCACTCAAACACACTTCACTAAACAATCAAGTATGAGATTTAAAAATGATCAAATATATCACACTATTCACCCTGAAAACACAGCTAAAGGCAGTAGTGCTGTTATAATTAGGAATAGTATTAATCACTTTGAAGATTTAAAATATAAAACAGAAGAAATACAAGCAACTGTTGTTAATATCACAACCAAAAATAGTTCTATTTGTATTGCTGCTATTTACTGCTCACCGAAGCATTCATTGATAGAAAAAGATTATCTGGAGTTCCTCAGTAAGCTAGGAAAACGATTTGTACTTTGAGGAGACCTTAATGCAAAAATGGCCACTGGAGCTCTAACTTAACAACGACCAAAGGTAAAGAATTCCTAAAAGCTATCAGGAAATGCAGTTATGAAGTCTGGCATACTGATCCAAACAAAGTACCAGATCTGATTGATTTCTTCATAATAAAAGAAAATATCTGTAAACTATGTACAAGTAGATGGAAGCCAGGACTTAAATTCTGATCATTCATCGCTACTCCTAACGTTAAGTGAAAAAATCATTCAGAAAAAAAGAAACCCACTAATAATCGAACTAACTGAAAATGTTTTAGACTATCCTTAGAAGAAAAAATTAAGTTAATGGTTCCATTAAAGAACTAGAAACAATTAGAAAAAGAAAATGAAGGGAAACAAATACCCTATGGAAATTAGGGAACTCCTAGCAGGCAAAAGAAGAGGGAGAAGGATATGTCAACAAACAAGGATCCCTAAGATAAAACTAGTTGGAACAATCTCACGAATTGAAAGATGAATCAATCAGCAACTATTTAAGAAAATTAACTAATGATAGCAGTACTGATTACTCTCTTTGGAAAGCAACCAAAAGAATTAAAAGACCAATAATGCAGAATTTTGTAATAAGAATAGTAGGTGAGAAATGGGCTACGAATAATGAAGACAACTCGAGAATTTGTTGAACACCTCGATAAAATATTCCAGCCAACAAGACGACCAAACCTTTGAAGTTATCTTAACTAATAACAAAAAAAGCTCCTTGTTACGATCTTATTAAGCTCTGGTGAAGCTCATCAATCTTATAAATGCAGCATTTAGAATCAAATGTGTACACAGCTTGTGAAAAATTGCAGAAATAATTTTGATCCCAAAATCTGGCCTACCCTTAGCTTCTGCTAAAACGGATAAATCCGATAATCGAGAGTAAAAAACTTGATCCCAAATTATCAGTTCGATTTTCGTAACCAACACTCAACAATTGATCAAGGACACAGAATAACCAGTATAATCGAGAAGGCACTAGAGGAGAAAAAATCTGTTCAACAATATTTTTAGACGTTGCCCAAGCCTTTGATAGAAAGATAGATTCTTCAGGATTAAATTAGATGAAACGTTTTGTACATTGAAAGCACTAGTTAATTATCTTCCTGCATTAGAAAACTACACAGTGACGACTTTTATAGACGACACGGCAATCTTAGCCGTTGGAGAAAACATCAAAGAGTCAATACAGAAGTTATAATCAGCTATTACTCGAATAAAACTAAATGAAACTAAATCAGTTCGCATCAACTTTGCAAACAGACGATTCGAACATATTCCGATTCCGATAAATCGAGAAATAGTACCAAATGCGAACACAGCTAGAAGAAAAGTGAAGAACTAAGACTTAAATACGAAAAGATCTATTGGCTGATGGGAAGAAACTCCTCTTTATCAACATACAATAAGCTTCTACATAAAAGCAAATATTGAAACCGATTTGGACTTACGGTATTCAGTTTTGGGGTTGTACCAAACAGAGCAACGAAAATATCATCCAAAGATTTCTGAAAGTATGTGTTACATCATTGATGCACTTTGGTATGTCAGGAACAATGACATAAGGACCTTAAAGTGAACCTCATTTTAAATTAAATTCAGGAAAAATCGCGTAGACATGAAGAAAGGCTCCAGCAACATGTGAACATTGATGCAACTCATCTCTCAGGTAACACGAATTTAGTACGCAGTTTTAAAAGAACCAAACCTTTTGAGCTGGTGTAATGGTTAGGGTAAACAGCATTGTGTGATCTAAAGTCCACTACAAAGATGTGGTTTACTTCAACTTACCAGCCAATATGGAGCGCCAATGTTAACAAGCCATACATTAATATAAGTTAGTAGATTTTAGCGAAAAATGGAGATTGCGATATTTAATACTAAACGTGTCTTACTTATGTTAAATTCTGAGAATTTCATTTTCTTCTTTCATTTCAGATTATCTCACATATCACCACGCCACTACGGTGATTTCATTGACTTTTTAAGTAAAGCTCGTGACACCTTTATATTGGCACGTGATGGGCCTGCACATTTTTCTCGTTTAATTGAAAATATAACGGTTGCGTATAAAGGAAAGAAGAAATTAGTTAGACAAGTTCGACAACGTTTCCATTTTGTTTGAAAATTAATGAAAATCATTTTTTTATTTTTCTAAATACAAACAAAATGTGTTTTGATATCAAAATTAATTAATTAAATTAAATTAAATTAAATTTAAAAACCTATATACATAAAATAGTAATTCTTAATTATGTATGTAACATTTTTTGTTTTTTTTTTTAGATAGAAATTTTTTATTTGTTTTATAAATTTTAATTTTCCCAAAGAATTGTTTTTTGTTGTTGTATTAATTTTCTGTTATATTTTAAACAAAAAAACAAACAAACAAAAACCATGTGCATTATATATAGACCGCCAATTTACAATAAACTACAAAATAGACATTTTGATATTCTTCTCGAGAGATATATCTACCCCAATGCAACACAATACAAATTAACAAAAACAAAAATAATAGAATTTTCTCAGGATCCTTACATTAAATTATTTTATTTTTATTTTTTATTAATTAATTAATTATTATTTGTAAATTATAATATATATATATAATTTCGTATTTTTACGTTTATTTAAATAATTAAATAAAAAAATGAAATAAATAAGCAATTTAATTATTTAAACAATATAAATAATATAAAAAAAAATTATATAAATTAAATTAATGAGAATATAAATTAATAATGGCGTCGTTTCTGCAAATATAAAACTTTAAATAAAATATTTTTGGCGATTTGGTTGTGTGCAGCTGCTCTCTATCTACACGCCGTACTATTGTTTTCCATTTTTAGTTTTACTAAAATATTTTTCGGTTAAACCACACGCCGCCATTTTGTTAAACCGAAATAAAATTGAATTTTTTTTTTTTTAATGTATATTTTGGTTAAATTTTGTTAATTTTTTATTTCCTTTTTTTATTAGTTTTAATTATTATTTAATTAATTATATATCTAAATAAATTAATTAAATGGTTGGCTGTACTAAAGACTTTTATTATTATTATTTTATTATTGTTACGTTTAATTATTATTTCATTTATTATTTTTTATTATTAATTAATTTTTGTTAACTGTATTTTAAGGTACTGCCAAAAAATAAATAAAGTAATTTTTTTTAAACGTTTCTCAATGAATTAAACGATTATAGATTATAAAAAAAAAAAAAAAATAAAATAAATAAATAAATACATAAATAACAATTAATATTTAAATTAATTAAAGGAACATGTGCCAGTATTTTTTTTTTATTAATTATTATTTTAATTTAAAATAATTTTTTTTAGCTTTTAAATTAATTTACAAACACACATACACACATACACTATTATTATAATTATAAAGGTATATTATAATAAATTAAAAAATTAATATTTAATTTTTAATTTAAAACAAACAAAAATATAAAAAAAAACTTGTAAACTATGTATTTTATAAAATGAAATAATTATTAATTTACAATTAAAAACAATTTTTGTTTTTTGCTTGATATATTATAAATAAAAATATATTACTATATATAATTATAAATAATTAAATAAATTTGATTTATGAATAATGAAAATTGTATATTTGATGAAAAGCTGAATATAATAAAAAAAAATTAAAAAATTAAATAAAAATAATAAAAATAAAATATTGAAATTATTATTCAGAAACTAAAGAATATAAAAAATATTAAATAAATATTTAAGACAGTATAATGTAATCTCAGGATAAATAATAAAAAAAAAATGAAAATGAAATGAAATGAAAATAATTAAAAAAAAAAAATTGAAAAATTAATAAAAAACAAAAATATTGAAAATTGAAATAAATAAAAAATATTTGTTGTTTTATATTATAGATGGTACACGGAAGAGTTGAAGTTTGTGGGAGGTTACTTTAAAAGAATTGGTGCAGACGTGAATTTTCACTTAAAAATTATGTAAAATATGGGTTTCCAATATTTAATTCAATTCAATTTTATTATTAAAAGTTCGACATGTTATAGACACATTTGTTTTGATTGCATAAAAGATAAAACAAACAAATGTATATTTACTTTTATATGATGAGATAGCTGTGGTAGTAAGGTGATGGAGTGGAGTGCAGAAGGTCTGGAGTTCGAATCTAAGCAAATCCAACGAAAAAATTTGTTTTTAGATGAAAAATTGTGAATTGGGGATAAGCCGAGGAAGATTATCGGGAAAAAGAGATCGCAAGCATTATAGCATAGATGTGATGAATTCTATGAACATGAATCGGATGAGCTATATATATATATAGTAAGGTGATTTTCTTCGAATCGAACTTTCTACGAAATGTATGGTATAGCAATTACAGGTCTCGTGACCTATCATTTAAGGTATCAAGAACCGCAATCGGAGCACAATTGCAGATTTCGGATTTTTACAGCTCTGAATCGGCTGAGCTATAGTAAGGTGATTTCTTCGAATCGATTTTTCTGTGAAATGTATGGAAATAATCAACCAAATTTAATGTGGTTTGGCATAACAATTACAAGTCCCGAGACCTATCATTTGAGGTATCAAGAACCGCAATCGGAGCACAATTGCAGATTTCGGATTTTTACAGCTCTGAATCGGCTGAGCTATAGTAAGGTGATTTTCTTCGAATCGAACTTTCTACGAAATGTATGGTATAGCAATTACAAGTCTCGTGACCTATCACTTAAGGTATCAAGAACCGCAATCGGAGCACAATTGCAGATTTCGGATTTTTACAGCTCTGAATCCGCTGAACTATAGTAAGGTGATTTTCTTCGAATCGAACTTTCTACGAAATGTATGGTATAGCAATTACAGGTCTCGTGACCTATCATTTAAGGTATCAAAAACCGCAATCGGAGCACAATTGCAGATTTCGGATTTTTACAGCTCCGAATCGGCTGAGCTATAGTAAGGTGATTTCTTCGAATCGATTTTTCTGTGAAATGTATGGAAATAATCAACCAATTTTAATGTGGTTTGGCATAGCAATTACAAGTCCCGAGACCTATCATTTGAGGTATCAAGAACCGCAATCGGAGCACAATTGCAGATTTCGGATTTTTACAGCTCTGAATCGGCTGAACTATAGTAAGGTGATTTTCTTCGAATCGAACTTTCTACGAAATGTATGGTATAGCAATTACAGGTCTCGTGACCTATCATTTAAGGTATCAAAAACCGCAATCGGAGCACAATTGCAGATTTCGGATTTTTACAGCTCCGAATCGGCTGAGCTATAGTAAGGTGATTTCTTCGAATCGATTTTTCTGTGAAATGTATGGAAATAATCAACCAATTTTAATGTGGTTTGGCATAGCAATTACAAGTCCCGAGACCTATCATTTGAGGTATCAAAAACCGCAATCGGAGCACAATTGCAGATTTCGGATTTTTACAGCTCTGAATCGGCTGAACTATAGTAAGGTGATTTTCTTCGAATCGAACTTTCTACGAAATGTATGGTATAGCAATTACAAGTCTCGTGACCTATCACTTAAGGTATCAAGAACCGCAATCGGAGCACAATTGCAGATTTCGGATTTTTACAGCTCTGAATCGGCTGAGCTATAGTAAGGTGATTTTCTTCGAATCGAACTTTCTACGAAATGTATGGTATAGCAATTACAAGTCTCGTGACCTATCACTTAAGGTATCAAGAACCGCAATCGGAGCACAATTGCAGATTTCGGATTTTTACAGCTCTGAATCCGCTGAGCTATAGTAAAATGATTTTCTTCGAATCGAACTTTCTACGAAATGTATGGTATAGCAATTACAAGTCTCGTGACCTATCACTTAAGGTATCAAGAACCGCAATCGGAGCACAATTGCAGATTTCGGATTTTTACAGCTCTGAATCGGCTGAGCTATAGTAAGGTGATTTTCTTCGAATCGATTTTTCTGTGAAATGTATGGAAATAATCAACCAATTTTAATGTGGTTTGGCATAACAATTACAAATCCCGAGACCTATCATTTGAGGTATCAAGAACCGCAATCGGAGCACAATTGCAGATTTCGGATTTTTACAGCTCTGAATCGGCTGAGCTATAGTAAGGTGATTTTCTTCGAATCGAACTTTCTACGAAATGTATGGTATAGCAATTACAAGTCTCGTGACCTATCACTTAAGGTATCAAGAACCGCAATCGGAGCACAATTGCAGATTTCGGATTTTTACAGCTCTGAATCCGCTGAGCTATAGTAAGGTGATTTTCTTCGAATCGAACTTTCTACGAAATGTATGGTATAGCAATTACAAGTCTCGTGACCTATCACTTAAGGTATCAAGAACCGCAATCGGAGCACAATTGCAGATTTCGGATTTTTACAGCTCTGAATCCGCTGAGCTATAGTAAAATGATTTTCTTCGAATCGAACTTTCTACGAAATGTATGGTATAGCAATTACAAGTCTCGTGACCTATCACTTAAGGTATCAAGAACCGCAATCGGAGCACAATTGCAGATTTCGGATTTTTACAGCTCTGAATCGGCTGAGCTATAGTAAGGTGATTTTCTTCGAATCGATTTTTCTGTGAAATGTATGGAAATAATAAACCAATTTTAATGTGGTTTGGCATAACAATTACAAGTCTCGTGACCTATCATTTAAGGTATCAAAAACCGCAATCGGAGCACAATTGCAGATTTCGGATTTTTACAGCTCTGAATCGGCTGAGCTATAGTAAGGTGATTTCTTCGAATCGATTTTTCTGTGAAATGTATGGAAATAATCAACCAAATTTAATGTGGTTTAGCATAACAATTACAAGTCCCGAGACTTATCATTTGAGGTATCAAGAACCGCAATCGGAGCACAATTGCAGATTTCGGATTTTTACAGCTCTGAATCGGCTGAGCTATAGTAAGGTGATTTTCTTCGAATCGATTTTTCTGTGAAATGTATGGAAATAATAAACCAATTTTAATGTGGTTTGGCATAACAATTACAAGTCTCGTGACCTATCATTTAAGGTATCAAAAACCGCAATCGGAGCACAATTGCAGATTTCGGATTTTTACAGCTCTGAATCGGCTGAGCTATAGTAAGGTGATTTCTTCGAATCGATTTTTCTGTGAAATGTATGGAAATAATCAACCAAATTTAATGTGGTTTGGCATAACAATTACAAGTCCCGAGACCTATCATTTGAGGTATCAAGAACCGCAATCGGAGCACATTTGCAGATTTCGGATTTTTACAGCTCTGAATCGGCTGAGCTATAGTAAGGTGATTTTCTTCGAATCGAACTTTCTACGAAATGTATGGTATAGCAATTACAAGTCTCGTGACCTATCATTTAAGGTATCAAAAACCGCAATCGGAGCACAATTGCAGATTTCGGATTTTTACAGCTCTGAATCGGCTGAGCTATAGTAAGGTGATTTCTTCGAATCGATTTTTCTGTGAAATGTATGGAAATAATCAACCAAATTTAATGTGGTTTGGCATAACAATTACAAGTCCCGAGACCTATCATTTGAGGTATCAAGAACCGCAATCGGAGCACAATTGCAGATTTCGGATTTTTACAGCTCTGAATCGGCTGAGCTATAGTAAGGTGATTTTCTTCGAATCGATTTTTCTGTGAAATGTATGGAAATAATCAACCAATTTTAATGTGGTTTGGCATAACAATTACAAGTCCCGAGACCTATCATTTGAGGTATCAAGAACCGCAATCGGAGCACAATTGCAGATTTCGGATTTTTACAGCTCTGAATCGGCTGAGCTATAGTAAGGTGATTTTCTTCGAATCGAACTTTCTACGAAATGTATGGTATAGCAATTACAAGTCTCGTGACCTATCATTTAAGGTATCAAAAACCGCAATCGGAGCACAATTGCAGATTTCGGATTTTTACAGCTCTGAATCGGCTGAGCTATAGTAAGGTGATTTCTTCGAATCGATTTTTCTGTGAAATGTATGGAAATAATCAACCAAATTTAATGTGGTTTGGCATAACAATTACAAGTCCCGAGACCTATCATTTGAGGTATCAAGAACCGCAATCGGAGCACAATTGCAGATTTCGGATTTTTACAGCTCTGAATCGGCTGAGCTATAGTAAGGTGATTTTCTTCGAATCGATTTTTCTGTGAAATGTATGGAAATAATCAACCAATTTTAATGTGGTTTGGCATAACAATTACAAGTCCCGAGACCTATCATTTGAGGTATCAAGAACCGCAATCGGAGCACAATTGCAGATTTCGGATTTTTACAGCTCTGAATCGGCTGAGCTATAGTAAGGTGATTTTCTTCGAATCGAACTTTCTACGAAATGTATGGTATAGCAATTACAAGTCTCGTGACCTATCACTTAAGGTATCAAGAACCGCAATCGGAGCACAATTGCAGATTTCGGAATTTTACAGCTCTGAATCGGCTGAGCTATAGTAAGGTGATTTCTTCGAATCGATTTTTCTGTGAAATGTATGGAAATAATCAACCAAATTTAATGTGGTTTGGCATAACAATTACAAGTCCCGAGACCTATCATTTGAGGTATCAAGAACCGCAATCGGAGCACAATTGCAGATTTCGGATTTTTACAGCTCTGAATCGGCTGAGCTATAGTAAGGTGATTTTCTTCGAATGGAACTTTCTACGAAATCTATGGTATAGCAATTACAAGTCTCGTGACCTATCACTTAAGGTATCAAGAACCGCAATCGGAGCACAATTGCAGATTTCGGAATTTTACAGCTCTGAATCGGCTGAGCTATAGTAAGGTGATTTCTTCGAATCGATTTTTCTGTGAAATGTATGGAAATAATCAACCAAATTTAATGTGGTTTGGCATAACAATTACAAGTCCCGAGACCTATCATTTGAGGTATCAAGAACCGCAATCGGAGCACAATTGCAGATTTCGGATTTTTACAGCTCTGAATCGGCTGAGCTATAGTAAGGTGATTTTCTTCGAATCGAACTTTCTACGAAATGTATGGTATAGCAATTACAGGTCTCGTGACCTATCACTTAAGGTATCAAGAACCGCAATCGGAGCACAATTGCAGATTTCGGAATTTTACAGCTCTGAATCGGCTGAGCTATAGTAAGGTGATTTCTTCGAATCGATTTTTCTGTGAAATGTATGGAAATAATCAACCAATTTTAATGTGGTTTGGCATAACAATTACAAATCCCGAGACCTATCATTTGAGGTATCAAGAACCGCAATCGGAGCACAATTGCAGATTTCGGATTTTTACAGCTCTGAATCGGCTGAGCTATAGTAACCAATTTTAATGTAGTTTGGCATAACAATTACAAGTCCCGAGACCTATCATTTGAGGTATCAAGAACCGCAATCGGAGCACAATTGCAGATTTCGGATTTTTACAGCTCTGAATCGGCTGAACTATAGTAAGGTGATTTTCTTCGAATCGAACTTTCTACGAAATGTATGGTATAGCAATTACAGTTCTCGTGACCTATCATTTGAGGTATCAAGAACCGCAATCGGAGCACAATTGCAGATTTCGGATTTTTACAGCTCTGAATCGGCTGAGCTATAGTAAGGTGATTTCTTCGAATCGATTTTTCTGTGAAATGTATGGAAATAATCAACCAATTTTAATGTGGTTTGGCATAACAATTACAAGTCCCGAGACCTATCATTTGAGGTATCAAGAACCGCAATCGGAGCACAATTGCAGATTTCGGATTTTTACAGCTCTGAATCGGCTGAGCTATAGTAAGGTGATTTTCTTCGAATCGAACTTTCTACGAAATGTATGGTATAGCAATTACAGGTCTCGTGACCTATCATTTGAGGTATCAAGAACCGCAATCGGAGCACAGTTGCAGATTTCGGATTTTTAGAGCTCTGAATCGGCTGAGCTATAGTAAGGTGATTTTCTTCGAATCGAACTTTCTACGAAATGTATGGTATAGCAATTACAGGTCTCGTGACCTATCATTTGAGGTATCAAAAACCGCAGTCGGAGCACAGTTGCAGATTTCGGATTTTTACAGCTCTGAATCGGCTGAGCTATAGTGAGGTGATTTTCTTCGAATCGAACTTTCTACGAAATGTATGGTATAGCAATTACAGGTCTCGTGACCTATCATTTGAGGTATCAAGAACCGCAATCGGAGCACAGTTGCAGATTTCAGATTTTTAGAGCTCTGAATCGGCTGAGCTATAGTAAGGTGATTTTCTTCGAATCGAACTTTCTACGAAATGTATGGTATAGCAATTACAGGTCTCGTGACCTATCATTTGAGGTATCAAAAACCGCAGTCGGAGCACAGTTGCAGATTTCGGATTTTTACAGCTCTGAATCGGCTGAACTATAGTAAGGTGATTTTCTTCGAATCGAACTTTCTACGAAATGTATGGTATAGCAATTACAGTTCTCGTGACCTATCATTTGAGGTATCAAGAACCGCAATCGGAGCACAATTGCAGATTTCGGATTTTTACAGCTCTGAATCGGCTGAGCTATAGTAAGGTGATTTCTTCGAATCGATTTTTCTGTGAAATGTATGGAAATAATCAACCAATTTTAATGTGGTTTGGCATAACAATTACAAGTCCCGAGACCTATCATTTGAGGTATCAAGAACCGCAATCGAAGCACAATTGCAGATTTCGGATTTTTACAGCTCTGAATCGGCTGAGCTATAGTAACCAATTTTAATGTAGTTTGGCATAACAATTACAAGTCCCGAGACCTATCATTTGAGGTATCAAGAACCGCAATCGGAGCACAATTGCAGATTTCGGATTTTTACAGCTCTGAATCGGCTGAACTATAGTAAGGTGATTTCTTCGAATCGATTTTTCTGTGAAATGTATGGAAATAATCAACCAATTTTAATGTGGTTTGGCATAACAATTACAAGTCCCGAGACCTATCATTTGAGGTATCAAGAACCGCAATCGGAGCACAATTGCAGATTTCGGATTTTTACAGCTCTGAATCGGCTGAGCTATAGTAAGGTGATTTTCTTCGAATCGAACTTTCTACGAAATGTATGGTATAGCAATTACAGGTCTCGTGACCTATCATTTGAGGTATCAAAAACCGCAGTCGGAGCACAGTTGCAGATTTCGGATTTTTACAGCTCTGAATCGGCTGAGCTATAGTGAGGTGATTTTCTTCGAATCGAACTTTCTACGAAATGTATGGTATAGCAATTACAGGTCTCGTGACCTATCATTTGAGGTATCAAGAACCGCAATCGGAGCACAGTTGCAGATTTCAGATTTTTAGAGCTCTGAATCGGCTGAGCTATAGTAAGGTGATTTTCTTCGAATCGAACTTTCTACGAAATGTATGGTATAGCAATTACAGGTCTCGTGACCTATCATTTAAGGTATCAAAAATTGCAATCGGAGCACAATTGCAGATTTCGGATTTTTACAGCTCCGAATCGGCTGAGCTATAGTAAGGTGATTTTCTTCGAATCGAACTTTCTACGAAATGTATGGTATAGCAATTACAGGTCTCGTGACCTATCATTTGAGGTATCAAGAACCGCAATCGGAGCACAGTTGCAGATTTCGGATTTTTAGAGCTCTGAATCGGCTGAGCTATAGTAAGGTGATTTTCTTCGAATCGAACTTTCTACGAAATGTATGGTATAGCAATTACAGGTCTCGTGACCTATCATTTGAGGTATCAAAAACCGCAGTCGGAGCACAGTTGCAGATTTCGGATTTTTACAGCTCTGAATCGGCTGAGCTATAGTGAGGTGATTTTCTTCGAATCGAACTTTCTACGAAATGTATGGTATAGCAATTACAGGTCTCGTGACCTATCATTTAAGGTATCAAAAATTGCAATCGGAGCACAATTGCAGATTTCGGATTTTTACAGCTCCGAATCGGCTGAGCTATAGTAAGGTGATTTCTTCGAATAGATTTTTCTGTGAAATGTATGGAAATAATCAACCAATTTTAATGTGGTTTGGCATAACAATTACAAGTCCCGAGACCTATCATTTGAGGTATCAAGAACCGCAATCGGAGCACAATTGCAGATTTCGGATTTTTACAGCTCTGAATCGGCTGAGCTATAGTAAGGTGATTTTCTTCGAATCGAACTTTCTACGAAATGTATGGTATAGCAATTACAGGTCTCGTGACCTATCATTTGAGGTATCAAGAACCGCAATCGGAGCACAGTTGCAGATTTCGGATTTTTAGAGCTCTGAATCGGCTGAGCTATAGTAAGGTGATTTTCTTCGAATCGAACTTTCTACGAAATGTATGGTATAGCAATTACAGGTCTCGTGACCTATCATTTGAGGTATCAAAAACCGCAGTCGGAGCACAGTTGCAGATTTCGGATTTTTACAGCTCTGAATCGGCTGAGCTATAGTGAGGTGATTTTCTTCGAATCGAACTTTCTACGAAATGTATGGTATAGCAATTACAGGTCTCGTGACCTATCATTTAAGGTATCAAAAATTGCAATCGGAGCACAATTGCAGATTTCGGATTTTTACAGCTCCGAATCGGCTGAGCTATAGTAAGGTGATTTCTTCGAATCGATTTTTCTGTGAAATGTATGGAAATAATCAACCAATTTTAATGTGGTTTGGCATAGCAATTTCAAGTCCCGAGACCTATCATTTGAGGTATCAAAAACCGCAATCGGAGCACAATTGCAGATTTCGGATTTTTACAGCTCTGAATCGGCTGAACTATAGTAAGGTGATTTTCTTCGAATCGAACTTTCTACGAAATGTATGGTATAGCAATTACAGGTCTCGTGACCTATAATTTAAGGTATCAAAACCCGCAATCGGAGCACAATTGCAGATTTCGGATTTTTACAGCTCTGAATCGGCTGAACTATAGTAAGGTGATTTTCTTCGAATCGAACTTTCTACGAAATGTATGGTATAGCAATTACAGGTCTCGTGACCTATCATTTAAGGTATCAAAAACCGCAATCGGAGCACAATTGCAGATTTCGGATTTTTACAGCTCCGAATCGGCTGAGCTATAGTAAGGTGATTTCTTCGAATCGAACTTTCTACGAAATGTATGGTATAGCAATTACAGGTCTCGTGACCTATCATTTAAGGTATCAAGAACCGCAATCGGAGCACAATTGCAGATTTCGGATTTTTACAGCTCCGAATCGGCTGAGCTATAGTAAGGTGATTTCTTCGAATCGATTTTTCTGTGAAATGTATGGAAATAATCAACCAATTTTAATGTGGTTTGGCATAGCAATTACAAGTCCCGAGACCTATCATTTGAGGTATCAAAAACCGCAATCGGAGCACAATTGCAGATTTCGGATTTTTACAGCTCTGAATCGGCTGAACTATAGTAAGGTGATTTTCTTCGAATCGAACTTTCTACGAAATGTATGGTATAGCAATTACAGGTCTCGTGACCTATAATTTAAGGTATCAAAACCCGCAATCGGAGCACAATTGCAGATTTCGGATTTTTACAGCTCTGAATCGGCTGAACTATAGTAAGGTGATTTTCTTCGAATCGAACTTTCTACGAAATGTATGGTATAGCAATTACAGGTCTCGTGACCTATCATTTAAGGTATCAAAAACCGCAATCGGAGCACAATTGCAGATTTCGGATTTTTACAGCTCCGAATCGGCTGAGCTATAGTAAGGTGATTTCTTCGAATCGATTTTTCTGTGAAATGTATGGAAATAATCAACCAATTTTAATGTGGTTTGGCATAGCAATTACAAGTCCCGAGACCTATCATTTGAGGTATCAAGAACCGCAATCGGAGCACAATTGCAGATTTCGGATTTTTACAGCTCTGAATCGGCTGAACTATAGTAAGGTGATTTTCTTCGAATCGAACTTTCTACGAAATGTATGGTATAGCAATTACAGGTCTCGTGACCTATCATTTAAGGTATCAAAAACCGCAATCGGAGCACAATTGCAGATTTCGGATTTTTACAGCTCCGAATCGGCTGAGCTATAGTAAGGTGATTTCTTCGAATCGATTTTTCTGTGAAATGTATGGAAATAATCAACCAATTTTAATGTGGTTTGGCATAGCAATTACAAGTCCCGAGACCTATCATTTGAGGTATCAAAAACCGCAATCGGAGCACAATTGCAGATTTCGGATTTTTACAGCTCTGAATCGGCTGAACTATAGTAAGGTGATTTTCTTCGAATCGAACTTTCTACGAAATGTATGGTATAGCAATTACAGGTCTCGTGACCTATCATTTAAGGTATCAAAAACCGCAATCGGAGCACAATTGCAGATTTCGGATTTTTACAGCTCCGAATCGGCTGAGCTATAGTAAGGTGATTTCTTCGAATCGATTTTTCTGTGAAATGTATGGAAATAATCAACCAATTTTAATGTGGTTTGGCATAGCAATTACAAGTCCCGAGACCTATCATTTGAGGTATCAAAAACCGCAATCGGAGCACAATTGCAGATTTCGGATTTTTACAGCTCTGAATCGGCTGAACTATAGTAAGGTGATTTTCTTCGAATCGAACTTTCTACGAAATGTATGGTATAGCAATTACAGGTCCCGAGACCTATCATTTGAGGTATCAAAAACCGCAATCGGAGCACAATTGCAGATTTCGGATTTTTACAGCTCTGAATCGGCTGAACTATAGTAAGGTGATTTCTTCGAATCGAACTTTCTACGAAATGTATGGTATAGCAATTACAGGTCTCGTGACCTATAATTTAAGGTATCAAAACCCGCAATCGGAGCACAATTGCAGATTTCGGATTTTTACAGCTCTGAATCGGCTGAACTATAGTAAGGTGATTTTCTTCGAATCGAACTTTCTACGAAATGTATGGTATAGCAATTACAGGTCTCGTGACCTATCATTTAAGGTATCAAAAACCGCAATCGGAGCACAATTGCAGATTTCGGATTTTTACAGCTCCGAATCGGCTGAGCTATAGTAAGGTGATTTCTTCGAATCGATTTTTCTGTGAAATGTATGGAAATAATCAACCAATTTTAATGTGGTTTGGCATAGCAATTACAAGTCCCGAGACCTATCATTTGAGGTATCAAGAACCGCAATCGGAGCACAATTGCAGATTTCGGATTTTTACAGCTCTGAATCGGCTGAACTATAGTAAGGTGATTTTCTTCGAATCGAACTTTCTACGAAATGTATGGTATAGCAATTACAGGTCTCGTGACCTATCATTTAAGGTATCAAAAACCGCAATCGGAGCACAATTGCAGATTTCGGATTTTTACAGCTCCGAATCGGCTGAGCTATAGTAAGGTGATTTCTTCGAATCGATTTTTCTGTGAAATGTATGGAAATAATCAACCAATTTTAATGTGGTTTGGCATAGCAATTACAAGTCCCGAGACCTATCATTTGAGGTATCAAAAACCGCAATCGGAGCACAATTGCAGATTTCGGATTTTTACAGCTCTGAATCGGCTGAACTATAGTAAGGTGATTTTCTTCGAATCGAACTTTCTACGAAATGTATGGTATAGCAATTACAGGTCTCGTGACCTATCATTTAAGGTATCAAAAACCGCAATCGGAGCACAATTGCAGATTTCGGATTTTTACAGCTCCGAATCGGCTGAGCTATAGTAAGGTGATTTCTTCGAATCGATTTTTCTGTGAAATGTATGGAAATAATCAACCAATTTTAATGTGGTTTGGCATAGCAATTACAAGTCCCGAGACCTATCATTTGAGGTATCAAAAACCGCAATCGGAGCACAATTGCAGATTTCGGATTTTTACAGCTCTGAATCGGCTGAGCTATAGTAAGGTGATTTTCTTCGAATCGAACTTTCTACGAAATGTATGGTATAGGAATTACAGGTCTCGTGACCTATCATTTAAGGTATCAAAAACCGCAATCGGAGCACAATTGCAGATTTCGGATTTTTACAGCTCCGAATCGGCTGAGCTATAGTAAGGTGATTTCTTCGAATCGATTTTTCTGTGAAATGTATGGAAATAATCAACCAATTTTAATGTGGTTTGGCATAGCAATTACAAGTCCCGAGACCTATCATTTGAGGTATCAAAAACCGCAATCGGAGCACAATTGCAGATTTCGGATTTTTACAGCTCTGAATCGGTTGAGCTATAGTAAGGTGATTTTCTTCGAATCGAACTTTCTACGAAATGTATGGTATAGTAACTACAGGTCTCGTGACCTATCATTTAAGGTATCAAAAACCGCAATCGGAGCACAATTGCAGATTTCGGATTTTTACAGCTCCGAATCGGCTGAGCTATAGTAAGGTGATTTCTTCGAATCGATTTTTCTGTGAAATGTATGGAAATAATCAACCAATTTTAATGTGGTTTGGCATAGCAATTACAAGTCCCGAGTCCTATCATTTGAGGTATCAAAAACCGCAATCGGAGCACAATTGCAGATTTCGGATTTTTACAGCTCTGAATCGGTTGAGCTATAGTAAGGTGATTTTCTTCGAATCGAACTTTCTACGAAATGTATGGTATAGCAATTACAGGTCTCGTGACCTATCATTTAAGGTATCAAAAACCGCAATCGGAGCACAATTGCAGATTTCGGATTTTTACAGCTCCGAATCGGCTGAGCTATAGTAAGGTGATTTCTTCGAATCGATTTTTCTGTGAAATGTATGGAAATAATAAACCAATTTTAATGTGGTTTGGCATAGCAATTACAAGTCCCGAGACCTATCATTTGAGGTATCAAGAACCGCAATCGGAGCACAATTGCAGATTTCGGATTTTTACAGCTCTGAATCGGCTGAACTATAGTAAGGTGATTTTCTTCGAATCGAACTTTCTACGAAATGTATGGTATAGCAATTACAGGTCTCGTGACCTATCATTTAAGGTATCAAAAACCGCAATCGGAGCACAATTGCAGATTTCGGATTTTTACAGCTCCGAATCGGCTGAGCTATAGTAAGGTGATTTCTTCGAATCGATTTTTCTGTGAAATGTATGGAAATAATCAACCAATTTTAATGTGGTTTGGCATAGCAATTACAAGTCCCGAGACCTATCATTTGAGGTATCAAAAACCGCAATCGGAGCACAATTGCAGATTTCGGATTTTTACAGCTCTGAATCGGCTGAACTATAGTAAGGTGATTTTCTTCGAATCGAACTTTCTACGAAATGTATGGTATAGCAATTACAGGTCTCGTGACCTATCATTTAAGGTATCAAAAACCGCAATCGGAGCACAATTGCAGATTTCGGATTTTTACAGCTCCGAATCGGCTGAGCTATAGTAAGGTGATTTCTTCGAATCGATTTTTCTGTGAAATGTATGGAAATAATCAACCAATTTTAATGTGGTTTGGCATAGCAATTACAAGTCCCGAGACCTATCATTTGAGGTATCAAAAACCGCAATCGGAGCACAATTGCAGATTTCGGATTTTTACAGCTCTGAATCGGTTGAGCTATAGTAAGGTGATTTTCTTCGAATCGAACTTTCTACGAAATGTATGGTATAGTAATTACAGGTCTCGTGACCTATCATTTAAGGTATCAAAAACCGCAATCGGAGCACAATTGCAGATTTCGGATTTTTACAGCTCCGAATCGGCTGAGCTATAGTAAGGTGATTTCTTCGAATCGATTTTTCTGTGAAATGTATGGAAATAATCAACCAATTTTAATGTGGTTTGGCATAGCAATTACAAGTCCCGAGACCTATCATTTGAGGTATCAAAAACCGCAATCGGAGCACAATTGCAGATTTCGGATTTTTACAGCTCTGAATCGGTTGAGCTATAGTAAGGTGATTTTCTTCGAATCGAACTTTCTACGAAATGTATGGTATAGGAATTACAGGTCTCGTGACCTATCATTTAAGGTATCAAAAACCGCAATCGGAGCACAATTGCAGATTTCGGATTTTTACAGCTCCGAATCGGCTGAGCTATAGTAAGGTGACTTCTTCGAATCGATTTTTCTGTGAAATGTATGGAAATAATAAACCAATTTTAATGTGGTTTGGCATAGCAATTACAAGTCCCGAGACCTATCATTTGAGGTATCAAGAACCGCAATCGGAGCACAATTGCAGATTTCGGATTTTTACAGCTCTGAATCGGCTGAACTATAGTAAGGTGATTTTCTTCGAATCGAACTTTCTACGAAATGTATGGTATAGCAATTACAGGTCTCGTGACCTATCATTTAAGGTATCAAAAACCGCAATCGGAGCACAATTGCAGATTTCGGATTTTTACAGCTCCGAATCGGCTGAGCTATAGAAAGGTGATTTCTTCGAATCGATTTTTCTGTGAAATGTATGGAAATAATCAACCAATTTTAATGTGGTTTGGCATAGCAATTACAAGTCCCGAGACCTATCATTTGAGGTATCAAAAACCGCAATCGGAGCACAATTGCAGATTTCGGATTTTTACAGCTCTGAATCGGTTGAGCTATAGTAAGGTGATTTTCTTCGAATCGAACTTTCTACGAAATGTATGGTATAGTAATTACAGGTCTCGTGACCTATCATTTAAGGTATCAAAAACCGCAATCGGAGCACAATTGCAGATTTCGGATTTTTACAGCTCCGAATCGGCTGAGCTATAGTAAGGTGATTTCTTCGAATCGATTTTTCTGTGAAATGTATGGAAATAATCAACCAATTTTAATGTGGTTTGGCATAGCAATTACAAGTCCCGAGACCTATCATTTGAGGTATCAAAAACCGCAATCGGAGCACAATTGCAGATTTCGGATTTTTACAGCTCTGAATCGGTTGAGCTATAGTAAGGTGATTTTCTTCGAATCGAACTTTCTACGAAATGTATGGTATAGCAATTACAAGTCTCGTGACCTATCACTTAAGGTATCAAGAACCGCAATCGGAGCACAATTGCAGATTTCGGATTTTTACAGCTCTGAATCCGCTGAACTATAGTAAGGTGATTTTCTTCGAATCGAACTTTCTACGAAATGTATGGTATAGCAATTACAGGTCTCGTGACCTATCATTTAAGGTATCAAAAACCGCAATCGGAGCACAATTGCAGATTTCGGATTTTTACAGCTCCGAATCGGCTGAGCTATAGTAAGGTGATTTCTTCGAATCGATTTTTCTGTGAAATGTATGGAAATAATCAACCAATTTTAATGTGGTTTGGCATAGCAATTACAAGTCCCGAGACCTATCATTTGAGGTATCAAGAACCGCAATCGGAGCACAATTGCAGATTTCGGATTTTTACAGCTCTGAATCGGCTGAACTATAGTAAGGTGATTTTCTTCGAATCGAACTTTCTACGAAATGTATGGTATAGCAATTACAGGTCTCGTGACCTATCATTTAAGGTATCAAAAACCGCAATCGGAGCACAATTGCAGATTTCGGATTTTTACAGCTCCGAATCGGCTGAGCTATAGTAAGGTGATTTCTTCGAATCGATTTTTCTGTGAAATGTATGGAAATAATCAACCAATTTTAATGTGGTTTGGCATAGCAATTACAAGTCCCGAGACCTATCATTTGAGGTATCAAAAACCGCAATCGGAGCACAATTGCAGATTTCGGATTTTTACAGCTCTGAATCGGCTGAACTATAGTAAGGTGATTTTCTTCGAATCGAACTTTCTACGAAATGTATGGTATAGCAATTACAAGTCTCGTGACCTATCACTTAAGGTATCAAGAACCGCAATCGGAGCACAATTGCAGATTTCGGATTTTTACAGCTCTGAATCGGCTGAGCTATAGTAAGGTGATTTTCTTCGAATCGAACTTTCTACGAAATGTATGGTATAGCAATTACAAGTCTCGTGACCTATCACTTAAGGTATCAAGAACCGCAATCGGAGCACAATTGCAGATTTCGGATTTTTACAGCTCTGAATCCGCTGAGCTATAGTAAAATGATTTTCTTCGAATCGAACTTTCTACGAAATGTATGGTATAGCAATTACAAGTCTCGTGACCTATCACTTAAGGTATCAAGAACCGCAATCGGAGCACAATTGCAGATTTCGGATTTTTACAGCTCTGAATCGGCTGAGCTATAGTAAGGTGATTTTCTTCGAATCGATTTTTCTGTGAAATGTATGGAAATAATCAACCAATTTTAATGTGGTTTGGCATAACAATTACAAATCCCGAGACCTATCATTTGAGGTATCAAGAACCGCAATCGGAGCACAATTGCAGATTTCGGATTTTTACAGCTCTGAATCGGCTGAGCTATAGTAAGGTGATTTTCTTCGAATCGAACTTTCTACGAAATGTATGGTATAGCAATTACAAGTCTCGTGACCTATCATTTAAGGTATCAAAAACCGCAATCGGAGCACAATTGCAGATTTCGGATTTTTACAGCTCTGAATCGGCTGAGCTATAGTAAGGTGATTTCTTCGAATCGATTTTTCTGTGAAATGTATGGAAATAATCAACCAAATTTAATGTGGTTTGGCATAACAATTACAAGTCCCGAGACCTATCATTTGAGGTATCAAGAACCGCAATCGGAGCACAATTGCAGATTTCGGATTTTTACAGCTCTGAATCGGCTGAGCTATAGTAAGGTGATTTTCTTCGAATCGATTTTTCTGTGAAATGTATGGAAATAATCAACCAATTTTAATGTGGTTTGGCATAACAATTACAAGTCCCGAGACCTATCATTTGAGGTATCAAGAACCGCAATCGGAGCACAATTGCAGATTTCGGATTTTTACAGCTCTGAATCGGCTGAGCTATAGTAAGGTGATTTTCTTCGAATCGAACTTTCTACGAAATGTATGGTATAGCAATTACAAGTCTCGTGACCTATCATTTAAGGTATCAAAAACCGCAATCGGAGCACAATTGCAGATTTCGGATTTTTACAGCTCTGAATCGGCTGAGCTATAGTAAGGTGATTTCTTCGAATCGATTTTTCTGTGAAATGTATGGAAATAATCAACCAAATTTAATGTGGTTTGGCATAACAATTACAAGTCCCGAGACCTATCATTTGAGGTATCAAGAACCGCAATCGGAGCACAATTGCAGATTTCGGATTTTTACAGCTCTGAATCGGCTGAGCTATAGTAAGGTGATTTTCTTCGAATCGATTTTTCTGTGAAATGTATGGAAATAATCAACCAATTTTAATGTGGTTTGGCATAACAATTACAAGTCCCGAGACCTATCATTTGAGGTATCAAGAACCGCAATCGGAGCACAATTGCAGATTTCGGATTTTTACAGCTCTGAATCGGCTGAGCTATAGTAAGGTGATTTTCTTCGAATCGAACTTTCTACGAAATGTATGGTATAGCAATTACAAGTCTCGTGACCTATCACTTAAGGTATCAAGAACCGCAATCGGAGCACAATTGCAGATTTCGGAATTTTACAGCTCTGAATCGGCTGAGCTATAGTAAGGTGATTTCTTCGAATCGATTTTTCTGTGAAATGTATGGAAATAATCAACCAAATTTAATGTGGTTTGGCATAACAATTACAAGTCCCGAGACCTATCATTTGAGGTATCAAGAACCGCAATCGGAGCACAATTGCAGATTTCGGATTTTTACAGCTCTGAATCGGCTGAGCTATAGTAAGGTGATTTTCTTCGAATGGAACTTTCTACGAAATCTATGGTATAGCAATTACAAGTCTCGTGACCTATCACTTAAGGTATCAAGAACCGCAATCGGAGCACAATTGCAGATTTCGGAATTTTACAGCTCTGAATCGGCTGAGCTATAGTAAGGTGATTTCTTCGAATCGATTTTTCTGTGAAATGTATGGAAATAATCAACCAAATTTAATGTGGTTTGGCATAACAATTACAAGTCCCGAGACCTATCATTTGAGGTATCAAGAACCGCAATCGGAGCACAATTGCAGATTTCGGATTTTTACAGCTCTGAATCGGCTGAGCTATAGTAAGGTGATTTTCTTCGAATCGAACTTTCTACGAAATGTATGGTATAGCAATTACAGGTCTCGTGACCTATCACTTAAGGTATCAAGAACCGCAATCGGAGCACAATTGCAGATTTCGGAATTTTACAGCTCTGAATCGGCTGAGCTATAGTAAGGTGATTTCTTCGAATCGATTTTTCTGTGAAATGTATGGAAATAATCAACCAATTTTAATGTGGTTTGGCATAACAATTACAAATCCCGAGACCTATCATTTGAGGTATCAAGAACCGCAATCGGAGCACAATTGCAGATTTCGGATTTTTACAGCTCTGAATCGGCTGAGCTATAGTAACCAATTTTAATGTAGTTTGGCATAACAATTACAAGTCCCGAGACCTATCATTTGAGGTATCAAGAACCGCAATCGGAGCACAATTGCAGATTTCGGATTTTTACAGCTCTGAATCGGCTGAACTATAGTAAGGTGATTTTCTTCGAATCGAACTTTCTACGAAATGTATGGTATAGCAATTACAGTTCTCGTGACCTATCATTTGAGGTATCAAGAACCGCAATCGGAGCACAATTGCAGATTTCGGATTTTTACAGCTCTGAATCGGCTGAGCTATAGTAAGGTGATTTCTTCGAATCGATTTTTCTGTGAAATGTATGGAAATAATCAACCAATTTTAATGTGGTTTGGCATAACAATTACAAGTCCCGAGACCTATCATTTGAGGTATCAAGAACCGCAATCGGAGCACAATTGCAGATTTCGGATTTTTACAGCTCTGAATCGGCTGAGCTATAGTAAGGTGATTTTCTTCGAATCGAACTTTCTACGAAATGTATGGTATAGCAATTACAGGTCTCGTGACCTATCATTTGAGGTATCAAGAACCGCAATCGGAGCACAGTTGCAGATTTCGGATTTTTAGAGCTCTGAATCGGCTGAGCTATAGTAAGGTGATTTTCTTCGAATCGAACTTTCTACGAAATGTATGGTATAGCAATTACAGGTCTCGTGACCTATCATTTGAGGTATCAAAAACCGCAGTCGGAGCACAGTTGCAGATTTCGGATTTTTACAGCTCTGAATCGGCTGAGCTATAGTGAGGTGATTTTCTTCGAATCGAACTTTCTACGAAATGTATGGTATAGCAATTACAGGTCTCGTGACCTATCATTTGAGGTATCAAGAACCGCAATCGGAGCACAGTTGCAGATTTCAGATTTTTAGAGCTCTGAATCGGCTGAGCTATAGTAAGGTGATTTTCTTCGAATCGAACTTTCTACGAAATGTATGGTATAGCAATTACAGGTCTCGTGACCTATCATTTGAGGTATCAAAAACCGCAGTCGGAGCACAGTTGCAGATTTCGGATTTTTACAGCTCTGAATCGGCTGAACTATAGTAAGGTGATTTTCTTCGAATCGAACTTTCTACGAAATGTATGGTATAGCAATTACAGTTCTCGTGACCTATCATTTGAGGTATCAAGAACCGCAATCGGAGCACAATTGCAGATTTCGGATTTTTACAGCTCTGAATCGGCTGAGCTATAGTAAGGTGATTTCTTCGAATCGATTTTTCTGTGAAATGTATGGAAATAATCAACCAATTTTAATGTGGTTTGGCATAACAATTACAAGTCCCGAGACCTATCATTTGAGGTATCAAGAACCGCAATCGGAGCACAATTGCAGATTTCGGATTTTTACAGCTCTGAATCGGCTGAGCTATAGTAACCAATTTTAATGTAGTTTGGCATAACAATTACAAGTCCCGAGACCTATCATTTGAGGTATCAAGAACCGCAATCGGAGCACAATTGCAGATTTCGGATTTTTACAGCTCTGAATCGGCTGAACTATAGTAAGGTGATTTCTTCGAATCGATTTTTCTGTGAAATGTATGGAAATAATCAACCAATTTTAATGTGGTTTGGCATAACAATTACAAGTCCCGAGACCTATCATTTGAGGTATCAAGAACCGCAATCGGAGCACAATTGCAGATTTCGGATTTTTACAGCTCTGAATCGGCTGAGCTATAGTAAGGTGATTTTCTTCGAATCGAACTTTCTACGAAATGTATGGTATAGCAATTACAGGTCTCGTGACCTATCATTTGAGGTATCAAAAACCGCAGTCGGAGCACAGTTGCAGATTTCGGATTTTTACAGCTCTGAATCGGCTGAGCTATAGTGAGGTGATTTTCTTCGAATCGAACTTTCTACGAAATGTATGGTATAGCAATTACAGGTCTCGTGACCTATCATTTGAGGTATCAAGAACCGCAATCGGAGCACAGTTGCAGATTTCAGATTTTTAGAGCTCTGAATCGGCTGAGCTATAGTAAGGTGATTTTCTTCGAATCGAACTTTCTACGAAATGTATGGTATAGCAATTACAGGTCTCGTGACCTATCATTTAAGGTATCAAAAATTGCAATCGGAGCACAATTGCAGATTTCGGATTTTTACAGCTCCGAATCGGCTGAGCTATAGTAAGGTGATTTTCTTCGAATCGAACTTTCTACGAAATGTATGGTATAGCAATTACAGGTCTCGTGACCTATCATTTGAGGTATCAAGAACCGCAATCGGAGCACAGTTGCAGATTTCGGATTTTTAGAGCTCTGAATCGGCTGAGCTATAGTAAGGTGATTTTCTTCGAATCGAACTTTCTACGAAATGTATGGTATAGCAATTACAGGTCTCGTGACCTATCATTTGAGGTATCAAAAACCGCAGTCGGAGCACAGTTGCAGATTTCGGATTTTTACAGCTCTGAATCGGCTGAGCTATAGTGAGGTGATTTTCTTCGAATCGAACTTTCTACGAAATGTATGGTATAGCAATTACAGGTCTCGTGACCTATCATTTAAGGTATCAAAAATTGCAATCGGAGCACAATTGCAGATTTCGGATTTTTACAGCTCCGAATCGGCTGAGCTATAGTAAGGTGATTTCTTCGAATAGATTTTTCTGTGAAATGTATGGAAATAATCAACCAATTTTAATGTGGTTTGGCATAACAATTACAAGTCCCGAGACCTATCATTTGAGGTATCAAGAACCGCAATCGGAGCACAATTGCAGATTTCGGATTTTTACAGCTCTGAATCGGCTGAGCTATAGTAAGGTGATTTTCTTCGAATCGAACTTTCTACGAAATGTATGGTATAGCAATTACAGGTCTCGTGACCTATCATTTGAGGTATCAAGAACCGCAATCGGAGCACAGTTGCAGATTTCGGATTTTTAGAGCTCTGAATCGGCTGAGCTATAGTAAGGTGATTTTCTTCGAATCGAACTTTCTACGAAATGTATGGTATAGCAATTACAGGTCTCGTGACCTATCATTTGAGGTATCAAAAACCGCAGTCGGAGCACAGTTGCAGATTTCGGATTTTTACAGCTCTGAATCGGCTGAGCTATAGTGAGGTGATTTTCTTCGAATCGAACTTTCTACGAAATGTATGGTATAGCAATTACAGGTCTCGTGACCTATCATTTAAGGTATCAAAAATTGCAATCGGAGCACAATTGCAGATTTCGGATTTTTACAGCTCCGAATCGGCTGAGCTATAGTAAGGTGATTTCTTCGAATCGATTTTTCTGTGAAATGTATGGAAATAATCAACCAATTTTAATGTGGTTTGGCATAGCAATTTCAAGTCCCGAGACCTATCATTTGAGGTATCAAAAACCGCAATCGGAGCACAATTGCAGATTTCGGATTTTTACAGCTCTGAATCGGCTGAACTATAGTAAGGTGATTTTCTTCGAATCGAACTTTCTACGAAATGTATGGTATAGCAATTACAGGTCTCGTGACCTATAATTTAAGGTATCAAAACCCGCAATCGGAGCACAATTGCAGATTTCGGATTTTTACAGCTCTGAATCGGCTGAACTATAGTAAGGTGATTTTCTTCGAATCGAACTTTCTACGAAATGTATGGTATAGCAATTACAGGTCTCGTGACCTATCATTTAAGGTATCAAAAACCGCAATCGGAGCACAATTGCAGATTTCGGATTTTTACAGCTCCGAATCGGCTGAGCTATAGTAAGGTGATTTCTTCGAATCGAACTTTCTACGAAATGTATGGTATAGCAATTACAGGTCTCGTGACCTATCATTTAAGGTATCAAGAACCGCAATCGGAGCACAATTGCAGATTTCGGATTTTTACAGCTCCGAATCGGCTGAGCTATAGTAAGGTGATTTCTTCGAATCGATTTTTCTGTGAAATGTATGGAAATAATCAACCAATTTTAATGTGGTTTGGCATAGCAATTACAAGTCCCGAGACCTATCATTTGAGGTATCAAAAACCGCAATCGGAGCACAATTGCAGATTTCGGATTTTTACAGCTCTGAATCGGCTGAACTATAGTAAGGTGATTTTCTTCGAATCGAACTTTCTACGAAATGTATGGTATAGCAATTACAGGTCTCGTGACCTATAATTTAAGGTATCAAAACCCGCAATCGGAGCACAATTGCAGATTTCGGATTTTTACAGCTCTGAATCGGCTGAACTATAGTAAGGTGATTTTCTTCGAATCGAACTTTCTACGAAATGTATGGTATAGCAATTACAGGTCTCGTGACCTATCATTTAAGGTATCAAAAACCGCAATCGGAGCACAATTGCAGATTTCGGATTTTTACAGCTCCGAATCGGCTGAGCTATAGTAAGGTGATTTCTTCGAATCGATTTTTCTGTGAAATGTATGGAAATAATCAACCAATTTTAATGTGGTTTGGCATAGCAATTACAAGTCCCGAGACCTATCATTTGAGGTATCAAGAACCGCAATCGGAGCACAATTGCAGATTTCGGATTTTTACAGCTCTGAATCGGCTGAACTATAGTAAGGTGATTTTCTTCGAATCGAACTTTCTACGAAATGTATGGTATAGCAATTACAGGTCTCGTGACCTATCATTTAAGGTATCAAAAACCGCAATCGGAGCACAATTGCAGATTTCGGATTTTTACAGCTCCGAATCGGCTGAGCTATAGTAAGGTGATTTCTTCGAATCGATTTTTCTGTGAAATGTATGGAAATAATCAACCAATTTTAATGTGGTTTGGCATAGCAATTACAAGTCCCGAGACCTATCATTTGAGGTATCAAAAACCGCAATCGGAGCACAATTGCAGATTTCGGATTTTTACAGCTCTGAATCGGCTGAACTATAGTAAGGTGATTTTCTTCGAATCGAACTTTCTACGAAATGTATGGTATAGCAATTACAGGTCTCGTGACCTATCATTTAAGGTATCAAAAACCGCAATCGGAGCACAATTGCAGATTTCGGATTTTTACAGCTCCGAATCGGCTGAGCTATAGTAAGGTGATTTCTTCGAATCGATTTTTCTGTGAAATGTATGGAAATAATCAACCAATTTTAATGTGGTTTGGCATAGCAATTACAAGTCCCGAGACCTATCATTTGAGGTATCAAAAACCGCAATCGGAGCACAATTGCAGATTTCGGATTTTTACAGCTCTGAATCGGCTGAACTATAGTAAGGTGATTTTCTTCGAATCGAACTTTCTACGAAATGTATGGTATAGCAATTACAGGTCCCGAGACCTATCATTTGAGGTATCAAAAACCGCAATCGGAGCACAATTGCAGATTTCGGATTTTTACAGCTCTGAATCGGCTGAACTATAGTAAGGTGATTTCTTCGAATCGAACTTTCTACGAAATGTATGGTATAGCAATTACAGGTCTCGTGACCTATAATTTAAGGTATCAAAACCCGCAATCGGAGCACAATTGCAGATTTCGGATTTTTACAGCTCTGAATCGGCTGAACTATAGTAAGGTGATTTTCTTCGAATCGAACTTTCTACGAAATGTATGGTATAGCAATTACAGGTCTCGTGACCTATCATTTAAGGTATCAAAAACCGCAATCGGAGCACAATTGCAGATTTCGGATTTTTACAGCTCCGAATCGGCTGAGCTATAGTAAGGTGATTTCTTCGAATCGATTTTTCTGTGAAATGTATGGAAATAATCAACCAATTTTAATGTGGTTTGGCATAGCAATTACAAGTCCCGAGACCTATCATTTGAGGTATCAAGAACCGCAATCGGAGCACAATTGCAGATTTCGGATTTTTACAGCTCTGAATCGGCTGAACTATAGTAAGGTGATTTTCTTCGAATCGAACTTTCTACGAAATGTATGGTATAGCAATTACAGGTCTCGTGACCTATCATTTAAGGTATCAAAAACCGCAATCGGAGCACAATTGCAGATTTCGGATTTTTACAGCTCCGAATCGGCTGAGCTATAGTAAGGTGATTTCTTCGAATCGATTTTTCTGTGAAATGTATGGAAATAATCAACCAATTTTAATGTGGTTTGGCATAGCAATTACAAGTCCCGAGACCTATCATTTGAGGTATCAAAAACCGCAATCGGAGCACAATTGCAGATTTCGGATTTTTACAGCTCTGAATCGGCTGAACTATAGTAAGGTGATTTTCTTCGAATCGAACTTTCTACGAAATGTATGGTATAGCAATTACAGGTCTCGTGACCTATCATTTAAGGTATCAAAAACCGCAATCGGAGCACAATTGCAGATTTCGGATTTTTACAGCTCCGAATCGGCTGAGCTATAGTAAGGTGATTTCTTCGAATCGATTTTTCTGTGAAATGTATGGAAATAATCAACCAATTTTAATGTGGTTTGGCATAGCAATTACAAGTCCCGAGACCTATCATTTGAGGTATCAAAAACCGCAATCGGAGCACAATTGCAGATTTCGGATTTTTACAGCTCTGAATCGGCTGAACTATAGTAAGGTGATTTTCTTCGAATCGAACTTTCTACGAAATGTATGGTATAGCAATTACAGGTCCCGAGACCTATCATTTGAGGTATCAAAAACCGCAATCGGAGCACAATTGCAGATTTCGGATTTTTACAGCTCTGAATCGGCTGAACTATAGTAAGGTGATTTCTTCGAATCGAACTTTCTACGAAATGTATGGTATAGCAATTACAGGTCTCGTGACCTATCATTTAAGGTATCAAGAACCGCAATCGGAGCACAATTGCAGATTTCGGATTTTTACAGCTCCGAATCGGCTGAGCTATAGTAAGGTGATTTCTTCGAATCGATTTTTCTGTGAAATGTATGGAAATAATCAACCAATTTTAATGTGGTTTGGCATAGCAATTACAAGTCCCGAGACCTATCATTTGAGGTATCAAAAACCGCAATCGGAGCACAATTGCAGATTTCGGATTTTTACAGCTCTGAATCGGCTGAACTATAGTAAGGTGATTTTCTTCGAATCGAACTTTCTACGAAATGTATGGTATAGCAATTACAGGTCTCGTGACCTATCATTTAAGGTATCAAAAACCGCAATCGGAGCACAATTGCAGATTTCGGATTTTTACAGCTCCGAATCGGCTGAGCTATAGTAAGGTGATTTCTTCGAATCGATTTTTCTGTGAAATGTATGGAAATAATCAACCAATTTTAATGTGGTTTGGCATAGCAATTACAAGTCCCGAGACCTATCATTTGAGGTATCAAAAACCGCAATCGGAGCACAATTGCAGATTTCGGATTTTTACAGCTCTGAATCGGCTGAGCTATAGTAAGGTGATTTTCTTCGAATCGAACTTTCTACGAAATGTATGGTATAGGAATTACAGGTCTCGTGACCTATCATTTAAGGTATCAAAAACCGCAATCGGAGCACAATTGCAGATTTCGGATTTTTACAGCTCCGAATCGGCTGAGCTATAGTAAGGTGATTTCTTCGAATCGATTTTTCTGTGAAATGTATGGAAATAATCAACCAATTTTAATGTGGTTTGGCATAGCAATTACAAGTCCCGAGACCTATCATTTGAGGTATCAAAAACCGCAATCGGAGCACAATTGCAGATTTCGGATTTTTACAGCTCTGAATCGGTTGAGCTATAGTAAGGTGATTTTCTTCGAATCGAACTTTCTACGAAATGTATGGTATAGTAACTACAGGTCTCGTGACCTATCATTTAAGGTATCAAAAACCGCAATCGGAGCACAATTGCAGATTTCGGATTTTTACAGCTCCGAATCGGCTGAGCTATAGTAAGGTGATTTCTTCGAATCGATTTTTCTGTGAAATGTATGGAAATAATCAACCAATTTTAATGTGGTTTGGCATAGCAATTACAAGTCCCGAGTCCTATCATTTGAGGTATCAAAAACCGCAATCGGAGCACAATTGCAGATTTCGGATTTTTACAGCTCTGAATCGGTTGAGCTATAGTAAGGTGATTTTCTTCGAATCGAACTTTCTACGAAATGTATGGTATAGCAATTACAGGTCTCGTGACCTATCATTTAAGGTATCAAAAACCGCAATCGGAGCACAATTGCAGATTTCGGATTTTTACAGCTCCGAATCGGCTGAGCTATAGTAAGGTGATTTCTTCGAATCGATTTTTCTGTGAAATGTATGGAAATAATAAACCAATTTTAATGTGGTTTGGCATAGCAATTACAAGTCCCGAGACCTATCATTTGAGGTATCAAGAACCGCAATCGGAGCACAATTGCAGATTTCGGATTTTTACAGCTCTGAATCGGCTGAACTATAGTAAGGTGATTTTCTTCGAATCGAACTTTCTACGAAATGTATGGTATAGCAATTACAGGTCTCGTGACCTATCATTTAAGGTATCAAAAACCGCAATCGGAGCACAATTGCAGATTTCGGATTTTTACAGCTCCGAATCGGCTGAGCTATAGTAAGGTGATTTCTTCGAATCGATTTTTCTGTGAAATGTATGGAAATAATCAACCAATTTTAATGTGGTTTGGCATAGCAATTACAAGTCCCGAGACCTATCATTTGAGGTATCAAAAACCGCAATCGGAGCACAATTGCAGATTTCGGATTTTTACAGCTCTGAATCGGCTGAACTATAGTAAGGTGATTTTCTTCGAATCGAACTTTCTACGAAATGTATGGTATAGCAATTACAGGTCTCGTGACCTATCATTTAAGGTATCAAAAACCGCAATCGGAGCACAATTGCAGATTTCGGATTTTTACAGCTCCGAATCGGCTGAGCTATAGTAAGGTGATTTCTTCGAATCGATTTTTCTGTGAAATGTATGGAAATAATCAACCAATTTTAATGTGGTTTGGCATAGCAATTACAAGTCCCGAGACCTATCATTTGAGGTATCAAAAACCGCAATCGGAGCACAATTGCAGATTTCGGATTTTTACAGCTCTGAATCGGTTGAGCTATAGTAAGGTGATTTTCTTCGAATCGAACTTTCTACGAAATGTATGGTATAGTAATTACAGGTCTCGTGACCTATCATTTAAGGTATCAAAAACCGCAATCGGAGCACAATTGCAGATTTCGGATTTTTACAGCTCCGAATCGGCTGAGCTATAGTAAGGTGATTTCTTCGAATCGATTTTTCTGTGAAATGTATGGAAATAATCAACCAATTTTAATGTGGTTTGGCATAGCAATTACAAGTCCCGAGACCTATCATTTGAGGTATCAAAAACCGCAATCGGAGCACAATTGCAGATTTCGGATTTTTACAGCTCTGAATCGGTTGAGCTATAGTAAGGTGATTTTCTTCGAATCGAACTTTCTACGAAATGTATGGTATAGGAATTACAGGTCTCGTGACCTATCATTTAAGGTATCAAAAACCGCAATCGGAGCACAATTGCAGATTTCGGATTTTTACAGCTCCGAATCGGCTGAGCTATAGTAAGGTGACTTCTTCGAATCGATTTTTCTGTGAAATGTATGGAAATAATAAACCAATTTTAATGTGGTTTGGCATAGCAATTACAAGTCCCGAGACCTATCATTTGAGGTATCAAGAACCGCAATCGGAGCACAATTGCAGATTTCGGATTTTTACAGCTCTGAATCGGCTGAACTATAGTAAGGTGATTTTCTTCGAATCGAACTTTCTACGAAATGTATGGTATAGCAATTACAGGTCTCGTGACCTATCATTTAAGGTATCAAAAACCGCAATCGGAGCACAATTGCAGATTTCGGATTTTTACAGCTCCGAATCGGCTGAGCTATAGTAAGGTGATTTCTTCGAATCGATTTTTCTGTGAAATGTATGGAAATAATCAACCAATTTTAATGTGGTTTGGCATAGCAATTACAAGTCCCGAGACCTATCATTTGAGGTATCAAAAACCGCAATCGGAGCACAATTGCAGATTTCGGATTTTTACAGCTCTGAATCGGTTGAGCTATAGTAAGGTGATTTTCTTCGAATCGAACTTTCTACGAAATGTATGGTATAGTAATTACAGGTCTCGTGACCTATCATTTAAGGTATCAAAAACCGCAATCGGAGCACAATTGCAGATTTCGGATTTTTACAGCTCCGAATCGGCTGAGCTATAGTAAGGTGATTTCTTCGAATCGATTTTTCTGTGAAATGTATGGAAATAATCAACCAATTTTAATGTGGTTTGGCATAGCAATTACAAGTCCCGAGACCTATCATTTGAGGTATCAAAAACCGCAATCGGAGCACAATTGCAGATTTCGGATTTTTACAGCTCTGAATCGGTTGAGCTATAGTAAGGTGATTTTCTTCGAATCGAACTTTCTACGAAATGTATGGTATAGGAATTACAGGTCTCGTGACCTATCATTTAAGGTATCAAAAACCGCAATCGGAGCACAATTGCAGATTTCGGATTTTTACAGCTCCGAATCGGCTGAGCTATAGTAAGGTGATTTCTTCGAATCGATTTTTCTGTGAAATGTATGGAAATAATCAACCAATTTTAATGTGGTTTGGCATAGCAATTACAAGTCCCGAGACCTATCATTTGAGGTATCAAAAACCGCAATCGGAGCACAATTGCAGATTTCGGATTTTTACAGCTCTGAATCGGTTGAGCTATAGTAAGGTGATTTTCTTCGAATCGAACTTTCTACGAAATGTATGGTATAGGAATTACAGGTCTCGTGACCTATCATTTAAGGTATCAAAAACCGCAATCGGAGCACAATTGCAGATTTCGGATTTTTACAGCTCCGAATCGGCTGAGCTATAGTAAGGTGATTTCTTCGAATCGATTTTTCTGTGAAATGTATGGAAATAATAAACCAATTTTAATGTGGTTTGGCATAGCAATTACAAGTCCCGAGACCTATCATTTGAGGTATCAAGAACCGCAATCGGAGCACAATTGCAGATTTCGGATTTTTACAGCTCTGAATCGGCTGAACTATAGTAAGGTGATTTTCTTCGAATCGAACTTTCTACGAAATGTATGGTATAGCAATTACAGGTCTCGTGACCTATCATTTAAGGTATCAAAAACCGCAATCGGAGCACAATTGCAGATTTCGGATTTTTACAGCTCCGAATCGGCTGAGCTATAGTAAGGTGATTTCTTCGAATCGATTTTTCTGTGAAATGTATGGAAATAATCAACCAATTTTAATGTGGTTTGGCATAGCAATTACAAGTCCCGAGACCTATCATTTGAGGTATCAAAAACCGCAATCGGAGCACAATTGCAGATTTCGGATTTTTACAGCTCCGAATCGGCTGAGCTATAGTAAGGTGATTTCTTCGAATCGATTTTTCTGTGAAATGTATGGAAATAATCAACCAATTTTAATGTGGTTTGGCATAGCAATTACAAGTCCCGAGACCTATCATTTGAGGTATCAAAAACCGCAATCGGAGCACAATTGCAGATTTCGGATTTTTACAGCTCTGAATCGGTTGAGCTATAGTAAGGTGATTTTCTTCGAATCGAACTTTCTACGAAATGTATGGTATAGGAATTACAGGTCTCGTGACCTATCATTTAAGGTATCAAAAACCGCAATCGGAGCACAATTGCAGATTTCGGATTTTTACAGCTCCGAATCGGCTGAGCTATAGTAAGGTGATTTCTTCGAATCGATTTTTCTGTGAAATGTATGGAAATAATAAACCAATTTTAATGTGGTTTGGCATAGCAATTACAAGTCCCGAGACCTATCATTTGAGGTATCAAGAACCGCAATCGGAGCACAATTGCAGATTTCGGATTTTTACAGCTCTGAATCGGCTGAACTATAGTAAGGTGATTTTCTTCGAATCGAACTTTCTACGAAATGTATGGTATAGCAATTACAGGTCTCGTGACCTATCATTTAAGGTATCAAAAACCGCAATCGGAGCACAATTGCAGATTTCGGATTTTTACAGCTCCGAATCGGCTGAGCTATAGTAAGGTGATTTCTTCGAATCGATTTTTCTGTGAAATGTATGGAAATAATCAACCAATTTTAATGTGGTTTGGCATAGCAATTACAAGTCCCGAGACCTATCATTTGAGGTATCAAAAACCGCAATCGGAGCACAATTGCAGATTTCGGATTTTTACAGCTCTGAATCGGTTGAGCTATAGTAAGGTGATTTTCTTCGAATCGAACTTTCTACGAAATGTATGGTATAGTAATTACAGGTCTCGTGACCTATCATTTAAGGTATCAAAAACCGCAATCGGAGCACAATTGCAGATTTCGGATTTTTACAGCTCCGAATCGGCTGAGCTATAGTAAGGTGATTTCTTCGAATCGATTTTTCTGTGAAATGTATGGAAATAATCAACCAATTTTAATGTGGTTTGGCATAGCAATTACAAGTCCCGAGACCTATCATTTGAGGTATCAAAAACCGCAATCGGAGCACAATTGCAGATTTCGGATTTTTACAGCTCTGAATCGGTTGAGCTATAGTAAGGTGATTTTCTTCGAATCGAACTTTCTACGAAATGTATGGTATAGGAATTACAGGTCTCGTGACCTATCATTTAAGGTATCAAAAACCGCAATCGGAGCACAATTGCAGATTTCGGATTTTTACAGCTCCGAATCGGCTGAGCTATAGTAAGGTGATTTCTTCGAATCGATTTTTCTGTGAAATGTATGGAAATAATAAACCAATTTTAATGTGGTTTGGCATAGCAATTACAAGTCCCGAGACCTATCATTTGAGGTATCAAGAACCGCAATCGGAGCACAATTGCAGATTTCGGATTTTTACAGCTCTGAATCGGCTGAACTATAGTAAGGTGATTTTCTTCGAATCGAACTTTCTACGAAATGTATGGTATAGGAATTACAGGTCTCGTGACCTATCATTTAAGGTATCAAAAACCGCAATCGGAGCACAATTGCAGATTTCGGATTTTTACAGCTCCGAATCGGCTGAGCTATAGTAAGGTGATTTCTTCGAATCGATTTTTCTGTGAAATGTATGGAAATAATCAACCAATTTTAATGTGGTTTGGCATAACAATTACAAGTCCCGAGACCTATCATTTGAGGTATCAAAAACCGCAATCGGAGCACAATTGCAGATTTCGGATTTTTACAGCTCTGAATCGGTTGAGCTATAGTAAGGTGATTTTCTTCGAATCGAACTTTCTACGAAATGTATGGTATAGTAATTACAGGTCTCGTGACCTATCATTTAAGGTATCAAAAACCGCAATCGGAGCACAATTGCAGATTTCGGATTTTTACAGCTCCGAATCGGCTGAGCTATAGTAAGGTGATTTCTTCGAATCGATTTTTCTGTGAAATGTATGGAAATAATCAACCAATTTTAATGTGGTTTGGCATAGCAATTACAAGTCCCGAGACCTATCATTTGAGGTATCAAAAACCGCAATCGGAGCACAATTGCAGATTTCGGATTTTTACAGCTCTGAATCGGTTGAGCTATAGTAAGGTGATTTTCTTCGAATCGAACTTTCTACGAAATGTATGGTATAGGAATTACAGGTCTCGTGACCTATCATTTAAGGTATCAAAAACCGCAATCGGAGCACAATTGCAGATTTCGGATTTTTACAGCTCCGAATCGGCTGAGCTATAGTAAGGTGATTTCTTCGAATCGATTTTTCTGTGAAATGTATGGAAATAATAAACCAATTTTAATGTGGTTTGGCATAGCAATTACAAGTCCCGAGACCTATCATTTGAGGTATCAAGAACCGCAATCGGAGCACAATTGCAGATTTCGGATTTTTACAGCTCTGAATCGGCTGAACTATAGTAAGGTGATTTTCTTCGAATCGAACTTTCTACGAAATGTATGGTATAGCAATTACAGGTCTCGTGACCTATCATTTAAGGTATCAAAAACCGCAATCGGAGCACAATTGCAGATTTCGGATTTTTACAGCTCCGAATCGGCTGAGCTATAGTAAGGTGATTTCTTCGAATCGATTTTTCTGTGAAATGTATGGAAATAATCAACCAATTTTAATGTGGTTTGGCATAGCAATTACAAGTCCCGAGACCTATCATTTGAGGTATCAAAAACCGCAATCGGAGCACAATTGCAGATTTCGGATTTTTACAGCTCTGAATCGGTTGAGCTATAGTAAGGTGATTTTCTTCGAATCGAACTTTCTACGAAATGTATGGTATAGTAATTACAGGTCTCGTGACCTATCATTTAAGGTATCAAAAACCGCAATCGGAGCACAATTGCAGATTTCGGATTTTTACAGCTCCGAATCGGCTGAGCTATAGTAAGGTGATTTCTTCGAATCGATTTTTCTGTGAAATGTATGGAAATAATCAACCAATTTTAATGTGGTTTGGCATAGCAATTACAAGTCCCGAGACCTATCATTTGAGGTATCAAAAACCGCAATCGGAGCACAATTGCAGATTTCGGATTTTTACAGCTCTGAATCGGTTGAGCTATAGTAAGGTGATTTTCTTCGAATCGAACTTTCTACGAAATGTATGGTATAGGAATTACAGGTCTCGTGACCTATCATTTAAGGTATCAAAAACCGCAATCGGAGCACAATTGCAGATTTCGGATTTTTACAGCTCCGAATCGGCTGAGCTATAGTAAGGTGATTTCTTCGAATCGATTTTTCTGTGAAATGTATGGAAATAATAAACCAATTTTAATGTGGTTTGGCATAGCAATTACAAGTCCCGAGACCTATCATTTGAGGTATCAAGAACCGCAATCGGAGCACAATTGCAGATTTCGGATTTTTACAGCTCTGAATCGGCTGAACTATAGTAAGGTGATTTTCTTCGAATCGAACTTTCTACGAAATGTATGGTATAGGAATTACAGGTCTCGTGACCTATCATTTAAGGTATCAAAAACCGCAATCGGAGCACAATTGCAGATTTCGGATTTTTACAGCTCCGAATCGGCTGAGCTATAGTAAGGTGATTTCTTCGAATCGATTTTTCTGTGAAATGTATGGAAATAATCAACCAATTTTAATGTGGTTTGGCATAGCAATTACAAGTCCCGAGACCTATCATTTGAGGTATCAAAAACCGCAATCGGAGCACAATTGCAGATTTCGGATTTTTACAGCTCTGAATCGGTTGAGCTATAGTAAGGTGATTTTCTTCGAATCGAACTTTCTACGAAATGTATGGTATAGGAATTACAGGTCTCGTGACCTATCATTTAAGGTATCAAAAACCGCAATCGGAGCACAATTGCAGATTTCGGATTTTTACAGCTCCGAATCGGCTGAGCTATAGTAAGGTGATTTCTTCGAATCGATTTTTCTGTGAAATGTATGGAAATAATAAACCAATTTTAATGTGGTTTGGCATAGCAATTACAAGTCCCGAGACCTATCATTTGAGGTATCAAGAACCGCAATCGGAGCACAATTGCAGATTTCGGATTTTTACAGCTCTGAATCGGCTGAACTATAGTAAGGTGATTTTCTTCGAATCGAACTTTCTACGAAATGTATGGTATAGCAATTACAGGTCTCGTGACCTATCATTTAAGGTATCAAAAACCGCAATCGGAGCACAATTGCAGATTTCGGATTTTTACAGCTCCGAATCGGCTGAGCTATAGTAAGGTGATTTCTTCGAATCGATTTTTCTGTGAAATGTATGGAAATAATCAACCAATTTTAATGTGGTTTGGCATAGCAATTACAAGTCCCGAGACCTATCATTTGAGGTATCAAAAACCGCAATCGGAGCACAATTGCAGATTTCGGATTTTTACAGCTCTGAATCGGTTGAGCTATAGTAAGGTGATTTTCTTCGAATCGAACTTTCTACGAAATGTATGGTATAGGAATTACAGGTCTCGTGACCTATCATTTAAGGTATCAAAAACCGCAATCGGAGCACAATTGCAGATTTCGGATTTTTACAGCTCCGAATCGGCTGAGCTATAGTAAGGTGATTTCTTCGAATCGATTTTTCTGTGAAATGTATGGAAATAATAAACCAATTTTAATGTGGTTTGGCATAGCAATTACAAGTCCCGAGACCTATCATTTGAGGTATCAAGAACCGCAATCGGAGCACAATTGCAGATTTCGGATTTTTACAGCTCTGAATCGGCTGAACTATAGTAAGGTGATTTTCTTCGAATCGAACTTTCTACGAAATGTATGGTATAGCAATTACAGGTCTCGTGACCTATCATTTAAGGTATCAAAAACCGCAATCGGAGCACAATTGCAGATTTCGGATTTTTACAGCTCCGAATCGGCTGAGCTATAGTAAGGTGATTTCTTCGAATCGATTTTTCTGTGAAATGTATGGAAATAATCAACCAATTTTAATGTGGTTTGGCATAGCAATTACAAGTCCCGAGACCTATCATTTGAGGTATCAAAAACCGCAATCGGAGCACAATTGCAGATTTCGGATTTTTACAGCTCTGAATCGGCTGAACTATAGTAAGGTGATTTTCTTCGAATCGAACTTTCTACGAAATGTATGGTATAGTAATTACAGGTCTCGTGACCTATCATTTAAGGTATCAAAAACCGCAATCGGAGCACAATTGCAGATTTCGGATTTTTACAGCTCCGAATCGGCTGAGCTATAGTAAGGTGATTTCTTCGAATCGATTTTTCTGTGAAATGTATGGAAATAATCAACCAATTTTAATGTGGTTTGGCATAGCAATTACAAGTCCCGAGACCTATCATTTGAGGTATCAAAAACCGCAATCGGAGCACAATTGCAGATTTCGGATTTTTACAGCTCTGAATCGGCTGAACTATAGTAAGGTGATTTTCTTCGAATCGAACTTTCTACGAAATGTATGGTATAGTAATTACAGGTCTCGTGACCTATCATTTAAGGTATCAAAAACCGCAATCGGAGCACAATTGCAGATTTCGGATTTTTACAGCTCCGAATCGGCTGAGCTATAGTAAGGTGATTTCTTCGAATCGATTTTTCTGTGAAATGTATGGAAATAATCAACCAATTTTAATGTGGTTTGGCATAGCAATTACAAGTCCCGAGACCTATCATTTGAGGTATCAAAAACCGCAATCGGAGCACAATTGCAGATTTCGGATTTTTACAGCTCTGAATCGGTTGAGCTATAGTAAGGTGATTTTCTTCGAATCGAACTTTCTACGAAATGTATGGTATAGGAATTACAGGTCTCGTGACCTATCATTTAAGGTATCAAAAACCGCAATCGGAGCACAATTGCAGATTTCGGATTTTTACAGCTCCGAATCGGCTGAGCTATAGTAAGGTGATTTCTTCGAATCGATTTTTCTGTGAAATGTATGGAAATAATCAACCAATTTTAATGTGGTTTGGCATAGCAATTACAAGTCCCGAGACCTATCATTTGAGGTATCAAAAACCGCAATCGGAGCACAATTGCAGATTTCGGATTTTTACAGCTCTGAATCGGTTGAGCTATAGTAAGGTGATTTTCTTCGAATCGAACTTTCTACGAAATGTATGGTATAGTAATTACAGGTCTCGTGACCTATCATTTAAGGTATCAAAAACCGCAATCGGAGCACAATTGCAGATTTCGGATTTTTACAGCTCTGAATCGGCTGAGCTATAGTAAGGTGATTTCTTCGAATCGATTTTTCTGTGAAATGTATGGAAATAATCAACCAATTTTAATGTGGTTTGGCATAGCAATTACAAGTCCCGAGACCTATCATTTGAGGTATCAAAAACCGCAATCGGAGCACAATTGCAGATTTCGGATTTTTACAGCTCTGAATCGGCTGAACTATAGTAAGGTGATTTTCTTCGAATCGAACTTTCTACGAAATGTATGGTATAGCAATTACAGGTCTCGTGACCTATAATTTAAGGTATCAAAACCCGCAATCGGAGCACAATTGCAGATTTCGGATTTTTACAGCTCTGAATCGGCTGAACTATAGTAAGGTGATTTTCTTCGAATCGAACTTTCTACGAAATGTATGGTATAGCAATTACAGGTCTCGTGACCTATCATTTAAGGTATCAAAAACCGCAATCGGAGCACAATTGCAGATTTCGGATTTTTACAGCTCCGAATCGGCTGAGCTATAGTAAGGTGATTTCTTCGAATCGATTTTTCTGTGAAATGTATGGAAATAATCAACCAATTTTAATGTGGTTTGGCATAGCAATTACAAGTCCCGAGACCTATCATTTGAGGTATCAAGAACCGCAATCGGAGCACAATTGCAGATTTCGGATTTTTACAGCTCTGAATCGGCTGAACTATAGTAAGGTGATTTTCTTCGAATCGAACTTTCTACGAAATGTATGGTATAGCAATTACAGGTCTCGTGACCTATCATTTAAGGTATCAAAAACCGCAATCGGAGCACAATTGCAGATTTCGGATTTTTACACCTCCGAATCGGCTGAGCTATAGTAAGGTGATTTCTTCGAATCGATTTTTCTGTGAAATGTATGGAAATAATCAACCAATTTTAATGTGGTTTGGCATAGCAATTACAAGTCCCGAGACCTATCATTTGAGGTATCAAGAACCGCAATCGGAGCACAATTGCAGATTTCGGATTTTTACAGCTCTGAATCGGCTGAACTATAGTAAGGTGATTTTCTTCGAATCGAACTTTCTACGAAATGTATGGTATAGCAATTACAGGTCTCGTGACCTATCATTTAAGGTATCAAAAACCGCAATCGGAGCACAATTGCAGATTTCGGATTTTTACAGCTCCGAATCGGCTGAGCTATAGTAAGGTGATTTCTTCGAATCGATTTTTCTGTGAAATGTATGGAAATAATCAACCAATTTTAATGTGGTTTGGCATAACAATTACAAGTCCCGAGACCTATTATTTGAGGTATCAAGAACCGCAATCGGAGCACAATTGCAGATTTCGGATTTTTACAGCTCTGAATCGGCTGAGCTATAGTAAGGTGATTTTCTTCGAATCGATTTTTCTGTGAAATGTATGGAAATAATCAACCAATTTTAATGTGGTTTGGCATAACAATTACAAGTCCCGAGACCTATTATTTGAGGTATCAAGAACCGCAATCGGAGCACAATTGCAGATTTCGTATTTTTACAGCTCTGAATCGGCTGAGCTATATTAAGGTGATTTTCTTCGAATCGAACTTTCTACGAAATGTATGGTATAGCAATTACAGGTCTCGTGACCTATCATTTAAGGCATCAAAAACCGCAATCGGAGCACAATTGCAGATTTCGGATTTTTACAGCTCTGAATCGGCTGAACTATAGTAAGTTGATTTTCTTCGAATCGAACTTTCTACGAAATGTATGGTATAGCAATTACAGGTCTCGTGACCTATCATTTAAGGCATCAAAAACCGCAATCGGAGCACAATTGCAGATTTCGGATTTTTACAGCTCCGAATCGGCTGAGCTATAGTAAGGTGATTTCTTCGAATCGATTTTTCTGTGAAATGTATGGAAATAATCAAGCAATTTTAATGTGGTTTGGCATAGCAATTACAAGTCCCGAGACCTATCATTTGAGGTATCAAGAACCGCAATCGGAGCACAATTGCAGATTTCGGATTTTTACAGCTCTGAATCGGCTGAACTATAGTAAGGTGATTTTCTTCGAATCGAACTTTCTACGAAATGTATGGTATAGCAATTACAGGTCTCGTGACCTATCATTTAAGGTATCAAAAACCGCAATCGGAGCACAATTGCAGATTTCGGATTTTTACAGCTCCGAATCGGCTGAGCTATAGTAAGGTGATTTCTTCGAATCGATTTTTCTGTGAAATGTATGGAAATAATCAACCAATTTTAATGTGGTTTGGCATAGCAATTACAAGTCCCGAGACCTATCATTTGAGGTATCAAGAACCGCAATCGGAGCACAATTGCAGATTTCGGATTTTTACAGCTCTGAATCGGCTGAACTATAGTAAGGTGATTTTCTTCGAATCGAACTTTCTACGAAATGTATGGTATAGCAATTACAGGTCTCGTGACCTATCATTTAAGGTATCAAAAACCGCAATCGGAGCACAATTGCAGATTTCGGATTTTTACAGCTCCGAATCGGCTGAGCTATAGTAAGGTGATTTCTTCGAATCGATTTTTCTGTGAAATGTATGGAAATAATCAACCAATTTTAATGTGGTTTGGCATAACAATTACAAGTCCCGAGACCTATTATTTGAGGTATCAAGAACCGCAATCGGAGCACAATTGCAGATTTCGGATTTTTACAGCTCTGAATCGGCTGAGCTATAGTAAGGTGATTTTCTTCGAATCGATTTTTCTGTGAAATGTATGGAAATAATCAACCAATTTTAATGTGGTTTGGCATAACAATTACAAGTCCCGAGACCTATTATTTGAGGTATCAAGAACCGCAATCGGAGCACAATTGCAGATTTCGGATTTTTACAGCTCTGAATCGGCTGAACTATAGTAAGGTGATTTTCTTCGAATCGAACTTTCTACGAAATGTATGGTATAGCAATTACAGGTCTCGTGACCTATCATTTAAGGTATCAAAAACCGCAATCGGAGCACAATTGCAGATTTCGGATTTTTACAGCTCCGAATCGGCTGAGCTATAGTAAGGTGATTTCTTCGAATCGATTTTTCTGTGAAATGTATGGAAATAATCAACCAATTTTAATGTGGTTTGGCATAGCAATTACAAGTCCCGAGACCTATCATTTGAGGTATCAAGAACCGCAATCGGAGCACAATTGCAGATTTCGGATTTTTACAGCTCTGAATCGGCTGAACTATAGTAAGGTGATTTTCTTCGAATCGAACTTTCTACGAAATGTATGGTATAGCAATTACAGGTCTCGTGACCTATCATTTAAGGTATCAAAAACCGCAATCGGAGCACAATTGCAGATTTCGGATTTTTACAGCTCCGAATCGGCTGAGCTATAGTAAGGTGATTTCTTCGAATCGATTTTTCTGTGAAATGTATGGAAATAATCAAGCAATTTTAATGTGGTTTGGCATAGCAATTACAAGTCCCGAGACCTATCATTTGAGGTATCAAGAACCGCAATCGGAGCACAATTGCAGATTTCGGATTTTTACAGCTCTGAATCGGCTGAACTATAGTAAGGTGATTTTCTTCGAATCGAACTTTCTACGAAATGTATGGTATAGCAATTACAGGTCTCGTGACCTATCATTTAAGGTATCAAAAACCGCAATCGGAGCACAATTGCAGATTTCGGATTTTTACAGCTCCGAATCGGCTGAGCTATAGTAAGGTGATTTCTTCGAATCGATTTTTCTGTGAAATGTATGGAAATAATCAACCAATTTTAATGTGGTTTGGCACAACAATTACAAGTCCCGAGACCTATTATTTGAGGTATCAAGAACCGCAATCGGAGCACAATTGCAGATTTCGGATTTTTACAGCTCTGAATCGGCTGAGCTATAGTAAGGTGATTTTCTTCGAATCGATTTTTCTGTGAAATGTATGGAAATAATCAACCAATTTTAATGTGGTTTGGCATAACAATTACAAGTCCCGAGACCTATTATTTGAGGTATCAAGAACCGCAATCGGAGCACAATTGCAGATTTCGGATTTTTACAGCTCTGAATCGGCTGAGCTATAGTAAGGTGATTTTCTTCGAATCGATTTTTCTGTGAAATGTATGGAAATAATCAACCAATTTTAATGTGGTTTGGCATAACAATTACAAGTCCCGAGACCTATTATTTGAGGTATCAAGAACCGCAATCGGAGCACAATTGCAGATTTCGGATTTTTACAGCTCTGAATCGGCTGAGCTATAGTAAGGTGATTTTCTTCGAATCGATTTTTCTGTGAAATGTATGGAAATAATCAACCAATTTTAATGTGGTTTGGCATAACAATTACAAGTCCCGAGACCTATTATTTGAGGTATCAAGAACCGCAATCGGAGCACAATTGCAGATTTCGGATTTTTACAGCTTTGAATCGGCTGAGCTATAGTAAGGTGATTTTCTTCGAATCGAACTTTCTACGAAATGTATGGTATAGCAATTACAGGTCTCGTGACCTATCATTTAAGGTATCAAAAACCGCAATCGGAGCACAATTGCAGATTTCGGATTTTTACAGCTCTGAATCGGCTGAGCTATAGTAAGGTGATTTTCTTCGAATCGAACTTTCTACGAAATGTATGGTATAGCAATTACAGGTCTCGTGACCTATCATTTAAGGTATCAAAAACCGCAATCGGAGCACAATTGCAGATTTCGGATTTTTACAGCTCCGAATCGGCTGAGCTATAGTAAGGTGATTTCTTCGAATCGATTTTTCTGTGAAATGTATGGAAATAATGAACCAATTTTAATGTGGTTTGGCATAACAATTACAAGTCCCGAGACCTATCATTTGAGGTATCAAGAACCGCAATCGGAGCACAATTGCAGATTTCGGATTTTTACAGCTCTGAATCGGCTGAACTATAGTAAGGTGATTTTCTTCGAATCGAACTTTCTACGAAATGTATGGTATAGCAATTACAGGTCTCGTGACCTATCATTTAAGGTATCAAAAACCGCAATCGGAGCACAATTGCAGATTTCGGATTTTTACAGCTCTGAATCGGCTGAACTATAGTAAGGTGATTTTCTTCGAATCGAACTTTCTACGAAATGTATGGTATAGCAATTACAGGTCTCGTGACCTATCATTTAAGGCATCAAAAACCGCAATCGGAGCACAATTGCAGATTTCGGATTTTTACAGCTCTGAATCGGCTGAGCTATAGTAAGGTGATTTTCTTCGAATCGAACTTTCTACGAAATGTATGGTATAGCAATTACAGGTCTCGTGACCTATCATTTAAGGTATCAAAAACCGCAATCGGAGCACAATTGCAGATTTCGGATTTTTACAGCTCTGAATCGGCTGAGCTATAGTAAGGTGATTTTCTTCGAATCGAACTTTCTACGAAATGTATGGTATAGCAATTACAGGTCTCGTGACCTATCATTTAAGGTATCAAAAACCGCAATCGGAGCACAATTGCAGATTTCGGATTTTTACAGCTCCGAATCGGCTGAGCTATAGTAAGGTGATTTTCTTCGAATCGATTTTTCTGTGAAATGTATGGAAATAATCAACCAATTTTAATGTGGTTTGGCATAACAATTACAAGTCCCGAGACCTATTATTTGAGGTATCAAGAACCGCAATCGGAGCACAATTGCAGATTTCGGATTTTTACAGCTCTGAATCGGCTGAGCTATATTAAGGTGATTTTCTTCGAATCGAACTTTCTACGAAATGTATGGTATAGCAATTACAGGTCTCGTGACCTATCATTTAAGGCATCAAAAACCGCAATCGGAGCACAATTGCAGATTTCGGATTTTTACAGCTCTGAATCGGCTGAGCTATAGTAAGGTGATTTTCTTCGAATCGAACTTTCTACGAAATGTATGGTATAGCAATTACAGGTCTCGTGACCTATCATTTAAGGTATCAAAAACCGCAATCGGAGCACAATTGCAGATTTCGGATTTTTACAGCTCTGAATCGGCTGAGCTATAGTAAGGTGATTTTCTTCGAATCGAACTTTCTACGAAATGTATGGTATAGCAATTACAGGTCTCGTGACCTATCATTTAAGGTATCAAAAACCGCAATCGGAGCACAATTGCAGATTTTGGATTTTTACTGCTCCGAATCGGCTGAGCTATAGTAAGGTGATTTCTTCGAATCGATTTTTCTGTGAAATGTATGGAAATAATCAACCAATTTTAATGTGGTTTGGCATAACAATTACAAGTCCCGAGACCTATCATTTGAGGTATCAAGAACCGCAATCGGAGCACAATTGCAGATTTCGGATTTTTACAGCTCTGAATCGGCTGAACTATAGTAAGGTGATTTTCTTCGAATCGAACTTTCTACGAAATGTATGGTATAGGATTTACAGGTCTCGTGACCTATCATTTAAGGCATCAAAAACCGCAATCGGAGCACAATTGCAGATTTCGGATTTTTACAGCTCTGAATCGGCTGAGCTATAGTAAGGTGATTTTCTTCGAATCGAACTTTCTACGAAATGTATGGTATAGCAATTACAGGTCTCGTGACCTATCATTTAAGGTATCAAAAACCGCAATCGGAGCACAATTGCAGATTTCGGATTTTTACAGCTCTGAATCGGCTGAGCTATAGTAAGGTGATTTTCTTCGAATCGAACTTTCTACGAAATGTATGGTATAGCAATTACAGGTCTCGTGACCTATCATTTAAGGTATCAAAAACCGCAATCGGAGCACAATTGCAGATTTTGGATTTTTACTGCTCCGAATCGGCTGAGCTATAGTAAGGTGATTTCTTCGAATCGATTTTTCTGTGAAATGTATGGAAATAATGAACCAATTTTAATGTGGTTTGGCATAACAATTACAAGTCCCGAGACCTATCATTTGAGGTATCAAGAACCGCAATCGGAGCACAATTGCAGATTTCGGATTTTTACAGCTCTGAATCGGCTGATCTATAGTAAGGTGATTTTCTTCGAATCGAACTTTCTACGAAATGTATGGTATAGCAATTACAGGTCTCGTGACCTATCATTTAAGGCATCAAAAACCGCAATCGGAGCACAATTGCAGATTTCGGATTTTTACAGCTCTGAATCGGCTGAGCTATAGTAAGGTGATTTTCTTCGAATCGAACTTTCTACGAAATGTATGGTATAGCAATTACAGGTCTCGTGACCTATCATTTAAGGTATCAAAAACCGCAATCGGAGCACAATTGCAGATTTCGGATTTTTACAGCTCTGAATCGGCTGAGCTATAGTAAGGTGATTTTCTTCGAATCGAACTTTCTACGAAATGTATGGTATAGCAATTACAGGTCTCGTGACCTATCATTTAAGGTATCAAAAACCGCAATCGGAGCACAATTGCAGATTTCGGATTTTTACAGCTCCGAATCGGCTGAGCTATAGTAAGGTGATTTTCTTCGAATCGAACTTTCTACGAAATGTATGGTATAGCAATTACAGGTCTCGTGACCTATCATTTAAGGTATCAAAAACCGCAATCGGAGCACAATTGCAGATTTCGGATTTTTACAGCTCTGAATCGGCTGAGCTATAGTAAGGTGATTTTCTTCGAATCGAACTTTCTACGAAATGTATGGTATAGCAATTACAGGTCTCGTGACCTATCATTTAAGGTATCAAAAACCGCAATCGGAGCACAATTGCAGATTTTGGATTTTTACTGCTCCGAATCGGCTGAGCTATAGTAAGGTGATTTCTTCGAATCGATTTTTCTGTGAAATGTATGGAAATAATGAACCAATTTTAATGTGGTTTGGCATAACAATTACAAGTCCCGAGACCTATCATTTGAGGTATCAAGAACCGCAATCGGAGCACAATTGCAGATTTCGGATTTTTACAGCTCTGAATCGGCTGAACTATAGTAAGGTGATTTTCTTCGAATCGAACTTTCTACGAAATGTATGGTATAGCAATTACAGGTCTCGTGACCTATCATTTAAGGCATCAAAAACCGCAATCGGAGCACAATTGCAGATTTCGGATTTTTACAGCTCTGAATCGGCTGAGCTATAGTAAGGTGATTTTCTTCGAATCGAACTTTCTACGAAATGTATGGTATAGCAATTACAGGTCTCGTGACCTATCATTTAAGGTATCAAAAACCGCAATCGGAGCACAATTGCAGATTTCGGATTTTTACAGCTCTGAATCGGCTGAGCTATAGTAAGGTGATTTTCTTCGAATCGAACTTTCTACGAAATGTATGGTATAGCAATTACAGGTCTCGTGACCTATCATTTAAGGTATCAAAAACCGCAATCGGAGCACAATTGCAGATTTCGGATTTTTACAGCTCTGAATCGGCTGAACTATAGTAAGGTGATTTTCTTCGAATCGAACTTTCTACGAAATGTATGGTATAGCAATTACAGGTCTCGTGACCTATCATTTAAGGCATCAAAAACCGCAATCGGAGCACAATTGCAGATTTCGGATTTTTACAGCTCTGAATCGGCTGAGCTATAGTAAGGTGATTTTCTTCGAATCGAACTTTCTACGAAATGTATGGTATAGCAATTACAGGTCTCGTGACCTATCATTTAAGGCATCAAAAACCGCAATCGGAGCACAATTGCAGATTTCGGATTTTTACAGCTCTGAATCGGCTGAGCTATAGTAAGGTGATTTTCTTCGAATCGAACTTTCTACGAAATGTATGGTATAGCAATTACAGGTCTCGTGACCTATCATTTAAGGTATCAAAAACCGCAATCGGAGCACAATTGCAGATTTCGGATTTTTACAGCTCTGAATCGGCTGAGCTATAGTAAGGTGATTTTCTTCGAATCGAACTTTCTACGAAATGTATGGTATAGCAATTACAGGTCTCGTGACCTATCATTTAAGGCATCAAAAACCGCAATCGGAGCACAATTGCAGATTTCGGATTTTTACAGCTCTGAATCGGCTGAGCTATAGTAAGGTGATTTTCTTCGAATCGAACTTTCTACGAAATGTATGGTATAGCAATTACAGGTCTCGTGACCTATCATTTAAGGTATCAAAAACCGCAATCGGAGCACAATTGCAGATTTCGGATTTTTACAGCTCTGAATCGGCTGAGCTATAGTAAGGTGATTTTCTTCGAATCGAACTTTCTACGAAATGTATGGTATAGCAATTACAGGTCTCGTGACCTATCATTTAAGGTATCAAAAACCGCAATCGGAGCACAATTGCAGATTTTGGATTTTTACTGCTCCGAATCGGCTGAGCTATAGTAAGGTGATTTCTTCGAATCGATTTTTCTGTGAAATGTATGGAAATAATCAACCAATTTTAATGTGGTTTGGCATAACAATTACAAGTCCCGAGACCTATCATTTGAGGTATCAAGAACCGCAATCGGAGCACAATTGCAGATTTCGGATTTTTACAGCTCTGAATCGGCTGAACTATAGTAAGGTGATTTTCTTCGAATCGAACTTTCTACGAAATGTATGGTATAGGAATTACAGGTCTCGTGACCTATCATTTAAGGCATCAAAAACCGCAATCGGAGCACAATTGCAGATTTCGGATTTTTACAGCTCTGAATCGGCTGAGCTATAGTAAGGTGATTTTCTTCGAATCGAACTTTCTACGAAATGTATGGTATAGCAATTACAGGTCTCGTGACCTATCATTTAAGGTATCAAAAACCGCAATCGGAGCACAATTGCAGATTTCGGATTTTTACAGCTCTGAATCGGCTGAGCTATAGTAAGGTGATTTTCTTCGAATCGAACTTTCTACGAAATGTATGGTATAGCAATTACAGGTCTCGTGACCTATCATTTAAGGTATCAAAAACCGCAATCGGAGCACAATTGCAGATTTCGGATTTTTACAGCTCTGAATCGGCTGAGCTATAGTAAGGTGATTTTCTTCGAATCGAACTTTCTACGAAATGTATGGTATAGCAATTACAGGTCTCGTGACCTATCATTTAAGGCATCAAAAACCGCAATCGGAGCACAATTGCAGATTTCGGATTTTTACAGCTCTGAATCGGCTGAGCTATAGTAAGGTGATTTTCTTCGAATCGAACTTTCTACGAAATGTATGGTATAGCAATTACAGGTCTCGTGACCTATCATTTAAGGTATCAAAAACCGCAATCGGAGCACAATTGCAGATTTCGGATTTTTACAGCTCTGAATCGGCTGAGCTATAGTAAGGTGATTTTCTTCGAATCGAACTTTCTACGAAATGTATGGTATAGCAATTACAGGTCTCGTGACCTATCATTTAAGGTATCAAAAACCGCAATCGGAGCACAATTGCAGATTTCGGATTTTTACAGCTCTGAATCGGCTGAGCTATAGTAAGGTGATTTTCTTCGAATCGAACTTTCTACGAAATGTATGGTATAGCAATTACAGGTCTCGTGACCTATCATTTAAGGTATCAAAAACCGCAATCGGAGCACAATTGCAGATTTTGGATTTTTACTGCTCCGAATCGGCTGAGCTATAGTAAGGTGATTTCTTCGAATCGATTTTTCTGTGAAATGTATGGAAATAATCAACCAATTTTAATGTGGTTTGGCATAACAATTACAAGTCCCGAGACCTATCATTTGAGGTATCAAGAACCGCAATCGGAGCACAATTGCAGATTTCGGATTTTTACAGCTCTGAATCGGCTGAACTATAGTAAGGTGATTTTCTTCGAATCGAACTTTCTACGAAATGTATGGTATAGGAATTACAGGTCTCGTGACCTATCATTTAAGGCATCAAAAACCGCAATCGGAGCACAATTGCAGATTTCGGATTTTTACAGCTCTGAATCGGCTGAGCTATAGTAAGGTGATTTTCTTCGAATCGAACTTTCTACGAAATGTATGGTATAGCAATTACAGGTCTCGTGACCTATCATTTAAGGTATCAAAAACCGCAATCGGAGCACAATTGCAGATTTCGGATTTTTACAGCTCTGAATCGGCTGAGCTATAGTAAGGTGATTTTCTTCGAATCGAACTTTCTACGAAATGTATGGTATAGCAATTACAGGTCTCGTGACCTATCATTTAAGGTATCAAAAACCGCAATCGGAGCACAATTGCAGATTTCGGATTTTTACAGCTCTGAATCGGCTGAGCTATAGTAAGGTGATTTTCTTCGAATCGAACTTTCTACGAAATGTATGGTATAGCAATTACAGGTCTCGTGACCTATCATTTAAGGCATCAAAAACCGCAATCGGAGCACAATTGCAGATTTCGGATTTTTACAGCTCTGAATCGGCTGAGCTATAGTAAGGTGATTTTCTTCGAATCGAACTTTCTACGAAATGTATGGTATAGCAATTACAGGTCTCGTGACCTATCATTTAAGGCATCAAAAACCGCAATCGGAGCACAATTGCAGATTTCGGATTTTTACAGCTCTGAATCGGCTGAGCTATAGTAAGGTGATTTTCTTCGAATCGAACTTTCTACGAAATGTATGGTATAGCAATTACAGGTCTCGTGACCTATCATTTAAGGTATCAAAAACCGCAATCGGAGCACAATTGCAGATTTCGGATTTTTACAGCTCTGAATCGGCTGAGCTATAGTAAGGTGATTTTCTTCGAATCGAACTTTCTACGAAATGTATGGTATAGCAATTACAGGTCTCGTGACCTATCATTTAAGGTATCAAAAACCGCAATCGGAGCACAATTGCAGATTTCGGATTTTTACAGCTCTGAATCGGCTGAGCTATAGTAAGGTGATTTTCTTCGAATCGAACTTTCTACGAAATGTATGGTATAGCAATTACAGGTCTCGTGACCTATCATTTAAGGTATCAAAAACCGCAATCGGAGCACAATTGCAGATTTCGGATTTTTACAGCTCTGAATCGGCTGAGCTATAGTAAGGTGATTTTCTTCGAATCGAACTTTCTACGAAATGTATGGTATAGCAATTACAGGTCTCGTGACCTATCATTTAAGGTATCAAAAACCGCAATCGGAGCACAATTGCAGATTTTGGATTTTTACTGCTCCGAATCGGCTGAGCTATAGTAAGGTGATTTCTTCGAATCGATTTTTCTGTGAAATGTATGGAAATAATCAACCAATTTTAATGTGGTTTGGCATAACAATTACAAGTCCCGAGACCTATCATTTGAGGTATCAAGAACCGCAATCGGAGCACAATTGCAGATTTCGGATTTTTACAGCTCTGAATCGGCTGAACTATAGTAAGGTGATTTTCTTCGAATCGAACTTTCTACGAAATGTATGGTATAGCAATTACAGGTCTCGTGACCTATCATTTAAGGCATCAAAAACCGCAATCGGAGCACAATTGCAGATTTCGGATTTTTACAGCTCTGAATCGGCTGAGCTATAGTAAGGTGATTTTCTTCGAATCGAACTTTCTACGAAATGTATGGTATAGCAATTACAGGTCTCGTGACCTATCATTTAAGGTATCAAAAACCGCAATCGGAGCACAATTGCAGATTTCGGATTTTTACAGCTCTGAATCGGCTGAGCTATAGTAAGGTGATTTTCTTCGAATCGAACTTTCTACGAAATGTATGGTATAGCAATTACAGGTCTCGTGACCTATCATTTAAGGTATCAAAAACCGCAATCGGAGCACAATTGCAGATTTTGGATTTTTACTGCTCCGAATCGGCTGAGCTATAGTAAGGTGATTTCTTCGAATCGATTTTTCTGTGAAATGTATGGAAATAATCAACCAATTTTAATGTGGTTTGGCATAACAATTACAAGTCCCGAGACCTATCATTTGAGGTATCAAGAACCGCAATCGGAGCACAATTGCAGATTTCGGATTTTTACAGCTCTGAATCGGCTGAACTATAGTAAGGTGATTTTCTTCGAATCGAACTTTCTACGAAATGTATGGTATAGCAATTACAGGTCTCGTGACCTATCATTTAAGGCATCAAAAACCGCAATCGGAGCACAATTGCAGATTTCGGATTTTTACAGCTCTGAATCGGCTGAGCTATAGTAAGGTGATTTTCTTCGAATCGAACTTTCTACGAAATGTATGGTATAGCAATTACAGGTCTCGTGACCTATCATTTAAGGTATCAAAAACCGCAATCGGAGCACAATTGCAGATTTCGGATTTTTACAGCTCTGAATCGGCTGAGCTATAGTAAGGTGATTTTCTTCGAATCGAACTTTCTACGAAATGTATGGTATAGCAATTACAGGTCTCGTGACCTATCATTTAAGGTATCAAAAACCGCAATCGGAGCACAATTGCAGATTTCGGATTTTTACAGCTCTGAATCGGCTGAACTATAGTAAGGTGATTTTCTTCGAATCGAACTTTCTACGAAATGTATGGTATAGCAATTACAGGTCTCGTGACCTATCATTTAAGGCATCAAAAACCGCAATCGGAGCACAATTGCAGATTTCGGATTTTTACAGCTCTGAATCGGCTGAGCTATAGTAAGGTGATTTTCTTCGAATCGAACTTTCTACGAAATGTATGGTATAGCAATTACAGGTCTCGTGACCTATCATTTAAGGCATCAAAAACCGCAATCGGAGCACAATTGCAGATTTCGGATTTTTACAGCTCTGAATCGGCTGAGCTATAGTAAGGTGATTTTCTTCGAATCGAACTTTCTACGAAATGTATGGTATAGCAATTACAGGTCTCGTGACCTATCATTTAAGGTATCAAAAACCGCAATCGGAGCACAATTGCAGATTTCGGATTTTTACAGCTCTGAATCGGCTGAGCTATAGTAAGGTGATTTTCTTCGAATCGAACTTTCTACGAAATGTATGGTATAGCAATTACAGGTCTCGTGACCTATCATTTAAGGCATCAAAAACCGCAATCGGAGCACAATTGCAGATTTCGGATTTTTACAGCTCTGAATCGGCTGAGCTATAGTAAGGTGATTTTCTTCGAATCGAACTTTCTACGAAATGTATGGTATAGCAATTACAGGTCTCGTGACCTATCATTTAAGGTATCAAAAACCGCAATCGGAGCACAATTGCAGATTTCGGATTTTTACAGCTCTGAATCGGCTGAGCTATAGTAAGGTGATTTTCTTCGAATCGAACTTTCTACGAAATGTATGGTATAGCAATTACAGGTCTCGTGACCTATCATTTAAGGTATCAAAAACCGCAATCGGAGCACAATTGCAGATTTTGGATTTTTACTGCTCCGAATCGGCTGAGCTATAGTAAGGTGATTTCTTCGAATCGATTTTTCTGTGAAATGTATGGAAATAATCAACCAATTTTAATGTGGTTTGGCATAACAATTACAAGTCCCGAGACCTATCATTTGAGGTATCAAGAACCGCAATCGGAGCACAATTGCAGATTTCGGATTTTTACAGCTCTGAATCGGCTGAACTATAGTAAGGTGATTTTCTTCGAATCGAACTTTCTACGAAATGTATGGTATAGGAATTACAGGTCTCGTGACCTATCATTTAAGGCATCAAAAACCGCAATCGGAGCACAATTGCAGATTTCGGATTTTTACAGCTCTGAATCGGCTGAGCTATAGTAAGGTGATTTTCTTCGAATCGAACTTTCTACGAAATGTATGGTATAGCAATTACAGGTCTCGTGACCTATCATTTAAGGTATCAAAAACCGCAATCGGAGCACAATTGCAGATTTCGGATTTTTACAGCTCTGAATCGGCTGAACTATAGTAAGGTGATTTTCTTCGAATCGAACTTTCTACGAAATGTATGGTATAGCAATTACAGGTCTCGTGACCTATCATTTAAGGCATCAAAAACCGCAATCGGAGCACAATTGCAGATTTCGGATTTTTACAGCTCTGAATCGGCTGAGCTATAGTAAGGTGATTTTCTTCGAATCGAACTTTCTACGAAATGTATGGTATAGCAATTACAGGTCTCGTGACCTATCATTTAAGGTATCAAAAACCGCAATCGGAGCACAATTGCAGATTTCGGATTTTTACAGCTCTGAATCGGCTGAGCTATAGTAAGGTGATTTTCTTCGAATCGAACTTTCTACGAAATGTATGGTATAGCAATTACAGGTCTCGTGACCTATCATTTAAGGTATCAAAAACCGCAATCGGAGCACAATTGCAGATTTCGGATTTTTACAGCTCCGAATCGGCTGAGCTATAGTAAGGTGATTTTCTTCGAATCGATTTTTCTGTGAAATGTATGGAAATAATCAACCAATTTTAATGTGGTTTGGCATAACAATTACAAGTCCCGAGACCTATTATTTGAGGTATCAAGAACCGCAATCGGAGCACAATTGCAGATTTCGGATTTTTACAGCTCTGAATCGGCTGAGCTATATTAAGGTGATTTTCTTCGAATCGAACTTTCTACGAAATGTATGGTATAGCAATTACAGGTCTCGTGACCTATCATTTAAGGCATCAAAAACCGCAATCGGAGCACAATTGCAGATTTCGGATTTTTACAGCTCTGAATCGGCTGAGCTATAGTAAGGTGATTTTCTTCGAATCGAACTTTCTACGAAATGTATGGTATAGCAATTACAGGTCTCGTGACCTATCATTTAAGGTATCAAAAACCGCAATCGGAGCACAATTGCAGATTTCGGATTTTTACAGCTCTGAATCGGCTGAGCTATAGTAAGGTGATTTTCTTCGAATCGAACTTTCTACGAAATGTATGGTATAGCAATTACAGGTCTCGTGACCTATCATTTAAGGTATCAAAAACCGCAATCGGAGCACAATTGCAGATTTTGGATTTTTACTGCTCCGAATCGGCTGAGCTATAGTAAGGTGATTTCTTCGAATCGATTTTTCTGTGAAATGTATGGAAATAATCAACCAATTTTAATGTGGTTTGGCATAACAATTACAAGTCCCGAGACCTATCATTTGAGGTATCAAGAACCGCAATCGGAGCACAATTGCAGATTTCGGATTTTTACAGCTCTGAATCGGCTGAACTATAGTAAGGTGATTTTCTTCGAATCGAACTTTCTACGAAATGTATGGTATAGGAATTACAGGTCTCGTGACCTATCATTTAAGGCATCAAAAACCGCAATCGGAGCACAATTGCAGATTTCGGATTTTTACAGCTCTGAATCGGCTGAGCTATAGTAAGGTGATTTTCTTCGAATCGAACTTTCTACGAAATGTATGGTATAGCAATTACAGGTCTCGTGACCTATCATTTAAGGTATCAAAAACCGCAATCGGAGCACAATTGCAGATTTCGGATTTTTACAGCTCTGAATCGGCTGAGCTATAGTAAGGTGATTTTCTTCGAATCGAACTTTCTACGAAATGTATGGTATAGCAATTACAGGTCTCGTGACCTATCATTTAAGGTATCAAAAACCGCAATCGGAGCACAATTGCAGATTTTGGATTTTTACTGCTCCGAATCGGCTGAGCTATAGTAAGGTGATTTCTTCGAATCGATTTTTCTGTGAAATGTATGGAAATAATCAACCAATTTTAATGTGGTTTGGCATAACAATTACAAGTCCCGAGACCTATTATTTGAGGTATCAAGAACCGCAATCGGAGCACAATTGCAGATTTCGGATTTTTACAGCTCTGAATCGGCTGAGCTATATTAAGGTGATTTTCTTCGAATCGAACTTTCTACGAAATGTATGGTATAGCAATTACAGGTCTCGTGACCTATCATTTAAGGCATCAAAAACCGCAATCGGAGCACAATTGCAGATTTCGGATTTTTACAGCTCTGAATCGGCTGAGCTATAGTAAGGTGATTTTCTTCGAATCGAACTTTCTACGAAATGTATGGTATAGCAATTACAGGTCTCGTGACCTATCATTTAAGGTATCAAAAACCGCAATCGGAGCACAATTGCAGATTTCGGATTTTTACAGCTCTGAATCGGCTGAGCTATAGTAAGGTGATTTTCTTCGAATCGAACTTTCTACGAAATGTATGGTATAGCAATTACAGGTCTCGTGACCTATCATTTAAGGTATCAAAAACCGCAATCGGAGCACAATTGCAGATTTTGGATTTTTACTGCTCCGAATCGGCTGAGCTATAGTAAGGTGATTTCTTCGAATCGATTTTTCTGTGAAATGTATGGAAATAATCAACCAATTTTAATGTGGTTTGGCATAACAATTACAAGTCCCGAGACCTATCATTTGAGGTATCAAGAACCGCAATCGGAGCACAATTGCAGATTTCGGATTTTTACAGCTCTGAATCGGCTGAACTATAGTAAGGTGATTTTCTTCGAATCGAACTTTCTACGAAATGTATGGTATAGGAATTACAGGTCTCGTGACCTATCATTTAAGGCATCAAAAACCGCAATCGGAGCACAATTGCAGATTTCGGATTTTTACAGCTCTGAATCGGCTGAGCTATAGTAAGGTGATTTTCTTCGAATCGAACTTTCTACGAAATGTATGGTATAGCAATTACAGGTCTCGTGACCTATCATTTAAGGTATCAAAAACCGCAATCGGAGCACAATTGCAGATTTCGGATTTTTACAGCTCTGAATCGGCTGAGCTATAGTAAGGTGATTTTCTTCGAATCGAACTTTCTACGAAATGTATGGTATAGCAATTACAGGTCTCGTGACCTATCATTTAAGGTATCAAAAACCGCAATCGGAGCACAATTGCAGATTTCGGATTTTTACAGCTCCGAATCGGCTGAGCTATAGTAAGGTGATTTTCTTCGAATCGATTTTTCTGTGAAATGTATGGAAATAATCAACCAATTTTAATGTGGTTTGGCATAACAATTACAAGTCCCGAGACCTATTATTTGAGGTATCAAGAACCGCAATCGGAGCACAATTGCAGATTTCGGATTTTTACAGCTCTGAATCGGCTGAGCTATATTAAGGTGATTTTCTTCGAATCGAACTTTCTACGAAATGTATGGTATAGCAATTACAGGTCTCGTGACCTATCATTTAAGGCATCAAAAACCGCAATCGGAGCACAATTGCAGATTTCGGATTTTTACAGCTCTGAATCGGCTGAGCTATAGTAAGGTGATTTTCTTCGAATCGAACTTTCTACGAAATGTATGGTATAGCAATTACAGGTCTCGTGACCTATCATTTAAGGTATCAAAAACCGCAATCGGAGCACAATTGCAGATTTCGGATTTTTACAGCTCTGAATCGGCTGAGCTATAGTAAGGTGATTTTCTTCGAATCGAACTTTCTACGAAATGTATGGTATAGCAATTACAGGTCTCGTGACCTATCATTTAAGGTATCAAAAACCGCAATCGGAGCACAATTGCAGATTTTGGATTTTTACTGCTCCGAATCGGCTGAGCTATAGTAAGGTGATTTCTTCGAATCGATTTTTCTGTGAAATGTATGGAAATAATCAACCAATTTTAATGTGGTTTGGCATAACAATTACAAGTCCCGAGACCTATCATTTGAGGTATCAAGAACCGCAATCGGAGCACAATTGCAGATTTCGGATTTTTACAGCTCTGAATCGGCTGAACTATAGTAAGGTGATTTTCTTCGAATCGAACTTTCTACGAAATGTATGGTATAGGAATTACAGGTCTCGTGACCTATCATTTAAGGCATCAAAAACCGCAATCGGAGCACAATTGCAGATTTCGGATTTTTACAGCTCTGAATCGGCTGAGCTATAGTAAGGTGATTTTCTTCGAATCGAACTTTCTACGAAATGTATGGTATAGCAATTACAGGTCTCGTGACCTATCATTTAAGGTATCAAAAACCGCAATCGGAGCACAATTGCAGATTTCGGATTTTTACAGCTCTGAATCGGCTGAGCTATAGTAAGGTGATTTTCTTCGAATCGAACTTTCTACGAAATGTATGGTATAGCAATTACAGGTCTCGTGACCTATCATTTAAGGTATCAAAAACCGCAATCGGAGCACAATTGCAGATTTCGGATTTTTACAGCTCCGAATCGGCTGAGCTATAGTAAGGTGATTTTCTTCGAATCGATTTTTCTGTGAAATGTATGGAAATAATCAACCAATTTTAATGTGGTTTGGCATAACAATTACAAGTCCCGAGACCTATTATTTGAGGTATCAAGAACCGCAATCGGAGCACAATTGCAGATTTCGGATTTTTACAGCTCTGAATCGGCTGAGCTATATTAAGGTGATTTTCTTCGAATCGAACTTTCTACGAAATGTATGGTATAGCAATTACAGGTCTCGTGACCTATCATTTAAGGCATCAAAAACCGCAATCGGAGCACAATTGCAGATTTCGGATTTTTACAGCTCCGAATCGGCTGAGCTATAGTAAGGTGATTTTCTTCGAATCGATTTTTCTGTGAAATGTATGGAAATAATTAACCAATTTTAATGTGGTTTGGCATAACAATTACAAGTCCCGAGACCTATCATTTGAGGTATCAAGAACCGCAATCGGAGCACAATTGCAGATTTCGGATTTTTACAGCTCTGAATCGGCTGAGCTATAGTAAGGTGATTTTCTTCGAATCGAACTTTCTACGAAATGTATGGTATAGCAATTACAGGTCTCGTGACCTATCATTTAAGGTATCAAAAACCGCAATCGGAGCACAATTGCAGATTTCGGATTTTTACAGCTCCGAATCGGCTGAGCTATAGTAAGGTGATTTTCTTCGAATCGATTTTTCTGTGAAATGTATGGAAATAATCAACCAATTTTAATGTGGTTTGGCATAACAATTACAAGTCCCGAGACCTATTATTTGAGGTATCAAGAACCGCAATCGGAGCACAATTGCAGATTTCGGATTTTTACAGCTCTGAATCGGCTGAGCTATAGTAAGGTGATTTTCTTCGAATCGAACTTTCTACGAAATGTATGGTATAGCAATTACAGGTCTCGTGACCTATCATTTAAGGTATCAAAAACCGCAATCGGAGCACAATTGCAGATTTCGGATTTTTACAGCTCCGAATCGGCTGAGCTATAGTAAGGTGATTTTCTTCGAATCGATTTTTCTGTGAAATGTATGGAAATAATCAACCAATTTTAATGTGGTTTGGCATAACAATTACAAGTCCCGAGACCTATCATTTGAGGTATCAAGAACCGCAATCGGAGCACAATTGCAGATTTCGGATTTTTACAGCTCTGAATCGGCTGAACTATAGTAAGGTGATTTTCTTCGAATCGAACTTTCTACGAAATGTATGGTATAGGAATTACAGGTCTCGTGACCTATCATTTAAGGCATCAAAAACCGCAATCGGAGCACAATTGCAGATTTCGGATTTTTACAGCTCTGAATCGGCTGAGCTATAGTAAGGTGATTTTCTTCGAATCGAACTTTCTACGAAATGTATGGTATAGCAATTACAGGTCTCGTGACCTATCATTTAAGGTATCAAAAACCGCAATCGGAGCACAATTGCAGATTTTGGATTTTTACTGCTCCGAATCGGCTGAGCTATAGTAAGGTGATTTCTTCGAATCGATTTTTCTGTGAAATGTATGGAAATAATCAACCAATTTTAATGTGGTTTGGCATAACAATTACAAGTCCCGAGACCTATCATTTGAGGTATCAAGAACCGCAATCGGAGCACAATTGCAGATTTCGGATTTTTACAGCTCTGAATCGGCTGAGCTATAGTAAGGTGATTTTCTTCGAATCGAACTTTCTACGAAATGTATGGTATAGCAATTACAGGTCTCGTGACCTATCATTTAAGGTATCAAAAACCGCAATCGGAGCACAATTGCAGATTTCGGATTTTTACAGCTCTGAATCGGCTGAGCTATAGTAAGGTGATTTTCTTCGAATCGAACTTTCTACGAAATGTATGGTATAGCAATTACAGGTCTCGTGACCTATCATTTAAGGTATCAAAAACCGCAATCGGAGCACAATTGCAGATTTCGGATTTTTACAGCTCCGAATCGGCTGAGCTATAGTAAGGTGATTTTCTTCGAATCGATTTTTCTGTGAAATGTATGGAAATAATCAACCAATTTTAATGTGGTTTGGCATAACAATTACAAGTCCCGAGACCTATTATTTGAGGTATCAAGAACCGCAATCGGAGCACAATTGCAGATTTCGGATTTTTACAGCTCTGAATCGGCTGAGCTATATTAAGGTGATTTTCTTCGAATCGAACTTTCTACGAAATGTATGGTATAGTAATTACAGGTCTCGTGACCTATCATTTAAGGCATCAAAAACCGCAATCGGAGCACAATTGCAGATTTCGGATTTTTACAGCTCTGAATCGGCTGAGCTATAGTAAGGTGATTTTCTTCGAATCGAACTTTCTACGAAATGTATGGTATAGCAATTACAGGTCTCGTGACCTATCATTTAAGGTATCAAAAACCGCAATCGGAGCACAATTGCAGATTTCGGATTTTTACAGCTCTGAATCGGCTGAGCTATAGTAAGGTGATTTTCTTCGAATCGAACTTTCTACGAAATGTATGGTATAGCAATTACAGGTCTCGTGACCTATCATTTAAGGTATCAAAAACCGCAATCGGAGCACAATTGCAGATTTTGGATTTTTACTGCTCCGAATCGGCTGAGCTATAGTAAGGTGATTTCTTCGAATCGATTTTTCTGTGAAATGTATGGAAATAATCAACCAATTTTAATGTGGTTTGGCATAACAATTACAAGTCCCGAGACCTATCATTTGAGGTATCAAGAACCGCAATCGGAGCACAATTGCAGATTTCGGATTTTTACAGCTCTGAATCGGCTGAACTATAGTAATGTGATTTTCTTCGAATCGAACTTTCTACGAAATGTATGGTATAGGAATTACAGGTCTCGTGACCTATCATTTAAGGCATCAAAAACCGCAATCGGAGCACAATTGCAGATTTCGGATTTTTACAGCTCTGAATCGGCTGAGCTATAGTAAGGTGATTTTCTTCGAATCGAACTTTCTACGAAATGTATGGTATAGCAATTACAGGTCTCGTGACCTATCATTTAAGGTATCAAAAACCGCAATCGGAGCACAATTGCAGATTTTGGATTTTTACTGCTCCGAATCGGCTGAGCTATAGTAAGGTGATTTCTTCGAATCGATTTTTCTGTGAAATGTATGGAAATAATCAACCAATTTTAATGTGGTTTGGCATAACAATTACAAGTCCCGAGACCTATCATTTGAGGTATCAAGAACCGCAATCGGAGCACAATTGCAGATTTCGGATTTTTACAGTTCTGAATCGGCTGAACTATAGTAAGGTGATTTTCTTCGAATCGAACTTTCTACGAAATGTATGGTATAGGAATTACAGGTCTCGTGACCTATCATTTAAGGCATCAAAAACCGCAATCGGAGCACAATTGCAGATTTCGGATTTTTACAGCTCTGAATCGGCTGAGCTATAGTAAGGTGATTTTCTTCGAATCGAACTTTCTACGAAATGTATGGTATAGCAATTACAGGTCTCGTGACCTATCATTTAAGGTATCAAAAACCGCAATCGGAGCACAATTGCAGATTTTGGATTTTTACTGCTCCGAATCGGCTGAGCTATAGTAAGGTGATTTCTTCGAATCGATTTTTCTGTGAAATGTATGGAAATAATCAACCAATTTTAATGTGGTTTGGCATAACAATTACAAGTCCCGAGACCTATCATTTGAGGTATCAAGAACCGCAATCGGAGCACAATTGCAGATTTCGGATTTTTACAGTTCTGAATCGGCTGAACTATAGTAAGGTGATTTTCTTCGAATCGAACTTTCTACGAAATGTATGGTATAGGAATTACAGGTCTCGTGACCTATCATTTAAGGCATCAAAAACCGCAATCGGAGCACAATTGCAGATTTCGGATTTTTACAGCTCTGAATCGGCTGAGCTATAGTAAGGTGATTTTCTTCGAATCGAACTTTCTACGAAATGTATGGTATAGCAATTACAGGTCTCGTGACCTATCATTTAAGGTATCAAAAACCGCAATCGGAGCACAATTGCAGATTTTGGATTTTTACTGCTCCGAATCGGCTGAGCTATAGTAAGGTGATTTCTTCGAATCGATTTTTCTGTGAAATGTATGGAAATAATCAACCAATTTTAATGTGGTTTGGCATAACAATTACAAGTCCCGAGACCTATCTTTTGAGGTATCAAGAACCGCAATCGGAGCACAATTGCAGATTTCGGATTTTTACAGCTCTGAATCGGCTGAGCTATAGTAAGGTGATTTTCTTCGAATCGAACTTTCTACGAAATGTATGGTATAGCAATTACAGGTCTCGTGACCTATCATTTAAGGTATCAAAAACCGCAATCGGAGCACAATTGCAGATTTCGGATTTTTACAGCTCCGAATCGGCTGAGCTATAGTAAGGTGATTTTCTTCGAATCGATTTTTCTGTGAAATGTATGGAAATAATCAACCAATTTTAATGTGGTTTGGCATAACAATTACAAGTCCCGAGACCTATTATTTGAGGTATCAAGAACCGCAATCGGAGCACAATTGCAGATTTCGGATTTTTACAGCTCTGAATCGGCTGAGCTATATTAAGGTGATTTTCTTCGAATCGAACTTTCTACGAAATGTATGGTATAGCAATTACAGGTCTCGTGACCTATCATTTAAGGCATCAAAAACCGCAATCGGAGCACAATTGCAGATTTCGGATTTTTACAGCTCTGAATCGGCTGAGCTATAGTAAGGTGATTTTCTTCGAATCGAACTTTCTACGAAATGTATGGTATAGCAATTACAGGTCTCGTGACCTATCATTTAAGGTATCAAAAACCGCAATCGGAGCACAATTGCAGATTTCGGATTTTTACAGCTCTGAATCGGCTGAGCTATAGTAAGGTGATTTTCTTCGAATCGAACTTTCTACGAAATGTATGGTATAGCAATTACAGGTCTCGTGACCTATCATTTAAGGTATCAAAAACCGCAATCGGAGCACAATTGCAGATTTCGGATTTTTACAGCTCTGAATCGGCTGAGCTATAGTAAGGTGATTTTCTTCGAATCGAACTTTCTACGAAATGTATGGTATAGCAATTACAGGTCTCGTGACCTATCATTTAAGGCATCAAAAACCGCAATCGGAGCACAATTGCAGATTTCGGATTTTTACAGCTCTGAATCGGCTGAGCTATAGTAAGGTGATTTTCTTCGAATCGAACTTTCTACGAAATGTATGGTATAGCAATTACAGGTCTCGTGACCTATCATTTAAGGTATCAAAAACCGCAATCGGAGCACAATTGCAGATTTCGGATTTTTACAGCTCCGAATCGGCTGAGCTATAGTAAGGTGATTTTCTTCGAATCGATTTTTCTGTGAAATGTATGGAAATAATCAACCAATTTTAATGTGGTTTGGCATAACAATTACAAGTCCCGAGACCTATCTTTTGAGGTATCAAGAACCGCAATCGGAGCACAATTGCAGATTTCGGATTTTTACAGCTCTGAATCGGCTGAGCTATAGTAAGGTGATTTTCTTCGAATCGAACTTTCTACGAAATGTATGGTATAGCAATTACAGGTCTCGTGACCTATCATTTAAGGTATCAAAAACCGCAATCGGAGCACAATTGCAGATTTCGGATTTTTACAGCTCTGAATCGGCTGAGCTATAGTAAGGTGATTTTCTTCGAATCGAACTTTCTACGAAATGTATGGTATAGCAATTACAGGTCTCGTGACCTATCATTTAAGGCATCAAAAACCGCAATCGGAGCACAATTGCAGATTTCGGATTTTTACAGCTCTGAATCGGCTGAGCTATAGTAAGGTGATTTTCTTCGAATCGAACTTTCTACGAAATGTATGGTATAGCAATTACAGGTCTCGTGACCTATCATTTAAGGTATCAAAAACCGCAATCGGAGCACAATTGCAGATTTTGGATTTTTACTGCTCCGAATCGGCTGAGCTATAGTAAGGTGATTTCTTCGAATCGATTTTTCTGTGAAATGTATGGAAATAATCAACCAATTTTAATGTGGTTTGGCATAACAATTACAAGTCCCGAGACCTATCTTTTGAGGTATCAAGAACCGCAATCGGAGCACAATTGCAGATTTCGGATTTTTACAGCTCTGAATCGGCTGAGCTATAGTAAGGTGATTTTCTTCGAATCGAACTTTCTACGAAATGTATGGTATAGCAATTACAGGTCTCGTGACCTATCATTTAAGGTATCAAAAACCGCAATCGGAGCACAATTGCAGATTTCGGATTTTTACAGCTCTGAATCGGCTGAGCTATAGTAAGGTGATTTTCTTCGAATCGAACTTTCTACGAAATGTATGGTATAGCAATTACAGGTCTCGTGACCTATCATTTAAGGCATCAAAAACCGCAATCGGAGCACAATTGCAGATTTCGGATTTTTACAGCTCTGAATCGGCTGAGCTATAGTAAGGTGATTTTCTTCGAATCGAACTTTCTACGAAATGTATGGTATAGCAATTACAGGTCTCGTGACCTATCATTTAAGGTATCAAAAACCGCAATCGGAGCACAATTGCAGATTTCGGATTTTTACAGCTCTGAATCGGCTGAGCTATAGTAAGGTGATTTTCTTCGAATCGAACTTTCTACGAAATGTATGGTATAGCAATTACAGGTCTCGTGACCTATCATTTAAGGTATCAAAAACCGCAATCGGAGCACAATTGCAGATTTTGGATTTTTACTGCTCCGAATCGGCTGAGCTATAGTAAGGTGATTTCTTCGAATCGATTTTTCTGTGAAATGTATGGAAATAATCAACCAATTTTAATGTGGTTTGGCATAACAATTACAAGTCCCGAGACCTATCATTTGAGGTATCAAGAACCGCAATCGGAGCACAATTGCAGATTTCGGATTTTTACAGCTCTGAATCGGCTGAACTATAGTAAGGTGATTTTCTTCGAATCGAACTTTCTACGAAATGTATGGTATAGGAATTACAGGTCTCGTGACCTATCATTTAAGGTATCAAAAACCGCAATCGGAGCACAATTGCAGATTTCGGATTTTTACAGCTCTGAATCGGCTGAGCTATAGTAAGGTGATTTTCTTCGAATCGAACTTTCTACGAAATGTATGGTATAGCAATTACAGGTCTCGTGACCTATCATTTAAGGTATCAAAAACCGCAATCGGAGCACAATTGCAGATTTCGGATTTTTACAGCTCTGAATCGGCTGAGCTATAGTAAGGTGATTTTCTTCGAATCGAACTTTCTACGAAATGTATGGTATAGCAATTACAGGTCTCGTGACCTATCATTTAAGGTATCAAAAACCGCAATCGGAGCACAATTGCAGATTTCGGATTTTTACAGCTCCGAATCGGCTGAGCTATAGTAAGGTGATTTTCTTCGAATCGATTTTTCTGTGAAATGTATGGAAATAATCAACCAATTTTAATGTGGTTTGGCATAACAATTACAAGTCCCGAGACCTATTATTTGAGGTATCAAGAACCGCAATCGGAGCACAATTGCAGATTTCGGATTTTTACAGCTCTGAATCGGCTGAGCTATATTAAGGTGATTTTCTTCGAATCGAACTTTCTACGAAATGTATGGTATAGCAATTACAGGTCTCGTGACCTATCATTTAAGGTATCAAGAACCGCAATCGGAGCACAATTGCAGATTTCGGATTTTTACAGCTCTGAATCGGCTGAACTATAGTAAGGTGATTTTCTTCGAATCGAACTTTCTACGAAATGTATGGTATAGCAATTACAGTTCTCGTGACCTATCATTTAAGGTATCAAAAACCGCAATCGGAGCACAATTGCAGATTTCGGATTTTTACAGCTCTGAATCGGCTGAGCTATAGTAAGGTGATTTTCTTCGAATCGAACTTTCTACGAAATGTATGGTATAGCAATTACAGGTCTCGTGACCTATCATTTAAGGTATCAAAAACCGCAATCGGAGCACAATTGCAGATTTCGGATTTTTACAGCTCCGAATCGGCTGAGCTATAGTAAGGTGATTTCTTCGAATCGATTTTTCTGTGAAATGTATGGAAATAATCAACCAATTTTAATGTGGTTTGGCATAACAATTACAAGTCCCGAGACCTATCATTTGAGGTATCAAGAACCGCAATCGGAGCACAATTGCAGATTTCGGATTTTTACAGCTCTGAATCGGCTGAACTATAGTAAGGTGATTTTCTTCGAATCGAACTTTCTACGAAATGTATGGTATAGCAATTACAGGTCTCGTGACCTATCATTTAAGGTATCAAAAACCGCAATCGGAGCACAATTGCAGATTTCGGATTTTTACAGCTCCGAATCGGCTGAGCTATAGTAAGGTGATTTCTTCGAATCGATTTTTCTGTGAAATGTATGGAAATAATCAACCAATTTTAATGTGGTTTGGCATAACACAAACAAGTCCCGAGACCTATCATTTGAGGTATCAAGAACCGCAATCGGAGCACAATTGCAGATTTCGGATTTTTACAGCTCTGAATCGGCTGAGCTATATTAAGGTGATTTTCTTCGAATCGAACTTTCTACGAAATGTATGGTATAGCAATTACAGGTCTCGTGACCTATCATTTAAGGCATCAAAAACCGCAATCGGAGCACAATTGCAGATTTCGGATTTTTACAGCTCTGAATCGGCTGAGCTATAGTAAGGTGATTTTCTTCGAATCGAACTTTCTACGAAATGTATGGTATAGCAATTACAGGTCTCTTGACCTATCATTTAAGGTATCAAGAACCGCAATCGGAGCACAATTGCAGATTTCGGATTTTTACAGCTCCGAATCGGCTGAGCTATAGTAAGGTGATTTCTTCGAATCGATTTTTCTGTGAAATGTATGGAAATAATCAACCAATTTTAATGTGGTTTGGCATAACAATTACAAGTCCCGAGACCTATCATTTGAGGTATCAAGAACCGCAATCGGAGCACAATTGCAGATTTCGGATTTTTACAGCTCTGAATCGGCTGAGCTATATTAAGGTGATTTTCTTCGAATCGAACTTTCTACGAAATGTATGGTATAGCAATTACAGGTCTCGTGACCTATCATTTAAGGCATCAAAAACCGCAATCGGAGCACAATTGCAGATTTCGGATTTTTACAGCTCTGAATCGGCTGAGCTATAGTAAGGTGATTTTCTTCGAATCGAACTTTCTACGAAATGTATGGTATAGCAATTACAGGTCTCTTGACCTATCATTTAAGGTATCAAGAACCGCAATCGGAGCACAATTGCAGATTTCGGATTTTTACAGCTCCGAATCGGCTGAGCTATAGTAAGGTGATTTCTTCGAATCGATTTTTCTGTGAAATGTATGGAAATAATCAACCAATTTTAATGTGGTTTGGCATAACAATTACAAGTCCCGAGACCTATCATTTGAGGTATCAAGAACCGCAATCGGAGCACAATTGCAGATTTCGGATTTTTACAGCTCTGAATCGGCTGAACTATAGTAAGGTGATTTTCTTCGAATCGAACTTTCTACGAAATGTATGGTATAGCAATTACAGGTCTCTTGACCTATCATTTAAGGTATCAAGAACCGCAATCGGAGCACAATTGCAGATTTCGGATTTTTACAGCTCCGAATCGGCTGAGCTATAGTAAGGTGATTTCTTCGAATCGATTTTTCTGTGAAATGTATGGAAATAATCAACCAATTTTAATGTGGTTTGGCATAACACAAACAAGTCCCGAGACCTATCATTTGAGGTATCAAGAACCGCAATCGGAGCACAATTGCAGATTTCGGATTTTTACAGCTCTGAATCGGCTGAGCTATATTAAGGTGATTTTCTTCGAATCGAACTTTCTACGAAATGTATGGTATAGCAATTACAGGTCTCGTGACCTATCATTTAAGGCATCAAAAACCGCAATCGGAGCACAATTGCAGATTTCGGATTTTTACAGCTCTGAATCGGCTGAGCTATAGTAAGGTGATTTTCTTCGAATCGAACTTTCTACGAAATGTATGGTATAGCAATTACAGGTCTCTTGACCTATCATTTAAGGTATCAAGAACCGCAATCGGAGCACAATTGCAGATTTCGGATTTTTACAGCTCCGAATCGGCTGAGCTATAGTAAGGTGATTTCTTCGAATCGATTTTTCTGTGAAATGTATGGAAATAATCAACCAATTTTAATGTGGTTTGGCATAACAATTACAAGTCCCGAGACCTATCATTTGAGGTATCAAGAACCGCAATCGGAGCACAATTGCAGATTTCGGATTTTTACAGCTCTGAATCGGCTGAACTATAGTAAGGTGATTTTCTTCGAATCGAACTTTCTACGAAATGTATGGTATAGCAATTACAGGTCTCGTGACCTATCATTTAAGGTATCAAAAACCGCAATCGGAGCACAATTGCAGATTTCGGATTTTTACAGCTCCGAATCGGCTGAGCTATAGTAAGGTGATTTCTTCGAATCGATTTTTCTGTGAAATGTATGGAAATAATCAACCAATTTTAATGTGGTTTGGCATAACAATTACAAGTCCCGAGACCTATCATTTGAGGTATCAAGAACCGCAATCGGAGCACAATTGCAGATTTCGGATTTTTACAGCTCTGAATCGGCTGAGCTATATTAAGGTGATTTTCTTCGAATCGAACTTTCTACGAAATGTATGGTATAGCAATTACAGGTCTCGTGACCTATCATTTAAGGCATCAAAAACCGCAATCGGAGCACAATTGCAGATTTCGGATTTTTACTGCTCCGAATCGGCTGAGCTATAGTAAGGTGATTTCTTCGAATCGATTTTTCTGTGAAATGTATGGAAATAATCAACCAATTTTAATGTGGTTTGGCATAACAATTACAAGTCCCGAGACCTATCATTTGAGGTATCAAGAACCGCAATCGGAGCACAATTGCAGATTTCGGATTTTTACAGCTCTGAATCGGCTGAACTATAGTAAGGTGATTTTCTTCGAATCGAACTTTCTACGAAATGTATGGTATAGCAATTACAGGTCTCGTGACCTATCATTTAAGGTATCAAAAACCGCAATCGGAGCACAATTGCAGATTTCGGATTTTTACAGCTCCGAATCGGCTGAGCTATAGTAAGGTGATTTCTTCGAATCGATTTTTCTGTGAAATGTATGGAAATAATCAACCAATTTTAATGTGGTTTGGCATAACAATTACAAGTCCCGAGACCTATCATTTGAGGTATCAAGAACCGCAATCGGAGCACAATTGCAGATTTCGGATTTTTACAGCTCTGAATCGGCTGAACTATAGTAAGGTGATTTTCTTCGAATCGAACTTTCTACGAAATGTATGGTATAGCAATTACAGGTCTCGTGACCTATCATTTAAGGTATCAAAAACCGCAATCGGAGCACAATTGCAGATTTCGGATTTTTACAGCTCCGAATCGGCTGAGCTATAGTAAGGTGATTTCTTCGAATCGATTTTTCTGTGAAATGTATGGAAATAATCAACCAATTTTAATGTGGTTTGGCATAACAAAAACAAGTCCCGAGACCTATCATTTGAGGTATCAAAAACCGCAATCGGAGCACAATTGCAGATTTCGGATTTTTACAGCTCTGAATCGGCTGAGCTATATTAAGGTGATTTTCTTCGAATCGAACTTTCTACGAAATGTATGGTATAGCAATTACAGGTCTCGTGACCTATCATTTAAGGCATCAAAAACCGCAATCGGAGCACAATTGCAGATTTCGGATTTTTACAGCTCTGAATCGGCTGAGCTATAGTAAGGTGATTTTCTTCGAATCGAACTTTCTACGAAATGTATGGTATAGCAATTACAGGTCTCTTGACCTATCATTTAAGGTATCAAGAACCGCAATCGGAGCACAATTGCAGATTTCGGATTTTTACAGCTCCGAATCGGCTGAGCTATAGTAAGGTGATTTCTTCGAATCGATTTTTCTGTGAAATGTATGGAAATAATCAACCGATTTTAATGTGGTTTGGCATAACAATTACAAGTCCCGAGACCTATCATTTGAGGTATCAAGAACCGCAATCGGAGCACAATTGCAGATTTCGGATTTTTACAGCTCTGAATCGGCTGAACTATAGTAAGGTGATTTTCTTCGAATCGAACTTTCTACGAAATGTATGGTATAGCAATTACAGGTCTCGTGACCTATCATTTAAGGTATCAAAAACCGCAATCGGAGCACAATTGCAGATTTCGGATTTTTACAGCTCCGAATCGGCTGAGCTATAGTAAGGTGATTTCTTCGAATCGATTTTTCTGTGAAATGTATGGAAATAATCAACCAATTTTAATGTGGTTTGGCATAACAATTACAAGTCCCGAGACCTATCATTTGAGGTATCAAGAACCGCAATCGGAGCACAATTGCAGATTTCGGATTTTTACAGCTCTGAATCGGCTGAGCTATAGTAAGGTGATTTTCTTCGAATCGAACTTTCTACGAAATGTATGGTATAGCAATCACAAGTCCCGAGACCTATCATTTGAGGTATCAAGAACCGCAATCGGAGCACAATTGCAGATTTCGGATTTTTACAGCTCTGAATCGGCTGAACTAAGGTGATTTCTTCGAATCGATTTTTCTGTGAAATGTATGGAAATAATCAACCAATTTTAATGTGGTTTGGCATAACACAAACAAGTCCCGAGACCTATCATTTGAGGTATCAAGAACCGCAATCGGAGCACAATTGCAGATTTCGGATTTTTACAGCTCTGAATCGGCTGAGCTATAGTAAGGTGATTTTCTTCGAATCGAACTTTCTACGAAATGTATGGTATAGCAATTACAGGTCTCGTGACCTATCATTTAAGGTATCAAAAACCGCAATCGGAGCACAATTGCAGATTTCGGATTTTTACAGCTCCGAATCGGCTGAGCTATAGTAAGGTGATTTCTTCGAATCGATTTTTCTGTGAAATGTATGGAAATAATCAACCAATTTTAATGTGGTTTGGCATAACAAAAACAAGTCCCGAGACCTATCATTTGAGGTATCAAGAACCGCAATCGGAGCACAATTGCAGATTTCGGATTTTTACAGCTCTGAATCGGCTGAGCTATAGTAAGGTGATTTTCTTCGAATCGAACTTTCTACGAAATGTATGGTATAGCAATCACAAGTCCCGAGACCTATCATTTGAGGTATCAAGAACCGCAATCGGAGCACAATTGCAGATTTCGGATTTTTACAGCTCCGAATCGGCTGAGCTATAGTAAGGTGATTTCTTCGAATCGATTTTTCTGTGAAATGTATGGAAATAATCAACCAATTTTAATGTGGTTTGGCATAACACAAACAAGTCCCGAGACCTATCATTTGAGGTATCAAGAACCGCAATCGGAGCACAATTGCAGATTTCGGATTTTTACAGCTCTGAATCGGCTGAGCTATAGTAAGGTGATTTTCTTCGAATCGAACTTTCTACGAAATGTATGGTATAGCAATTACAGGTCTCGTGACCTATCATTTAAGGTATCAAGAACCGCAATCGGAGCACAATTGCAGATTTCGGATTTTTACAGCTCCGAATCGGCTGAGCTATAGTAAGGTGATTTCTTCGAATCGATTTTTCTGTGAAATGTATGGAAATAATCAACCAGTTTAAATGTGGTTTGGCATAACAATTACAAGTCCCGAGACCTATTATTTGAGGTATCAAGAACCGCAATCGGAGCACAATTGCAGATTTCGGATTTTTACAGCTCTGAATCGGCTGAGCTATAGTAAGGTGATTTTCTTCGAATCGAACTTTCTACGAAATGTATGGTATAGCAATTACAGGTCTCGTGACCTATCATTTAAGGTATCAAAAACCGCAATCGGAGCACAATTGCAGATTTCGGATTTTTACAGCTCTGAATCGGCTGAACTATAGTAAGGTGATTTTCTTCGAATCGAACTTTCTACGAAATGTATGGTATAGCAATTACAGGTCTCGTGACCTATCATTTAAGGTATCAAAAACCGCAATCGGAGCACAATTGCAGATTTCGGATTTTTACAGCTCTGAATCCGCTGAACTATAGTAAGGTGATTTTCTTCGAATCGAACTTTCTACGAAATGTATGGTATAGCAATTACAGGTCTCGTGACCTATCATTTAAGGTATCAAAAACCGCAATCGGAGCACAATTGCAGATTTCGGATTTTTACAGCTCTGAATCGGCTGAACTATAGTAAGGTGATTTTCTTCGAATCGAACTTTCTACGAAATGTATGGTATAGCAATTACAGGTCTCGTGACCTATCATTTAAGGTATCAAAAACCGCAATCGGAGCACAATTGCAGATTTCGGATTTTTACAGCTCCGAATCGGCTGAGCTATAGTAAGGTGATTTTCTTCGAATCGAACTTTCTACGAAATGTATGGTATAGCAATCACAAGTCCCGAGACCTATCATTTGAGGTATCAAGAACCGCAATCGGAGCACAATTGCAGATTTCGGATTTTTACAGCTCTGAATCGGCTGAGCTATATTAAGGTGTTTTTCTTCGAATCGAACTTTCTACGAAATGTATGGTATAGCAATTACAGGTCTCGTGACCTATCATTTGAGGTATCAAGAACCGCAATCGGAGCACAATTGCAGATTTCGGATTTTTACAGCTCTGAATCGGCTGAGCTATAGTAAGGTGATTTCTTCGAATCGATTTTTCTGTGAAATGTATGGAAATAATCAACCAATTTAAATGTGGTTTGGCATAACAATTACAAGTCCCGAGACCTATCATTTGAGGTATCAAGAACCGCAATCGGAGCACAATTGCAGATTTCGGATTTTTACAGCTCTGAATCGGCTGAGCTATATTAAGGTGATTTTCTTCGAATCGAACTTTCTACGAAATGTATGGTATAGCAATTACAGGTCTCGTGACCTATCATTTAAGGTATCAAAAACCGCAATCGGAGCACAATTGCAGATTTCGGATTTTTACAGCTCCGAATCTGCTGAGCTATAGTAAGGTGATTTTCTTCGAATCGAACTTTCTACGAAATGTATGGTATAGCAATCACAAGTCCCGAGACCTATCATTTGAGGTATCAAGAACCGCAATCGGAGCACAATTGCAGATTTCGGATTTTTACAGCTCTGAATCGGCTGAGCTATAGTAAGGTGATTTCTTCGAATCGATTTTTCTGTGAAATGTATGGAAATAATCAACCAATTTTAATGTGGTTTGGCATAACAATTACAAGTCCCGAGACCTAATATTTGAGGTATCAAAAACCGCAATCGGAGCACAATTGCAGATTTCGGATTTTTACAGCTCTGAATCGGCTGAGCTATATTAAGGTGATTTTCTTCGAATCGAACTTTCTACGAAATGTATGGTATAGCAATTACAGGTCTCGTGACCTATCATTTAAGGCATCAAAAACCGCAATCGGAGCACAATTGCAGATTTCGGATTTTTACAGCTCTGAATCGGCTGAGCTATAGTAAGGTGATTTCTTCGAATCGATTTTTCTGTGAAATGTATGGAAATAATCAACCAATTTAAATGTGGTTTGGCATAACAATTACAAGTCCCGAGACCTATTATTTGAGGTATCAAGAACCGCAATCGGAGCACAATTGCAGATTTCGGATTTTTACAGCTCTGAATCGGTTAAGCTATAGTAAGGTGATTTTCTTCGAATCGAACTTTCTACGAAATGTATGGTATAGCAATTACAGGTCTCGTGACCTATCATTTAAGGTATCAAAAACCGCAATCGGAGCACAATTGCAGATTTCCGATTTTTACAGCTCTGAATCGGCTGAACTATAGTAAGGTGATTTTCTTCGAATCGAACTTTCTGCGAAATGTATGGTATAGCAATTACAGGTCTCGTGACCTATCATTTAAGGTATCAAAAACCGCAATCGGAGCACAATTGCAGATTTCGGATTTTTACTGCTCCGAATCGGCTGAGCTATAGTAAGGTGATTTCTTCGAATCGATTTTTCTGTGAAATGTATGGAAATAATCAACCAATTTTAATGTGGTTTGGCATAACAAAAACAAGTCCCGAGACCTATCATTTGAGGTATCAAGAACCGCAATCGGAGCACAATTGCAGATTTCGGATTTTTACAGCTCTGAATCGGCTGAACTATAGTAAGGTGATTTTCTTCGAATCGAACTTTCTACGAAATGTATGGTATAGCAATTACAGGTCTCGTGACCTATCATTTAAGGTATCAAAAACCGCAATCGGAGCACAATTGCAGATTTCGGATTTTTACAGCTCCGAATCGGCTGAGCTATAGTAAGGTGATTTTCTTCGAATCGAACTTTCTACGAAATGTATGGTATAGCAATCACAAGTCCCGAGACCTATCATTTGAGGTATCAAGAACCGCAATCGGAGCACAATTGCAGATTTCGGATTTTTACAGCTCTGAATCGGCTGAGCTATATTAAGGTGTTTTTCTTCGAATCGAACTTTCTACGAAATGTATGGTATAGCAATTACAGGTCTCGTGACCTATCATTTGAGGTATCAAGAACCGCAATCGGAGCACAATTGCAGATTTCGGATTTTTACAGCTCTGAATCGGCTGAGCTATAGTAAGGTGATTTCTTCGAATCGATTTTTCTGTGAAATGTATGGAAATAATCAACCAATTTAAATGTGGTTTGGCATAACAATTACAAGTCCCGAGACCTATCATTTGAGGTATCAAGAACCGCAATCGGAGCACAATTGCAGATTTCGGATTTTTACAGCTCTGAATCGGCTGAGCTATATTAAGGTGATTTTCTTCGAATCGAACTTTCTACGAAATGTATGGTATAGCAATTACAGGTCTCGTGACCTATCATTTAATGCATCAAAAACCGCAATCGGAGCACAATTGCAGATTTCGGATTTTTACAGCTCTGAATCGGCTGAGCTATAGTAAGGTGATTTTCTTCGAATCGAACTTTCTACGAAATGTATGGTATAGCAATTACAGGTCTCGTGACCTATCATTTAAGGTATCAAAAACCGCAATCGGAGCACAATTGCAGATTTCGGATTTTTACAGCTCTGAATCGGCTGAGCTATAGTAAGGTGATTTCTTCGAATCGATTTTTCTGTGAAATGTATGGAAATAATCAACCAATTTAAATGTGGTTTGGCATAACAATTACAAGTCCCGAGACCTATCATTTGAGGTATCAAGAACCGCAATCGGAGCACAATTGCAGATTTCGGATTTTTACAGCTCTGAATCGGCTGAGCTATATTAAGGTGATTTTCTTCGAATCGAACTTTCTACGAAATGTATGGTATAGCAATTACAGGTCTCGTGACCTATCATTTAAGGCATCAAAAACCGCAATCGGAGCACAATTGCAGATTTCGGATTTTTACAGCTCTGAATCGGCTGAGCTATAGTAAGGTGATTTTCTTCGAATCGAACTTTCTACGAAATGTATGGTATAGCAATTACAGGTCTCTTGACCTATCATTTAAGGTATCAAGAACCGCAATCGGAGCACAATTGCAGATTTCGGATTTTTACAGCTCTGAATCGGCTGAGCTATAGTAAGGTGATTTTCTTCGAATCGAACTTTCTACGAAATGTATGGTATAGCAATTACAGGTCTCTTGACCTATCATTTAAGGTATCAAGAACCGCAATCGGAGCACAATTGCAGATTTCGGATTTTTACAGCTCCGAATCGGCTGAGCTATAGTAAGGTGATTTCTTCGAATCGATTTTTCTGTGAAATGTATGGAAATAATCAACCAATTTAAATGTGGTTTGGCATAACAATTACAAGTCCCGAGACCTATCATTTGAGGTATCAAGAACCGCAATCGGAGCACAATTGCAGATTTCGGATTTTTACAGCTCTGAATCGGCTGAGCTATATTAAGGTGATTTTCTTCGAATCGAACTTTCTACGAAATGTATGGTATAGCAATTACAGGTCTCGTGACCTATCATTTAAGGCATCAAAAACCGCAATCGGAGCACAATTGCAGATTTCGGATTTTTACAGCTCTGAATCGGCTGAGCTATAGTAAGGTGATTTTCTTCGAATCGAACTTTCTACGAAATGTATGGTATAGCAATTACAGGTCTCTTGACCTATCATTTAAGGTATCAAGAACCGCAATCGGAGCACAATTGCAGATTTCGGATTTTTACAGCTCCGAATCGGCTGAGCTATAGTAAGGTGATTTCTTCGAATCGATTTTTCTGTGAAATGTATGGAAATAATCAACCAATTTAAATGTGGTTTGGCATAACAATTACAAGTCCCGAGACCTATCATTTGAGGTATCAAGAACCGCAATCGGAGCACAATTGCAGATTTCGGATTTTTACAGCTCTGAATCGGCTGAGCTATATTAAGGTGATTTTCTTCGAATCGAACTTTCTACGAAATGTATGGTATAGCAATTACAGGTCTCGTGACCTATCATTTAAGGCATCAAAAACCGCAATCGGAGCACAATTGCAGATTTCGGATTTTTACAGCTCTGAATCGGCTGAGCTATAGTAAGGTGATTTTCTTCGAATCGAACTTTCTACGAAATGTATGGTATAGCAATTACAGGTCTCTTGACCTATCATTTAAGGTATCAAGAACCGCAATCGGAGCACAATTGCAGATTTCGGATTTTTACAGCTCCGAATCGGCTGAGCTATAGTAAGGTGATTTCTTCGAATCGATTTTTCTGTGAAATGTATGGAAATAATGAACCAATTTAAATGTGGTTTGGCATAACAATTACAAGTCCCGAGACCTATTATTTGAGGTATCAAGAACCGCAATCGGAGCACAATTGCAGATTTCGGATTTTTACAGCTCTGAATCGGCTGAGCTATAGTAAGGTGATTTTCTTCGAATCGAACTTTCTACGAAATGTATGGTATAGCAATTACAGGTCTCTTGACCTATCATTTAAGGTATCAAGAACCGCAATCGGAGCACAATTGCAGATTTCGGATTTTTACAGCTCCGAATCGGCTGAGCTATAGTAAGGTGATTTCTTCGAATCGATTTTTCTGTGAAATGTATGGAAATAATCAACCAATTTAAATGTGGTTTGGCATAACAATTACAAGTCCCGAGACCTATCATTTGAGGTATCAAGAACCGCAATCGGAGCACAATTGCAGATTTCGGATTTTTACAGCTCTGAATCGGCTGAGCTATAGTAAGGTGATTTTCTTCGAATCGAACTTTCTACGAAATGTATGGTATAGCAATTACAGGTCTCTTGACCTATCATTTAAGGTATCAAGAACCGCAATCGGAGCACAATTGCAGATTTCGGATTTTTACAGCTCCGAATCGGCTGAGCTATAGTAAGGTGATTTCTTCGAATCGATTTTTCTGTGAAATGTATGGAAATAATGAACCAATTTAAATGTGGTTTGGCATAACAATTACAAGTCCCGAGACCTATCATTTGAGGTATCAAGAACCGCAATCGGAGCACAATTGCAGATTTCGGATTTTTACAGCTCTGAATCGGCTGATCTATATTAAGGTGATTTTCTTCGAATCGAACTTTCTACGAAATGTATGGTATAGCAATTACAGGTCTCGTGACCTATCATTTAAGGCATCAAAAACCGCAATCGGAGCACAATTGCAGATTTCGGATTTTTACAGCTCTGAATCGGCTGAGCTATAGTAAGGTGATTTTCTTCGAATCGAACTTTCTACGAAATGTATGGTATAGCAATTACAGGTCTCTTGACCTATCATTTAAGGTATCAAGAACCGCAATCGGAGCACAATTGCAGATTTCGGATTTTTACAGCTCCGAATCGGCTGAGCTATAGTAAGGTGATTTCTTCGAATCGATTTTTCTGTGAAATGTATGGAAATAATCAACCAATTTAAATGTGGTTTGGCATAACAATTACAAGTCCCGAGACCTATTATTTGAGGTATCAAGAACCGCAATCGGAGCACAATTGCAGATTTCGGATTTTTACAGCTCCGAATCGGCTGAGCTATAGTAAGGTGATTTCTTCGAATCGATTTTTCTGTGAAATGTATGGAAATAATCAACCAATTTAAATGTGGTTTGGCATAACAATTACAAGTCCCGAGACCTATTATTTGAGGTATCAAGAACCGCAATCGGAGCACAATTGCAGATTTCGGATTTTTACAGCTCTGAATCGGCTGAGCTATATTAAGGTGATTTTCTTCGAATCGAACTTTCTACGAAATGTATGGTATAGCAATTACAGGTCTCGTGACCTATCATTTAAGGTATCAAGAACCGCAATCGGAGCACAATTGCAGATTTCGGATTTTTACAGCTCCGAATCGGCTGAGCTATAGTAAGGTGATTTCTTCGAATCGATTTTTCTGTGAAATGTATGGAAATAATCAACCAATTTAAATGTGGTTTGGCATAACAATTACAAGTCCCGAGACCTATTATTTGAGGTATCAAGAACCGCAATCGGAGCACAATTGCAGATTTCGGATTTTTACAGCTCTGAATCGGCTGAGCTATAGTAAGGTGATTTTCTTCGAATCGAACTTTCTACGAAATGTATGGTATAGCAATTACAGGTCTCTTGACCTATCATTTAAGGTATCAAGAACCGCAATCGGAGCACAATTGCAGATTTCGGATTTTTACAGCTCCGAATCGGCTGAGCTATAGTAAGGTGATTTCTTCGAATCGATTTTTCTGTGAAATGTATGGAAATAATCAACCAATTTAAATGTGGTTTGGCATAACAATTACAAGTCCCGAGACCTATTATTTGAGGTATCAAGAACCGCAATCGGAGCACAATTGCAGATTTCGGATTTTTACAGCTCTGAATCGGCTGAGCTATATTAAGGTGATTTTCTTCGAATCGAACTTTCTACGAAATGTATGGTATAGCAATTACAGGTCTCGTGACCTATCATTTAAGGCATCAAAAACCGCAATCGGAGCACAATTGCAGATTTCGGATTTTTACAGCTCTGAATCGGCTGAGCTATAGTAAGGTGATTTTCTTCGAATCGAACTTTCTACGAAATGTATGGTATAGCAATTACAGGTCTCTTGACCTATCATTTAAGGTATCAAGAACCGCAATCGGAGCACAATTGCAGATTTCGGATTTTTACAGCTCCGAATCGGCTGAGCTATAGTAAGGTGATTTCTTCGAATCGATTTTTCTGTGAAATGTATGGAAATAATCAACCAATTTAAATGTGGTTTGGCATAACAATTACAAGTCCCGAGACCTATTATTTGAGGTATCAAGAACCGCAATCGGAGCACAATTGCAGATTTCGGATTTTTACAGCTCCGAATCGGCTGAGCTATAGTAAGGTGATTTCTTCGAATCGATTTTTCTGTGAAATGTATGGAAATAATCAACCAATTTAAATGTGGTTTGGCATAACAATTACAAGTCCCGAGACCTATTATTTGAGGTATCAAGAACCGCAATCGGAGCACAATTGCAGATTTCGGATTTTTACAGCTCTGAATCGGCTGAGCTATAGTAAGGTGATTTTCTTCGAATCGAACTTTCTACGAAATGTATGGTATAGCAATTACAGGTCTCTTGACTTATCATTTAAGGTATCAAGAACCGCAATCGGAGCACAATTGCAGATTTCGGATTTTTACAGCTCCGAATCGGCTGAGCTATAGTAAGGTGATTTCTTCGAATCGATTTTTCTGTGAAATGTATGGAAATAATCAACCAATTTAAATGTGGTTTGGCATAACAATTACAAGTCCCGAGACCTATTATTTGAGGTATCAAGAACCGCAATCGGAGCACAATTGCAGATTTCGGATTTTTACAGCTCTGAATCGGCTGAGCTATATTAAGGTGATTTTCTTCGAATCGAACTTTCTACGAAATGTATGGTATAGCAATTACAGGTCTCTTGACCTATCATTTAAGGTATCAAGAACCGCAATCGGAGCACAATTGCAGATTTCGGATTTTTACAGCTCCGAATCGGCTGAGCTATAGTAAGGTGATTTTCTTCGAATCGAACTTTCTACGAAATGTATGGTATAGCAATTACAGGTCTCTTGACCTATCATTTAAGGTATCAAGAACCGCAATCGGAGCACAATTGCAGATTTCGGATTTTTACAGCTCCGAATCGGCTGAGCTATAGTAAGGTGATTTCTTCGAATCGATTTTTCTGTGAAATGTATGGAAATAATCAACCAATTTAAATGTGGTTTGGCATAACAATTACAAGTCCCGAGACCTATTATTTGAGGTATCAAGAACCGCAATCGGAGCACAATTGCAGATTTCGGATTTTTACAGCTCCGAATCGGCTGAGCTATAGTAAGGTGATTTCTTCGAATCGATTTTTCTGTGAAATGTATGGAAATAATCAACCAATTTAAATGTGGTTTGTCATAACAATTACAAGTCCCGAGACCTATTATTTGAGGTATCAAGAACCGCAATCGGAGCACAATTGCAGATTTCGGATTTTTACAGCTCTGAATCGGCTGAGCTATAATAAGGTGATTTTCTTCGAATCGAACTTTCTACGAAATGTATGGTATAGCAATTACAGGTCTCTTGACCTATCATTTAAGGTATCAAGAACCGCAATCGGAGCACAATTGCAGATTTCGGATTTTTACAGCTCCGAATCGGCTGAGCTATAGTAAGGTGATTTCTTCGAATCGATTTTTCTGTGAAATGTATGGAAATAATCAACCAATTTAAATGTGGTTTGGCATAACAATTACAAGTCCCGAGACCTATTATTTGAGGTATCAAGAACCGCAATCGGAGCACAATTGCAGATTTCGGATTTTTACAGCTCTGAATCGGCTGAGCTATATTAAGGTGATTTTCTTCGAATCGAACTTTCTACGAAATGTATGGTATAGCAATTACAGGTCTCTTGACCTATCATTTAAGGTATCAAGAACCGCAATCGGAGCACAATTGCAGATTTCGGATTTTTACAGCTCCGAATCGGCTGAGCTATAGTAAGGTGATTTTCTTCGAATCGAACTTTCTACGAAATGTATGGTATAGCAATTTCAGGTCTCTTGACCTATCATTTAAGGTATCAAGAACCGCAATCGGAGCACAATTGCAGATTTCGGATTTTTACAGCTCCGAATCGGCTGAGCTATAGTAAGGTGATTTCTTCGAATCGATTTTTCTGTGAAATGTATGGAAATAATCAACCAATTTAAATGTGGTTTGGCATAACAATTACAAGTCCCGAGACCTATTATTTGAGGTATCAAGAACCGCAATCGGAGCACAATTGCAGATTTCGGATTTTTACAGCTCTGAATCGGCTGAGCTATATTAAGGTGATTTTCTTCGAATCGAACTTTCTACGAAATGTATGGTATAGCAATTACAGGTCTCTTGACCTATCATTTAAGGCATCAAAAACCGCAATCGGAGCACAATTGCAGATTTCGGATTTTTACAGCTCCGAATCGGCTGAGCTATAGTAAGGTGATTTCTTCGAATCGATTTTTCTGTGAAATGTATGGAAATAATCAACCAATTTAAATGTGGTTTGGCATAACAATTACAAGTCCCGAGACCTATTATTTGAGGTATCAAGAACCGCAATCGGAGCACAATTGCAGATTTCGGATTTTTACAGCTCTGAATCGGCTGAGCTATATTAAGGTGATTTTCTTCGAATCGAACTTTCTACGAAATGTATGGTATAGCAATTACAGGTCTCTTGACCTATCATTTAAGGTATCAAGAACCGCAATCGGAGCACAATTGCAGATTTCGGATTTTTACAGCTCCGAATCGGCTGAGCTATAGTAAGGTGATTTCTTCGAATCGATTTTTCTGTGAAATGTATGGAAATAATCAACCAATTTAAATGTGGTTTGGCATAACAATTACAAGTCCCGAGACCTATTATTTGAGGTATCAAGAACCGCAATCGGAGCACAATTGCAGATTTCGGATTTTTACAGCTCTGAATCGGCTGAGCTATATTAAGGTGATTTTCTTCGAATCGAACTTTCTACGAAATGTATGGTATAGCAATTACAGGTCTCTTGACCTATCATTTAAGGTATCAAGAACCGCAATCGGAGCACAATTGCAGATTTCGGATTTTTACAGCTCCGAATCGGCTGAGCTATAGTAAGGTGATTTTCTTCGAATCGAACTTTCTACGAAATGTATGGTATAGCAATTACAGGTCTCTTGACCTATCATTTAAGGTATCAAGAACCGCAATCGGAGCACAATTGCAGATTTCGGATTTTTACAGCTCTGAATCGGCTGAGCTATAGTAAGGTGATTTTCTTCGAATCGAACTTTCTACGAAATGTATGGTATAGCAATTACAGGTCTCTTGACCTATCATTTAAGGTATCAAGAACCGCAATCGGAGCACAATTGCAGATTTCGGATTTTTACAGCTCCGAATCGGCTGAGCTATAGTAAGGTGATTTTCTTCGAATCGAACTTTCTACGAAATGTATGGTATAGCAATTACAGGTCTCTTGACCTATCATTTAAGGTATCAAGAACCGCAATCGGAGCACAATTGCAGATTTCGGATTTTTACAGCTCCGAATCGGCTGAGCTATAGTAAGGTGATTTCTTCGAATCGATTTTTCTGTGAAATGTATGGAAATAATCAACCAATTTAAATGTGGTTTGGCATAACAATTACAAGTCCCGAGACCTATTATTTGAGGTATCAAGAACCGCAATCGGAGCACAATTGCAGATTTCGGATTTTTACAGCTCCGAATCGGCTGAGCTATAGTAAGGTGATTTCTTCGAATCGATTTTTCTGTGAAATGTATGGAAATAATCAACCAATTTAAATGTGGTTTGGCATAACAATTACAAGTCCCGAGACCTATTATTTGAGGTATCAAGAACCGCAATCGGAGCACAATTGCAGATTTCGGATTTTTACAGCTCTGAATCGGCTGAGCTATATTAAGGTGATTTTCTTCGAATCGAACTTTCTACGAAATGTATGGTATAGCAATTACAGGTCTCTTGACCTATCATTTAAGGCATCAAAAACCGCAATCGGAGCACAATTGCAGATTTCGGATTTTTACAGCTCCGAATCGGCTGAGCTATAGTAAGGTGATTTCTTCGAATCGATTTTTCTGTGAAATGTATGGAAATAATCAACCAATTTAAATGTGGTTTGGCATAACAATTACAAGTCCCGAGACCTATTATTTGAGGTATCAAGAACCGCAATCGGAGCACAATTGCAGATTTCGGATTTTTACAGCTCTGAATCGGCTGAGCTATATTAAGGTGATTTTCTTCGAATCGAACTTTCTACGAAATGTATGGTATAGCAATTACAGGTCTCTTGACCTATCATTTAAGGTATCAAGAACCGCAATCGGAGCACAATTGCAGATTTCGGATTTTTACAGCTCCGAATCGGCTGAGCTATAGTAAGGTGATTTCTTCGAATCGATTTTTCTGTGAAATGTATGGAAATAATCAACCAATTTAAATGTGGTTTGGCATAACAATTACAAGTCCCGAGACCTATTATTTGAGGTATCAAGAACCGCAATCGGAGCACAATTGCAGATTTCGGATTTTTACAGCTCTGAATCGGCTGAGCTATATTAAGGTGATTTTCTTCGAATCGAACTTTCTACGAAATGTATGGTATAGCAATTACAGGTCTCTTGACCTATCATTTAAGGTATCAAGAACCGCAATCGGAGCACAATTGCAGATTTCGGATTTTTACAGCTCCGAATCGGCTGAGCTATAGTAAGGTGATTTTCTTCGAATCGAACTTTCTACGAAATGTATGGTATAGCAATTACAGGTCTCTTGACCTATCATTTAAGGTATCAAGAACCGCAATCGGAGCACAATTGCAGATTTCGGATTTTTACAGCTCTGAATCGGCTGAGCTATAGTAAGGTGATTTTCTTCGAATCGAACTTTCTACGAAATGTATGGTATAGCAATTACAGGTCTCTTGACCTATCATTTAAGGTATCAAGAACCGCAATCGGAGCACAATTGCAGATTTCGGATTTTTACAGCTCCGAATCGGCTGAGCTATAGTAAGGTGATTTTCTTCGAATCGAACTTTCTACGAAATGTATGGTATAGCAATTACAGGTCTCTTGACCTATCATTTAAGGTATCAAGAACCGCAATCGGAGCACAATTGCAGATTTCGGATTTTTACAGCTCCGAATCGGCTGAGCTATAGTAAGGTGATTTCTTCGAATCGATTTTTCTGTGAAATGTATGGAAATAATCAACCAATTTAAATGTGGTTTGGCATAACAATTACAAGTCCCGAGACCTATTATTTGAGGTATCAAGAACCGCAATCGGAGCACAATTGCAGATTTCGGATTTTTACAGCTCTGAATCGGCTGAGCTATATTAAGGTGATTTTCTTCGAATCGAACTTTCTACGAAATGTATGGTATAGCAATTACAGGTCTCTTGACCTATCATTTAAGGTATCAAGAACCGCAATCGGAGCACAATTGCAGATTTCGGATTTTTACAGCTCCGAATCGGCTGAGCTATAGTAAGGTGATTTTCTTCGAATCGAACTTTCTACGAAATGTATGGTATAGCAATTACAGGTCTCTTGACCTATCATTTAAGGTATCAAGAACCGCAATCGGAGCACAATTGCAGATTTCGGATTTTTACAGCTCCGAATCGGCTGAGCTATAGTAAGGTGATTTCTTCGAATCGATTTTTCTGTGAAATGTATGGAAATAATCAACCAATTTAAATGTGGTTTGGCATAACAATTACAAGTCCCGAGACCTATTATTTGAGGTATCAAGAACCGCAATCGGAGCACAATTGCAGATTTCGGATTTTTACAGCTCCGAATCGGCTGAGCTATAGTAAGGTGATTTCTTCGAATCGATTTTTCTGTGAAATGTATGGAAATAATCAACCAATTTAAATGTGGTTTGGCATAACAATTACAAGTCCAGAGACCTATTATTTGAGGTATCAAGAACCGCAATCGGAGCACAATTGCAGATTTCGGATTTTTACAGCTCTGAATCGGCTGAGCTATATTAAGGTGATTTTCTTCGAATCGAACTTTCTACGAAATGTATGGTATAGCAATTACAGGTCTCTTGACCTATCATTTAAGGCATCAAAAACCGCAATCGGAGCACAATTGCAGATTTCGGATTTTTACAGCTCCGAATCGGCTGAGCTATAGTAAGGTGATTTCTTCGAATCGATTTTTCTGTGAAATGTATGGAAATAATCAACCAATTTAAATGTGGTTTGGCATAACAATTACAAGTCCCGAGACCTATTATTTGAGGTATCAAGAACCGCAATCGGAGCACAATTGCAGATTTCGGATTTTTACAGCTCTGAATCGGCTGAGCTATAGTAAGGTGATTTTCTTCGAATCGAACTTTCTACGAAATGTATGGTATAGCAATTACAGGTCTCTTGACCTATCATTTAAGGTATCAAGAATCGCAATCGGAGCACAATTGCAGATTTCGGATTTTTACAGCTCCGAATCGGCTGAGCTATAGTAAGGTGATTTCTTCGAATCGATTTTTCTGTGAAATGTATGGAAATAATCAACCAATTTAAATGTGGTTTGGCATAACAATTACAAGTCCCGAGACCTATTATTTGAGGTATCAAGAACCGCAATCGGAGCACAATTGCAGATTTCGGATTTTTACAGCTCTGAATCGGCTGAGCTATATTAAGGTGATTTTCTTCGAATCGAACTTTCTACGAAATGTATGGTATAGCAATTACAGGTCTCTTGACCTATCATTTAAGGTATCAAGAACCGCAATCGGAGCACAATTGCAGATTTCGGATTTTTACAGCTCCGAATCGGCTGAGCTATAGTAAGGTGATTTTCTTCGAATCGAACTTTCTACGAAATGTATGGTATAGCAATTACAGGTCTCTTGACCTATCATTTAAGGTATCAAGAACCGCAATCGGAGCACAATTGCAGATTTCGGATTTTTACAGCTCCGAATCGGCTGAGCTATAGTAAGGTGATTTCTTCGAATCGATTTTTCTGTGAAATGTATGGAAATAATCAACCAATTTAAATGTGGTTTGGCATAACAATTACAAGTCCCGAGACCTATTATTTGAGGTATCAAGAACCGCAATCGGAGCACAATTGCAGATTTCGGATTTTTACAGCTCCGAATCGGCTGAGCTATATTAAGGTGATTTCTTCGAATCGATTTTTCTGTGAAATGTATGGAAATAATCAACCAATTTAAATGTGGTTTGGCATAACAATTACAAGTCCAGAGACCTATTATTTGAGGTATCAAGAACCGCAATCGGAGCACAATTGCAGATTTCGGATTTTTACAGCTCTGAATCGGCTGAGCTATATTAAGGTGATTTTCTTCGAATCGAACTTTCTACGAAATGTATGGTATAGCAATTACAGGTCTCTTGACCTATCATTTAAGGCATCAAAAACCGCAATCGGAGCACAATTGCAGATTTCGGATTTTTACAGCTCCGAATCGGCTGAGCTATAGTAAGGTGATTTCTTCGAATCGATTTTTCTGTGAAATGTATGGAAATAATCAACCAATTTAAATGTGGTTTGGCATAACAATTACAAGTCCCGAGACCTATTATTTGAGGTATCAAGAACCGCAATCGGAGCACAATTGCAGATTTCGGATTTTTACAGCTCTGAATCGGCTGAGCTATATTAAGGTGATTTTCTTCGAATCGAACTTTCTACGAAATGTATGGTATAGCAATTACAGGTCTCTTGACCTATCATTTAAGGCATCAAAAACCGCAATCGGAGCACAATTGCAGATTTCGGATTTTTACAGCTCCGAATCGGCTGAGCTATAGTAAGGTGATTTCTTCGAATCGATTTTTCTGTGAAATGTATGGAAATAATCAACCAATTTAAATGTGGTTTGGCATAACAATTACAAGTCCCGAGACCTATTATTTGAGGTATCAAGAACCGCAATCGGAGCACAATTGCAGATTTCGGATTTTTACAGCTCTGAATCGGCTGAGCTATAGTAAGGTGATTTTCTTCGAATCGAACTTTCTACGAAATGTATGGTATAGCAATTACAGGTCTCTTGACCTATCATTTAAGGTATCAAGAATCGCAATCGGAGCACAATTGCAGATTTCGGATTTTTACAGCTCCGAATCGGCTGAGCTATAGTAAGGTGATTTCTTCGAATCGATTTTTCTGTGAAATGTATGGAAATAATCAACCAATTTAAATGTGGTTTGGCATAACAATTACAAGTCCCGAGACCTATTATTTGAGGTATCAAGAACCGCAATCGGAGCACAATTGCAGATTTCGGATTTTTACAGCTCCGAATCGGCTGAGCTATAGTAAGGTGATTTTCTTCGAATCGAACTTTCTACGAAATGTATGGTATAGCAATTACAGGTCTCTTGACCTATCATTTAAGGTATCAAGAACCGCAATCGGAGCACAATTGCAGATTTCGGATTTTTACAGCTCTGAATCGGCTGAGCTATATTAAGGTGATTTTCTTCGAATCGAACTTTCTACGAAATGTATGGTATAGCAATTACAGGTCTCTTGACCTATCATTTAAGGCATCAAAAACCGCAATCGGAGCACAATTGCAGATTTCGGATTTTTACAGCTCCGAATCGGCTGAGCTATAGTAAGGTGATTTCTTCGAATCGATTTTTCTGTGAAATGTATGGAAATAATCAACCAATTTAAATGTGGTTTGGCATAACAATTACAAGTCCCGAGACCTATTATTTGAGGTATCAAGAACCGCAATCGGAGCACAATTGCAGATTTCGGATTTTTACAGCTCCGAATCGGCTGAGCTATAGTAAGGTGATTTCTTCGAATCGATTTTTCTGTGAAATGTATGGAAATAATCAACCAATTTAAATGTGGTTTGGCATAACAATTACAAGTCCCGAGACCTATTATTTGAGGTATCAAGAACCGCAATCGGAGCACAATTGCAGATTTCGGATTTTTACAGCTCTGAATCGGCTGAGCTATATTAAGGTGATTTTCTTCGAATCGAACTTTCTACGAAATGTATGGTATAGCAATTACAGGTCTCTTGACCTATCATTTAAGGTATCAAGAACCGCAATCGGAGCACAATTGCAGATTTCGGATTTTTACAGCTCCGAATCGGCTGAGCTATAGTAAGGTGATTTCTTCGAATCGATTTTTCTGTGAAATGTATGGAAATAATCAACCAATTTAAATGTGGTTTGGCATAACAATTACAAGTCCCGAGACCTATTATTTGAGGTATCAAGAACCGCAATCGGAGCACAATTGCAGATTTCGGATTTTTACAGCTCTGAATCGGCTGAGCTATATTAAGGTGATTTTCTTCGAATCGAACTTTCTACGAAATGTATGGTATAGCAATTACAGGTCTCTTGACCTATCATTTAAGGTATCAAGAACCGCAATCGGAGCACAATTGCAGATTTCGGATTTTTACAGCTCCGAATCGGCTGAGCTATAGTAAGGTGATTTTCTTCGAATCGAACTTTCTACGAAATGTATGGTATAGCAATTACAGGTCTCTTGACCTATCATTTAAGGTATCAAGAACCGCAATCGGAGCACAATTGCAGATTTCGGATTTTTACAGCTCCGAATCGGCTGAGCTATAGTAAGGTGATTTCTTCGAATCGATTTTTCTGTGAAATGTATGGAAATAATCAACCAATTTAAATGTGGTTTGGCATAACAATTACAAGTCCCGAGACCTATTATTTGAGGTATCAAGAACCGCAATCGGAGCACAATTGCAGATTTCGGATTTTTACAGCTCTGAATCGGCTGAGCTATATTAAGGTGATTTTCTTCGAATCGAACTTTCTACGAAATGTATGGTATAGCAATTACAGGTCTCTTGACCTATCATTTAAGGTATCAAGAACCGCAATCGGAGCACAATTGCAGATTTCGGATTTTTACAGCTCCGAATCGGCTGAGCTATAGTAAGGTGATTTCTTCGAATCGATTTTTCTGTGAAATGTATGGAAATAATCAACCAATTTAAATGTGGTTTGGCATAACAATTACAAGTCCCGAGACCTATTATTTGAGGTATCAAGAACCGCAATCGGAGCACAATTGCAGATTTCGGATTTTTACAGCTCTGAATCGGCTGAGCTATATTAAGGTGATTTTCTTCGAATCGAACTTTCTACGAAATGTATGGTATAGCAATTACAGGTCTCTTGACCTATCATTTAAGGTATCAAGAACCGCAATCGGAGCACAATTGCAGATTTCGGATTTTTACAGCTCCGAATCGGCTGAGCTATAGTAAGGTGATTTCTTCGAATCGATTTTTCTGTGAAATGTATGGAAATAATCAACCAATTTAAATGTGGTTTGGCATAACAATTACAAGTCCCGAGACCTATTATTTGAGGTATCAAGAACCGCAATCGGAGCACAATTGCAGATTTCGGATTTTTACAGCTCCGAATCGGCTGAGCTATAGTAAGGTGATTTCTTCGAATCGATTTTTCTGTGAAATGTATGGAAATAATCAACCAATTTAAATGTGGTTTGGCATAACAATTACAAGTCCCGAGACCTATTATTTGAGGTATCAAGAACCGCAATCGGAGCACAATTGCAGATTTCGGATTTTTACAGCTCTGAATCGGCTGAGCTATATTAAGGTGATTTTCTTCGAATCGAACTTTCTACGAAATGTATGGTATAGCAATTACAGGTCTCTTGACCTATCATTTAAGGTATCAAGAACCGCAATCGGAGCACAATTGCAGATTTCGGATTTTTACAGCTCCGAATCGGCTGAGCTATAGTAAGGTGATTTTCTTCGAATCGAACTTTCTACGAAATGTATGGTATAGCAATTACAGGTCTCTTGACCTATCATTTAAGGTATCAAGAACCGCAATCGGAGCACAATTGCAGATTTCGGATTTTTACAGCTCCGAATCGGCTGAGCTATAGTAAGGTGATTTCTTCGAATCGATTTTTCTGTGAAATGTATGGAAATAATCAACCAATTTAAATGTGGTTTGGCATAACAATTACAAGTCCCGAGACCTATTATTTGAGGTATCAAGAACCGCAATCGGAGCACAATTGCAGATTTCGGATTTTTACAGCTCCGAATCGGCTGAGCTATAGTAAGGTGATTTCTTCGAATCGATTTTTCTGTGAAATGTATGGAAATAATCAACCAATTTAAATGTGGTTTGGCATAACAATTACAAGTCCAGAGACCTATTATTTGGGGTATCAAGAACCGCAATCGGAGCACAATTGCAGATTTCGGATTTTTACAGCTCTGAATCGGCTGAGCTATATTAAGGTGATTTTCTTCGAATCGAACTTTCTACGAAATGTATGGTATAGCAATTACAGGTCTCTTGACCTATCATTTAAGGCATCAAAAACCGCAATCGGAGCACAATTGCAGATTTCGGATTTTTACAGCTCCGAATCGGCTGAGCTATAGTAAGGTGATTTCTTCGAATCGATTTTTCTGTGAAATGTATGGAAATAATCAACCAATTTAAATGTGGTTTGGCATAACAATTACAAGTCCCGAGACCTATTATTTGAGGTATCAAGAACCGCAATCGGAGCACAATTGCAGATTTCGGATTTTTACAGCTCCGAATCGGCTGAGCTATAGTAAGGTGATTTCTTCGAATCGATTTTTCTGTGAAATGTATGGAAATAATCAACCAATTTAAATGTGGTTTGGCATAACAATTACAAGTCCCGAGACCTATTATTTGAGGTATCAAGAACCGCAATCGGAGCACAATTGCAGATTTCGGATTTTTACAGCTCTGAATCGGCTGAGCTATATTAAGGTGATTTTCTTCGAATCGAACTTTCTACGAAATATATGGTATAGCAATTACAGGTCTCTTGACCTATCATTTAAGGCATCAAAAACCGCAATCGGAGCACAATTGCAGATTTCGGATTTTTACAGCTCTGAATCGGCTGAGCTATAGTAAGGTGATTTTCTTCGAATCGAACTTTCTACGAAATGTATGGTATAGCAATTACAGGTCTTTTGACCTATCATTTAAGGTATCAAGAACCGCAATCGGAGCACAATTGCAGATTTCGGATTTTTACAGCTCCGAATCGGCTGAGCTATAGTAAGGTGATTTCTTCGAATCGATTTTTCTGTGAAATGTATGGAAATAATCAACCAATTTAAATGTGGTTTGGCATAACAATTACAAGTCCCGAGACCTATTATTTGAGGTATCAAGAACCGCAATCGGAGCACAATTGCAGATTTCGGATTTTTACAACTCTGAATCGGCTGAGCTATAGTAAGGTGATTTTCTTCGAATCGAACTTTCTACGAAATGTATGGTATAGCAATTACAGGTCTCTTGACCTATCATTTAAGGTATCAAGAACCGCAATCGGAGCACAATTGCAGATTTCGGATTTTTACAGCTCCGAATCGGCTGAGCTATAGTAAGGTGATTTCTTCGAATCGATTTTTCTGTGAAATGTATGGAAATAATCAACCAATTTAAATGTGGTTTGGCATAACAATTACAAGTCCCGAGACCTATTATTTGAGGTATCAAGAACCGCAATCGGAGCACAATTGCAGATTTCGGATTTTTACAGCTCTGAATCGGCTGAGCTATATTAAGGTGATTTTCTTCGAATCGAACTTTCTACGAAATGTATGGTATAGCAATTACAGGTCTCTTGACCTATCATTTAAGGTATCAAGAACCGCAATCGGAGCACAATTGCAGATTTCGGATTTTTACAGCTCCGAATCGGCTGAGCTATAGTAAGGTGATTTCTTCGAATCGATTTTTCTGTGAAATGTATGGAAATAATCAACCAATTTAAATGTGGTTTGGCATAACAATTACAAGTCCCGAGACCTATTATTTGAGGTATCAAGAACCGCAATCGGAGCACAATTGCAGATTTCGGATTTTTACAGCTCCGAATCGGCTGAGCTGTATTAAGGTGATTTCTTCGAATCGATTTTTCTGTGAAATGTATGGAAATAATCAACCAATTTAAATGTGGTTTGGCATAACAATTACAAGTCCCGAGACCTATTATTTGAGGTATCAAGAACCGCAATCGGAGCACAATTGCAGATTTCGGATTTTTACAGCTCTGAATCGGCTGAGCTATATTAAGGTGATTTTCTTCGAATCGAACTTTCTACGAAATGTATGGTATAGCAATTACAGGTCTCTTGACCTATCATTTAAGGCATCAAAAACCGCAATCGGAGCACAATTGCAGATTTCGGATTTTTACAGCTCCGAATCGGCTGAGCTATAGTAAGGTGATTTCTTCGAATCGATTTTTCTGTGAAATGTATGGAAATAATCAACCAATTTAAATGTGGTTTGGCATAACAATTACAAGTCCCGAGACCTATTATTTGAGGTATCAAGAACCGCAATCGGAGCACAATTGCAGATTTCGGATTTTTACAGCTCCGAATCGGCTGAGCTATAGTAAGGTGATTTCTTCGAATCGATTTTTCTGTGAAATGTATGGAAATAATCAACCAATTTAAATGTGGTTTGGCATAACAATTACAAGTCCCGAGACCTATTATTTGAGGTATCAAGAACCGCAATCGGAGCACAATTGCAGATTTCGGATTTTTACAGCTCTGAATCGGCTGAGCTATATTAAGGTGATTTTCTTCGAATCGAACTTTCTACGAAATGTATGGTATAGCAATTACAGGTCTCTTGACCTATCATTTAAGGTATCAAGAACCGCAATCGGAGCACAATTGCAGATTTCGGATTTTTACAGCTCCGAATCGGCTGAGCTATAGTAAGGTGATTTCTTCGAATCGATTTTTCTGTGAAATGTATGGAAATAATCAACCAATTTAAATGTGGTTTGGCATAACAATTACAAGTCCCGAGACCTATTATTTGAGGTATCAAGAACCGCAATCGGAGCACAATTGCAGATTTCGGATTTTTACAGCTCTGAATCGGCTGAGCTATATTAAGGTGATTTTCTTCGAATCGAACTTTCTACGAAATGTATGGTATAGCAATTACAGGTCTCTTGACCTATCATTTAAGGTATCAAGAACCGCAATCGGAGCACAATTGCAGATTTCGGATTTTTACAGCTCCGAATCGGCTGAGCTATAGTAAGGTGATTTCTTCGAATCGATTTTTCTGTGAAATGTATGGAAATAATCAACCAATTTAAATGTGGTTTGGCATAACAATTACAAGTCCCGAGACCTATTATATGAGGTATCAAGAACCGCAATCGGAGCACAATTGCAGATTTCGGATTTTTACAGCTCCGAATCGGCTGAGCTATAGTAAGGTGATTTCTTCGAATCGATTTTTCTGTGAAATGTATGGAAATAATCAACCAATTTAAATGTGGTTTGGCATAACAATTACAAGTCCCGAGACCTATTATTTGAGGTATCAAGAACCGCAATCGGAGCACAATTGCAGATTTCGGATTTTTACAGCTCTGAATCGGCTGAGCTATATTAAGGTGATTTTCTTCGAATCGAACTTTCTACGAAATGTATGGTATAGCAATTACAGGTCTCTTGACCTATCATTTAAGGTATCAAGAACCGCAATCGGAGCACAATTGCAGATTTCGGATTTTTACAGCTCCGAATCGGCTGAGCTATAGTAAGGTGATTTCTTCGAATCGATTTTTCTGTGAAATGTATAGAAATAATCAACCAATTTAAATGTGGTTTGGCATAACAATTACAAGTCCCGAGACCTATTATTTGAGGTATCAAGAACCGCAATCGGAGCACAATTGCAGATTTCGGATTTTTACAGCTCTGAATCGGCTGAGCTATATTAAGGTGATTTTCTTCGAATCGAACTTTCTACGAAATGTATGGTATAGCAATTACAGGTCTCTTGACCTATCATTTAAGGTATCAAGAACCGCAATCGGAGCACAATTGCAGATTTCGGATTTTTACAGCTCCGAATCGGCTGAGCTATAGTAAGGTGATTTCTTCGAATCGATTTTTCTGTGAAATGTATGGAAATAATCAACCAATTTAAATGTGGTTTGGCATAACAATTACAAGTCCCGAGACCTATTATTTGAGGTATCAAGAACCGCAATCGGAGCACAATTGCAGATTTCGGATTTTTACAGCTCTGAATCGGCTGAGCTATATTAAGGTGATTTTCTTCGAATCGAACTTTCTACGAAATGTATGGTATAGCAATTACAGGTCTCGTGACCTATCATTTAAGGCATCAAAAACCGCAATCGGAGCACAATTGCAGATTTCGGATTTTTACAGCTCTGAATCGGCTGAGCTATAGTAAGGTGATTTTCTTCGAATCGAACTTTCTACGAAATGTATGGTATAGCAATTACAGGTCTCGTGACCTATCATTTAAGGTATCAAGAACCGCAATCGGAGCACAATTGCAGATTTCGGATTTTTACAGCTCCGAATCGGCTGAGCTATAGTAAGGTGATTTTCTTCGAATCGAACTTTCTACGAAATGTATGGTATAGCAATTACAGGTCTCTTGACCTATCATTTAAGGTATCAAGAACCGCAATCGGAGCACAATTGCAGATTTCGGATTTTTACAGCTCCGAATCGGCTGAGCTATAGTAAGGTGATTTCTTCGAATCGATTTTTCTGTGAAATGTATGGAAATAATCAACCAATTTAAATGTGGTTTGGCATAACAATTACAAGTCCCGAGACCTATTATTTGAGGTATCAAGAACCGCAATCGGAGCACAATTGCAGATTTCGGATTTTTACAGCTCCGAATCGGCTGAGCTATAGTAAGGTGATTTCTTCGAATCGATTTTTCTGTGAAATGTATGGAAATAATCAACCAATTTAAATGTGGTTTGGCATAACAATTACAAGTCCCGAGACCTATTATTTGAGGTATCAAGAACCGCAATCGGAGCACAATTGCAGATTTCGGATTTTTACAGCTCTGAATCGGCTGAGCTATATTAAGGTGATTTTCTTCGAATCGAACTTTCTACGAAATGTATGGTATAGCAATTACAGGTCTCGTGACCTATCATTTAAGGCATCAAAAACCGCAATCGGAGCACAATTGCAGATTTCGGATTTTTACAGCTCTGAATCGGCTGAGCTATAGTAAGGTGATTTTCTTCGAATCGAACTTTCTACGAAATGTATGGTATAGCAATTACAGGTCTCTTGACCTATCATTTAAGGTATCAAGAACCGCAATCGGAGCACAATTGCAGATTTCGGATTTTTACAGCTCCGAATCGGCTGAGCTATAGTAAGGTGATTTCTTCGAATCGATTTTTCTGTGAAATGTATGGAAATAATCAACCAATTTAAATGTGGTTTGGCATAACAATTACAAGTCCCGAGACCTATCATTTGAGGTATCAAGAACCTCAATCGGAGCACAATTGCAGATTTCGGATTTTTACAGCTCTGAATCGGCTGAGCTATATTAAGGTGATTTTCTTCGAATCGAACTTTCTACGAAATGTATGGTATAGCAATTACAGGTCTCGTGACCTATCATTTAAGCCATCAAAAACCGCAATCGGAGCACAATTGCAGATTTCGGATTTTTACAGCTCTGAATCGGCTGAGCTATAGTAAGGTGATTTTCTTCGAATCGAACTTTCTACGAAATGTATGGTATAGCAATTACAGGTCTCTTGACCTATCATTTAAGGTATCAAAAACCGCAATCGGAGCACAATTGCAGATTTCGGATTTTTACAGCTCCGAATCGGCTGAGCTATAGTAAGGTGATTTTCTTCGAATCGAACTTTCTACGAAATGTATGGTATAGCAATTACAGGTCTCTTGACCTATCATTTAAGGTATCAAGAACCGCAATCGGAGCACAATTGCAGATTTCGGATTTTTACAGCTCCGAATCGGCTGAGCTATAGTAAGGTGATTTCTTCGAATCGATTTTTCTGTGAAATGTATGGAAATAATCAACCAATTTAAATGTGGTTTGGCATAACAATTACAAGTCCCGAGACCTATCATTTGAGGTATCAAGAACCGCAATCGGAGCACAATTGCAGATTTCGGATTTTTACAGCTCTGAATCGGCTGAGCTATATTAAGGTGATTTTCTTCGAATCGAACTTTCTACGAAATGTATGGTATAGCAATTACAGGTCTCGTGACCTATCATTTAAGGCATCAAAAACCGCAATCGGAGCACAATTGCAGATTTCGGATTTTTACAGCTCTGAATCGGCTGAGCTATAGTAAGGTGATTTTCTTCGAATCGAACTTTCTACGAAATGTATGGTATAGCAATTACAGGTCTCTTGACCTATCATTTAAGGTATCAAGAACCGCAATCGGAGCACAATTGCAGATTTCGGATTTTTACAGCTCCGAATCGGCTGAGCTATAGTAAGGTGATTTCTTCGAATCGATTTTTCTGTGAAATGTATGGAAATAATCAACCAATTTAAATGTGGTTTGGCATAACAATTACAAGTCCCGAGACCTATTATTTGAGGTATCAAGAACCGCAATCGGAGCACAATTGCAGATTTCGGATTTTTACAGCTCTGAATCGGCTGAGCTATATTAAGGTGATTTTCTTCGAATCGAACTTTCTACGAAATGTATGGTATAGCAATTACAGGTCTCTTGACCTATCATTTAAGGCATCAAAAACCGCAATCGGAGCACAATTGCAGATTTCGGATTTTTACAGCTCTGAATCGGCTGAGCTATAGTAAGGTGATTTTCTTCGAATCGAACTTTCTACGAAATGTATGGTATAGCAATTACAGGTCTCTTGACCTATCATTTAAGGTATCAAGAACCGCAATAGGAGCACAATTGCAGATTTCGGATTTTTACAGCTCCGAATCGGCTGAGCTATAGTAAGGTGATTTCTTCGAATCGATTTTTCTGTGAAATGTATGGAAATAATCAACCAATTTAAATGTGGTTTGGCATAACAATTACAAGTCCCGAGACCTATTATTTGAGGTATCAAGAACCGCAATCGGAGCACAATTGCAGATTTCGGATTTTTACAGCTCCGAATCGGCTGAGCTATAGTAAGGTGATTTCTTCGAATCGATTTTTCTGTGAAATGTATGGAAATAATCAACCAATTTAAATGTGGTTTGGCATAACAATTACAAGTCCCGAGACCTATTATTTGAGGTATCAAGAACCGCAATCGGAGCACAATTGCAGATTTCGGATTTTTACAGCTCTGAATCGGCTGAGCTATATTAAGGTGATTTTCTTCGAATCGAACTTCCTACGAAATGTATGGTATAGCAATTACAGGTCTCGTGACCTATCATTTAAGGCATCAAAAACCGCAATCGGAGCACAATTGCAGATTTCGGATTTTTACAGCTCTGAATCGGCTGAGCTATAGTAAGGTGATTTTCTTCGAATCGAACTTTCTACGAAATGTATGGTATAGCAATTACAGGTCTCTTGACCTATCATTTAAGGTATCAAGAACCGCAATCGGAGCACAATTGCAGATTTCGGATTTTTACAGCTCCGAATCGGCTGAGCTATAGTAAGGTGATTTCTTCGAATCGATTTTTCTGTGAAATGTATGGAAATAATCAACCAATTTAAATGTGGTTTGGCATAACAATTACAAGTCCCGAGACCTATCATTTGAGGTATCAAGAACCGCAATCGGAGCACAATTGCAGATTTCGGATTTTTACAGCTCTGAATCGGCTGAGCTATATTAAGGTGATTTTCTTCGAATCGAACTTTCTACGAAATGTATGGTATAGCAATTACAGGTCTCGTGACCTATCATTTAAGGCATCAAAAACCGCAATCGGAGCACAATTGCAGATTTCGGATTTTTACAGCTCTGAATCGGCTGAGCTATAGTAAGGTGATTTTCTTCGAATCGAACTTTCTACGAAATGTATGGTATAGCAATTACAGGTCTCTTGACCTATCATTTAAGGTATCAAAAACCGCAATCGGAGCACAATTGCAGATTTCGGATTTTTACAGCTCCGAATCGGCTGAGCTATAGTAAGGTGATTTTCTTCGAATCGAACTTTCTACGAAATGTATGGTATAGCAATTACAGGTCTCTTGACCTATCATTTAAGGTATCAAGAACCGCAATCGGAGCACAATTGCAGATTTCGGATTTTTACAGCTCCGAATCGGCTGAGCTATAGTAAGGTGATTTCTTCGAATCGATTTTTCTGTGAAATGTATGGAAATAATCAACCAATTTAAATGTGGTTTGGCATAACAATTACAAGTCCCGAGACCTATTATTTGAGGTATCAAGAACCGCAATCGGAGCACAATTGCAGATTTCGGATTTTTACAGCTCTGAATCGGCTGAGCTATATTAAGGTGATTTTCTTCGAATCGAACTTTCTACGAAATGTATGGTATAGCAATTACAGGTCTCGTGACCTATCATTTAAGGCATCAAAAACCGCAATCGGAGCACAATTGCAGATTTCGGATTTTTACAGCTCTGAATCGGCTGAGCTATAGTAAGGTGATTTTCTTCGAATCGAACTTTCTACGAAATGTATGGTATAGCAATTACAGGTCTCTTGACCTATCATTTAAGGTATCAAGAACCGCAATCGGAGCACAATTGCAGATTTCGGATTTTTACAGCTCCGAATCGGCTGAGCTATAGTAAGGTGATTTCTTCGAATCGATTTTTCTGTGAAATGTATGGAAATAATCAACCAATTTTAATGTGGTTTGGCATAACAATTACAAGTCCCGAGACCTATTATTTGAGGTATCAAGAACCGCAATCGGAGCACAATTGCAGATTTCGGATTTTTACAGCTCCGAATCGGCTGAGCTATAGTAAGGTGATTTTCTTCGAATCGAACTTTCTACGAAATGTATGGTATAGCAATTACAGGTCTCTTGACCTATCATTTAAGGTATCAAGAACCGCAATCGGAGCACAATTGCAGATTTCGGATTTTTACAGCTCCGAATCGGCTGAGCTATAGTAAGGTGATTTCTTCGAATTAGTAAGGTGATTTTCTTCGAATCGAACTTTCTACGAAATGTATGGTATAGCAATTACAGGTCTCTTGACCTATCATTTAAGGTATCAAGAACCGCAATCGGAGCACAATTGCAGATTTCGGATTTTTACAGCTCCGAATCGGCTGAGCTATAGTAAGGTGATTTCTTCGAATCGATTTTTCTGTGAAATGTATGGAAATAATCAACCAATTTAAATGTGGTTTGGCATAACAATTACAAGTCCCGAGACCTATTATTTGAGGTATCAAGAACCGCAATCGGAGCACAATTGCAGATTTCGGATTTTTACAGCTCTGAATCGGCTGAGCTATATTAAGGTGATTTTCTTCGAATCGAACTTTCTACGAAATGTATGGTATAGCAATTACAGGTCTCGTGACCTATCATTTAAGGCATCAAAAACCGCAATCGGAGCACAATTGCAGATTTCGGATTTTTACAGCTCTGAATCGGCTGAGCTATAGTAAGGTGATTTTCTTCGAATCGAACTTTCTACGAAATGTATGGTATAGCAATTACAGGTCTCTTGACCTATCATTTAAGGTATCAAAAACCGCAATCGGAGCACAATTGCAGATTTCGGATTTTTACAGCTCTGAATCGGCTGAGCTATAGTAAGGTGATTTCTTCGAATCGATTTTTCTGTGAAATGTATGGAAATAATCAACCAATTTAAATGTGGTTTGGCATAACAATTACAAGTCCCGAGACCTATCATTTGAGGTATCAAGAACCGCAATCGGAGCACAATTGCAGATTTCGGATTTTTACAGCTCTGAATCGGCTGAGCTATATTAAGGTGATTTTCTTCGAATCGAACTTTCTACGAAATGTATGGTATAGCAATTACAGGTCTCGTGACCTATCATTTAAGGCATCAAAAACCGCAATCGGAGCACAATTGCAGATTTCGGATTTTTACAGCTCTGAATCGGCTGAGCTATAGTAAGGTGATTTTCTTCGAATCGAACTTTCTACGAAATGTATGGTATAGCAATTACAGGTCTCTTGACCTATCATTTAAGGTATCAAAAACCGCAATCGGAGCACAATTGCAGATTTCGGATTTTTACAGCTCCGAATCGGCTGAGCTATAGTAAGGTGATTTTCTTCGAATCGAACTTTCTACGAAATGTATGGTATAGCAATTACAGGTCTCTTGACCTATCATTTAAGGTATCAAGAACCGCAATCGGAGCACAATTGCAGATTTCGGATTTTTACAGCTCTGAATCGGCTGAGCTATAGTAAGGTGATTTCTTCGAATCGATTTTTCTGTGAAATGTTTGGAAATAATCAACCAATTTAAATGTGGTTTGGCATAACAATTACAAGTCCCGAGACCTATTATTTGAGGTATCAAGAACCGCAATCGGAGCACAATTGCAGATTTCGGATTTTTACAGCTCTGAATCGGCTGAGCTATATTAAGGTGATTTTCTTCGAATCGAACTTTCTACGAAATGTATGGTATAGCAATTACAGGTCTCTTGACCTATCATTTAAGGTATCAAGAACCGCAATCGGAGCACAATTGCAGATTTCGGATTTTTACAGCTCTGAATCGGCTGAGCTATAGTAAGGTGATTTCTTCGAATCGATTTTTCTGTGAAATGTATGGAAATAATCAACCAATTTAAATGTGGTTTGGCATAACAATTACAAGTCCCGAGACCTATCATTTGAGGTATCAAGAACCGCAATCGGAGCACAATTGCAGATTTCGGATTTTTACAGCTCCGAATCGGCTGAGCTATATTAAGGTGATTTTCTTCGAATCGAACTTTCTACGAAATGTATGGTATAGCAATTACAGGTCTCTTGACCTATCATTTAAGGTATCAATAACCGCAATCGGAGCACAATTGCAGATTTCGGATTTTTACAGCTCCGAATCGGCTGAGCTATAGTAAGGTGATTTCTTCGAATCGATTTTTCTGTGAAATGTATGGAAATAATCAACCAATTTAAATGTGGTTTGGCATAACAATTACAAGTCCCGAGACCTATTATTTGAGGTATCAAGAACCGCAATCGGAGCACAATTGCAGATTTCGGATTTTTACAGCTCTGAATCGGCTGAGCTATATTAAGGTGATTTTCTTCGAATCGAACTTTCTACGAAATGTATGGTATAGCAATTACAGGTCTCGTGACCTATCATTTAAGGCATCAAAAACCGCAATCGGAGCACAATTGCAGATTTCGGATTTTTACAGCTCTGAATCGGCTGAGCTATAGTAAGGTGATTTTCTTCGAATCGAACTTTCTACGAAATGTATGGTATAGCAATTACAGGTCTCTTGACCTATCATTTAAGGTATCAAGAACCGCAATCGGAGCACAATTGCAGATTTCGGATTTTTACAGCTCTGAATCGGCTGAGCTATATTAAGGTGATTTTCTTCGAATCGAACTTTCTACGAAATGTATGGTATAGCAATTACAGGTCTCTTGACCTATCATTTAAGGTATCAAGAACCGCAATCGGAGCACAATTGCAGATTTCGGATTTTTACAGCTCCGAATCGGCTGAGCTATAGTAAGGTGATTTTCTTCGAATCGAACTTTCTACGAAATGTATGGTATAGCAATTACAGGTCTCTTGACCTATCATTTAAGGTATCAAGAACCGCAATCGGAGCACAATTGCAGATTTCGGATTTTTACAGCTCCGAATCGGCTGAGCTATAGTAAGGTGATTTTCTTCGAATCGAACTTTCTACGAAATGTATGGTATAGCAATTACAGGTCTCTTGACCTATCATTTAAGGTATCAAGAACCGCAATCGGAGCACAATTGCAGATTTCGGATTTTTACAGCTCCGAATCGGCTGAGCTATAGTAAGGTGATTTTCTTCGAATCGAACTTTCTACGAAATGTATGGTATAGCAATTACAGGTCTCTTGACCTATCATTTAAGGTATCAAGAACCGCAATCGGAGCACAATTGCAGATTTCGGATTTTTACAGCTCCGAATCGGCTGAGCTATAGTAAGGTGATTTCTTCAAATCGATTTTTCTGTGAAATGTATGGAAATAATCAACCAATTTAAATGTGGTTTGGCATAACAATTACAAGTCCCGAGACCTATTATTTGAGGTATCAAGAACCGCAATCGGAGCACAATTGCAGATTTCGGATTTTTACAGCTCCGAATCGGCTGAGCTATAGTAAGGTGATTTCTTCGAATCGATTTTTCTGTGAAATGTATGGAAATAATCAACCAATTTAAATGTGGTTTGGCATAACAATTACAAGTCCCGAGACCTATTATTTGAGGTATCAAGAACCGCAATCGGAGCACAATTGCAGATTTCGGATTTTTACAGCTCTGAATCGGCTGAGCTATAGTAAGGTGATTTTCTTCGAATCGAACTTTCTACGAAATGTATGGTATAGCAATTACAGGTCTCTTGACCTATCATTTAAGGTATCAAGAACCGCAATCGGAGCACAATTGCAGATTTCGGATTTTTACAGCTCTGAATCGGCTGAGCTATAGTAAGGTGATTTTCTTCGAATCGAACTTTCTACGAAATGTATGGTATAGCAATTACAGGTCTCTTGACCTATCATTTAAGGTAACAAGAACCGCAATCGGAGCACAATTGCAGATTTCGGATTTTTACAGCTCCGAATCGGCTAAGCTATAGTAAGGTGATTTCTTCGAATCGATTTTTCTGTGAAATGTATGGAAATAATCAACCAATTTAAATGTGGTTTGGCATAACAATTACAAGTCCCGAGACCTATTATTTGAGGTATCAAGAACCGCAATCGGAGCACAATTGCAGATTTCGGATTTTTACAGCTCCGAATCGGCTGAGCTATAGTAAGGTGATTTCTTCGAATCGATTTTTCTGTGAAATGTATGGAAATAATCAACCAATTTAAATGTGGTTTGGCATAACAATTACAAGTCCCGAGACCTATTATTTGAGGTATCAAGAACCGCAATCGGAGCACAATTGCAGATTTCGGATTTTTACAGCTCCGAATCGGCTGAGCTATAGTAAGGTGATTTTCTTCGAATCGAACTTTCTACGAAATGTATGGTATAGCAATTACAGGTCTCTTGACCTATCATTTAAGGTATCAAGAACCGCAATCGGAGCACAATTGCAGATTTCGGATTTTTACAGCTCTGAATCGGCTGAGCTATAGTAAGGTGATTTCTTCGAATCGATTTTTCTGTGAAATGTATGGAAATAATCAACCAATTTAAATGTGGTTTGGCATAACAATTACAAGTCCCGAGACCTATCATTTGAGGTATCAAGAACCGCAATCGGAGCACAATTGCAGATTTCGGATTTTTACAGCTCCGAATCGGCTGAGCTATATTAAGGTGATTTTCTTCGAATCGAACTTTCTACGAAATGTATGGTATAGCAATTACAGGTCTCTTGACCTATCATTTAAGGTATCAATAACCGCAATCGGAGCACAATTGCAGATTTCGGATTTTTACAGCTCCGAATCGGCTGAGCTATAGTAAGGTGATTTCTTCGAATCGATTTTTCTGTGAAATGTATGGAAATAATCAACCAATTTAAATGTGGTTTGGCATAACAATTACAAGTCCCGAGACCTATTATTTGAGGTATCAAGAACCGCAATCGGAGCACAATTGCAGATTTCGGATTTTTACAGCTCTGAATCGGCTGAGCTATATTAAGGTGATTTTCTTCGAATCGAACTTTCTACGAAATGTATGGTATAGCAATTACAGGTCTCGTGACCTATCATTTAAGGCATCAAAAACCGCAATCGGAGCACAATTGCAGATTTCGGATTTTTACAGCTCTGAATCGGCTGAGCTATAGTAAGGTGATTTTCTTCGAATCGAACTTTCTACGAAATGTATGGTATAGCAATTACAGGTCTCTTGACCTATCATTTAAGGTATCAAGAACCGCAATCGGAGCACAATTGCAGATTTCGGATTTTTACAGCTCTGAATCGGCTGAGCTATATTAAGGTGATTTTCTTCGAATCGAACTTTCTACGAAATGTATGGTATAGCAATTACAGGTCTCTTGACCTATCATTTAAGGTATCAAGAACCGCAATCGGAGCACAATTGCAGATTTCGGATTTTTACAGCTCCGAATCGGCTGAGCTATAGTAAGGTGATTTTCTTCGAATCGAACTTTCTACGAAATGTATGGTATAGCAATTACAGGTCTCTTGACCTATCATTTAAGGTATCAAGAACCGCAATCGGAGCACAATTGCAGATTTCGGATTTTTACAGCTCCGAATCGGCTGAGCTATAGTAAGGTGATTTTCTTCGAATCGAACTTTCTACGAAATGTATGGTATAGCAATTACAGGTCTCTTGACCTATCATTTAAGGTATCAAGAACCGCAATCGGAGCACAATTGCAGATTTCGGATTTTTACAGCTCCGAATCGGCTGAGCTATAGTAAGGTGATTTTCTTCGAATCGAACTTTCTACGAAATGTATGGTATAGCAATTACAGGTCTCTTGACCTATCATTTAAGGTATCAAGAACCGCAATCGGAGCACAATTGCAGATTTCGGATTTTTACAGCTCCGAATCGGCTGAGCTATAGTAAGGTGATTTCTTCAAATCGATTTTTCTGTGAAATGTATGGAAATAATCAACCAATTTAAATGTGGTTTGGCATAACAATTACAAGTCCCGAGACCTATTATTTGAGGTATCAAGAACCGCAATCGGAGCACAATTGCAGATTTCGGATTTTTACAGCTCCGAATCGGCTGAGCTATAGTAAGGTGATTTCTTCGAATCGATTTTTCTGTGAAATGTATGGAAATAATCAACCAATTTAAATGTGGTTAGGCATAACAATTACAAGTCCCGAGACCTATTATTTGAGGTATCAAGAACCGCAATCGGAGCACAATTGCAGATTTCGGATTTTTACAGCTCTGAATCGGCTGAGCTATAGTAAGGTGATTTTCTTCGAATCGAACTTTCTACGAAATGTATGGTATAGCAATTACAGGTCTCTTGACCTATCATTTAAGGTATCAAGAACCGCAATCGGAGCACAATTGCAGATTTCGGATTTTTACAGCTCCGAATCGGCTGAGCTATAGTAAGGTGATTTTCTTCGAATCGAACTTTCTACGAAATGTATGGTATAGCAATTACAGGTCTCTTGACCTATCATTTAAGGTATCAAGAACCGCAATCGGAGCACAATTGCAGATTTCGGATTTTTACAGCTCCGAATCGGCTGAGCTATAGTAAGGTGATTTCTTCAAATCGATTTTTCTGTGAAATGTATGGAAATAATCAACCAATTTAAATGTGGTTTGGCATAACAATTACAAGTCCCGAGACCTATTATTTGAGGTATCAAGAACCGCAATCGGAGCACAATTGCAGATTTCGGATTTTTACAGCTCCGAATCGGCTGAGCTATAGTAAGGTGATTTCTTCGAATCGATTTTTCTGTGAAATGTATGGAAATAATCAACCAATTTAAATGTGGTTTGGCATAACAATTACAAGTCCCGAGACCTATTATTTGAGGTATCAAGAACCGCAATCGGAGCACAATTGCAGATTTCGGATTTTTACAGCTCTGAATCGGCTGAGCTATAGTAAGGTGATTTTCTTCGAATCGAACTTTCTACGAAATGTATGGTATAGCAATTACAGGTCTCTTGACCTATCATTTAAGGTATCAAGAACCGCAATCGGAGCACAATTGCAGATTTCGGATGTTTACAGCTCCGAATCGGCTGAGCTATAGTAAGGTGATTTTCTTCGAATCGAACTTTCTACGAAATGTATGGTATAGCAATTACAGGTCTCTTGACCTATCATTTAAGGTAACAAGAACCGCAATCGGAGCACAATTGCAGATTTCGGATTTTTACAGCTCCGAATCGGCTAAGCTATAGTAAGGTGATTTCTTCGAATCGATTTTTCTGTGAAATGTATGGAAATAATCAACCAATTTAAATGTGGTTTGGCATAACAATTACAAGTCCCGAGACCTATTATTTGAGGTATCAAGAACCGCAATCGGAGCACAATTGCAGATTTCGGATTTTTACAGCTCCGAATCGGCTGAGCTATAGTAAGGTGATTTCTTCGAATCGATTTTTCTGTGAAATGTATGGAAATAATCAACCAATTTAAATGTGGTTTGGCATAACAATTACAAGTCCCGAGACCTATTATTTGAGGTATCAAGAACCGCAATCGGAGCACAATTGCAGATTTCGGATTTTTACAGCTCCGAATCGGCTGAGCTATAGTAAGGTGATTTTCTTCGAATCGAACTTTCTACGAAATGTATGGTATAGCAATTACAGGTCTCTTGACCTATCATTTAAGGTATCAAGAACCGCAATCGGAGCACAATTGCAGATTTCGGATTTTTACAGCTCCGAATCGGCTGAGCTATAGTAAGGTGATTTCTTCGAATCGATTTTTCTGTGAAATGTATGGAAATAATCAACCAATTTAAATGTGGTTTGGCATAAAAATTACAAGTCCCGAGACCTATCATTTGAGGTATCAAGAACCGCAATCGGAGCACAATTGCAGATTTCGGATTTTTACAGCTCTGAATCGGCTGACCTATAGTAAGGTGTTTTTCTTCGAATCGAACTTTCTACGAAATGTATGGTATAGCAATTACAGGTCTCGTGACTTATCATTTGAGGTATCAAGAACCGCAATCGGAGCACAATTGCAGATTTCGGATTTTTACAGCTCTGAATCGGCTGAGCTATAGTAAGGTGATTTCTTCGAATCGATTTTTCTGTGAAATGTATGGAAATAATCAACCAATTTAAATGTGGTTTGGCATAACAATTACAAGTCCCGAGACCTATTATTTGAGGTATCAAGAACCGCAATCGGAGCACAATTGCAGATTTCGGATTTTTACAGCTCTGAATCGGCTGAGCTATAGTAAGGTGATTTTCTTCGAATCGAACTTTCTACGAAATGTATGGTATAGCAATTACAGGTCTCTTGACCTATCATTTAAGGTATCAAGAACCGCAATCGGAGCACAATTGCAGATTTCGGATTTTTACAGCTCTGAATCGGCTGAGCTATATTAAGGTGATTTTCTTCGAATCGAACTTTCTACGAAATGTATGGTATAGCAATTACAGGTCTCTTGACCTATCATTTAAGGTATCAAGAACCGCAATCGGAGCACAATTGCAGATTTCGGATTTTTACAGCTCCGAATCGGCTGAGCTATAGTAAGGTGATTTTCTTCGAATCGAACTTTCTACGAAATGTATGGTATAGCAATTACAGGTCTCTTGACCTATCATTTAAGGTATCAAGAACCGCAATCGGAGCACAATTGCAGATTTCGGATTTTTACAGCTCCGAATCGGCTGAGCTATAGTAAGGTGATTTCTTCGAATCGATTTTTCTGTGAAATGTATGGAAATAATCAACCAATTTAAATGTGGTTTGGCATAACAATTACAAGTCCCGAGACCTATTATTTGAGGTATCAAGAACCGCAATCGGAGCACAATTGCAGATTTCGGATTTTTACAGCTCTGAATCGGCTGAGCTATAGTAAGGTGATTTTCTTCGAATCGAACTTTCTACGAAATGTATGGTATAGCAATTACAGGTCTCTTGACCTATCATTTAAGGTATCAAGAACCGCAATCGGAGCACAATTGCAGATTTCGGATTTTTACAGCTCCGAATCGGCTGAGCTATAGTAAGGTGATTTTCTTCGAATCGAACTTTCTACGAAATGTATGGTATAGCAATTACAGGTCTCTTGACCTATCATTTAAGGTATCAAGAACCGCAATCGGAGCACAATTGCAGATTTCGGATTTTTACAGCTCCGAATCGGCTGAGCTATAGTAAGGTGATTTCTTCGAATCGATTTTTCTGTGAAATGTATGGAAATAATCAACCAATTTAAATGTGGTTTGGCATAACAATTACAAGTCCCGAGACCTATTATTTGAGGTATCAAGAACCGCAATCGGAGCACAATTGCAGATTTCGGATTTTTACAGCTCTGAATCGGCTGAGCTATAGTAAGGTGATTTCTTCGAATCGATTTTTCTGTGAAATGTATGGAAATAATCAACCAATTTAAATGTGGTTTGGCATAACAATTACAAGTCCCGAGACCTATCATTTGAGGTATCAAGAACCGCAATCGGAGCACAATTGCAGATTTCGGATTTTTACAGCTCCGAATCGGCTGAGCTATAGTAAGGTGATTTTCTTCGAATCGAACTTTCTACGAAATGTATGGTATAGCAATTACAGGTCTCTTGACCTATCATTTAAGGTATCAATAACCGCAATCGGAGCACAATTGCAGATTTCGGATTTTTACAGCTCCGAATCGGCTGAGCTATAGTAAGGTGATTTCTTCGAATCGATTTTTCTGTGAAATGTATGGAAATAATCAACCAATTTAAATGTGGTTTGGCATAACAATTACAAGTCCCGAGACCTATTATTTGAGGTATCAAGAACCGCAATCGGAGCACAATTGCAGATTTCGGATTTTTACAGCTCTGAATCGGCTGAGCTATATTAAGGTGATTTTCTTCGAATCGAACTTTCTACGAAATGTATGGTATAGCAATTACAGGTCTCTTGACCTATCATTTAAGGTATCAAGAACCGCAATCGGAGCACAATTGCAGATTTCGGATTTTTACAGCTCCGAATCGGCTGAGCTATAGTAAGGTGATTTTCTTCGAATCGAACTTTCTACGAAATGTATGGTATAGCAATTACAGGTCTCGTGACCTATCATTTAAGGCATCAAAAACCGCAATCGGAGCACAATTGCAGATTTCGGATTTTTACAGCTCTGAATCGGCTGAGCTATAGTAAGGTGATTTTCTTCGAATCGAACTTTCTACGAAATGTATGGTATAGCAATTACAGGTCTCTTGACCTATCATTTAAGGTATCAAGAACCGCAATCGGAGCACAATTGCAGATTTCGGATTTTTACAGCTCCGAATCGGCTGAGCTATAGTAAGGTGATTTCTTCGAATCGATTTTTCTGTGAAATGTATGGAAATAATCAACCAATTTAAATGTGGTTTGGCATAACAATTACAAGTCCCGAGACCTATTATTTGAGGTATCAAGAACCGCAATCGGAGCACAATTGCAGATTTCGGATTTTTACAGCTCTGAATCGGCTGAGCTATAGTAAGGTGATTTTCTTCGAATCGAACTTTCTACGAAATGTATGGTATAGCAATTACAGGTCTCGTGACCTATCATTTAAGGCATCAAAAACCGCAATCGGAGCACAATTGCAGATTTCGGATTTTTACAGCTCCGAATCGGCTGAGCTATAGTAAGGTGATTTTCTTCGAATCGAACTTTCTACGAAATGTATGGTATAGCAATTACAGGTCTCGTGACCTATCATTTAAGGCATCAAAAACCGCAATCGGAGCACAATTGCAGATTTCGGATTTTTACAGCTCCGAATCGGCTGAGCTATAGTAAGGTGATTTTCTTCGAATCGAACTTTCTACGAAATGTATGGTATAGCAATTACAGGTCTCTTGACCTATCATTTAAGGTATCAAGAACCGCAATCGGAGCACAATTGCAGATTTCGGATTTTTACAGCTCTGAATCGGCTGAGCTATATTAAGGTGATTTTCTTCGAATCGAACTTTCTACGAAATGTATGGTATAGCAATTACAGGTCTCTTGACCTATCATTTAAGGTATCAAGAACCGCAATCGGAGCACAATTGCAGATTTCGGATTTTTACAGCTCCGAATCGGCTGATCTATAGTAAGGTGATTTTTTCGAATCGATTTTTCTGTGAAATGTATGGAAATAATCAACCAATTTAAATGTGGTTTGGCATAACAATTACAAGTCCCGAGACCTATTATTTGAGGTATCAAGAACCGCAATCGGAGCACAATTGCAGATTTCGGATTTTTACAGCTCTGAATCGGCTGAGCTATATTAAGGTGATTTTCTTCGAATCGAACTTTCTACGAAATGTATGGTATAGCAATTACAGGTCTCTTGACCTATCATTTAAGGTATCAAGAACCGCAATCGGAGCACAATTGCAGATTTCGGATTTTTACAGCTCCGAATCGGCTGAGCTATAGTAAGGTGATTTCTTCGAATCGATTTTTCTGTGAAATGTATGGAAATAATCAACCAATTTAAATGTGGTTTGGCATAACAATTACAAGTCCCGAGACCTATTATTTGAGGTATCAAGAACCGCAATCGGAGCACAATTGCAGATTTCGGATTTTTACAGCTCTGAATCGGCTGAGCTATATTAAGGTGATTTTCTTCGAATCGAACTTTCTACGAAATGTATGGTATAGCAATTACAGGTCTCTTGACCTATCATTTAAGGTATCAAGAACCGCAATCGGAGCACAATTGCAGATTTCGGATTTTTACAGCTCCGAATCGGCTGAGCTATAGTAAGGTGATTTTCTTCGAATCGAACTTTCTACGAAATGTATGGTATAGCAATTACAGGTCTCTTGACCTATCATTTAAGGTATCAAGAACCGCAATCGGAGCACAATTGCAGATTTCGGATTTTTACAGCTCCGAATCGGCTGAGCTATAGTAAGGTGATTTCTTCGAATCGATTTTTCTGTGAAATGTATGGAAATAATCAACCAATTTAAATGTGGTTTGGCATAACAATTACAAGTCCCGAGACCTATTATTTGAGGTATCAAGAACCGCAATCGGAGCACAATTGCAGATTTCGGATTTTTACAGCTCTGAATCGGCTGAGCTATAGTAAGGTGTTTTTCTTCGAATCGAACTTTCTACGAAATGTATGGTATAGCAATTACAGGTCTCTTGACCTATCATTTAAGGTATCAAGAACCGCAATCGGAGCACAATTGCAGATTTCGGATTTTTACAGCTCCGAATCGGCTGAGCTATAGTAAGGTGATTTTCTTCGAATCGAACTTTCTACGAAATGTATGGTATAGCAATTACAGGTCTCGTGACCTATCATTTAAGGCATCAAAAACCGCAATCGGAGCACAATTGCAGATTTCGGATTTTTACAGCTCCGAATCGGCTGAGCTATAGTAAGGTGATTTCTTCGAATCGATTTTTCTGTGAAATGTATGGAAATAATCAACCAATTTAAATGTGGTTTGGCATAACAATTACAAGTCCCGAGACCTATTATTTGAGGTATCAAGAACCGCAATCGGAGCACAATTGCAGATTTCGGATTTTTACAGCTCTGAATCGGCTGAGCTATATTAAGGTGATTTTCTTCGAATCGAACTTTCTACGAAATGTATGGTATAGCAATTACAGGTCTCGTGACCTATCATTTAAGGCATCAAAAACCGCAATCGGAGCACAATTGCAGATTTCGGATTTTTACAGCTCCGAATCGGCTGAGCTATAGTAAGGTGATTTTCTTCGAATCGAACTTTCTACGAAATGTATGGTATAGCAATTACAAGTCTCGTGACCTATCATTTAAGGCATCAAAAACCGCAATCGGAGCACAATTGCAGATTTCGGATTTTTACAGCTCTGAATCGGCTGAGCTATATTAAGGTGATTTTCTTCGAATCGAACTTTCTACTAAATGTATGGTATAGCAATTACAGGTCTCTTGACCTATCATTTAAGGTATCAAGAACCGCAATCGGAGCACAATTGCAGATTTCGGATTTTTACAGCTCCGAATCGGCTGAGCTATAGTAAGGTGATTTTCTTCGAATCGAACTTTCTACGAAATGTATGGTATAGCAATTACAGGTCTCTTGACCTATCATTTAAGGCATCAAAAACCGCAATCGGAGCACAATTGCAGATTTCGGATTTTTACAGCTCCGAATCGGCTGAGCTATAGTAAGGTGATTTCTTCGAATCGATTTTTCTGTGAAATGTATGGAAATAATCAACCAATTTAAATGTGGTTTGGCATAACAATTACAAGTCCCGAGACCTATTATTTGAGGTATCAAGAACCGCAATCGGAGCACAATTGCAGATTTCGGATTTTTACAGCTCTGAATCGGCTGAGCTATATTAAGGTGATTTTCTTCGAATCGAACTTTCTACGAAATGTATGGTATAGCAATTACAGGTCTCGTGACCTATCATTTAAGGCATCAAAAACCGCAATCGGAGCACAATTGCAGATTTCGGATTTTTACAGCTCCGAATCGGCTGAGCTATAGTAAGGTGATTTCTTCGAATCGATTTTTCTGTGAAATGTATGGAAATAATCAACCAATTTAAATGTGGTTTGGCATAACAATTACAAGTCCCGAGACCTATTATTTGAGGTATCAAGAACCGCAATCGGAGCACAATTGCAGATTTCGGATTTTTACAGCTCTGAATCGGCTGAGCTATATTAAGGTGATTTTCTTCGAATCGAACTTTCTACGAAATGTATGGTATAGCAATTACAGGTCTCGTGACCTATCATTTAAGGCATCAAAAACCGCAATCGGAGCACAATTGCAGATTTCGGATTTTTACAGCTCTGAATCGGCTGAGCTATATTAAGGTGATTTTCTTCGAATCGAACTTTCTACGAAATGTATGGTATAGCAATTACAGGTCTCTTGACCTATCATTTAAGGTATCAAGAACCGCAATCGGAGCACAATTGCAGATTTCGGATTTTTACAGCTCCGAATCGGCTGAGCTATAGTAAGGTGATTTTCTTCGAATCGAACTTTCTACGAAATGTATGGTATAGCAATTACAGGTCTCGTGACCTATCATTTAAGGCATCAAAAACCGCAATCGGAGCACAATTGCAGATTTCGGATTTTTACAGCTCCGAATCGGCTGAGCTATAGTAAGGTGATTTCTTCGAATCGATTTTTCTGTGAAATGTATGGAAATAATCAACCAATTTAAATGTGGTTTGGCATAACAATTACAAGTCCCGAGACCTATTATTTGAGGTATCAAGAACCGCAATCGGAGCACAATTGCAGATTTCGGATTTTTACAGCTCTGAATCGGCTGAGCTATATTAAGGTGATTTTCTTCGAATCGAACTTTCTACGAAATGTATGGTATAGCAATTACAGGTCTCGTGACCTATCATTTAAGGCATCAAAAACCGCAATCGGAGCACAATTGCAGATTTCGGATTTTTACAGCTCCGAATCGGCTGAGCTATAGTAAGGTGATTTTCTTCGAATCGAACTTTCTACGAAATGTATGGTATAGCAATTACAGGTCTCTTGACCTATCATTTAAGGTATCAAGAACCGCAATCGGAGCACAATTGCAGATTTCGGATTTTTACAGCTCCGAATCGGCTGAGCTATAGTAAGGTGATTTCTTCGAATCGATTTTTTTGTGAAATGTATGGAAATAATCAACCAATTTAAATGTGGTTTGGCATAACAATTACAAGTCCCGAGACCTATTATTTGAGGTATCAAGAACCGCAATCGGAGCACAATTGCAGATTTCGGATTTTTACAGCTCTGAATCGGCTGAGCTATAGTAAGGTGTTTTTCTTCGAATCGAACTTTCTACGAAATGTATGGTATAGCAATTACAGGTCTCTTGACCTATCATTTAAGGTATCAAGAACCGCAATCGGAGCACAATTGCAGATTTCGGATTTTTACAGCTCCGAATCGGCTGAGCTATAGTAAGGTGATTTTCTTCGAATCGAACTTTCTACGAAATGTATGGTATAGCAATTACAGGTCTCTTGACCTATCATTTAAGGTATCAAGAACCGCAATCGGAGCACAATTGCAGATTTCGGATTTTTACAGCTCCGAATCGGCTGAGCTATAGTAAGGTGATTTTCTTCGAATCGAACTTTCTACGAAATGTATGGTATAGCAATTACAGGTCTCTTGACCTATCATTTAAGGTATCAAGAACCGCAATCGGAGCACAATTGCAGATTTCGGATTTTTACAGCTCCGAATCGGCTGAGCTATAGTAAGGTGATTTCTTCGAATCGATTTTTCTGTGAAATGTATGGAAATAATCAACCAATTTAAATGTGGTTTGGCATAACAATTACAAGTCCCGAGACCTATTATTTGAGGTATCAAGAACCGCAATCGGAGCACAATTGCAGATTTCGGATTTTTACAGCTCTGAATCGGCTGAGCTATATTAAGGTGATTTTCTTCGAATCGAACTTTCTACGAAATGTATGGTATAGCAATTACAGGTCTCGTGACCTATCATTTAAGGCATCAAAAACCGCAATCGGAGCACAATTGCAGATTTCGGATTTTTACAGCTCCGAATCGGCTGAGCTATAGTAAGGGGATTTTCTTCGAATCGAACTTTCTACGAAATGTATGGTATAGCAATTACAGGTCTCGTGACCTATCATTTAAGGCATCAAAAACCGCAATCGGAGCACAATTGCAGATTTCGGATTTTTACAGCTCTGAATCGGCTGAGCTATATTAAGGTGATTTTCTTCGAATCGAACTTTCTACGAAATGTATGGTATAGCAATTACAGGTCTCTTGACCTATCATTTAAGGTATCAAGAACCGCAATCGGAGCACAATTGCAGATTTCGGATTTTTACAGCTCCGAATCGGCTGAGCTATAGTAAGGTGATTTTCTTCGAATCGAACTTTCTACGAAATGTATGGTATAGCAATTACAGGTCTCTTGACCTATCATTTAAGGCATCAAAAACCGCAATCGGAGCACAATTGCAGATTTCGGATTTTTACAGCTCCGAATCGGCTGAGCTATAGTAAGGTGATTTCTTCGAATCGATTTTTCTGTGAAATGTATGGAAATAATCAACCAATTTAAATGTGGTTTGGCATAACAATTACAAGTCCCGAGACCTATTATTTGAGGTATCAAGAACCGCAATCGGAGCACAATTGCAGATTTCGGATTTTTACAGCTCTGAATCGGCTGAGCTATATTAAGGTGATTTTCTTCGAATCGAACTTTCTACGAAATGTATGGTATAGCAATTACAGGTCTCGTGACCTATCATTTAAGGCATCAAAAACCGCAATCGGAGCACAATTGCAGATTTCGGATTTTTACAGCTCTGAATCGGCTGAGCTATATTAAGGTGATTTTCTTCGAATCGAACTTTCTACGAAATGTATGGTATAGCAATTACAGGTCTCTTGACCTATCATTTAAGGTATCAAGAACCGCAATCGGAGCACAATTGCAGATTTCGGATTTTTACAGCTCCGAATCGGCTGAGCTATAGTAAGGTGATTTTCTTCGAATCGAACTTTCTACGAAATGTATGGTATAGCAATTACAGGTCTCGTGACCTATCATTTAAGGCATCAAAAACCGCAATCGGAGCATAATTGCAGATTTCGGATTTTTACAGCTCCGAATCGGCTGAGCTATAGTAAGGTGATTTCTTCGAATCGATTTTTCTGTGAAATGTATGGAAATAATCAACCAATTTAAATGTGGTTTGGCATAACAATTACAAGTCCCGAGACCTATTATTTGAGGTATCAAGAACCGCAATCGGAGCACAATTGCAGATTTCGGATTTTTACAGCTCTGAATCGGCTGAGCTATATTAAGGTGATTTTCTTCGAATCGAACTTTCTACGAAATGTATGGTATAGCAATTACAGGTCTCGTGACCTATCATTTAAGGCATCAAAAACCGCAATCGGAGCACAATTGCAGATTTCGGATTTTTACAGCTCCGAATCGGCTGAGCTATAGTAAGGTGATTTTCTTCGAATCGAACTTTCTACGAAATGTATGGTATAGCAATTACAGGTCTCGTGACCTATCATTTAAGGCATCAAAAACCGCAATCGGAGCACAATTGCAGATTTCGGATTTTTACAGCTCTGAATCGGCTGAGCTATATTAAGGTGATTTTCTTCGAATCGAACTTTCTACGAAATGTATGGTATAGCAATTACAGGTCTCTTGACCTATCATTTAAGGTATCAAGAACCGCAATCGGAGCACAATTGCAGATTTCGGATTTTTACAGCTCCGAATCGGCTGAGCTATAGTAAGGTGATTTCTTCGAATCGATTTTTCTGTGAAATGTATGGAAATAATCAACCAATTTAAATGTGGTTTGGCATAACAATTACAAGTCCCGAGACCTATTATTTGAGGTATCAAGAACCGCAATCGGAGCACAATTGCAGATTTCGGATTTTTACAGCTCTGAATCGGCTGAGCTATAGTAAGGTGTTTTTCTTCGAATCGAACTTTCTACGAAATGTATGGTATAGCAATTACAGGTCTCTTGACCTATCATTTAAGGTATCAAGAACCGCAATCGGAGCACAATTGCAGATTTCGGATTTTTACAGCTCCGAATCGGCTGAGCTATAGTAAGGTGATTTTCTTCGAATCGAACTTTCTACGAAATGTATGGTATAGCAACTACAGGTCTCTTGACCTACCATTTAAGGTATCAAGAACCGCAATCGGAGCACAATTGCAGATTTCGGATTTTTACAGCTCCGAATCGGCTGAGCTATAGTAAGGTGATTTTCTTCGAATCGAACTTTCTACGAAATGTATGGTATAGCAATTACAGGTCTCTTGACCTATCATTTAAGGTATCAAGAACCGCAATCGGAGCACAATTGCAGATTTCGGATTTTTACAGCTCCGAATCGGCTGAGCTATAGTAAGGTGATTTCTTCGAATCGATTTTTCTGTGAAATGTATGGAAATAATCAACCAATTTAAATGTGGTTTGGCATAACAATTACAAGTCCCGAGACCTATTATTTGAGGTATCAAGAACCGCAATCGGAGCACAATTGCAGATTTCGGATTTTTACAGCTCTGAATCGGCTGAGCTATATTAAGGTGATTTTCTTCGAATCGAACTTTCTACGAAATGTATGGTATAGCAATTACAGGTCTCGTGACCTATCATTTAAGGCATCAAAAACCGCAATCGGAGCACAATTGCAGATTTCGGATTTTTACAGCTCTGAATCGGCTGAGCTATATTAAGGTGATTTTCTTCGAATCGAACTTTCTACGAAATGTATGGTATAGCAATTACAGGTCTCTTGACCTATCATTTAAGGTATCAAGAACCGCAATCGGAGCACAATTGCAGATTTCGGATTTTTACAGCTCCGAATCGGCTGAGCTATAGTAAGGTGATTTTCTTCGAATCGAACTTTCTACGAAATGTATGGTATAGCAATTACAGGTCTCGTGACCTATCATTTAAGGCATCAAAAACCGCAATCGGAGCACAATTGCAGATTTCGGATTTTTACAGCTCCGAATCGGCTGAGCTATAGTAAGGTGATTTCTTCGAATCGATTTTTCTGTGAAATGTATGGAAATAATCAACCAATTTAAATGTGGTTTGGCATAACAATTACAAGTCCTGAGACCTATTATTTGAGGTATCAAGAACCGCAATCGGAGCACAATTGCAGATTTCGGATTTTTACAGCTCTGAATCGGCTGAGCTATATTAAGGTGATTTTCTTCGAATCGAACTTTCTACGAAATGTATGGTATAGCAATTACAGGTCTCGTGACCTATCATTTAAGGCATCAAAAACCGCAATCGGAGCACAATTGCAGATTTCGGATTTTTACAGCTCCGAATCGGCTGAGCTATAGTAAGGTGATTTTCTTCGAATCGAACTTTCTACGAAATGTATGGTATAGCAATTACAGGTCTCGTGACCTATCATTTAAGGCATCAAAAACCGCAATCGGAGCACAATTGCAGATTTCGGATTTTTACAGCTCTGAATCGGCTGAGCTATATTAAGGTGATTTTCTTCGAATCGAACTTTCTACGAAATGTATGGTATAGCAATTACAGGTCTCTTGACCTATCATTTAAGGTATCAAGAACCGCAATCGGAGCACAATTGCAGATTTCGGATTTTTACAGCTCCGAATCGGCTGAGCTATAGTAAGGTGATTTCTTCGAATCGATTTTTCTGTGAAATGTATGGAAATAATCAACCAATTTAAATGTGGTTTGGCATAACAATTACAAGTCCCGAGACCTATTATTTGAGGTATCAAGAACCGCAATCGGAGCACAATTGCAGATTTCGGATTTTTACAGCTCTGAATCGGCTGAGCTATAGTAAGGTGTTTTTCTTCGAATCGAACTTTCTACGAAATGTATGGTATAGCAATTACAGGTCTCTTGACCTATCATTTAAGGTATCAAGAACCGCAATCGGAGCACAATTGCAGATTTCGGATTTTTACAGCTCCGAATCGGCTGAGCTATAGTAAGGTGATTTTCTTCGAATCGAACTTTCTACGAAATGTATGGTATAGCAATTACAGGTCTCGTGACCTATCATTTAAGGCATCAAAAACCGCAATCGGAGCACAATTGCAGATTTCGGATTTTTACAGCTCTGAATCGGCTGAGCTATATTAAGGTGATTTTCTTCGAATCGAACTTTCTACGAAATGTATGGTATAGCAATTACAGGTCTCTTGACCTATCATTTAAGGTATCAAGAACCGCAATCGGAGCACAATTGCAGATTTCGGATTTTTACAGCTCCGAATCGGCTGAGCTATAGTAAGGTGATTTTCTTCGAATCGAACTTTCTACGAAATGTATGGTATAGCAATTACAGGTCTCGTGACCTATCATTTAAGGCATCAAAAACCGCAATCGGAGCACAATTGCAGATTTCGGATTTTTACAGCTCCGAATCGGCTGAGCTATAGTAAGGTGATTTTCTTCGAATCGAACTTTCTACGAAATGTATGGTATAGCAATTACAGGTCTCGTGACCTATCATTTAAGGCATCAAAAACCGCAATCGGAGCACAATTGCAGATTTCGGATTTTTACAGATCTGAATCGGCTGAGCTATATTAAGGTGATTTTCTTCGAATCGAACTTTCTACGAAATGTATGGTATAGCAATTACAGGTCTCTTGACCTATCATTTAAGGTATCAAGAACCGCAATCGGAGCACAATTGCAGATTTCGGATTTTTACAGCTCCGAATCGGCTGAGCTATAGTAAGGTGATTTTCTTCGAATCGAACTTTCTACGAAATGTATGGTATAGCAATTACAGGTCTCGTGACCTATCATTTAAGGCATCAAAAACCGCAATCGGAGCACAATTGCAGATTTCGGATTTTTACAGCTCTGAATCGGCTGAGCTATATTAAGGTGATTTTCTTCGAATCGAACTTTCTACGAAATGTATGGTATAGCAATTACAGGTCTCTTGACCTATCATTTAAGGTATCAAGAACCGCAATCGGAGCACAATTGCAGATTTCGGATTTTTACAGCTCCGAATCGGCTGAGCTATAGTAAGGTGATTTTCTTCGAATCGAACTTTCTACGAAATGTATGGTATAGCAATTACAGGTCTCGTGACCTATCATTTAAGGCATCAAAAACCGCAATCGGAGCACAATTGCAGATTTTGGATTTTTACAGCTCCGAATCGGCTGAGCTATAGTAAGGTGATTTCTTCGAATCGATTTTTCTGTGAAATGTATGGAAATAATCAACCAATTTAAATGTGGTTTGGCATAACAATTACAAGTCCCGAGACCTATTATTTGAGGTATCAAGAACCGCAATCGGAGCACAATTGCAGATTTCGGATTTTTACAGCTCTGAATCGGCTGAGCTATATTAAGGTGATTTTCTTCGAATCGAACTTTCTACGAAATGTATGGTATAGCAATTACAGGTCTCGTGACCTATCATTTAAGGCATCAAAAACCGCAATCGGAGCACAATTGCAGATTTCGGATGTTTACAGCTCCGAATCGGCTGAGCTATAGTAAGGTGATTTTCTTCGAATCGAACTTTCTACGAAATGTATGGTATAGCAATTACAGGTCTCGTGACCTATCATTTAAGGCATCAAAAACCGCAATCGGAGCACAATTGCAGATTTCGGATTTTTACAGCTTTGAATCGGCTGAGCTATATTAAGGTGATTTTCTTCGAATCGAACTTTCTACGAAATGTATGGTATAGCAATTACAGGTCTCTTGACCTATCATTTAAGGTATCAAGAACCGCAATCGGAGCACAATTGCAGATTTCGGATTTTTACAGCTCCGAATCGGCTGAGCTATAGTAAGGTGATTTCTTCGAATCGATTTTTCTGTGAAATGTATGGAAATAATCAACCAATTTAAATGTGGTTTGGCATAACAATTACAAGTCCCGAGACCTATTATTTGAGGTATCAAGAACCGCAATCGGAGCACAATTGCAGATTTCGGATTTTTACAGCTCTGAATCGGCTGACCTATAGTAAGGTGTTTTTCTTCGAATCGAACTTTCTACGAAATGTATGGTATAGCAATTACAGGTCTCTTGACCTATCATTTAAGGTATCAAGAACCGCAATCGGAGCACAATTGCAGATTTCGGATTTTTACAGCTCCGAATCGGCTGAGCTATAGTAAGGTGATTTTCTTCGAATCGAACTTTCTACGAAATGTATGGTATAGCAATTACAGGTCTCGTGACCTATCATTTAAGGCATCAAAAACCGCAATCGGAGCACAATTGCAGATTTCGGATTTTTACAGCTCCGAATCGGCTGAGCTATAGTAAGGTGATTTCTTCGAATCGATTTTTCTGTGAAATGTATGGAAATAATCAACCAATTTAAATGTGGTTTGGCATAACAATTACAAGTCCCGAGACCTATTATTTGAGGTATCAAGAACCGCAATCGGAGCACAATTGCAGATTTCGGATTTTTACAGCTCTGAATCGGCTGAGCTATATTAAGGTGATTTTCTTCGAATCGAACTTTCTACGAAATGTATGGTATAGCAATTACAGGTCTCGTGACCTATCATTTAAGGCATCAAAAACCGCAATCGGAGCACAATTGCAGATTTCGGATTTTTACAGCTCCGAATCGGCTGAGCTATAGTAAGGTGATTTTCTTCGAATCGAACTTTCTACGAAATGTATGGTATAGCAATTACAGGTCTCGTGACCTATCATTTAAGGCATCAAAAACCGCAATCGGAGCACAATTGCAGATTTCGGATTTTTACAGCTCTGAATCGGCTGAGCTATATTAAGGTGATTTTCTTCGAATCGAACTTTCTACGAAATGTATGGTATAGCAATTACAGGTCTCTTGACCTATCATTTAAGGTATCAAGAACCGCAATCGGAGCACAATTGCAGATTTCGGATTTTTACAGCTCCGAATCGGCTGAGCTATAGTAAGGTGATTTTCTTCGAATCGAACTTTCTACGAAATGTATGGTATAGCAATTACAGGTCTCTTGACCTATCATTTAAGGCATCAAAAACCGCAATCGGAGCACAATTGCAGATTTCGGATTTTTACAGCTCTGAATCGGCTGAGCTATATTAAGGTGATTTTCTTCGAATCGAACTTTCTACGAAATGTATGGTATAGCAATTACAGGTCTCTTGACCTATCATTTAAGGTATCAAGAACCGCAATCGGAGCACAATTGCAGATTTCGGATTTTTACAGCTCCGAATCGGCTGAGCTATAGTAAGGTGATTTTCTTCGAATCGAACTTTCTACGAAATGTATGGTATAGCAATTACAGGTCTCGTGACCTATCATTTAAGGCATCAAAAACCGCAATCGGAGCACAATTGCAGATTTCGGATTTTTACAGCTCTGAATCGGCTGAGCTATATTAAGGTGATTTTCTTCGAATCGAACTTTCTACGAAATGTATGGTATAGCAATTACAGGTCTCTTGACCTATCATTTAAGGTATCAAGAACCGCAATCGGAGCACAATTGCAGATTTCGGATTTTTACAGCTCCGAATCGGCTGAGCTATAGTAAGGTGATTTTCTTCGAATCGAACTTTCTACGAAATGTATGGTATAGCAATTACAGGTCTCTTGACCTATCATTTAAGGCATCAAAAACCGCAATCGGAGCACAATTGCAGATTTCGGATTTTTACAGCTCCGAATCGGCTGAGCTATAGTAAGGTGATTTCTTCGAATCGATTTTTCTGTGAAATGTATGGAAATAATCAACCAATTTAAATGTGGTTTGGCATAACAATTACAAGTCCCGAGACCTATTATTTGAGGTATCAAGAACCGCAATCGGAGCACAATTGCAGATTTCGGATTTTTACAGCTCTGAATCGGCTGAGCTATAGTAAGGTGATTTTCTTCGAATCGAACTTTCTACGAAATGTATGGTATAGCAATTACAGGTCTCGTGACCTATCATTTAAGGCATCAAAAACCGCAATCGGAGCACAATTGCAGATTTCGGATTTTTACAGCTCTGAATCGGCTGAGCTATATTAAGGTGATTTTCTTCGAATCGAACTTTCTACGAAATGTATGGTATAGCAATTACAGGTCTCTTGACCTATCATTTAAGGTATCAAGAACCGCAATCGGAGCACAATTGCAGATTTCGGATTTTTACAGCTCCGAATCGGCTGAGCTATAGTAAGGTGATTTTCTTCGAATCGAACTTTCTACGAAATGTATGGTATAGCAATTACAGGTCTCGTGACCTATCATTTAAGGCATCAAAAACCGCAATCGGAGCACAATTGCAGATTTCGGATTTTTACAGCTCTGAATCGGCTGAGCTATATTAAGGTGATTTTCTTCGAATCGAACTTTCTACGAAATGTATGGTATAGCAATTACAGGTCTCTTGACCTATCATTTAAGGCATCAAAAACCGCAATCGGAGCACAATTGCAGATTTCGGATTTTTACAGCTCCGAATCGGCTGAGCTATAGTAAGGTGATTTTCTTCGAATCGAACTTTCTACGAAATGTATGGTATAGCAATTACAGGTCTCGTGACCTATCATTTAAGGCATCAAAAACCGCAATCGGAGCACAATTGCAGATTTCGGATTTTTACAGCTCTGAATCGGCTGAGCTATATTAAGGTGATTTTCTTCGAATCGAACTTTCTACGAAATGTATGGTATAGCAATTACAGGTCTCTTGACCTATCATTTAAGGTATCAAGAACCGCAATCGGAGCACAATTGCAGATTTCGGATTTTTACAGCTCCGAATCGGCTGAGCTATAGTAAGGTGATTTCTTCGAATCGATTTTTCTGTGAAATGTATGGAAATAATCAACCAATTTAAATGTGGTTTGGCATAACAATTACAAGTCCCGAGACCTATTATTTGAGGTATCAAGAACCGCAATCGGAGCACAATTGCAGATTTCGGATTTTTACAGCTCTGAATCGGCTGAGCTATAGTAAGGTGTTTTTCTTCGAATCGAACTTTCTACGAAATGTATGGTATAGCAATTACAGGTCTCTTGACCTATCATTTAAGGTATCAAGAACCGCAATCGGAGCACAATTGCAGATTTCGGATTTTTACAGCTCCGAATCGGCTGAGCTATAGTAAGGTGATTTTCTTCGAATCGAACTTTCTACGAAATGTATGGTATAGCAATTACAGGTCTCGTGACCTATCATTTAAGGCATCAAAAACCGCAATCGGAGCACAATTGCAGATTTCGGATTTTTACAGCTCCGAATCGGCTGAGCTATAGTAAGGTGATTTCTTCGAATCGATTTTTCTGTGAAATGTATGGAAATAATCAACCAATTTAAATGTGGTTTGGCATAACAATTACAAGTCCCGAGACCTATTATTTGAGGTATCAAGAACCGCAATCGGAGCACAATTGCAGATTTCGGATTTTTACAGCTCTGAATCGGCTGAGCTATATTAAGGTGATTTTCTTCGAATCGAACTTTCTACGAAATGTATGGTATAGCAATTACAGGTCTCGTGACCTATCATTTAAGGCATCAAAAACCGCAATCGGAGCACAATTGCTGATTTCGGATTTTTACAGCTCCGAATCGGCTGAGCTATAGTAAGGTGATTTTCTTCGAATCGAACTTTCTACGAAATGTATGGTATAGCAATTACAGGTCTCGTGACCTATCATTTAAGGCATCAAAAACCGCAATCGGAGCACAATTGCAGATTTCGGATTTTTACAGCTCTGAATCGGCTGAGCTATATTAAGGTGATTTTCTTCGAATCGAACTTTCTACGAAATGTATGGTATAGCAATTACAGGTCTCTTGACCTATCATTTAAGGTATCAAGAACCGCAATCGGAGCACAATTGCAGATTTCGGATTTTTACAGCTCCGAATCGGCTGAGCTATAGTAAGGTGATTTTCTTCGAATCGAACTTTCTACGAAATGTATGGTATAGCAATTACAGGTCTCTTGACCTATCATTTAAGGCATCAAAAACCGCAATCGGAGCACAATTGCAGATTTCGGATTTTTACAGCTCCGAATCGGCTGAGCTATAGTAAGGTGATTTCTTCGAATCGATTTTTCTGTGAAATGTATGGAAATAATCAACCAATTTAAATGTGGTTTGGCATAACAATTACAAGTCCCGAGACCTATTATTTGAGGTATCAAGAACCGCAATCGGAGCACAATTGCAGATTTCGGATTTTTACAGCTCTGAATCGGCTGAGCTATAGTAAGGTGATTTTCTTCGAATCGAACTTTCTACGAAATGTATGGTATAGCAATTACAGGTCTCGTGACCTATCATTTAAGGCATCAAAAACCGCAATCGGAGCACAATTGCAGATTTCGGATTTTTACAGCTCTGAATCGGCTGAGCTATATTAAGGTGATTTTCTTCGAATCGAACTTTCTACGAAATGTATGGTATAGCAATTACAGGTCTCTTGACCTATCATTTAAGGTATCAAGAACCGCAATCGGAGCACAATTGCAGATTTCGGATTTTTACAGCTCCGAATCGGCTGAGCTATAGTAAGGTGATTTTCTTCGAATCGAACTTTCTACGAAATGTATGGTATAGCAATTACAGGTCTCGTGACCTATCATTTAAGGCATCAAAAACCGCAATCGGAGCACAATTGCAGATTTCGGATTTTTACAGCTCTGAATCGGCTGAGCTATATTAAGGTGATTTTCTTCGAATCGAACTTTCTACGAAATGTATGGTATAGCAATTACAGGTCTCTTGACCTATCATTTAAGGCATCAAAAACCGCAATCGGAGCACAATTGCAGATTTCGGATTTTTACAGCTCCGAATCGGCTGAGCTATAGTAAGGTGATTTCTTCGAATCGATTTTTCTGTGAAATGTATGGAAATAATCAACCAATTTAAATGTGGTTTGGCATAACAATTACAAGTCCCGAGACCTATTATTTGAGGTATCAAGAACCGCAATCGGAGCACAATTGCAGATTTCGGATTTTTACAGCTCTGAATCGGCTGAGCTATAGTAAGGTGATTTTCTTCGAATCGAACTTTCTACGAAATGTATGGTATAGCAATTACAGGTCTCGTGACCTATCATTTAAGGCATCAAAAACCGCAATCGGAGCACAATTGCAGATTTCGGATTTTTACAGCTCTGAATCGGCTGAGCTATATTAAGGTGATTTTCTTCGAATCGAACTTTCTACGAAATGTATGGTATAGCAATTACAGGTCTCTTGACCTATCATTTAAGGTATCAAGAACCGCAATCGGAGCACAATTGCAGATTTCGGATTTTTACAGCTCCGAATCGGCTGAGCTATAGTAAGGTGATTTTCTTCGAATCGAACTTTCTACGAAATGTATGGTATAGCAATTACAGGTCTCGTGACCTATCATTTAAGGCATCAAAAACCGCAATCGGAGCACAATTGCAGATTTCGGATTTTTACAGCTCTGAATCGGCTGAGCTATATTAAGGTGATTTTCTTCGAATCGAACTTTCTACGAAATGTATGGTATAGCAATTACAGGTCTCTTGACCTATCATTTAAGGTATCAAGAACCGCAATCGGAGCACAATTGCAGATTTCGGATTTTTACAGCTCCGAATCGGCTGAGCTATAGTAAGGTGATTTTCTTCGAATCGAACTTTCTACGAAATGTATGGTATAGCAATTACAGGTCTCTTGACCTATCATTTAAGGTATCAAGAACCGCAATCGGAGCACAATTGCAGATTTCGGATTTTTACAGCTCCGAATCGGCTGAGCTATAGTAAGGTGATTTTCTTCGAATCGAACTTTCTACGAAATGTATGGTATAGCAATTACAGGTCTCTTGACCTATCATTTAAGGCATCAAAAACCGCAATCGGAGCACAATTGCAGATTTCGGATTTTTACAGCTCCGAATCGGCTGAGCTATAGTAAGGTGATTTCTTCGAATCGATTTTTCTGTGAAATGTATGGAAATAATCAACCAATTTAAATGTGGTTTGGCATAACAATTACAAGTCCCGAGACCTATTATTTGAGGTATCAAGAACCGCAATCGGAGCACAATTGCAGATTTCGGATTTTTACAGCTCTGAATCGGCTGAGCTATAGTAAGGTGATTTTCTTCGAATCGAACTTTCTACGAAATGTATGGTATAGCAATTACAGGTCTCGTGACCTATCATTTAAGGCATCAAAAACCGCAATCGGAGCACAATTGCAGATTTCGGATTTTTACAGCTCTGAATCGGCTGAGCTATATTAAGGTGATTTTCTTCGAATCGAACTTTCTACGAAATGTATGGTATAGCAATTACAGGTCTCTTGACCTATCATTTAAGGTATCAAGAACCGCAATCGGAGCACAATTGCAGATTTCGGATTTTTACAGCTCCGAATCGGCTGAGCTATAGTAAGGTGATTTTCTTCGAATCGAACTTTCTACGAAATGTATGGTATAGCAATTACAGGTCTCGTGACCTATCATTTAAGGCATCAAAAACCGCAATCGGAGCACAATTGCAGATTTCGGATTTTTACAGCTCTGAATCGGCTGAGCTATATTAAGGTGATTTTCTTCGAATCGAACTTTCTACGAAATGTATGGTATAGCAATTACAGGTCTCTTGACCTATCATTTAAGGTATCAAGAACCGCAATCGGAGCACAATTGCAGATTTCGGATTTTTACAGCTCCGAATCGGCTGAGCTATAGTAAGGTGATTTTCTTCGAATCGAACTTTCTACGAAATGTATGGTATAGCAATTACAGGTCTCTTGACCTATCATTTAAGGTATCAAGAACCGCAATCGGAGCACAATTGCAGATTTCGGATTTTTACAGCTCCGAATCGGCTGAGCTATAGTAAGGTGATTTTCTTCGAATCGAACTTTCTACGAAATGTATGGTATAGCTATTACAGGTCTCGTGACCTATCATTTAAGGCATCAAAAACCGCAATCGGAGCACAATTGCAGATTTCGGATTTTTACAGCTCCGAATCGGCTGAGCTATAGTAAGGTGATTTTCTTCGAATCGAACTTTCTACGAAATGTATGGTATAGCAATTACAGGTCTCGTGACCTATCATTTAAGGCATCAAAAACCGCAATCGGAGCACAATTGCAGATTTCGGATTTTTACAGATCTGAATCGGCTGAGCTATATTAAGGTGATTTTCTTCGAATCGAACTTTCTACGAAATGTATGGTATAGCAATTACAGGTCTCTTGACCTATCATTTAAGGTATCAAGAACCGCAATCGGAGCACAATTGCAGATTTCGGATTTTTACAGCTCCGAATCGGCTGAGCTATAGTAAGGTGATTTTCTTCGAATCGAACTTTCTACGAAATGTATGGTATAGCAATTACAGGTCTCGTGACCTATCATTTAAGGCATCAAAAACCGCAATCGGAGCACAATTGCAGATTTCGGATTTTTACAGCTCTGAATCGGCTGAGCTATATTAAGGTGATTTTCTTCGAATCGAACTTTCTACGAAATGTATGGTATAGCAATTACAGGTCTCTTGACCTATCATTTAAGGTATCAAGAACCGCAATCGGAGCACAATTGCAGATTTCGGATTTTTACAGATCTGAATCGGCTGAGCTATATTAAGGTGATTTTCTTCGAATCGAACTTTCTACGAAATGTATGGTATAGCAATTACAGGTCTCTTGACCTATCATTTAAGGTATCAAGAACCGCAATCGGAGCACAATTGCAGATTTCGGATTTTTACAGCTCCGAATCGGCTGAGCTATAGTAAGGTGATTTTCTTCGAATCGAACTTTCTACGAAATGTATGGTATAGCAATTACAGGTCTCGTGACCTATCATTTAAGGCATCAAAAACCGCAATCGGAGCACAATTGCAGATTTCGGATTTTTACAGCTCCGAATCGGCTGAGCTATAGTAAGGTGATTTTCTTCGAATCGAACTTTCTACGAAATGTATGGTATAGCAATTACAGGTCTCGTGACCTATCATTTAAGGCATCAAAAACCGCAATCGGAGCACAATTGCAGATTTCGGATTTTTACAGATCTGAATCGGCTGAGCTATATTAAGGTGATTTTCTTCGAATCGAACTTTCTACGAAATGTATGGTATAGCAATTACAGGTCTCTTGACCTATCATTTAAGGTATCAAGAACCGCAATCGGAGCACAATTGCAGATTTCGGATTTTTACAGCTCCGAATCGGCTGAGCTATAGTAAGGTGATTTTCTTCGAATCGAACTTTCTACGAAATGTATGGTATAGCAATTACAGGTCTCGTGACCTATCATTTAAGGCATCAAAAACCGCAATCGGAGCACAATTGCAGATTTCGGATTTTTACAGCTCCGAATCGGCTGAGCTATAGTAAGGTGATTTTCTTCGAATCGAACTTTCTACGAAATGTATGGTATAGCAATTACAGGTCTCGTGACCTATCATTTAAGGCATCAAAAACCGCAATCGGAGCACAATTGCAGATTTCGGATTTTTACAGATCTGAATCGGCTGAGCTATATTAAGGTGATTTTCTTCGAATCGAACTTTCTACGAAATGTATGGTATAGCAATTACAGGTCTCTTGACCTATCATTTAAGGTATCAAGAACCGCAATCGGAGCACAATTGCAGATTTCGGATTTTTACAGCTCCGAATCGGCTGAGCTATAGTAAGGTGATTTTCTTCGAATCGAACTTTCTACGAAATGTATGGTATAGCAATTACAGGTCTCGTGACCTATCATTTAAGGCATCAAAAACCGCAATCGGAGCACAATTGCAGATTTCGGATTTTTACAGCTCCGAATCGGCTGAGCTATAGTAAGGTGATTTCTTCGAATCGATTTTTCTGTGAAATGTATGGAAATAATCAACCAATTTAAATGTGGTTTGGCATAACAATTACAAGTCCCGAGACCTATTATTTGAGGTATCAAGAACCGCAATCGGAGCACAATTGCAGATTTCGGATTTTTACAGCTCTGAATCGGCTGAGCTATATTAAGGTGATTTTCTTCGAATCGAACTTTCTACGAAATGTATGGTATAGCAATTACAGGTCTCGTGACCTATCATTTAAGGCATCAAAAACCGCAATCGGAGCACAATTGCAGATTTCGGATTTTTACAGCTCCGAATCGGCTGAGCTATAGTAAGGTGATTTTCTTCGAATCGAACTTTCTACGAAATGTATGGTATAGCAATTACAGGTCTCTTGACCTATCATTTAAGGCATCAAAAACCGCAATCGGAGCACAATTGCAGATTTCGGATTTTTACAGCTCCGAATCGGCTGAGCTATAGTAAGGTGATTTTCTTCGAATCGAACTTTCTACGAAATGTATGGTATAGCAATTACAGGTCTCGTGACCTATCATTTAAGGCATCAAAAACCGCAATCGGAGCACAATTGCAGATTTCGGATTTTTACAGCTCTGAATCGGCTGAGCTATATTAAGGTGATTTTCTTCGAATCGAACTTTCTACGAAATGTATGGTATAGCAATTACAGGTCTCTTGACCTATCATTTAAGGTATCAAGAACCGCAATCGGAGCACAATTGCAGATTTCGGATTTTTACAGCTCCGAATCGGCTGAGCTATAGTAAGGTGATTTCTTCGAATCGATTTTTCTGTGAAATGTATGGAAATAATCAACCAATTTAAATGTGGTTTGGCATAACAATTACAAGTCCCGAGACCTATTATTTGAGGTATCAAGAACCGCAATCGGAGCACAATTGCAGATTTCGGATTTTTACAGCTCTGAATCGGCTGAGCTATAGTAAGGTGATTTTCTTCGAATCGAACTTTCTACGAAATGTATGGTATAGCAATTACAGGTCTCGTGACCTATCATTTAAGGCATCAAAAACCGCAATCGGAGCACAATTGCAGATTTCGGATTTTTACAGCTCCGAATCGGCTGAGCTATAGTAAGGTGATTTTCTTCGAATCGAACTTTCTACGAAATGTATGGTATAGCAATTACAGGTCTCGTGACCTATCATTTAAGGCATCAAAAACCGCAATCGGAGCACAATTGCAGATTTCGGATTTTTACAGCTCTGAATCGGCTGAGCTATATTAAGGTGATTTTCTTCGAATCGAACTTTCTACGAAATGTATGGTATAGCAATTACAGGTCTCTTGACCTATCATTTAAGGTATCAAGAACCGCAATCGGAGCACAATTGCAGATTTCGGATTTTTACAGCTCCGAATCGGCTGAGCTATAGTAAGGTGATTTCTTCGAATCGATTTTTCTGTGAAATGTATGGAAATAATCAACCAATTTAAATGTGGTTTGGCATAACAATTACAAGTCCCGAGACCTATTATTTGAGGTATCAAGAACCGCAATCGGAGCACAATTGCAGATTTCGGATTTTTACAGCTCTGAATCGGCTGAGCTATAGTAAGGTGTTTTTCTTCGAATCGAACTTTCTACGAAATGTATGGTATAGCAATTACAGGTCTCTTGACCTATCATTTAAGGTATCAAGAACCGCAATCGGAGCACAATTGCAGATTTCGGATTTTTACAGCTCCGAATCGGCTGAGCTATAGTAAGGTGATTTTCTTCGAATCGAACTTTCTACGAAATGTATGGTATAGCAATTACAGGTCTCTTGACCTATCATTTAAGGTATCAAGAACCGCAATCGGAGCACAATTGCAGATTTCGGATTTTTACAGCTCCGAATCGGCTGAGCTATAGTAAGGTGATTTCTTCGAATCGATTTTTCTGTGAAATGTATGGAAATAATCAACCAATTTAAATGTGGTTTGGCATAACAATTACAAGTCCCGAGACCTATTATTTGAGGTATCAAGAACCGCAATCGGAGCACAATTGCAGATTTCGGATTTTTACAGCTCTGAATCGGCTGAGCTATATTAAGGTGATTTTCTTCGAATCGAACTTTCTACGAAATGTATGGTATAGCAATTACAGGTCTCGTGACCTATCATTTAAGGCATCAAAAACCGCAATCGGAGCACAATTGCAGATTTCGGATTTTTACAGCTCTGAATCGGCTGAGCTATAGTAAGGTGTTTTTCTTCGAATCGAACTTTCTACGAAATGTATGGTATAGCAATTACAGGTCTCTTGACCTATCATTTAAGGTATCAAGAACCGCAATCGGAGCACAATTGCAGATTTCGGATTTTTACAGCTCCGAATCGGCTGAGCTATAGTAAGGTGATTTTCTTCGAATCGAACTTTCTACGAAATGTATGGTATAGCAATTACAGGTCTCTTGACCTATCATTTAAGGTATCAAGAACCGCAATCGGAGCACAATTGCAGATTTCGGATTTTTACAGCTCCGAATCGGCTGAGCTATAGTAAGGTGATTTCTTCGAATCGATTTTTCTGTGAAATGTATGGAAATAATCAACCAATTTAAATGTGGTTTGGCATAACAATTACAAGTCCCGAGACCTATTATTTGAGGTATCAAGAACCGCAATCGGAGCACAATTGCAGATTTCGGATTTTTACAGCTCTGAATCGGCTGAGCTATAGTAAGGTGTTTTTCTTCGAATCGAACTTTCTACGAAATGTATGGTATAGCAATTACAGGTCTCTTGACCTATCATTTAAGGTATCAAGAACCGCAATCGGAGCACAATTGCAGATTTCGGATTTTTACAGCTCCGAATCGGCTGAGCTATAGTAAGGTGATTTTCTTCGAATCGAACTTTCTACGAAATGTATGGTATAGCAATTACAGGTCTCTTGACCTATCATTTAAGGTATCAAGAACCGCAATCGGAGCACAATTGCAGATTTCGGATTTTTACAGCTCCGAATCGGCTGAGCTATAGTAAGGTGATTTCTTCGAATCGATTTTTCTGTGAAATGTATGGAAATAATCAACCAATTTAAATGTGGTTTGGCATAACAATTACAAGTCCCGAGACCTATTATTTGAGGTATCAAGAACCGCAATCGGAGCACAATTGCAGATTTCGGATTTTTACAGCTCTGAATCGGCTGAGCTATATTAAGGTGATTTTCTTCGAATCGAACTTTCTACGAAATGTATGGTATAGCAATTACAGGTCTCGTGACCTATCATTTAAGGCATCAAAAACCGCAATCGGAGCACAATTGCAGATTTCGGATTTTTACAGCTCCGAATCGGCTGAGCTATAGTAAGGTGTTTTTCTTCGAATCGAACTTTCTACGAAATGTATGGTATAGCAATTACAGGTCTCTTGACCTATCATTTAAGGTATCAAGAACCGCAATCGGAGCACAATTGCAGATTTCGGATTTTTACAGCTCCGAATCGGCTGAGCTATAGTAAGGTGATTTTCTTCGAATCGAACTTTCTACGAAATGTATGGTATAGCAATTACAGGTCTCTTGACCTATCATTTAAGGTATCAAGAACCGCAATCGGAGCACAATTGCAGATTTCGGATTTTTACAGCTCCGAATCGGCTGAGCTATAGTAAGGTGATTTCTTCGAATCGATTTTTCTGTGAAATGTATGGAAATAATCAACCAATTTAAATGTGGTTTGGCATAACAATTACAAGTCCCGAGACCTATTATTTGAGGTATCAAGAACCGCAATCGGAGCACAATTGCAGATTTCGGATTTTTACAGCTCTGAATCGGCTGAGCTATAGTAAGGTGTTTTTCTTCGAATCGAACTTTCTACGAAATGTATGGTATAGCAATTACAGGTCTCTTGACCTATCATTTAAGGTATCAAGAACCGCAATCGGAGCACAATTGCAGATTTCGGATTTTTACAGCTCCGAATCGGCTGAGCTATAGTAAGGTGATTTTCTTCGAATCGAACTTTCTACGAAATGTATGGTATAGCAATTACAGGTCTCTTGACCTATCATTTAAGGTATCAAGAACCGCAATCGGAGCACAATTGCAGATTTCGGATTTTTACAGCTCCGAATCGGCTGAGCTATAGTAAGGTGATTTCTTCGAATCGATTTTTCTGTGAAATGTATGGAAATAATCAACCAATTTAAATGTGGTTTGGCATAACAATTACAAGTCCCGAGACCTATTATTTGAGGTATCAAGAACCGCAATCGGAGCACAATTGCAGATTTCGGATTTTTACAGCTCTGAATCGGCTGAGCTATATTAAGGTGATTTTCTTCGAATCGAACTTTCTACGAAATGTATGGTATAGCAATTACAGGTCTCGTGACCTATCATTTAAGGCATCAAAAACCGCAATCGGAGCACAATTGCAGATTTCGGATTTTTACAGCTCTGAATCGGCTGAGCTATAGTAAGGTGTTTTTCTTCGAATCGAACTTTCTACGAAATGTATGGTATAGCAATTACAGGTCTCTTGACCTATCATTTAAGGTATCAAGAACCGCAATCGGAGCACAATTGCAGATTTCGGATTTTTACAGCTCCGAATCGGCTGAGCTATAGTAAGGTGATTTTCTTCGAATCGAACTTTCTACGAAATGTATGGTATAGCAATTACAGGTCTCTTGACCTATCATTTAAGGTATCAAGAACCGCAATCGGAGCACAATTGCAGATTTCGGATTTTTACAGCTCCGAATCGGCTGAGCTATAGTAAGGTGATTTCTTCGAATCGATTTTTCTGTGAAATGTATGGAAATAATCAACCAATTTAAATGTGGTTTGGCATAACAATTACAAGTCCCGAGACCTATTATTTGAGGTATCAAGAACCGCAATCGGAGCACAATTGCAGATTTCGGATTTTTACAGCTCTGAATCGGCTGAGCTATAGTAAGGTGTTTTTCTTCGAATCGAACTTTCTACGAAATGTATGGTATAGCAATTACAGGTCTCTTGACCTATCATTTAAGGTATCAAGAACCGCAATCGGAGCACAATTGCAGATTTCGGATTTTTACAGCTCCGAATCGGCTGAGCTATAGTAAGGTGATTTTCTTCGAATCGAACTTTCTACGAAATGTATGGTATAGCAATTACAGGTCTCTTGACCTATCATTTAAGGTATCAAGAACCGCAATCGGAGCACAATTGCAGATTTCGGATTTTTACAGCTCCGAATCGGCTGAGCTATAGTAAGGTGATTTCTTCGAATCGATTTTTCTGTGAAATGTATGGAAATAATCAACCAATTTAAATGTGGTTTGGCATAACAATTACAAGTCCCGAGACCTATTATTTGAGGTATCAAGAACCGCAATCGGAGCACAATTGCAGATTTCGGATTTTTACAGCTCTGAATCGGCTGAGCTATAGTAAGGTGTTTTTCTTCGAATCGAACTTTCTACGAAATGTATGGTATAGCAATTACAGGTCTCTTGACCTATCATTTAAGGTATCAAGAACCGCAATCGGAGCACAATTGCAGATTTCGGATTTTTACAGCTCCGAATCGGCTGAGCTATAGTAAGGTGATTTTCTTCGAATCGAACTTTCTACGAAATGTATGGTATAGCAATTACAGGTCTCTTGACCTATCATTTAAGGTATCAAGAACCGCAATCGGAGCACAATTGCAGATTTCGGATTTTTACAGCTCCGAATCGGCTGAGCTATAGTAAGGTGATTTCTTCGAATCGATTTTTCTGTGAAATGTATGGAAATAATCAACCAATTTAAATGTGGTTTGGCATAACAATTACAAGTCCCGAGACCTATTATTTGAGGTATCAAGAACCGCAATCGGAGCACAATTGCAGATTTCGGATTTTTACAGCTCTGAATCGGCTGAGCTATATTAAGGTGATTTTCTTCGAATCGAACTTTCTACGAAATGTATGGTATAGCAATTACAGGTCTCGTGACCTATCATTTAAGGCATCAAAAACCGCAATCGGAGCACAATTGCAGATTTCGGATTTTTACAGCTCCGAATCGGCTGAGCTATAGTAAGGTGTTTTTCTTCGAATCGAACTTTCTACGAAATGTATGGTATAGCAATTACAGGTCTCTTGACCTATCATTTAAGGTATCAAGAACCGCAATCGGAGCACAATTGCAGATTTCGGATTTTTACAGCTCCGAATCGGCTGAGCTATAGTAAGGTGATTTTCTTCGAATCGAACTTTCTACGAAATGTATGGTATAGCAATTACAGGTCTCTTGACCTATCATTTAAGGTATCAAGAACCGCAATCGGAGCACAATTGCAGATTTCGGATTTTTACAGCTCCGAATCGGCTGAGCTATAGTAAGGTGATTTCTTCGAATCGATTTTTCTGTGAAATGTATGGAAATAATCAACCAATTTAAATGTGGTTTGGCATAACAATTACAAGTCCCGAGACCTATTATTTGAGGTATCAAGAACCGCAATCGGAGCACAATTGCAGATTTCGGATTTTTACAGCTCTGAATCGGCTGAGCTATAGTAAGGTGTTTTTCTTCGAATCGAACTTTCTACGAAATGTATGGTATAGCAATTACAGGTCTCTTGACCTATCATTTAAGGTATCAAGAACCGCAATCGGAGCACAATTGCAGATTTCGGATTTTTACAGCTCCGAATCGGCTGAGCTATAGTAAGGTGATTTTCTTCGAATCGAACTTTCTACGAAATGTATGGTATAGCAATTACAGGTCTCTTGACCTATCATTTAAGGTATCAAGAACCGCAATCGGAGCACAATTGCAGATTTCGGATTTTTACAGCTCCGAATCGGCTGAGCTATAGTAAGGTGATTTCTTCGAATCGACTTTTCTGTGAAATGTATGGAAATAATCAACCAATTTAAATGTGGTTTGGCATAACAATTACAAGTCCCGAGACCTATTATTTGAGGTATCAAGAACCGCAATCGGAGCACAATTGCAGATTTCGGATTTTTACAGCTCTGAATCGGCTGAGCTATATTAAGGTGATTTTCTTCGAATCGAACTTTCTACGAAATGTATGGTATAGCAATTACAGGTCTCGTGACCTATCATTTAAGGCATCAAAAACCGCAATCGGAGCACAATTGCAGATTTCGGATTTTTACAGCTCTGAATCGGCTGAGCTATAGTAAGGTGTTTTTCTTCGAATCGAACTTTCTACGAAATGTATGGTATAGCAATTACAGGTCTCTTGACCTATCATTTAAGGTATCAAGAACCGCAATCGGAGCACAATTGCAGATTTCGGATTTTTACAGCTCCGAATCGGCTGAGCTATAGTAAGGTGATTTTCTTCGAATCGAACTTTCTACGAAATGTATGGTATAGCAATTACAGGTCTCTTGACCTATCATTTAAGGTATCAAGAACCGCAATCGGAGCACAATTGCAGATTTCGGATTTTTACAGCTCCGAATCGGCTGAGCTATAGTAAGGTGATTTCTTCGAATCGATTTTTCTGTGAAATGTATGGAAATAATCAACCAATTTAAATGTGGTTTGGCATAACAATTACAAGTCCCGAGACCTATTATTTGAGGTATCAAGAACCGCAATCGGAGCACAATTGCAGATTTCGGATTTTTACAGCTCTGAATCGGCTGAGCTATAGTAAGGTGTTTTTCTTCGAATCGAACTTTCTACGAAATGTATGGTATAGCAATTACAGGTCTCTTGACCTATCATTTAAGGTATCAAGAACCGCAATCGGAGCACAATTGCAGATTTCGGATTTTTACAGCTCCGAATCGGCTGAGCTATAGTAAGGTGATTTTCTTCGAATCGAACTTTCTACGAAATGTATGGTATAGCAATTACAGGTCTCTTGACCTATCATTTAAGGTATCAAGAACCGCAATCGGAGCACAATTGCAGATTTCGGATTTTTACAGCTCCGAATCGGCTGAGCTATAGTAAGGTGATTTCTTCGAATCGATTTTTCTGTGAAATGTATGGAAATAATCAACCAATTTAAATGTGGTTTGGCATAACAATTACAAGTCCCGAGACCTATTATTTGAGGTATCAAGAACCGCAATCGGAGCACAATTGCAGATTTCGGATTTTTACAGCTCTGAATCGGCTGAGCTATATTAAGGTGTTTTTCTTCGAATCGAACTTTCTACGAAATGTATGGTATAGCAATTACAGGTCTCTTGAGCTATCATTTAAGGTATCAAGAACCGCAATCGGAGCACAATTGCAGATTTCGGATTTTTACAGCTCCGAATCGGCTGAGCTATAGTAAGGTGATTTTCTTCGAATCGAACTTTCTACGAAATGTATGGTATAGCAATTACAGGTCTCTTGACCTATCATTTAAGGTATCAAGAACCGCAATCGGAGCACAATTGCAGATTTCGGATTTTTACAGCTCCGAATCGGCTGAGCTATAGTAAGGTGATTTCTTCGAATCGATTTTTCTGTGAAATGTATGGAAATAATCAACCAATTTAAATGTGGTTTGGCATAACAATTACAAGTCCCGAGACCTATTATTTGAGGTATCAAGAACCGCAATCGGAGCACAATTGCAGATTTCGGATTTTTACAGCTCTGAATCGGCTGAGCTATATTAAGGTGATTTTCTTCGAATCGAACTTTCTACGAAATGTATGGTATAGCAATTACAGGTCTCGTGACCTATCATTTAAGGCATCAAAAACCGCAATCGGAGCACAATTGCAGATTTCGGATTTTTACAGCTCCGAATCGGCTGAGCTATAGTAAGGTGATTTTCTTCGAATCGAACTTTCTACGAAATGTATGGTATAGCAATTACAGGTCTCTTGACCTATCATTTAAGGCATCAAAAACCGCAATCGGAGCACAATTGCAGATTTCGGATTTTTACAGCTCCGAATCGGCTGAGCTATAGTAAGGTGATTTTCTTCGAATCGAACTTTCTACGAAATGTATGGTATAGCAATTACAGGTCTCTTGACCTATCATTTAAGGTATCAAGAACCGCAATCGGAGCACAATTGCAGATTTCGGATTTTTACAGCTCCGAATCGGCTGAGCTATAGTAAGGTGATTTCTTCGAATCGATTTTTCTGTGAAATGTATGGAAATAATCAACCAATTTAAATGTGGTTTGGCATAACAATTACAAGTCCCGAGACCTATTATTTGAGGTATCAAGAACCGCAATCGGAGCACAATTGCAGATTTCGGATTTTTACAGCTCTGAATCGGCTGAGCTATATTAAGGTGATTTTCTTCGAATCGAACTTTCTACGAAATGTATGGTATAGCAATTACAGGTCTCGTGACCTATCATTTAAGGCATCAAAAACCGCAATCGGAGCACAATTGCAGATTTCGGATTTTTACAGCTCTGAATCGGCTGAGCTATATTAAGGTGATTTTCTTCGAATCGAACTTTCTACGAAATGTATGGTATAGCAATTACAGGTCTCTTGACCTATCATTTATGGCATCAAAAACCGCAATCGGAGCACAATTGCAGATTTCGGATTTTTACAGCTCCGAATCGGCTGAGCTATAGTAAGGTGATTTTCTTCGAATCGAACTTTCTACGAAATGTATGGTATAGCAATTACAGGTCTCGTGACCTATCATTTAAGGCATCAAAAACCGCAATCGGAGCACAATTGCAGATTTCGGATTTTTACAGCTCTGAATCGGCTGAGCTATATTAAGGTGATTTTCTTCGAATCGAACTTTCTACGAAATGTATGGTATAGCAATTACAGGTCTCTTGACCTATCATTTAAGGTATCAAGAACCGCAATCGGAGCACAATTGCAGATTTCGGATTTTTACAGCTCCGAATCGGCTGAGCTATAGTAAGGTGATTTCTTCGAATCGATTTTTCTGTGAAATGTATGGAAATAATCAACCAATTTAAATGTGGTTTGGCATAACAATTACAAGTCCCGAGACCTATTATTTGAGGTATCAAGAACCGCAATCGGAGCACAATTGCAGATTTCGGATTTTTACAGCTCTGAATCGGCTGAGCTATATTAAGGTGATTTTCTTCGAATCGAACTTTCTACGAAATGTATGGTATAGCAATTACAGGTCTCGTGACCTATCATTTAAGGCATCAAAAACCGCAATCGGAGCACAATTGCAGATTTCGGATTTTTACAGCTCTGAATCGGCTGAGCTATATTAAGGTGATTTTCTTCGAATCGAACTTTCTACGAAATGTATGGTATAGCAATTACAGGTCTCTTGACCTATCATTTAAGGCATCAAAAACCGCAATCGGAGCACAATTGCAGATTTCGGATTTTTACAGCTCCGAATCGGCTGAGCTATAGTAAGGTGATTTTCTTCGAATCGAACTTTCTACGAAATGTATGGTATAGCAATTACAGGTCTCGTGACCTATCATTTAAGGCATCAAAAACCGCAATCGGAGCACAATTGCAGATTTCGGATTTTTACAGCTCTGAATCGGCTGAGCTATATTAAGGTGATTTTCTTCGAATCGAACTTTCTACGAAATGTATGGTATAGCAATTACAGGTCTCTTGACCTATCATTTAAGGTATCAAGAACCGCAATCGGAGCACAATTGCAGATTTCGGATTTTTACAGCTCCGAATCGGCTGAGCTATAGTAAGGTGATTTCTTCGAATCGATTTTTCTGTGAAATGTATGGAAATAATCAACCAATTTAAATGTGGTTTGGCATAACAATTACAAGTCCCGAGACCTATTATTTGAGGTATCAAGAACCGCAATCGGAGCACAATTGCAGATTTCGGATTTTTACAGCTCCGAATCGGCTGAGCTATAGTAAGGTGATTTCTTCGAATCGATTTTTCTGTGAAATGTATGGAAATAATCAACCAATTTAAATGTGGTTTGGCATAACAATTACAAGTCCCGAGACCTATTATTTGAGGTATCAAGAACCGCAATCGGAGCACAATTGCAGATTTCGGATTTTTACAGCTCTGAATCGGCTGAGCTATAGTAAGGTGATTTTCTTCGAACCGAACTTTCTACGAAATGTATGGTATAGCAATTACAGGTCTCGTGACCTATCATTTAAGGTATCAAGAACCGCAATCGGAGCACAATTGCAGATTTCGGATTTTTACAGCTCTGAATCGGCTGAGCTATATTAAGGTGATTTTCTTCGAATCGAACTTTCTACGAAATGTATGGTATAGCAATTACAGGTCTCTTGACCTATCATTTAAGGCATCAAAAACCGCAATCGGAGCACAATTGCAGATTTCGGATTTTTACAGCTCCGAATCGGCTGAGCTATAGTAAGGTGATTTTCTTCGAATCGAACTTTCTACGAAATGTATGGTATAGCAATTACAGGTCTCGTGACCTATCATTTAAGGCATCAAAAACCGCAATCGGAGCACAATTGCAGATTTCGGATTTTTACAGCTCTGAATCGGCTGAGCTATATTAAGGTGATTTTCTTCGAATCGAACTTTCTACGAAATGTATGGTATAGCAATTACAGGTCTCTTGACCTATCATTTAAGGTATCAAGAACCGCAATCGGAGCACAATTGCAGATTTCGGATTTTTACAGCTCCGAATCGGCTGAGCTATAGTAAGGTGATTTCTTCGAATCGATTTTTCTGTGAAATGTATGGAAATAATCAACCAATTTAAATGTGGTTTGGCATAACAATTACAAGTCCCGAGACCTATTATTTGAGGTATCAAGAACCGCAATCGGAGCACAATTGCAGATTTCGGATTTTTACAGCTCTGAATCGGCTGAGCTATATTAAGGTGATTTTCTTCGAATCGAACTTTCTACGAAATGTATGGTATAGCAATTACAGGTCTCGTGACCTATCATTTAAGGCATCAAAAACCGCAATCGGAGCACAATTGCAGATTTCGGATTTTTACAGCTCTGAATCGGCTGAGCTATATTAAGGTGATTTTCTTCGAATCGAACTTTCTACGAAATGTATGGTATAGCAATTACAGGTCTCTTGACCTATCATTTAAGGCATCAAAAACCGCAATCGGAGCACAATTGCAGATTTCGGATTTTTACAGCTCCGAATCGGCTGAGCTATAGTAAGGTGATTTTCTTCGAATCGAACTTTCTACGAAATGTATGGTATAGCAATTACAGGTCTCGTGACCTATCATTTAAGGCATCAAAAACCGCAATCGGAGCACAATTGCAGATTTCGGATTTTTACAGCTCTGAATCGGCTGAGCTATAGTAAGGTGATTTTCTTCGAATCGAACTTTCTACGAAATGTATGGTATAGCAATTACAGGTCTCTTGACCTATCATTTAAGGTATCAAGAACCGCAATCGGAGCACAATTGCAGATTTCGGATTTTTACAGCTCCGAATCGGCTGAGCTATAGTAAGGTGATTTCTTCGAATCGATTTTTCTGTGAAATGTATGGAAATAATCAACCAATTTAAATGTGGTTTGGCATAACAATTACAAGTCCCGAGACCTATTATTTGAGGTATCAAGAACCGCAATCGGAGCACAATTGCAGATTTCGGATTTTTACAGCTCTGAATCGGCTGAGCTATAGTAAGGTGATTTTCTTCGAATCGAACTTTCTACGAAATGTATGGTATAGCAATTACAGGTCTCGTGACCTATCATTTAAGGCATCAAAAACCGCAATCGGAGCACAATTGCAGATTTCGGATTTTTACAGCTCCGAATCGGCTGAGCTATAGTAAGGTGATTTTCTTCGAATCGAACTTTCTACGAAATGTATGGTATAGCAATTACAGGTCTCGTGACCTATCATTTAAGGCATCAAAAACCGCAATCGGAGCACAATTGCAGATTTCGGATTTTTACAGCTCTGAATCGGCTGAGCTATATTAAGGTGATTTTCTTCGAATCGAACTTTCTACGAAATGTATGGTATAGCAATTACAGGTCTCTTGACCTATCATTTAAGGTATCAAGAACCGCAATCGGAGCACAATTGCAGATTTCGGATTTTTACAGCTCCGAATCGGCTGAGCTATAGTAAGGTGATTTCTTCGAATCGATTTTTCTGTGAAATGTATGGAAATAATCAACCAATTTAAATGTGGTTTGGCATAACAATTACAAGTCCCGAGACCTATTATTTGAGGTATCAAGAACCGCAATCGGAGCACAATTGCAGATTTCGGATTTTTACAGCTCTGAATCGGCTGAGCTATAGTAAGGTGTTTTTCTTCGAATCGAACTTTCTACGAAATGTATGGTATAGCAATTACAGGTCTCTTGACCTATCATTTAAGGTATCAAGAACCGCAATCGGAGCACAATTGCAGATTTCGGATTTTTACAGCTCCGAATCGGCTGAGCTATAGTAAGGTGATTTTCTTCGAATCGAACTTTCTACGAAATGTATGGTATAGCAATTACAGGTCTCTTGACCTATCATTTAAGGTATCAAGAACCGCAATCGGAGCACAATTGCAGATTTCGGATTTTTACAGCTCCGAATCGGCTGAGCTATAGTAAGGTGATTTTCTTCGAATCGAACTTTCTACGAAATGTATGGTATAGCAATTACAGGTCTCTTGACCTATCATTTAAGGTATCAAGAACCGCAATCGGAGCACAATTGCAGATTTCGGATTTTTACAGCTCCGAATCGGCTGAGCTATAGTAAGGTGATTTCTTCGAATCGATTTTTCTGTGAAATGTATGGAAATAATCAACCAATTTAAATGTGGTTTGGCATAACAATTACAAGTCCCGAGACCTATTATTTGAGGTATCAAGAACCGCAATCGGAGCACAATTGCAGATTTCGGATTTTTACAGCTCTGAATCGGCTGAGCTATAGTAAGGTGTTTTTCTTCGAATCGAACTTTCTACGAAATGTATGGTATAGCAATTACAGGTCTCTTGACCTATCATTTAAGGTATCAATAACCGCAATCGGAGCACAATTGCAGATTTCGGATTTTTACAGCTCTGAATCGGCTGAGCTATAGTAAGGTGATTTTCTTCGAATCGAACTTTCTACGAAATGTATGGTATAGCAATTACAGGTCTCTTGACCTATCATTTAAGGTATCAAGAACCGCAATCGGAGCACAATTGCAGATTTCGGATTTTTACAGCTCCGAATCGGCTGAGCTATAGTAAGGTGATTTCTTCGAATCGATTTTTCTGTGAAATGTATGGAAATAATCAACCAATTTAAATGTGGTTTGGCATAACAATTACAAGTCCCGAGACCTATTATTTGAGGTATCAAGAACCGCAATCGGAGCACAATTGCAGATTTCGGATTTTTACAGCTCTGAATCGGCTGAGCTATAGTAAGGTGATTTTCTTCGAATCGAACTTTCTACGAAATGTATGGTATAGCAATTACAGGTCTCTTGACCTATCATTTAAGGTATCAAGAACCGCAATCGGAGCACAATTGCAGATTTCGGATTTTTACAGCTCCGAATCGGCTGAGCTATAGTAAGGTGATTTTCTTCGAATCGAACTTTCTACGAAATGTATGGTATAGCAATTACAGGTCTCTTGACCTATCATTTAAGGTATCAAGAACCGCAATCGGAGCACAATTGCAGATTTCGGATTTTTACAGCTCCGAATCGGCTGAGCTATAGTAAGGTGATTTCTTCGAATCGATTTTTCTGTGAAATGTATGGAAATAATCAACCAATTTAAATGTGGTTTGGCATAACAATTACAAGTCCCGAGACCTATTATTTGAGGTATCAAGAACCGCAATCGGAGCACAATTGCAGATTTCGGATTTTTACAGCTCCGAATCGGCTGAGCTATAGTAAGGTGATTTCTTCGAATCGATTTTTCTGTGAAATGTATGGAAATAATCAACCAATTTAAATGTGGTTTGGCATAACAATTACAAGTCCCGAGACCTATTATTTGAGGTATCAAGAACCGCAATCGGAGCACAATTGCAGATTTCGGATTTTTACAGCTCCGAATCGGCTGAGCTATAGTAAGGTGATTTTCTTCGAATCGAACTTTCTACGAAATGTATGGTATAGCAATTACAGGTCTCTTGACCTATCATTTAAGGTATCAAGAACCGCAATCGGAGCACAATTGCAGATTTCGGATTTTTACAGCTCCGAATCGGCTGAGCTATAGTAAGGTGATTTCTTCAAATCGATTTTTCTGTGAAATGTATGGAAATAATCAACCAATTTAAATGTGGTTTGGCATAACAATTACAAGTCCCGAGACCTATTATTTGAGGTATCAAGAACCGCAATCGGAGCACAATTGCAGATTTCGGATTTTTACAGCTCCGAATCGGCTGAGCTATAGTAAGGTGATTTCTTCGAATCGATTTTTCTGTGAAATGTATGGAAATAATCAACCAATTTAAATGTGGTTTGGCATAACAATTACAAGTCCCGAGACCTATTATTTGAGGTATCAAGAACCGCAATCGGAGCACAATTGCAGATTTCGGATTTTTACAGCTCCGAATCGGCTGAGCTATAGTAAGGTGATTTTCTTCGAATCGAACTTTCTACGAAATGTATGGTATAGCAATTACAGGTCTCTTGACCTATCATTTAAGGTATCAAGAACCGCAATCGGAGCACAATTGCAGATTTCGGATTTTTACAGCTCCGAATCGGCTGAGCTATAGTAAGGTGATTTCTTCGAATCGATTTTTCTGTGAAATGTATGGAAATAATCAACCAATTTAAATGTGGTTTGGCATAAAAATTACAAGTCCCGAGACCTATCATTTGAGGTATCAAGAACCGCAATCGGAGCACAATTGCAGATTTCGGATTTTTACAGCTCTGAATCGGCTGAGCTATATTAAGGTGTTTTTCTTCGAATCGAACTTTCTACGAAATGTATGGTATAGCAATTACAGGTCTCGTGACCTATCATTTGAGGTATCAAGAACCGCAATCGGAGCACAATTGCAGATTTCGGATTTTTACAGCTCTGAATCGGCTGAGCTATAGTAAGGTGATTTCTTCGAATCGATTTTTCTGTGAAATGTATGGAAATAATCAACCAATTTAAATGTGGTTTGGCATAACAATTACAAGTCCCGAGACCTATCATTTGAGGTATCAAGAACCGCAATCGGAGCACAATTGCAGATTTCGGATATTTACAGCTCTGAATCGGCTGAGCTATAGTAAGGTGATTTTCTTCGAATCGAACTTTCTACGAAATGTATGGTATAGCAATTACAGGTCTCGTGACCTATCATTTAAGGCATCAAAAACCGCAATCGGAGCACAATTGCAGATTTCGGATTTTTACAGCTCTGAATCGGCTGAGCTATAGTAAGGTGATTTTCTTCGAATCGAACTTTCTACGAAATGTATGGTATAGCAATTACAGGTCTCTTGACCTATCATTTAAGGTATCAAGAACCGCAATCGGAGCACAATTGCAGATTTCGGATTTTTACAGCTCCGAATCGGCTGAGCTATAGTAAGGTGATTTTCTTCGAATCGAACTTTCTACGAAATGTATGGTATAGCAATTACAGGTCTCGTGACCTATCATTTAAGGCATCAAAAACCGCAATCGGAGCACAATTGCAGATTTCGGATTTTTACAGCTCTGAATCGGCTGAGCTATAGTAAGGTGATTTTCTTCGAATCGAACTTTCTACGAAATGTATGGTATAGCAATTACAGGTCTCTTGACCTATCATTTAAGGTATCAAGAACCGCAATCGGAGCACAATTGCAGATTTCGGATTTTTACAGCTCCGAATCGGCTGAGCTATAGTAAGGTGATTTTCTTCGAATCGAACTTTCTACGAAATGTATGGTATAGCAATTACAGGTCTCTTGACCTATCATTTAAGGTATCAAGAACCGCAATCGGAGCACAATTGCAGATTTCGGATTTTTACAGCTCCGAATCGGCTGAGCTATAGTAAGGTGATTTCTTCGAATCGATTTTTCTGTGAAATGTATGGAAATAATCAACCAATTTAAATGTGGTTTGGCATAACAATTACAAGTCCCGAGACCTATTATTTGAGGTATCAAGAACCGCAATCGGAGCACAATTGCAGATTTCGGATTTTTACAGCTCTGAATCGGCTGAGCTATATTAAGGTGATTTTCTTCGAATCGAACTTTCTACGAAATGTATGGTATAGCAATTACAGGTCTCTTGACCTATCATTTAAGGTATCAAGAACCGCAATCGGAGCACAATTGCAGATTTCGGATTTTTACAGCTCCGAATCGGCTGAGCTATAGTAAGGTGATTTCTTCGAATCGATTTTTCTGTGAAATGTATGGAAATAATCAACCAATTTAAATGTGGTTTGGCATAACAATTACAAGTCCCGAGACCTATTATTTGAGGTATCAAGAACCGCAATCGGAGCACAATTGCAGATTTCGGATTTTTACAGCTCTGAATCGGCTGAGCTATATTAAGGTGATTTTCTTCGAATCGAACTTTCTACGAAATGTATGGTATAGCAATTACAGGTCTCTTGACCTATCATTTAAGGTATCAAGAACCGCAATCGGAGCACAATTGCAGATTTCGGATTTTTACAGCTCCGAATCGGCTGAGCTATAGTAAGGTGATTTCTTCGAATCGATTTTTCTGTGAAATGTATGGAAATAATCAACCAATTTAAATGTGGTTTGGCATAACAATTACAAGTCCCGAGACCTATTATTTGAGGTATCAAGAACCGCAATCGGAGCACAATTGCAGATTTCGGATTTTTACAGCTCTGAATCGGCTGAGCTATATTAAGGTGATTTTCTTCGAATCGAACTTTCTACGAAATGTATGGTATAGCAATTACAGGTCTCTTGACCTATCATTTAAGGTATCAAGAACCGCAATCGGAGCACAATTGCAGATTTCGGATTTTTACAGCTCCGAATCGGCTGAGCTATAGTAAGGTGATTTTCTTCGAATCGAACTTTCTACGAAATGTATGGTATAGCAATTACAGGTCTCTTGACCTATCATTTAAGGTATCAAGAACCGCAATCGGAGCACAATTGCAGATTTCGGATTTTTACAGCTCCGAATCGGCTGAGCTATAGTAAGGTGATTTCTTCGAATCGATTTTTCTGTGAAATGTATGGAAATAATCAACCAATTTAAATGTGGTTTGGCATAACAATTACAAGTCCCGAGACCTATTATTTGAGGTATCAAGAACCGCAATCGGAGCACAATTGCAGATTTCGGATTTTTACAGCTCTGAATCGGCTGAGCTATATTAAGGTGATTTTCTTCGAATCGAACTTTCTACGAAATGTATGGTATAGCAATTACAGGTCTCTTGACCTATCATTTAAGGTATCAAGAACCGCAATCGGAGCACAATTGCAGATTTCGGATTTTTACAGCTCCGAATCGGCTGAGCTATAGTAAGGTGATTTCTTCGAATCGATTTTTCTGTGAAATGTATGGAAATAATCAACCAATTTAAATGTGGTTTGGCATAACAATTACAAGTCCCGAGACCTATTATTTGAGGTATCAAGAACCGCAATCGGAGCACAATTGCAGATTTCGGATTTTTACAGCTCCGAATCGGCTGAGCTATATTAAGGTGATTTTCTTCGAATCGAACTTTCTACGAAATGTATGGTATAGCAATTACAGGTCTCGTGACCTATCATTTAAGGCATCAAAAACCGCAATCGGAGCACAATTGCAGATTTCGGATTTTTACAGCTCCGAATCGGCTGAGCTATAGTAAGGTGATTTCTTCGAATCGATTTTTCTGTGAAATGTATGGAAATAATCAACCAATTTAAATGTGGTTTGGCATAACAATTACAAGTCCCGAGACCTATTATTTGAGGTATCAAGAACCGCAATCGGAGCACAATTGCAGATTTCGGATTTTTACAGCTCTGAATCGGCTGAGCTATATTAAGGTGATTTTCTTCGAATCGAACTTTCTACGAAATGTATGGTATAGCAATTACAGGTCTCTTGACCTATCATTTAAGGTATCAAGAACCGCAATCGGAGCACAATTGCAGATTTCGGATTTTTACAGCTCCGAATCGGCTGAGCTATAGTAAGGTGATTTCTTCGAATCGATTTTTCTGTGAAATGTATGGAAATAATCAACCAATTTAAATGTGGTTTGGCATAACAATTACAAGTCCCGAGACCTATTATTTGAGGTATCAAGAACCGCAATCGGAGCACAATTGCAGATTTCGGATTTTTACAGCTCTGAATCGGCTGAGCTATATTAAGGTGATTTTCTTCGAATCGAACTTTCTACGAAATGTATGGTATAGCAATTACAGGTCTCTTGACCTATCATTTAAGGTATCAAGAACCGCAATCGGAGCACAATTGCAGATTTCGGATTTTTACAGCTCCGAATCGGCTGAGCTATAGTAAGGTGATTTTCTTCGAATCGAACTTTCTACGAAATGTATGGTATAGCAATTACAGGTCTCTTGACCTATCATTTAAGGTATCAAGAACCGCAATCGGAGCACAATTGCAGATTTCGGATTTTTACAGCTCCGAATCGGCTGAGCTATAGTAAGGTGATTTCTTCGAATCGATTTTTCTGTGAAATGTATGGAAATAATCAACCAATTTAAATGTGGTTTGGCATAACAATTACAAGTCCCGAGACCTATTATTTGAGGTATCAAGAACCGCAATCGGAGCACAATTGCAGATTTCGGATTTTTACAGCTCTGAATCGGCTGAGCTATATTAAGGTGATTTTCTTCGAATCGAACTTTCTACGAAATGTATGGTATAGCAATTACAGGTCTCTTGACCTATCATTTAAGGTATCAAGAACCGCAATCGGAGCACAATTGCAGATTTCGGATTTTTACAGCTCCGAATCGGCTGAGCTATAGTAAGGTGATTTTCTTCGAATCGAACTTTCTACGAAATGTATGGTATAGCAATTACAGGTCTCGTGACCTATCATTTAAGGCATCAAAAACCGCAATCGGAGCACAATTGCAGATTTCGGATTTTTACAGCTCCGAATCGGCTGAGCTATAGTAAGGTGATTTCTTCGAATCGATTTTTCTGTGAAATGTATGGAAATAATCAACCAATTTAAATGTGGTTTGGCATAACAATTACAAGTCCCGAGACCTATTATTTGAGGTATCAAGAACCGCAATCGGAGCACAATTGCAGATTTCGGATTTTTACAGCTCTGAATCGGCTGAGCTATATTAAGGTGATATTCTTCGAATCGAACTTTCTACGAAATGTATGGTATAGCAATTACAGGTCTCGTGACCTATCATTTAAGGCATCAAAAACCGCAATCGGAGCACAATTGCAGATTTCGGATTTTTACAGCTCCGAATCGGCTGAGCTATAGTAAGGTGATTTTCTTCGAATCGAACTTTCTACGAAATGTATGGTATAGCAATTACAGGTCTCGTGACCTATCATTTAAGGCATCAAAAACCGCAATCGGAGCACAATTGCAGATTTCGGATTTTTACAGCTCTGAATCGGCTGAGCTATATTAAGGTGATTTTCTTCGAATCGAACTTTCTACGAAATGTATGGTATAGCAATTACAGGTCTCTTGACCTATCATTTAAGGTATCAAGAACCGCAATCGGAGCACAATTGCAGATTTCGGATTTTTACAGCTCCGAATCGGCTGAGCTATAGTAAGGTGATTTTCTTCGAATCGAACTTTCTACGAAATGTATGGTATAGCAATTACAGGTCTCTTGACCTATCATTTAAGGTATCAAGAACCGCAATCGGAGCACAATTGCAGATTTCGGATTTTTACAGCTCCGAATCGGCTGAGCTATAGTAAGATGATTTCTTCGAATCGATTTTTCTGTGAAATGTATGGAAATAATCAACCAATTTAAATGTGGTTTGGCATAACAATTACAAGTCCCGAGACCTATTATTTGAGGTATCAAGAACCGCAATCGGAGCACAATTGCAGATTTCGGATTTTTACAGCTCTGAATCGGCTGAGCTATATTAAGGTGATTTTCTTCGAATCGAACTTTCTACGAAATGTATGGTATAGCAATTACAGGTCTCGTGACCTATCATTTAAGGCATCAAAAACCGCAATCGGAGCACAATTGCAGATTTCGGATTTTTACAGCTCCGAATCGGCTGAGCTATAGTAAGGTGATTTTCTTCGAATCGAACTTTCTACGAAATGTATGGTATAGCAATTACAGGTCTCGTGACCTATCATTTAAGGTATCAAGAACCGCAATCGGAGCACAATTGCAGATTTCGGATTTTTACAGCTCCGAATCGGCTGAGCTATAGTAAGGTGATTTCTTCGAATCGATTTTTCTGTGAAATGTATGGAAATAATCAACCAATTTAAATGTGGTTTGGCATAACAATTACAAGTCCCGAGACCTATTATTTGAGGTATCAAGAACCGCAATCGGAGCACAATTGCAGATTTCGGATTTTTACAGCTCTGAATCGGCTGAGCTATATTAAGGTGATATTCTTCGAATCGAACTTTCTACGAAATGTATGGTATAGCAATTACAGGTCTCGTGACCTATCATTTAAGGCATCAAAAACCGCAATCGGAGCACAATTGCAGATTTCGGATTTTTACAGCTCCGAATCGGCTGAGCTATAGTAAGGTGATTTTCTTCGAATCGAACTTTCTACGAAATGTATGGTATAGCAATTACAGGTCTCGTGACCTATCATTTAAGGCATCAAAAACCGCAATCGGAGCACAATTGCAGATTTCGGATTTTTACAGCTCTGAATCGGCTGAGCTATATTAAGGTGATTTTCTTCGAATCGAACTTTCTACGAAATGTATGGTATAGCAATTACAGGTCTCTTGACCTATCATTTAAGGTATCAAGAACCGCAATCGGAGCACAATTGCAGATTTCGGATTTTTACAGCTCCGAATCGGCTGAGCTATAGTAAGGTGATTTTCTTCGAATCGAACTTTCTACGAAATGTATGGTATAGCAATTACAGGTCTCTTGACCTATCATTTAAGGTATCAAGAACCGCAATCGGAGCACAATTGCAGATTTCGGATTTTTACAGCTCCGAATCGGCTGAGCTATAGTAAGATGATTTCTTCGAATCGATTTTTCTGTGAAATGTATGGAAATAATCAACCAATTTAAATGTGGTTTGGCATAACAATTACAAGTCCCGAGACCTATTATTTGAGGTATCAAGAACCGCAATCGGAGCACAATTGCAGATTTCGGATTTTTACAGCTCTGAATCGGCTGAGCTATATTAAGGTGATTTTCTTCGAATCGAACTTTCTACGAAATGTATGGTATAGCAATTACAGGTCTCGTGACCTATCATTTAAGGCATCAAAAACCGCAATCGGAGCACAATTGCAGATTTCGGATTTTTACAGCTCCGAATCGGCTGAGCTATAGTAAGGTGATTTTCTTCGAATCGAACTTTCTACGAAATGTATGGTATAGCAATTACAGGTCTCGTGACCTATCATTTAAGGTATCAAGAACCGCAATCGGAGCACAATTGCAGATTTCGGATTTTTACAGCTCCGAATCGGCTGAGCTATAGTAAGGTGATTTCTTCGAATCGATTTTTCTGTGAAATGTATGGAAATAATCAACCAATTTAAATGTGGTTTGGCATAACAATTACAAGTCCCGAGACCTATTATTTGAGGTATCAAGAACCGCAATCGGAGCACAATTGCAGATTTCGGATTTTTACAGCTCTGAATCGGCTGAGCTATATTAAGGTGATATTCTTCGAATCGAACTTTCTACGAAATGTATGGTATAGCAATTACAGGTCTCGTGACCTATCATTTAAGGCATCAAAAACCGCAATCGGAGCACAATTGCAGATTTCGGATTTTTACAGCTCCGAATCGGCTGAGCTATAGTAAGGTGATTTTCTTCGAATCGAACTTTCTACGAAATGTATGGTATAGCAATTACAGGTCTCGTGACCTATCATTTAAGGCATCAAAAACCGCAATCGGAGCACAATTGCAGATTTCGGATTTTTACAGCTCTGAATCGGCTGAGCTATATTAAGGTGATTTTCTTCGAATCGAACTTTCTACGAAATGTATGGTATAGCAATTACAGGTCTCTTGACCTATCATTTAAGGTATCAAGAACCGCAATCGGAGCACAATTGCAGATTTCGGATTTTTACAGCTCCGAATCGGCTGAGCTATAGTAAGGTGATTTTCTTCGAATCGAACTTTCTACGAAATGTATGGTATAGCAATTACAGGTCTCTTGACCTATCATTTAAGGTATCAAGAACCGCAATCGGAGCACAATTGCAGATTTCGGATTTTTACAGCTCCGAATCGGCTGAGCTATAGTAAGATGATTTCTTCGAATCGATTTTTCTGTGAAATGTATGGAAATAATCAACCAATTTAAATGTGGTTTGGCATAACAATTACAAGTCCCGAGACCTATTATTTGAGGTATCAAGAACCGCAATCGGAGCACAATTGCAGATTTCGGATTTTTACAGCTCTGAATCGGCTGAGCTATATTAAGGTGATTTTCTTCGAATCGAACTTTCTACGAAATGTATGGTATAGCAATTACAGGTCTCTTGACCTATCATTTAAGGTATCAAGAACCGCAATCGGAGCACAATTGCAGATTTCGGATTTTTACAGCTCCGAATCGGCTGAGCTATAGTAAGGTGATTTTCTTCGAATCGAACTTTCTACGAAATGTATGGTATAGCAATTACAGGTCTCGTGACCTATCATTTAAGGCATCAAAAACCGCAATCGGAGCACAATTGCAGATTTCGGATTTTTACAGCTCCGAATCGGCTGAGCTATAGTAAGGTGATTTCTTCGAATCGATTTTTCTGTGAAATGTATGGAAATAATCAACCAATTTAAATGTGGTTTGGCATAACAATTACAAGTCCCGAGACCTATTATTTGAGGTATCAAGAACCGCAATCGGAGCACAATTGCAGATTTCGGATTTTTACAGCTCTGAATCGGCTGAGCTATATTAAGGTGATTTTCTTCGAATCGAACTTTCTACGAAATGTATGGTATAGCAATTACAGGTCTCGTGACCTATCATTTAAGGCATCAAAAACCGCAATCGGAGCACAATTGCAGATTTCGGATTTTTACAGCTCCGAATCGGCTGAGCTATAGTAAGGTGATTTTCTTCGAATCGAACTTTCTACGAAATGTATGGTATAGCAATTACAGGTCTCGTGACCTATCATTTAAGGCATCAAAAACCGCAATCGGAGCACAATTGCAGATTTCGGATTTTTACAGCTCTGAATCGGCTGAGCTATAGTAAGGTGTTTTTCTTCGAATCGAACTTTCTACGAAATGTATGGTATAGCAATTACAGGTCTCTTGACCTATCATTTAAGGTATCAAGAACCGCAATCGGAGCACAATTGCAGATTTCGGATTTTTACAGCTCCGAATCGGCTGAGCTATAGTAAGGTGATTTCTTCGAATCGATTTTTCTGTGAAATGTATGGAAATAATCAACCAATTTAAATGTGGTTTGGCATAACAATTACAAGTCCCGAGACCTATTATTTGAGGTATCAAGAACCGCAATCGGAGCACAATTGCAGATTTCGGATTTTTACAGCTCTGAATCGGCTGAGCTATATTAAGGTGATTTTCTTCGAATCGAACTTTCTACGAAATGTATGGTATAGCAATTACAGGTCTCTTGACCTATCATTTAAGGTATCAAGAACCGCAATCGGAGCACAATTGCAGATTTCGGATTTTTACAGCTCCGAATCGGCTGAGCTATAGTAAGGTGATTTTCTTCGAATCGAACTTTCTACGAAATGTATGGTATAGCAATTACAGGTCTCGTGACCTATCATTTAAGGCATCAAAAACCGCAATCGGAGCACAATTGCAGATTTCGGATTTTTACAGCTCCGAATCGGCTGAGCTATAGTAAGGTGATTTCTTCGAATCGATTTTTCTGTGAAATGTATGGAAATAATCAACCAATTTAAATGTGGTTTGGCATAACAATTACAAGTCCCGAGACCTATTATTTGAGGTATCAAGAACCGCAATCGGAGCACAATTGCAGATTTCGGATTTTTACAGCTCTGAATCGGCTGAGCTATATTAAGGTGATTTTCTTCGAATCGAACTTTCTACGAAATGTATGGTATAGCAATTACAGGTCTCGTGACCTATCATTTAAGGCATCAAAAACCGCAATCGGAGCACAATTGCAGATTTCGGATTTTTACAGCTCCGAATCGGCTGAGCTATAGTAAGGTGATTTTCTTCGAATCGAACTTTCTACGAAATGTATGGTATAGCAATTACAGGTCTCGTGACCTATCATTTAAGGCATCAAAAACCGCAATCGGAGCACAATTGCAGATTTCGGATTTTTACAGCTCTGAATCGGCTGAGCTATATTAAGGTGATTTTCTTCGAATCGAACTTTCTACGAAATGTATGGTATAGCAATTACAGGTCTCTTGACCTATCATTTAAGGTATCAAGAACCGCAATCGGAGCACAATTGCAGATTTCGGATTTTTACAGCTCCGAATCGGCTGAGCTATAGTAAGGTGATTTTCTTCGAATCGAACTTTCTACGAAATGTATGGTATAGCAATTACAGGTCTCTTGACCTATCATTTAAGGTATCAAGAACCGCAATCGGAGCACAATTGCAGATTTCGGATTTTTACAGCTCCGAATCGGCTGAGCTATAGTAAGGTGATTTCTTCGAATCGATTTTTCTGTGAAATGTATGGAAATAATCAACCAATTTAAATGTGGTTTGGCATAACAATTACAAGTCCCGAGACCTATTATTTGAGGTATCAAGAACCGCAATCGGAGCACAATTGCAGATTTCGGATTTTTACAGCTCTGAATCGGCTGAGCTATATTAAGGTGATTTTCTTCGAATCGAACTTTCTACGAAATGTATGGTATAGCAATTACAGGTCTCGTGACCTATCATTTAAGGCATCAAAAACCGCAATCGGAGCACAATTGCAGATTTCGGATTTTTACAGCTCCGAATCGGCTGAGCTATAGTAAGGTGATTTTCTTCGAATCGAACTTTCTACGAAATGTATGGTATAGCAATTACAGGTCTCGTGACCTATCATTTAAGGCATCAAAAACCGCAATCGGAGCACAATTGCAGATTTCGGATTTTTACAGCTCTGAATCGGCTGAGCTATATTAAGGTGATTTTCTTCGAATCGAACTTTCTACGAAATGTATGGTATAGCAATTACAGGTCTCTTGACCTATCATTTAAGGTATCAAGAACCGCAATCGGAGCACAATTGCAGATTTCGGATTTTTACAGCTCCGAATCGGCTGAGCTATAGTAAGGTGATTTTCTTCGAATCGAACTTTCTACGAAATGTATGGTATAGCAATTACAGGTCTCTTGACCTATCATTTAAGGTATCAAGAACCGCAATCGGAGCACAATTGCAGATTTCGGATTTTTACAGCTCCGAATCGGCTGAGCTATAGTAAGGTGATTTCTTCGAATCGATTTTTCTGTGAAATGTATGGAAATAATCAACCAATTTAAATGTGGTTTGGCATAACAATTACAAGTCCCGAGACCTATTATTTGAGGTATCAAGAACCGCAATCGGAGCACAATTGCAGATTTCGGATTTTTACAGCTCTGAATCGGCTGAGCTATATTAAGGTGATTTTCTTCGAATCGAACTTTCTACGAAATGTATGGTATAGCAATTACAGGTCTCGTGACCTATCATTTAAGGCATCAAAAACCGCAATCGGAGCACAATTGCAGATTTCGGATTTTTACAGCTCCGAATCGGCTGAGCTATAGTAAGGTGATTTTCTTCGAATCGAACTTTCTACGAAATGTATGGTATAGCAATTACAGGTCTCGTGACCTATCATTTAAGGCATCAAAAACCGCAATCGGAGCACAATTGCAGATTTCGGATTTTTACAGCTCTGAATCGGCTGAGCTATAGTAAGGTGTTTTTCTTCGAATCGAACTTTCTACGAAATGTATGGTATAGCAATTACAGGTCTCTTGACCTATCATTTAAGGTATCAAGAACCGCAATCGGAGCACAATTGCAGATTTCGGATTTTTACAGCTCCGAATCGGCTGAGCTATAGTAAGGTGATTTCTTCGAATCGATTTTTCTGTGAAATGTATGGAAATAATCAACCAATTTAAATGTGGTTTGGCATAACAATTACAAGTCCCGAGACCTATTATTTGAGGTATCAAGAACCGCAATCGGAGCACAATTGCAGATTTCGGATTTTTACAGCTCTGAATCGGCTGAGCTATATTAAGGTGATTTTCTTCGAATCGAACTTTCTACGAAATGTATGGTATAGCAATTACAGGTCTCTTGACCTATCATTTAAGGTATCAAGAACCGCAATCGGAGCACAATTGCAGATTTCGGATTTTTACAGCTCCGAATCGGCTGAGCTATAGTAAGGTGATTTTCTTCGAATCGAACTTTCTACGAAATGTATGGTATAGCAATTACAGGTCTCTTGAATTATCATTTAAGGTATCAAGAACCGCAATCGGAGCACAATTGCAGATTTCGGATTTTTACAGCTCCGAATCGGCTGAGCTATAGTAAGGTGATTTCTTCGAATCGATTTTTCTGTGAAATGTATGGAAATAATCAACCAATTTAAATGTGGTTTGGCATAACAATTACAAGTCCCGAGACCTATTATTTGAGGTATCAAGAACCGCAATCGGAGCACAATTGCAGATTTCGGATTTTTACAGCTCTGAATCGGCTGAGCTATATTAAGGTGATTTTCTTCGAATCGAACTTTCTACGAAATGTATGGTATAGCAATTACAGGTCTCGTGACCTATCATTTAAGGCATCAAAAACCGCAATCGGAGCACAATTGCAGATTTCGGATTTTTACAGCTCCGAATCGGCTGAGCTATAGTAAGGTGATTTTCTTCGAATCGAACTTTCTACGAAATGTATGGTATAGCAATTACAGGTCTCGTGACCTATCATTTAAGGCATCAAAAACCGCAATCGGAGCACAATTGCAGATTTCGGATTTTTACAGCTCCGAATCGGCTGAGCTATAGTAAGGTGATTTTCTTCGAATCGAACTTTCTACGAAATGTATGGTATAGCAATTACAGGTCTCGTGACCTATCATTTAAGGCATCAAAAACCGCAATCGGAGCACAATTGCAGATTTCGGATTTTTACAGCTCCGAATCGGCTGAGCTATAGTAAGGTGATTTTCTTCGAATCGAACTTTCTACGAAATGTATGGTATAGCAATTACAGGTCTCGTGACCTATCATTTAAGGCATCAAAAACCGCAATCGGAGCACAATTGCAGATTTCGGATTTTTACAGCTCCGAATCGGCTGAGCTATAGTAAGGTGATTTTCTTCGAATCGAACTTTCTACGAAATGTATGGTATAGCAATTACAGGTCTCTTGACCTATCATTTAAGGTATCAAGAACCGCAATCGGAGCACAATTGCAGATTTCGGATTTTTACAGCTCCGAATCGGCTGAGCTATAGTAAGGTGATTTTCTTCGAATCGAACTTTCTACGAAATGTATGGTATAGCAATTACAGGTCTCGTGACCTATCATTTAAGGTATCAAGAACCGCAATCGGAGCACAATTGCAGATTTCGGATTTTTACAGCTCCGAATCGGCTGAGCTATAGTAAGGTGATTTTCTTCGAATCGAACTTTCTACGAAATGTATGGTATAGCAATTACAGGTCTCGTGACCTATCATTTAAGGCATCAAAAACCGCAATCGGAGCACAATTGCAGATTTCGGATTTTTACAGCTCTGAATCGGCTGAGCTATATTAAGGTGATTTTCTTCGAATCGAACTTTCTACGAAATGTATGGTATAGCAATTACAGGTCTCTTGACCTATCATTTAAGGTATCAAGAACCGCAATCGGAGCACAATTGCAGATTTCGGATTTTTACAGCTCCGAATCGGCTGAGCTATAGTAAGGTGATTTTCTTCGAATCGAACTTTCTACGAAATGTATGGTATAGCAATTACAGGTCTCTTGACCTATCATTTAAGGTATCAAGAACCGCAATCGGAGCACAATTGCAGATTTCGGATTTTTACAGCTCCGAATCGGCTGAGCTATAGTAAGGTGATTTCTTCGAATCGATTTTTCTGTGAAATGTATGGAAATAATCAACCAATTTAAATGTGGTTTGGCATAACAATTACAAGTCCCGAGACCTATTATTTGAGGTATCAAGAACCGCAATCGGAGCACAATTGCAGATTTCGGATTTTTACAGCTCTGAATCGGCTGAGCTATATTAAGGTGATTTTCTTCGAATCGAACTTTCTACGAAATGTATGGTATAGCAATTACAGGTCTCGTGACCTATCATTTAAGGCATCAAAAACCGCAATCGGAGCACAATTGCAGATTTCGGATTTTTACAGCTCCGAATCGGCTGAGCTATAGTAAGGTGATTTTCTTCGAATCGAACTTTCTACGAAATGTATGGTATAGCAATTACAGGTCTCGTGACCTATCATTTAAGGCATCAAAAACCGCAATCGGAGCACAATTGCAGATTTCGGATTTTTACAGCTCTGAATCGGCTGAGCTATAGTAAGGTGTTTTTCTTCGAATCGAACTTTCTACGAAATGTATGGTATAGCAATTACAGGTCTCTTGACCTATCATTTAAGGTATCAATAACCGCAATCGGAGCACAATTGCAGATTTCGGATTTTTACAGCTCCGAATCGGCTGAGCTATAGTAAGGTGATTTCTTCGAATCGATTTTTCTGTGAAATGTATGGAAATAATCAACCAATTTAAATGTGGTTTGGCATAACAATTACAAGTCCCGAGACCTATTATTTGAGGTATCAAGAACCGCAATCGGAGCACAATTGCAGATTTCGGATTTTTACAGCTCTGAATCGGCTGAGCTATATTAAGGTGATTTTCTTCGAATCGAACTTTCTACGAAATGTATGGTATAGCAATTACAGGTCTCTTGACCTATCATTTAAGGTATCAAGAACCGCAATCGGAGCACAATTGCAGATTTCGGATTTTTACAGCTCCGAATCGGCTGAGCTATAGTAAGGTGATTTTCTTCGAATCGAACTTTCTACGAAATGTATGGTATAGCAATTACAGGTCTCGTGACCTATCATTTAAGGCATCAAAAACCGCAATCGGAGCACAATTGCAGATTTCGGATTTTTACAGCTCCGAATCGGCTGAGCTATAGTAAGGTGATTTCTTCGAATCGATTTTTCTGTGAAATGTATGGAAATAATCAACCAATTTAAATGTGGTTTGGCATAACAATTACAAGTCCCGAGACCTATTATTTGAGGTATCAAGAACCGCAATCGGAGCACAATTGCAGATTTCGGATTTTTACAGCTCTGAATCGGCTGAGCTATATTAAGGTGATTTTCTTCGAATCGAACTTTCTACGAAATGTATGGTATAGCAATTACAGGTCTCGTGACCTATCATTTAAGGCATCAAAAACCGCAATCGGAGCACAATTGCAGATTTCGGATTTTTACAGCTCCGAATCGGCTGAGCTATAGTAAGGTGATTTTCTTCGAATCGAACTTTCTACGAAATGTATGGTATAGCAATTACAGGTCTCGTGACCTATCATTTAAGGCATCAAAAACCGCAATCGGAGCACAATTGCAGATTTCGGATTTTTACAGCTCTGAATCGGCTGAGCTATATTAAGGTGATTTTCTTCGAATCGAACTTTCTACGAAATGTATGGTATAGCAATTACAGGTCTCTTGACCTATCATTTAAGGTATCAAGAACCGCAATCGGAGCACAATTGCAGATTTCGGATTTTTACAGCTCCGAATCGGCTGAGCTATAGTAAGGTGATTTCTTCGAATCGATTTTTCTGTGAAATGTATGGAAATAATCAACCAATTTAAATGTGGTTTGGCATAACAATTACAAGTCCCGAGACCTATTATTTGAGGTATCAAGAACCGCAATCGGAGCACAATTGCAGATTTCGGATTTTTACAGCTCTGAATCGGCTGAGCTATATTAAGGTGATTTTCTTCGAATCGAACTTTCTACGAAATGTATGGTATAGCAATTACAGGTCTCGTGACCTATCATTTAAGGTATCAATAACCGCAATCGGAGCACAATTGCAGATTTCGGATTTTTACAGCTCCGAATCGGCTGAGCTATAGTAAGGTGATTTCTTCGAATCGATTTTTCTGTGAAATGTATGGAAATAATCAACCAATTTAAATGTGGTTTGGCATAACAATTACAAGTCCCGAGACCTATTATTTGAGGTATCAAGAACCGCAATCGGAGCACAATTGCAGATTTCGGATTTTTACAGCTCTGAATCGGCTGAGCTATAGTAAGGTGATTTTCTTCGAATCGAACTTTCTACGAAATGTATGGTATAGCAATTACAGGTCTCTTGACCTATCATTTAAGGTATCAAGAACCGCAATCGGAGCACAATTGCAGATTTCGGATTTTTACAGCTCCGAATCGGCTGAGCTATAGTAAGGTGATTTTCTTCGAATCGAACTTTCTACGAAATGTATGGTATAGCAATTACAGGTCTCTTGACCTATCATTTAAGGTATCAATAACCGCAATCGGAGCACAATTGCAGATTTCGGATTTTTACAGCTCCGAATCGGCTGAGCTATAGTAAGGTGATTTCTTCGAATCGATTTTTCTGTGAAATGTATGGAAATAATCAACCAATTTAAATGTGGTTTGGCATAACAATTACAAGTCCCGAGACCTATTATTTGAGGTATCAAGAACCGCAATCGGAGCACAATTGCAGATTTCGGATTTTTACAGCTCTGAATCGGCTGAGCTATATTAAGGTGATTTTCTTCGAATCGAACTTTCTACGAAATGTATGGTATAGCAATTACAGGTCTCGTGACCTATCATTTAAGGCATCAAAAACCGCAATCGGAGCACAATTGCAGATTTCGGATTTTTACAGCTCCGAATCGGCTGAGCTATAGTAAGGTGATTTTCTTCGAATCGAACTTTCTACGAAATGTATGGTATAGCAATTACAGGTCTCGTGACCTATCATTTAAGGCATCAAAAACCGCAATCGGAGCACAATTGCAGATTTCGGATTTTTACAGCTCTGAATCGGCTGAGCTATAGTAAGGTGTTTTTCTTCGAATCGAACTTTCTACGAAATGTATGGTATAGCAATTACAGGTCTCTTGACCTATCATTTAAGGTATCAATAACCGCAATCGGAGCACAATTGCAGATTTCGGATTTTTACAGCTCCGAATCGGCTGAGCTATAGTAAGGTGATTTCTTCGAATCGATTTTTCTGTGAAATGTATGGAAATAATCAACCAATTTAAATGTGGTTTGGCATAACAATTACAAGTCCCGAGACCTATTATTTGAGGTATCAAGAACCGCAATCGGAGCACAATTGCAGATTTCGGATTTTTACAGCTCTGAATCGGCTGAGCTATATTAAGGTGATTTTCTTCGAATCGAACTTTCTACGAAATGTATGGTATAGCAATTACAGGTCTCTTGACCTATCATTTAAGGTATCAAGAACCGCAATCGGAGCACAATTGCAGATTTCGGATTTTTACAGCTCCGAATCGGCTGAGCTATAGTAAGGTGATTTTCTTCGAATCGAACTTTCTACGAAATGTATGGTATAGCAATTACAGGTCTCGTGACCTATCATTTAAGGCATCAAAAACCGCAATCGGAGCACAATTGCAGATTTCGGATTTTTACAGCTCCGAATCGGCTGAGCTATAGTAAGGTGATTTCTTCGAATCGATTTTTCTGTGAAATGTATGGAAATAATCAACCAATTTAAATGTGGTTTGGCATAACAATTACAAGTCCCGAGACCTATTATTTGAGGTATCAAGAACCGCAATCGGAGCACAATTGCAGATTTCGGATTTTTACAGCTCTGAATCGGCTGAGCTATATTAAGGTGATTTTCTTCGAATCGAACTTTCTACGAAATGTATGGTATAGCAATTACAGGTCTCGTGACCTATCATTTAAGGCATCAAAAACCGCAATCGGAGCACAATTGCAGATTTCGGATTTTTACAGCTCCGAATCGGCTGAGCTATAGTAAGGTGATTTTCTTCGAATCGAACTTTCTACGAAATGTATGGTATAGCAATTACAGGTCTCGTGACCTATCATTTAAGGCATCAAAAACCGCAATCGGAGCACAATTGCAGATTTCGGATTTTTACAGCTCTGAATCGGCTGAGCTATAGTAAGGTGTTTTTCTTCGAATCGAACTTTCTACGAAATGTATGGTATAGCAATTACAGGTCTCGTGACCTATCATTTAAGGTATCAATAACCGCAATCGGAGCACAATTGCAGATTTCGGATTTTTACAGCTCCGAATCGGCTGAGCTATAGTAAGGTGATTTCTTCGAATCGATTTTTCTGTGAAATGTATGGAAATAATCAACCAATTTAAATGTGGTTTGGCATAACAATTACAAGTCCCGAGACCTATTATTTGAGGTATCAAGAACCGCAATCGGAGCACAATTGCAGATTTCGGATTTTTACAGCTCTGAATCGGCTGAGCTATAGTAAGGTGATTTTCTTCGAATCGAACTTTCTACGAAATGTATGGTATAGCAATTACAGGTCTCTTGACCTATCATTTAAGGTATCAAGAACCGCAATCGGAGCACAATTGCAGATTTCGGATTTTTACAGCTCCGAATCGGCTGAGCTATAGTAAGGTGATTTTCTTCGAATCGAACTTTCTACGAAATGTATGGTATAGCAATTACAGGTCTCTTGACCTATCATTTAAGGTATCAATAACCGCAATCGGAGCACAATTGCAGATTTCGGATTTTTACAGCTCCGAATCGGCTGAGCTATAGTAAGGTGATTTCTTCGAATCGATTTTTCTGTGAAATGTATGGAAATAATCAACCAATTTAAATGTGGTTTGGCATAACAATTACAAGTCCCGAGACCTATTATTTGAGGTATCAAGAACCGCAATCGGAGCACAATTGCAGATTTCGGATTTTTACAGCTCTGAATCGGCTGAGCTATATTAAGGTGATTTTCTTCGAATCGAACTTTCTACGAAATGTATGGTATAGCAATTACAGGTCTCGTGACCTATCATTTAAGGCATCAAAAACCGCAATCGGAGCACAATTGCAGATTTCGGATTTTTACAGCTCCGAATCGGCTGAGCTATAGTAAGGTGATTTTCTTCGAATCGAACTTTCTACGAAATGTATGGTATAGCAATTACAGGTCTCGTGACCTATCATTTAAGGCATCAAAAACCGCAATCGGAGCACAATTGCAGATTTCGGATTTTTACAGCTCTGAATCGGCTGAGCTATAGTAAGGTGTTTTTCTTCGAATCGAACTTTCTACGAAATGTATGGTATAGCAATTACAGGTCTCTTGACCTATCATTTAAGGTATCAATAACCGCAATCGGAGCACAATTGCAGATTTCGGATTTTTACAGCTCCGAATCGGCTGAGCTATAGTAAGGTGATTTCTTCGAATCGATTTTTCTGTGAAATGTATGGAAATAATCAACCAATTTAAATGTGGTTTGGCATAACAATTACAAGTCCCGAGACCTATTATTTGAGGTATCAAGAACCGCAATCGGAGCACAATTGCAGATTTCGGATTTTTACAGCTCTGAATCGGCTGAGCTATAATATTAAGGTGATTTTCTTCGAATCGAACTTTCTACGAAATGTATGGTATAGCAATTACAGGTCTCGTGACCTATCATTTAAGGCATCAAAAACCGCAATCGGAGCACAATTGCAGATTTCGGATTTTTACAGCTCTGAATCGGCTGAGCTATAGTAAGGTGTTTTTCTTCGAATCGAACTTTCTACGAAATGTATGGTATAGCAATTACAGGTCTCTTGACCTATCATTTAAGGTATCAATAACCGCAATCGGAGCACAATTGCAGATTTCGGATTTTTACAGCTCCGAATCGGCTGAGCTATAGTAAGGTGATTTTCTTCGAATCGAACTTTCTACGAAATGTATGGTATAGCAATTACAGGTCTCTTGACCTATCATTTAAGGTATCAATAACCGCAATCGGAGCACAATTGCAGATTTCGGATTTTTACAGCTCCGAATCGGCTGAGCTATAGTAAGGTGATTTCTTCGAATCGATTTTTCTGTGAAATGTATGGAAATAATCAACCAATTTAAATGTGGTTTGGCATAACAATTACAAGTCCCGAGACCTATTATTTGAGGTATCAAGAACCGCAATCGGAGCACAATTGCAGATTTCGGATTTTTACAGCTCTGAATCGGCTGAGCTATAGTAAGGTGATTTTCTTCGAATCGAACTTTCTACGAAATGTATGGTATAGCAATTACAGGTCTCTTGACCTATCATTTAAGGTATCAAGAACCGCAATCGGAGCACAATTGCAGATTTCGGATTTTTACAGCTCCGAATCGGCTGAGCTATAGTAAGGTGATTTTCTTCGAATCGAACTTTCTACGAAATGTATGGTATAGCAATTACAGGTCTCTTGACCTATCATTTAAGGTATCAATAACCGCAATCGGAGCACAATTGCAGATTTCGGATTTTTACAGCTCCGAATCGGCTGAGCTATAGTAAGGTGATTTCTTTGAATCGATTTTTCTGTGAAATGTATGGAAATAATCAACCAATTTAAATGTGGTTTGGCATAACAATTACAAGTCCCGAGACCTATTATTTGAGGTATCAAGAACCGCAATCGGAGCACAATTGCAGATTTCGGATTTTTACAGCTCTGAATCGGCTGAGCTATAATATTAAGGTGATTTTCTTCGAATCGAACTTTCTACGAAATGTATGGTATAGCAATTACAGGTCTCGTGACCTATCATTTAAGGCATCAAAAACCGCAATCGGAGCACAATTGCAGATTTCGGATTTTTACAGCTCTGAATCGGCTGAGCTATAGTAAGGTGATTTTCTTCGAATCGAACTTTCTACGAAATGTATGGTATAGCAATTACAGGTCTCTTGACCTATCATTTAAGGTATCAAGAACCGCAATCGGAGCACAATTGCAGATTTCGGATTTTTACAGCTCCGAATCGGCTGAGCTATAGTAAGGTGATTTCTTCGAATCGATTTTTCTGTGAAATGTATGGAAATAATCAACCAATTTAAATGTGGTTTGGCATAACAATTACAAGTCCCGAGACCTATTATTTGAGGTATCAAGAACCGCAATCGGAGCACAATTGCAGATTTCGGATTTTTACAGCTCTGAATCGGCTGAGCTATAGTAAGGTGATTTTCTTCGAATCGAACTTTCTACGAAATGTATGGTATAGCAATTACAGGTCTCTTGACCTATCATTTAAGGTATCAAGAACCGCAATCGGAGCACAATTGCAGATTTCGGATTTTTACAGCTCCGAATCGGCTGAGCTATAGTAAGGTGATTTCTTCGAATCGATTTTTCTGTGAAATGTATGGAAATAATCAACCAATTTAAATGTGGTTTGGCATAACAATTACAAGTCCCGAGACCTATTATTTGAGGTATCAAGAACCGCAATCGGAGCACAATTGCAGATTTCGGATTTTTACAGCTCTGAATCGGCTGAGCTATATTAAGGTGATTTTCTTCGAATCGAACTTTCTACGAAATGTATGGTATAGCAATTACAGGTCTCGTGACCTATCATTTAAGGCATCAAAAACCGCAATCGGAGCACAATTGCAGATTTCGGATTTTTACAGCTCTGAATCGGCTGAGCTATATTAAGGTGATTTTCTTCGAATCGAACTTTCTACGAAATGTATGGTATAGCAATTACAGGTCTCTTGACCTATCATTTAAGGTATCAAGAACCGCAATCGGAGCACAATTGCAGATTTCGGATTTTTACAGCTCCGAATCGGCTGAGCTATAGTAAGGTGATTTTCTTCGAATCGAACTTTCTACGAAATGTATGGTATAGCAATTACAGGTCTCTTGACCTATCATTTAAGGTATCAATAACCGCAATCGGAGCACAATTGCAGATTTCGGATTTTTACAGCTCCGAATCGGCTGAGCTATAGTAAGGTGATTTCTTCGAATCGATTTTTCTGTGAAATGTATGGAAATAATCAACCAATTTAAATGTGGTTTGGCATAACAATTACAAGTCCCGAGACCTATTATTTGAGGTATCAAGAACCGCAATCGGAGCACAATTGCAGATTTCGGATTTTTACAGCTCTGAATCGGCTGAGCTATAATATTAAGGTGATTTTCTTCGAATCGAACTTTCTACGAAATGTATGGTATAGCAATTACAGGTCTCGTGACCTATCATTTAAGGCATCAAAAACCGCAATCGGAGCACAATTGCAGATTTCGGATTTTTACAGCTCTGAATCGGCTGAGCTATAGTAAGGTGTTTTTCTTCGAATCGAACTTTCTACGAAATGTATGGTATAGCAATTACAGGTCTCTTGACCTATCATTTAAGGTATCAATAACCGCAATCGGAGCACAATTGCAGATTTCGGATTTTTACAGCTCCGAATCGGCTGAGCTATAGTAAGGTGATTTTCTTCGAATCGAACTTTCTACGAAATGTATGGTATAGCAATTACAGGTCTCTTGACCTATCATTTAAGGTATCAATAACCGCAATCGGAGCACAATTGCAGATTTCGGATTTTTACAGCTCCGAATCGGCTGAGCTATAGTAAGGTGATTTCTTCGAATCGATTTTTCTGTGAAATGTATGGAAATAATCAACCAATTTAAATGTGGTTTGGCATAACAATTACAAGTCCCGAGACCTATTATTTGAGGTATCAAGAACCGCAATCGGAGCACAATTGCAGATTTCGGATTTTTACAGCTCTGAATCGGCTGAGCTATAGTAAGGTGATTTTCTTCGAATCGAACTTTCTACGAAATGTATGGTATAGCAATTACAGGTCTCTTGACCTATCATTTAAGGTATCAAGAACCGCAATCGGAGCACAATTGCAGATTTCGGATTTTTACAGCTCCGAATCGGCTGAGCTATAGTAAGGTGATTTTCTTCGAATCGAACTTTCTACGAAATGTATGGTATAGCAATTACAGGTCTCTTGACCTATCATTTAAGGTATCAATAACCGCAATCGGAGCACAATTGCAGATTTCGGATTTTTACAGCTCCGAATCGGCTGAGCTATAGTAAGGTGATTTCTTCGAATCGATTTTTCTGTGAAATGTATGGAAATAATCAACCAATTTAAATGTGGTTTGGCATAACAATTACAAGTCCCGAGACCTATTATTTGAGGTATCAAGAACCGCAATCGGAGCACAATTGCAGATTTCGGATTTTTACAGCTCTGAATCGGCTGAGCTATAATATTAAGGTGATTTTCTTCGAATCGAACTTTCTACGAAATGTATGGTATAGCAATTACAGGTCTCGTGACCTATCATTTAAGGCATCAAAAACCGCAATCGGAGCACAATTGCAGATTTCGGATTTTTACAGCTCTGAATCGGCTGAGCTATAGTAAGGTGATTTTCTTCGAATCGAACTTTCTACGAAATGTATGGTATAGCAATTACAGGTCTCTTGACCTATCATTTAAGGTATCAAGAACCGCAATCGGAGCACAATTGCAGATTTCGGATTTTTACAGCTCCGAATCGGCTGAGCTATAGTAAGGTGATTTCTTCGAATCGATTTTTCTGTGAAATGTATGGAAATAATCAACCAATTTAAATGTGGTTTGGCATAACAATTACAAGTCCCGAGACCTATTATTTGAGGTATCAAGAACCGCAATCGGAGCACAATTGCAGATTTCGGATTTTTACAGCTCTGAATCGGCTGAGCTATATTAAGGTGATTTTCTTCGAATCGAACTTTCTACGAAATGTATGGTATAGCAATTACAGGTCTCGTGACCTATCATTTAAGGCATCAAAAACCGCAATCGGAGCACAATTGCAGATTTCGGATTTTTACAGCTCTGAATCGGCTGAGCTATAGTAAGGTGATTTTCTTCGAATCGAACTTTCTACGAAATGTATGGTATAGCAATTACAGGTCTCTTGACCTATCATTTAAGGTATCAAGAACCGCAATCGGAGCACAATTGCAGATTTCGGATTTTTACAGCTCCGAATCGGCTGAGCTATAGTAAGGTGATTTTCTTCGAATCGAACTTTCTACGAAATGTATGGTATAGCAATTACAGGTCTCTTGACCTATCATTTAAGGTATCAAGAACCGCAATCGGAGCACAATTGCAGATTTCGGATTTTTACAGCTCCGAATCGGCTGAGCTATAGTAAGGTGATTTCTTCGAATCGATTTTTCTGTGAAATGTATGGAAATAATCAACCAATTTAAATGTGGTTTGGCATAACAATTACAAGTCCCGAGACCTATTATTTGAGGTATCAAGAACCGCAATCGGAGCACAATTGCAGATTTCGGATTTTTACAGCTCTGAATCGGCTGAGCTATAGTAAGGTGATTTTCTTCGAATCGAACTTTCTACGAAATGTATGGTATAGCAATTACAGGTCTCTTGACCTATCATTTAAGGTATCAAGAACCGCAATCGGAGCACAATTGCAGATTTCGGATTTTTACAGCTCCGAATCGGCTGAGCTATAGTAAGGTGATTTTCTTCGAATCGAACTTTCTACGAAATGTATGGTATAGCAATTACAGGTCTCTTGACCTATCATTTAAGGTATCAATAACCGCAATCGGAGCACAATTGCAGATTTCGGATTTTTACAGCTCCGAATCGGCTGAGCTATAGTAAGGTGATTTCTTCGAATCGATTTTTCTGTGAAATGTATGGAAATAATCAACCAATTTAAATGTGGTTTGGCATAACAATTACAAGTCCCGAGACCTATTATTTGAGGTATCAAGAACCGCAATCGGAGCACAATTGCAGATTTCGGATTTTTACAGCTCTGAATCGGCTGAGCTATATTAAGGTGATTTTCTTCGAATCGAACTTTCTACGAAATGTATGGTATAGCAATTACAGGTCTCTTGACCTATCATTTAAGGTATCAATAACCGCAATCGGAGCACAATTGCAGATTTCGGATTTTTACAGCTCCGAATCGGCTGAGCTATAGTAAGGTGATTTCTTCGAATCGATTTTTCTGTGAAATGTATGGAAATAATCAACCAATTTAAATGTGGTTTGGCATAACAATTACAAGTCCCGAGACCTATTATTTGAGGTATCAAGAACCGCAATCGGAGCACAATTGCAGATTTCGGATTTTTACAGCTCTGAATCGGCTGAGCTATATTAAGGTGATTTTCTTCGAATCGAACTTTCTACGAAATGTATGGTATAGCAATTACAGGTCTCTTGACCTATCATTTAAGGTATCAAGAACCGCAATCGGAGCACAATTGCAGATTTCGGATTTTTACAGCTCCGAATCGGCTGAGCTATAGTAAGGTGATTTTCTTCGAATCGAACTTTCTACGAAATGTATGGTATAACAATTACAGGTCTCTTGACCTATCATTTAAGGTATCAATAACCGCAATCGGAGCACAATTGCAGATTTCGGATTTTTACAGCTCCGAATCGGCTGAGCTATAGTAAGGTGATTTCTTCGAATCGATTTTTCTGTGAAATGTATGGAAATAATCAACCAATTTAAATGTGGTTTGGCATAACAATTACAAGTCCCGAGACCTATTATTTGAGGTATCAAGAACCGCAATCGGAGCACAATTGCAGATTTCGGATTTTTACAGCTCTGAATCGGCTGAGCTATAGTAAGGTGTTTTTCTTCGAATCGAACTTTCTACGAAATGTATGGTATAGCAATTACAGGTCTCGTGACCTATCATTTGAGGTATCAAGAACCGCAATCGGAGCACAATTGCAGATTTCGGATTTTTACAGCTCTGAATCGGCTGAGCTATAGTAAGGTGATTTCTTCGAATCGATTTTTCTGTGAAATGTATGGAAATAATCAACCAATTTAAATGTGGTTTGGCATAAAAATTACAAGTCCCGAGACCTATCATTTGAGGTATCAAGAACCGCAATCGGAGCACAATTGCAGATTTCGTATTTTTACAGCTCTGAATCGGATGAGCTATAGTAAGGTGTTTTTCTTCGAATCGAACTTTCTACGAAATGTATGGTATAGCAATTACAGGTCTCGTGACCTATCATTTGAGGTATCAAGAACCGCAATCGGAGCACAATTGCAGATTTCGGATTTTTACAGCTCTGAATCGGCTGAGCTATAGTAAGGTGATTTCTTCGAATCGATTTTTCTGTGAAATGTATGGAAATAATCAACCAATTTAAATGTGGTTTGGCATAAAAATTACAAGTCCCGAGACCTATCATTTGAGGTATCAAGAACCGCAATCGGAGCACAATTGCAGATTTCGGATTTTTACAGCTCTGAATCGGCTGAGCTATAGTAAGGTGATTTTCTTCGAATCGAACTTTCTACGAAATATATGGTATAGCAATTACAGGTCTCTTGACCTATCATTTAAGGCATCAAAAACCGCAATCGGAGCACAATTGCAGATTTCGGATTTTTACAGCTCTGAATCGGCTGAGCTATAGTAAGGTGATTTTCTTCGAATCGAACTTTCTACGAAATGTATGGTATAGCAATTACAGGTCTCTTGACCTATCATTTAAGGTATCAAGAACCGCAATCGGAGCACAATTGCAGATTTCGGATTTTTACAGCTCCGAATCGGCTGAGCTATAGTAAGGTGATTTCTTCGAATCGATTTTTCTGTGAAATGTATGGAAATAATCAACCAATTTAAATGTGGTTTGGCATAACAATTACAAGTCCCGAGACCTATTATTTGAGGTATCAAGAACCGCAATCGGAGCACAATTGCAGATTTCGGATTTTTACAGCTCTGAATCGGCTGAGCTATATTAAGGTGATTTTCTTCGAATCGAACTTTCTACGAAATGTATGGTATAGCAATTACAGGTCTCTTGACCTATCATTTAAGGTATCAAGAACCGCAATCGGAGCACAATTGCAGATTTCGGATTTTTACAGCTCTGAATCGGCTGAGCTATAGTAAGGTGATTTTCTTCGAATCGAACTTTCTACGAAATGTATGGTATAGCAATTACAGGTCTCTTGACCTATCATTTAAGGTATCAAGAACCGCAATCGGAGCACAATTGCAGATTTCGGATTTTTACAGCTCCGAATCGGCTGAGCTATAGTAAGGTGATTTTCTTCGAATCGAACTTTCTACGAAATGTATGGTATAGCAATTACAGGTCTCTTGACCTATCATTTAAGGTATCAAGAACCGCAATCGGAGCACAATTGCAGATTTCGGATTTTTACAGCTCCGAATCGGCTGAGCTATAGTAAGGTGATTTCTTCGAATCGATTTTTCTGTGAAATGTATGGAAATAATCAACCAATTTAAATGTGGTTTGGCATAACAATTACAAGTCCCGAGACCTATTATTTGAGGTATCAAGAACCGCAATCGGAGCACAATTGCAGATTTCGGATTTTTACAGCTCCGAATCGGCTGAGCTATAGTAAGGTGATTTCTTCGAATCGATTTTTCTGTGAAATGTATGGAAATAATCAACCAATTTAAATGTGGTTTGGCATAACAATTACAAGTCCCGAGACCTATTATTTGAGGTATCAAGAACCGCAATCGGAGCACAATTGCAGATTTCGGATTTTTACAGCTCTGAATCGGCTGAGCTATATTAAGGTGATTTTCTTCGAATCGAACTTTCTACGAAATGTATGGTATAGCAATTACAGGTCTCGTGACCTATCATTTAAGGCATCAAAAACCGCAATCGGAGCACAATTGCAGATTTCGGATTTTTACAGCTCTGAATCGGCTGAGCTATAGTAAGGTGATTTTCTTCGAATCGAACTTTCTACGAAATGTATGGTATAGCAATTACAGGTCTCTTGACCTATCATTTAAGGTATCAAGAACCGCAATCGGAGCACAATTGCAGATTTCGGATTTTTACAGCTCCGAATCGGCTGAGCTATAGTAAGGTGATTTTCTTCGAATCGAACTTTCTACGAAATGTATGGTATAGCAATTACAGGTCTCTTGACCTATCATTTAAGGTATCAAGAACCGCAATCGGAGCACAATTGCAGATTTCGGATTTTTACAGCTCCGAATCGGCTGAGCTATAGTAAGGTGATTTCTTCGAATCGATTTTTCTGTGAAATGTATGGAAATAATCAACCAATTTAAATGTGGTTTGGCATAACAATTACAAGTCCCGAGACCTATTATTTGAGGTATCAAGAACCGCAATCGGAGCACAATTGCAGATTTCGGATTTTTACAGCTCTGAATCGGCTGAGCTATATTAAGGTGATTTTTTTCGAATCGAACTTTCTACGAAATGTATGGTATAGCAATTACAGGTCTCGTGACCTATCATTTAAGGCATCAAAAACCGCAATCGGAGCACAATTGCACATTTCGGATTTTTACAGCTCTGAATCGGCTGAGCTATAGTAAGGTGATTTTCTTCGAATCGAACTTTCTACGAAATGTATGGTATAGCAATTACAGGTCTCTTGACCTATCATTTAAGGTATCAAGAACCGCAATCGGAGCACAATTGCAGATTTCGGATTTTTACAGCTCCGAATCGGCTGAGCTATAGTAAGGTGATTTTCTTCGAATCGAACTTTCTACGAAATGTATGGTATAGCAATTACAGGTCTCTTGACCTATCATTTAAGGTATCAAGAACCGCAATCGGAGCACAATTGCAGATTTCGGATTTTTACAGCTCCGAATCGGCTGAGCTATAGTAAGGTGATTTCTTCGAATCGATTTTTCTGTGAAATGTATGGAAATAATCAACCAATTTAAATGTGGTTTGGCATAACAATTACAAGTCCCGAGACCTATTATTTGAGGTATCAAGAACCGCAATCGGAGCACAATTGCAGATTTCGGATTTTTACAGCTCTGAATCGGCTGAGCTATATTAAGGTGATTTTCTTCGAATCGAACTTTCTACGAAATGTATGGTATAGCAATTACAGGTCTCGTGACCTATCATTTAAGGCATCAAAAACCGCAATCGGAGCACAATTGCAGATTTCGGATTTTTACAGCTCTGAATCGGCTGAGCTATAGTAAGGTGATTTTCTTCGAATCGAACTTTCTACGAAATGTATGGTATAGCAATTACAGGTCTCTTGACCTATCATTTAAGGTATCAAGAACCGCAATCGGAGCACAATTGCAGATTTCGGATTTTTACAGCTCCGAATCGGCTGAGCTATAGTAAGGTGATTTCTTCGAATCGATTTTTCTGTGAAATGTATGGAAATAATCAACCAATTTAAATGTGGTTTGGCATAACAATTACAAGTCCCGAGACCTATTATTTGAGGTATCAAGAACCGCAATCGGAGCACAATTGCAGATTTCGGATTTTTACAGCTCTGAATCGGCTGAGCTATATTAAGGTGATTTTCTTCGAATCGAACTTTCTACGAAATGTATGGTATAGCAATTACAGGTCTCGTGACCTATCATTTAAGGCATCAAAAACCGCAATCGGAGCACAATTGCAGATTTCGGATTTTTACAGCTCTGAATCGGCTGAGCTATAGTAAGGTGATTTTCTTCGAATCGAACTTTCTACGAAATGTATGGTATAGCAATTACAGGTCTCTTGACCTATCATTTAAGGTATCAAGAACCGCAATCGGAGCACAATTGCAGATTTCGGATTTTTACAGCTCTGAATCGGCTGAGCTATAGTAAGGTGATTTTCTTCGAATCGAACTTTCTACGAAATGTATGGTATAGCAATTACAGGTCTCTTGACCTATCATTTAAGGTATCAAGAACCGCAATCGGAGCACAATTGCAGATTTCGGATTTTTACAGCTCCGAATCGGCTGAGCAATAGTAAGGTGATTTTCTTCGAATCGAACTTTCTACGAAATGTATGGTATAGCAATTACAGGTCTCTTGACCTATCATTTAAGGTATCAAGAACCGCAATCGGAGCACAATTGCAGATTTCGGATTTTTACAGCTCCGAATCGGCTGAGCTATAGTAAGGTGATTTCTTCGAATCGATTTTTCTGTGAAATGTATGGAAATAATCAACCAATTTAAATGTGGTTTGGCATAACAATTACAAGTCCCGAGACCTATTATTTGAGGTATCAAGAACCGCAATCGGAGCACAATTGCAGATTTCGGATTTTTACAGCTCTGAATCGGCTGAGCTATATTAAGGTGATTTTCTTCGAATCGAACTTTCTACGAAATGTATGGTATAGCAATTACAGGTCTCGTGACCTATCATTTAAGGCATCAAAAACCGCAATCGGAGCACAATTGCAGATTTCGGATTTTTACAGCTCTGAATCGGCTGAGCTATAGTAAGGTGATTTTCTTCGAATCGAACTTTCTACGAAATGTATGGTATAGCAATTACAGGTCTCTTGACCTATCATTTAAGGTATCAAGAACCGCAATCGGAGCACAATTGCAGATTTCGGATTTTTACAGCTCCGAATCGGCTGAGCTATAGTAAGGTGATTTCTTCGAATCGATTTTTCTGTGAAATGTATGGAAATAATCAACCAATTTAAATGTGGTTTGGCATAACAATTACAAGTCCCGAGACCTATTATTTGAGGTATCAAGAACCGCAATCGGAGCACAATTGCAGATTTCGGATTTTTACAGCTCTGAATCGGCTGAGCTATATTAAGGTGATTTTCTTCGAATCGAACTTTCTACGAAATGTATGGTATAGCAATTACAGGTCTCGTGACCTATCATTTAAGGCATCAAAAACCGCAATCGGAGCACAATTGCAGATTTCGGATTTTTACAGCTCTGAATCGGCTGAGCTATAGTAAGGTGATTTTCTTCGAATCGAACTTTCTACGAAATGTATGGTATAGCAATTACAGGTCTCTTGACCTATCATTTAAGGTATCAAGAACCGCAATCGGAGCACAATTGCAGATTTCGGATTTTTACAGCTCTGAATCGGCTGAGCTATAGTAAGGTGATTTTCTTCGAATCGAACTTTCTACGAAATGTATGGTATAGCAATTACAGGTCTCTTGACCTATCATTTAAGGTATCAAGAACCGCAATCGGAGCACAATTGCAGATTTCGGATTTTTACAGCTCCGAATCGGCTGAGCTATAGTAAGGTGATTTTCTTCGAATCGAACTTTCTACGAAATGTATGGTATAGCAATTACAGGTCTCTTGACCTATCATTTAAGGTATCAAGAACCGCAATCGGAGCACAATTGCAGATTTCGGATTTTTACAGCTCCGAATCGGCTGAGCTATAGTAAGGTGATTTCTTCGAATCGATTTTTCTGTGAAATGTATGGAAATAATCAACCAATTTAAATGTGGTTTGGCATAACAATTACAAGTCCCGAGACCTATTATTTGAGGTATCAAGAACCGCAATCGGAGCACAATTGCAGATTTCGGATTTTTACAGCTCTGAATCGGCTGAGCTATATTAAGGTGATTTTCTTCGAATCGAACTTTCTACGAAATGTATGGTATAGCAATTACAGGTCTCGTGACCTATCATTTAAGGCATCAAAAACCGCAATCGGAGCACAATTGCAGATTTCGGATTTTTACAGCTCTGAATCGGCTGAGCTATAGTAAGGTGATTTTCTTCGAATCGAACTTTCTACGAAATGTATGGTATAGCAATTACAGGTCTCTTGACCTATCATTTAAGGTATCAAGAACCGCAATCGGAGCACAATTGCAGATTTCGGATTTTTACAGCTCTGAATCGGCTGAGCTATATTAAGGTGATTTTCTTCGAATCGAACTTTCTACGAAATGTATGGTATAGCAATTACAGGTCTCGTGACCTATCATTTTAAGCATCAAAAACCGCAATCGGAGCACAATTGCAGATTTCGGATTTTTACAGCTCCGAATCGGCTGAGCTATAGTAAGGTGATTTTCTTCGAATCGAACTTTCTACGAAATGTATGGTATAGCAATTACAGGTCTCTTGACCTATCATTTAAGGCATCAAAAACCGCAATCGGAGCACAATTGCAGATTTCGGATTTTTACAGCTCTGAATCGGCTGAGCTATATTAAGGTGATTTTCTTCGAATCGAACTTTCTACGAAATGTATGGTATAGCAATTACAGGTCTCGTGACCTATCATTTAAGGCATCAAAAACCGCAATCGGAGCACAATTGCAGATTTCGGATTTTTACAGCTCTGAATCGGCTGAGCTATAGTAAGGTGATTTTCTTCGAATCGAACTTTCTACGAAATGTATGGTATAGCAATTACAGGTCTCTTGACCTATCATTTAAGGTATCAAGAACCGCAATCGGAGCACAATTGCAGATTTCGGATTTTTACAGCTCCGAATCGGCTGAGCTATAGTAAGGTGATTTCTTCGAATCGATTTTTCTGTGAAATGTATGGAAATAATCAACCAATTTAAATGTGGTTTGGCATAACAATTACAAGTCCCGAGACCTATTATTTGAGGTATCAAGAACCGCAATCGGAGCACAATTGCAGATTTCGGATTTTTACAGCTCTGAATCGGCTGAGCTATAGTAAGGTGTTTTTCTTCGAATCGAACTTTCTACGAAATGTATGGTATAGCAATTACAGGTCTCTTGACCTATCATTTAAGGTATCAAGAACCGCAATCGGAGCACAATTGCAGATTTCAGATTTTTACAGCTCCGAATCGGCTGAGCTATAGTAAGGTGATTTCTTCGAATCGATTTTTCTGTGAAATGTATGGAAATAATCAACCAATTTAAATGTGGTTTGGCATAACAATTACAAGTCCCGAGACCTATTATTTGAGGTATCAAGAACCGCAATCGGAGCACAATTGCAGATTTCGGATTTTTACAGCTCTGAATCGGCTGAGCTATAGTAAGGTGTTTTTCTTCGAATCGAACTTTCTACGAAATGTATGGTATAGCAATTACAGGTCTCTTGACCTATCATTTAAGGTATCAAGAACCGCAATCGGAGCACAATTGCAGATTTCGGATTTTTACAGCTCCGAATCGGCTGAGCTATAGTAAGGTGATTTTCTTCGAATCGAACTTTCTACGAAATGTATGGTATAGCAATTACAGGTCTCGTGACCTATCATTTAAGGCATCAAAAACCGCAATCGGAGCACAATTGCAGATTTCGGATTTTTACAGCTCTGAATCGGCTGAGCTATAGTAAGGTGATTTTCTTCGAATCGAACTTTCTACGAAATGTATGGTATAGCAATTACAGGTCTCTTGACCTATCATTTAAGGTATCAAGAACCGCAATCGGAGCACAATTGCAGATTTCGGATTTTTACAGCTCTGAATCGGCTGAGCTATAGTAAGGTGATTTTCTTCGAATCGAACTTTCTACGAAATGTATGGTATAGCAATTACAGGTCTCTTGACCTATCATTTAAGGTATCAAGAACCGCAATCGGAGCACAATTGCAGATTTCGGATTTTTACAGCTCCGAATCGGCTGAGCTATAGTAAGGTGATTTTCTTCGAATCGAACTTTCTACGAAATGTATGGTATAGCAATTACAGGTCTCTTGACCTATCATTTAAGGTATCAAGAACCGCAATCGGAGCACAATTGCAGATTTCAGATTTTTACAGCTCCGAATCGGCTGAGCTATAGTAAGGTGATTTCTTCGAATCGATTTTTCTGTGAAATGTATGGAAATAATCAACCAATTTAAATGTGGTTTGGCATAACAATTACAAGTCCCGAGACCTATTATTTGAGGTATCAAGAACCGCAATCGGAGCACAATTGCAGATTTCGGATTTTTACAGCTCTGAATCGGCTGAGCTATAGTAAGGTGTTTTTCTTCGAATCGAACTTTCTACGAAATGTATGGTATAGCAATTACAGGTCTCTTGACCTATCATTTAAGGTATCAAGAACCGCAATCGGAGCACAATTGCAGATTTCAGATTTTTACAGCTCCGAATCGGCTGAGCTATAGTAAGGTGATTTCTTCGAATCGATTTTTCTGTGAAATGTATGGAAATAATCAACCAATTTAAATGTGGTTTGGCATAACAATTACAAGTCCCGAGACCTATTATTTGAGGTATCAAGAACCGCAATCGGAGCACAATTGCAGATTTCGGATTTTTACAGCTCTGAATCGGCTGAGCTATAGTAAGGTGTTTTTCTTCGAATCGAACTTTCTACGAAATGTATGGTATAGCAATTACAGGTCTCTTGACCTATCATTTAAGGTATCAAGAACCGCAATCGGAGCACAATTGCAGATTTCGGATTTTTACAGCTCCGAATCGGCTGAGCTATAGTAAGGTGATTTTCTTCGAATCGAACTTTCTACGAAATGTATGGTATAGCAATTACAGGTCTCGTGACCTATCATTTAAGGCATCAAAAACCGCAATCGGAGCACAATTGCAGATTTCGGATTTTTACAGCTCTGAATCGGCTGAGCTATAGTAAGGTGATTTTCTTCGAATCGAACTTTCTACGAAATGTATGGTATAGCAATTACAGGTCTCTTGACCTATCATTTAAGGTATCAAGAACCGCAATCGGAGCACAATTGCAGATTTCGGATTTTTACAGCTCTGAATCGGCTGAGCTATAGTAAGGTGATTTTCTTCGAATCGAACTTTCTACGAAATGTATGGTATAGCAATTACAGGTCTCTTGACCTATCATTTAAGGTATCAAGAACCGCAATCGGAGCACAATTGCAGATTTCGGATTTTTACAGCTCCGAATCGGCTGAGCTATAGTAAGGTGATTTTCTTCGAATCGAACTTTCTACGAAATGTATGGTATAGCAATTACAGGTCTCTTGACCTATCATTTAAGGTATCAAGAACCGCAATCGGAGCACAATTGCAGATTTCGGATTTTTACAGCTCCGAATCGGCTGAGCTATAGTAAGGTGATTTTCTTTGAATCGAACTTTCTACGAAATGTATGGTATAGCAATTACAGGTCTCTTGACCTATCATTTAAGGTATCAAGAACCGCAATCGGAGCACAATTGCAGATTTCGGATTTTTACAGCTCCGAATCGGCTGAGCTATAGTAAGGTGATTTCTTCGAATCGATTTTTCTGTGAAATGTATGGAAATAATCAACCAATTTAAATGTGGTTTGGCATAACAATTACAAGTCCCGAGACCTATTATTTGAGGTATCAAGAACCGCAATCGGAGCACAATTGCAGATTTCGGATTTTTACAGCTCTGAATCGGCTGAGCTATATTAAGGTGATTTTCTTCGAATCGAACTTTCTACGAAATGTATGGTATAGCAATTACAGGTCTCGTGACCTATCATTTAAGGCATCAAAAACCGCAATCGGAGCACAATTGCAGATTTCGGATTTTTACAGCTCTGAATCGGCTGAGCTATAGTAAGGTGATTTTCTTCGAATCGAACTTTCTACGAAATTTATGGTATAGCAATTACAGGTCTCTTGACCTATCATTTAAGGTATCAAGAACCGCAATCGGAGCACAATTGCAGATTTCGGATTTTTACAGCTCCGAATCGGCTGAGCTATAGTAAGGTGATTTTCTTCGAATCGAACTTTCTACGAAATGTATGGTATAGCAATTACAGGTCTCTTGACCTATCATTTAAGGTATCAAGAACCGCAATCGGAGCACAATTGCAGATTTCGGATTTTTACAGCTCTGAATCGGCTGAGCTATATTAAGGTGATTTTCTTCGAATCGAACTTTCTACGAAATGTATGGTATAGCAATTACAGGTCTCTTGACCTATCATTTAAGGTATCAAGAACCGCAATCGGAGCACAATTGCAGATTTCGGATTTTTACAGCTCCGAATCGGCTGAGCTATAGTAAGGTGATTTTCTTCGAATCGAACTTTCTACGAAATGTATGGTATAGCAATTACAGGTCTCTTGACCTATCATTTAAGGTATCAAGAACCGCAATCGGAGCACAATTGCAGATTTCGGATTTTTACAGCTCCGAATCGGCTGAGCTATAGTAAGGTGATTTTCTTCGAATCGAACTTTCTACGAAATGTATGGTATAGCAATTACAGGTCTCGTGACCTATCATTTAAGGCATCAAAAACCGCAATCGGAGCACAATTGCAGATTTCGGATTTTTACAGCTCCGAATCGGCTGAGCTATAGTAAGGTGATTTTCTTCGAATCGAACTTTCTACGAAATGTATGGTATAGCAATTACAGGTCTCTTGACCTATCATTTAAGGTATCAAGAACCGCAATCGGAGCACAATTGCAGATTTCGGATTTTTACAGCTCCGAATCGGCTGATCTATAGTAAGGTGATTTTCTTCGAATCGAACTTTCTACGAAATGTATGGTATAGCAATTACAGGTCTCGTGACCTATCATTTAAGGCATCAAAAACCGCAATCGGAGCACAATTGCAGATTTCGGATTTTTACAGCTCTGAATCGGCTGAGCTATAGTAAGGTGATTTTCTTCGAATCGAACTTTCTACGAAATGTATGGTATAGCAATTACAGGTCTCTTGACCTATCATTTAAGGTATCAAGAACCGCAATCGGAGCACAATTGCAGATTTCGGATTTTTACAGCTCTGAATCGGCTGAGCTATATTAAGGTGATTTTCTTCGAATCGAACTTTCTACGAAATGTATGGTATAGCAATTACAGGTCTCTTGACCTATCATTTAAGGTATCAAGAACCGCAATCGGAGCACAATTGCAGATTTCGGATTTTTACAGCTCCGAATCGGCTGAGCTATAGTAAGGTGATTTTCTTCGAATCGAACTTTCTACGAAATGTATGGTATAGCAATTACAGGTCTCTTGACCTATCATTTAAGGTATCAAGAACCGCAATCGGAGCACAATTGCAGATTTCGGATTTTTACAGCTCCGAATCGGCTGAGCTATAGTAAGGTGATTTTCTTCGAATCGAACTTTCTACGAAATGTATGGTATAGCAATTACAGGTCTCGTGACCTATCATTTAAGGCATCAAAAACCGCAATCGGAGCACAATTGCAGATTTCGGATTTTTACAGCTCCGAATCGGCTGAGCTATAGTAAGGTGATTTTCTTCGAATCGAACTTTCTACGAAATGTATGGTATAGCAATTACAGGTCTCTTGACCTATCATTTAAGGTATCAAGAACCGCAATCGGAGCACAATTGCAGATTTCGGATTTTTACAGCTCCGAATCGGCTGATCTATAGTAAGGTGATTTTCTTCGAATCGAACTTTCTACGAAATGTATGGTATAGCAATTACAGGTCTCTTGACCTATCATTTAAGGTATCAAGAACCGCAATCGGAGCACAATTGCAGATTTCGGATTTTTACAGCTCTGAATCGGCTGAGCTATATTAAGGTGATTTTCTTCGAATCGAACTTTCTACGAAATGTATGGTATAGCAATTACAGGTCTCTTGACCTATCATTTAAGGTATCAAGAACCGCAATCGGAGCACAATTGCAGATTTCGGATTTTTACAGCTCCGAATCGGCTGAGCTATAGTAAGGTGATTTTCTTCGAATCGAACTTTCTACGAAATGTATGGTATAGCAATTACAGGTCTCTTGACCTATCATTTAAGGTATCAAGAACCGCAATCGGAGCACAATTGCAGATTTCGGATTTTTACAGCTCCGAATCGGCTGAGCTATAGTAAGGTGATTTTCTTCGAATCGAACTTTCTACGAAATGTATGGTATAGCAATTACAGGTCTCGTGACCTATCATTTAAGGCATCAAAAACCGCAATCGGAGCACAATTGCAGATTTCGGATTTTTACAGCTCCGAATCGGCTGAGCTATAGTAAGGTGATTTTCTTCGAATCGAACTTTCTACGAAATGTATGGTATAGCAATTACAGGTCTCTTGACCTATCATTTAAGGTATCAAGAACCGCAATCGGAGCACAATTGCAGATTTCGGATTTTTACAGCTCTGAATCGGCTGAGCTATATTAAGGTGATTTTCTTCGAATCGAACTTTCTACGAAATGTATGGTATAGCAATTACAGGTCTCTTGACCTATCATTTAAGGTATCAAGAACCGCAATCGGAGCACAATTGCAGATTTCGGATTTTTACAGCTCCGAATCGGCTGAGCTATAGTAAGGTGATTTTCTTCGAATCGAACTTTCTACGAAATGTATGGTATAGCAATTACAGGTCTCTTGACCTATCATTTAAGGTATCAAGAACCGCAATCGGAGCACAATTGCAGATTTCGGATTTTTACAGCTCCGAATCGGCTGAGCTATAGTAAGGTGATTTTCTTCGAATCGAACTTTCTACGAAATGTATGGTATAGCAATTACAGGTCTCGTGACCTATCATTTAAGGCATCAAAAACCGCAATCGGAGCACAATTGCAGATTTCGGATTTTTACAGCTCCGAATCGGCTGAGCTATAGTAAGGTGATTTTCTTCGAATCGAACTTTCTACGAAATGTATGGTATAGCAATTACAGGTCTCTTGACCTATCATTTAAGGTATCAAGAACCGCAATCGGAGCACAATTGCAGATTTCGGATTTTTACAGCTCTGAATCGGCTGAGCTATATTAAGGTGATTTTCTTCGAATCGAACTTTCTACGAAATGTATGGTATAGCAATTACAGGTCTCTTGACCTATCATTTAAGGTATCAAGAACCGCAATCGGAGCACAATTGCAGATTTCGGATTTTTACAGCTCCGAATCGGCTGAGCTATAGTAAGGTGATTTTCTTCGAATCGAACTTTCTACGAAATGTATGGTATAGCAATTACAGGTCTCTTGACCTATCATTTAAGGTATCAAGAACCGCAATCGGAGCACAATTGCAGATTTCGGATTTTTACAGCTCCGAATCGGCTGAGCTATAGTAAGGTGATTTTCTTCGAATCGAACTTTCTACGAAATGTATGGTATAGCAATTACAGGTCTCGTGACCTATCATTTAAGGCATCAAAAACCGCAATCGGAGCACAATTGCAGATTTCGGATTTTTACAGCTCTGAATCGGCTGAGCTATAGTAAGGTGATTTTCTTCGAATCGAACTTTCTACGAAATGTATGGTATAGCAATTACAGGTCTCTTGACCTATCATTTAAGGTATCAAGAACCGCAATCGGAGCACAATTGCAGATTTCGGATTTTTACAGCTCCGAATCGGCTGAGCTATAGTAAGGTGATTTTCTTCGAATCGAACTTTCTACGAAATGTATGGTATAGCAATTACAGGTCTCGTGACCTATCATTTAAGGCATCAAAAACCGCAATCGGAGCACAATTGCAGATTTCGGATTTTTACAGCTCCGAATCGGCTGAGCTATAGTAAGGTGATTTTCTTCGAATCGAACTTTCTACGAAATGTATGGTATAGCAATTACAGGTCTCGTGACCTATCATTTAAGGCATCAAAAACCGCAATCGGAGCACAATTGCAGATTTCGGATTTTTACAGCTCTGAATCGGCTGAGCTATAGTAAGGTGATTTTCTTCGAATCGAACTTTCTACGAAATGTATGGTATAGCAATTACAGGTCTCTTGACCTATCATTTAAGGTATCAAGAACCGCAATCGGAGCACAATTGCAGATTTCGGATTTTTACAGCTCTGAATCGGCTGAGCTATAGTAAGGTGATTTTCTTCGAATCGAACTTTCTACGAAATGAATGGTATAGCAATTACAGGTCTCTTGACCTATCATTTAAGGTATCAAGAACCGCAATCGGAGCACAATTGCAGATTTCGGATTTTTACAGCTCTGAATCGGCTGAGCTATATTAAGGTGATTTTCTTCGAATCGAACTTTCTACGAAATGTATGGTATAGCAATTACAGGTCTCTTGACCTATCATTTAAGGTATCAAGAACCGCAATCGGAGCACAATTGCAGATTTCGGATTTTTACAGCTCCGAATCGGCTGAGCTATAGTAAGGTGATTTTCTTCGAATCGAACTTTCTACGAAATGTATGGTATAGCAATTACAGGTCTCTTGACCTATCATTTAAGGTATCAAGAACCGCAATCGGAGCACAATTGCAGATTTCGGATTTTTACAGCTTCGAATCGGCTGAGCTATAGTAAGGTGATTTTCTTCGAATCGAACTTTCTACGAAATGTATGGTATAGCAATTACAGGTCTCGTGACCTATCATTTAAGGCATCAAAAACCGCAATCGGAGCACAATTGCAGATTTCGGATTTTTACAGCTCTGAATCGGCTGAGCTATAGTAAGGTGATTTTCTTCGAATCGAACTTTCTACGAAATGTATGGTATAGCAATTACAGGTCTCTTGACCTATCATTTAAGGTATCAAGAACCGCAATCGGAGCACAATTGCAGATTTCGGATTTTTACAGCTCTGAATCGGCTGAGCTATATTAAGGTGATTTTCTTCGAATCGAACTTTCTACGAAATGTATGGTATAGCAATTACAGGTCTCTTGACCTATCATTTAAGGTATCAAGAACCGCAATCGGAGCACAATTGCAGATTTCGGATTTTTACAGCTCCGAATCGGCTGAGCTATAGTAAGGTGATTTCTTCGAATCGATTTTTCTGTGAAATGTATGGAAATAATCAACCAATTTAAATGTGGTTTGGCATAACAATTACAAGTCCCGAGACCTATTATTTGAGGTATCAAGAACCGCAATCGGAGCACAATTGCAGATTTCGGATTTTTACAGCTCCGAATCGGCTGAGCTATAGTAAGGTGATTTCTTCGAATCGAACTTTCTACGAAATGTATGGTATAGCAATTACAGGTCTCTTGACCTATCATTTAAGGTATCAAGAACCGCAATCGGAGCACAATTGCAGATTTCGGATTTTTACAGCTCTGAATCGGCTGAGCTATATTAAGGTGATTTTCTTCGAATCGAACTTTCTACGAAATGTATGGTATAGCAATTACAGGTCTCTTGACCTATCATTTAAGGTATCAAGAACCGCAATCGGAGCACAATTGCAGATTTCGGATTTTTACAGCTCCGAATCGGCTGAGCTATAGTAAGGTGATTTTCTTCGAATCGAACTTTCTACGAAATGTATGGTATAGCAATTACAGGTCTCTTGACCTATCATTTAAGGTATCAAGAACCGCAATCGGAGCACAATTGCAGATTTCGGATTTTTACAGCTCCGAATCGGCTGAGCTATAGTAAGGTGATTTTCTTCGAATCGAACTTTCTACGAAATGTATGGTATAGCAATTACAGGTCTCTTGACCTATCATTTAAGGTATCAAGAACCGCAATCGGAGCACAATTGCAGATTTCGGATTTTTACAGCTCTGAATCGGCTGAGCTATATTAAGGTGATTTTCTTCGAATCGAACTTTCTACGAAATGTATGGTATAGCAATTACAGGTCTCTTGACCTATCATTTAAGGTATCAAGAACCGCAATCGGAGCACAATTGCAGATTTCGGATTTTTACAGCTCCGAATCGGCTGAGCTATAGTAAGGTGATTTTCTTCGAATCGAACTTTCTACGAAATGTATGGTATAGCAATTACAGGTCTCTTGACCTATCATTTAAGGTATCAAGAACCGCAATCGGAGCACAATTGCAGATTTCGGATTTTTACAGCTCCGAATCGGCTGAGCTATAGTAAGGTGATTTTCTTCGAATCGAACTTTCTACGAAATGTATGGTATAGCAATTACAGGTCTCGTGACCTATCATTTAAGGCATCAAAAACCGCAATCGGAGCACAATTGCAGATTTCGGATTTTTACAGCTCCGAATCGGCTGAGCTATAGTAAGGTGATTTCTTCGAATCGATTTTTCTGTGAAATGTATGGAAATAATCAACCAATTTAAATGTGGTTTGGCATAACAATTACAAGTCCCGAGACCTATTATTTGAGGTATCAAGAACCGCAATCGGAGCACAATTGCAGATTTCGGATTTTTACAGCTCTGAATCGGCTGAGCTATAGTAAGGTGATTTTCTTCGAATCGAACTTTCTACGAAATGTATGGTATAGCAATTACAGGTCTCGTGACCTATCATTTAAGGTATCAAGAACCGCAATCGGAGCACAATTGCAGATTTCGGATTTTTACAGCTCCGAATCGGCTGAGCTATAGTAAGGTGATTTCTTCGAATCGATTTTTCTGTGAAATGTATGGAAATAATCAACCAATTTAAATGTGGTTTGGCATAACAATTACAAGTCCCGAGACCTATTATTTGAGGTATCAAGAACCGCAATCGGAGCACAATTGCAGATTTCGGATTTTTACAGCTCTGAATCGGCTGAGCTATATTAAGGTGATTTTCTTCGAATCGAACTTTCTACGAAATGTATGGTATAGCAATTACAGGTCTCTTGACCTATCATTTAAGGTATCAAGAACCGCAATCGGAGCACAATTGCAGATTTCGGATTTTTACAGCTCCGAATCGGCTGAGCTATAGTAAGGTGATTTTCTTCGAATCGAACTTTCTACGAAATGTATGGTATAGCAATTACAGGTCTCTTGACCTATCATTTAAGGTATCAAGAACCGCAATCGGAGCACAATTGCAGATTTCGGATTTTTACAGCTCCGAATCGGCTGAGCTATAGTAAGGTGATTTTCTTCGAATCGAACTTTCTACGAAATGTATGGTATAGCAATTACAGGTCTCTTGACCTATCATTTAAGGTATCAAGAACCGCAATCGGAGCACAATTGCAGATTTCGGATTTTTACAGCTCCGAATCGGCTGAGCTATAGTAAGGTGATTTTCTTCGAATCGAACTTTCTACGAAATGTATGGTATAGCAATTACAGGTCTCTTGACCTATCATTTAAGGTATCAAGAACCGCAATCGGAGCACAATTGCAGATTTCGGATTTTTACAGCTCCGAATCGGCTGAGCTATAGTAAGGTGATTTTCTTCGAATCGAACTTTCTACGAAATGTATGGTATAGCAATTACAGGTCTCGTGACCTATCATTTAAGGCATCAAAAACCGCAATCGGAGCACAATTGCAGATTTCGGATTTTTACAGCTCCGAATCGGCTGAGCTATAGTAAGGTGATTTTCTTCGAATCGAACTTTCTACGAAATGTATGGTATAGCAATTACAGGTCTCTTGACCTATCATTTAAGGTATCAAGAACCGCAATCGGAGCACAATTGCAGATTTCGGATTTTTACAGCTCCGAATCGGCTGATCTATAGTAAGGTGATTTTCTTCGAATCGAACTTTCTACGAAATGTATGGTATAGCAATTACAGGTCTCGTGACCTATCATTTAAGGCATCAAAAACCGCAATCGGAGCACAATTGCAGATTTCGGATTTTTACAGCTCTGAATCGGCTGAGCTATAGTAAGGTGATTTTCTTCGAATCGAACTTTCTACGAAATGTATGGTATAGCAATTACAGGTCTCGTGACCTATCATTTAAGGCATCAAAAACCGCAATCGGAGCACAATTGCAGATTTCGGATTTTTACAGCTCTGAATCGGCTGAGCTATAGTAAGGTGATTTTCTTCGAATCGAACTTTCTACGAAATGTATGGTATAGCAATTACAGGTCTCTTGACCTATCATTTAAGGTATCAAGAACCGCAATCGGAGCACAATTGCAGATTTCGGATTTTTACAGCTCTGAATCGGCTGAGCTATATTAAGGTGATTTTCTTCGAATCGAACTTTCTACGAAATGTATGGTATAGCAATTACAGGTCTCTTGACCTATCATTTAAGGTATCAAGAACCGCAATCGGAGCACAATTGCAGATTTCGGATTTTTACAGCTCCGAATCGGCTGAGCTATAGTAAGGTGATTTCTTCGAATCGATTTTTCTGTGAAATGTATGGAAATAATCAACCAATTTAAATGTGGTTTGGCATAACAATTACAAGTCCCGAGACCTATTATTTGAGGTATCAAGAACCGCAATCGGAGCACAATTGCAGATTTCGGATTTTTACAGCTCCGAATCGGCTGAGCTATAGTAAGGTGATTTCTTCGAATCGAACTTTCTACGAAATGTATGGTATAGCAATTACAGGTCTCTTGACCTATCATTTAAGGTATCAAGAACCGCAATCGGAGCACAATTGCAGATTTCGGATTTTTACAGCTCTGAATCGGCTGAGCTATATTAAGGTGATTTTCTTCGAATCGAACTTTCTACGAAATGTATGGTATAGCAATTACAGGTCTCTTGACCTATCATTTAAGGTATCAAGAACCGCAATCGGAGCACAATTGCAGATTTCGGATTTTTACAGCTCCGAATCGGCTGAGCTATAGTAAGGTGATTTTCTTCGAATCGAACTTTCTACGAAATGTATGGTATAGCAATTACAGGCCTCTTGACCTATCATTTAAGGTATCAAGAACCGCAATCGGAGCACAATTGCAGATTTCGGATTTTTACAGCTCCGAATCGGCTGAGCTATAGTAAGGTGATTTTCTTCGAATCGAACTTTCTACGAAATGTATGGTATAGCAATTACAGGTCTCTTGACCTATCATTTAAGGTATCAAGAACCGCAATCGGAGCACAATTGCAGATTTCGGATTTTTACAGCTCCGAATCGGCTGAGCTATAGTAAGGTGATTTTCTTCGAATCGAACTTTCTACGAAATGTATGGTATAGCAATTACAGGTCTCGTGACCTATCATTTAAGGCATCAAAAACCGCAATCGGAGCACAATTGCAGATTTCGGATTTTTACAGCTCCGAATCGGCTGAGCTATAGTAAGGTGATTTTCTTCGAATCGAACTTTCTACGAAATGTATGGTATAGCAATTACAGGTCTCGTGACCTATCATTTAGGGCATCAAAAACCGCAATCGGAGCACAATTGCAGATTTCGGATTTTTACAGCTCTGAATCGGCTGAGCTATAGTAAGGTGATTTTCTTCGAATCGAACTTTCTACGAAATGTATGGTATAGCAATTACAGGTCTCTTGACCTATCATTTAAGGTATCAAGAACCGCAATCGGAGCACAATTGCAGATTTCGGATTTTTACAGCTCTGAATCGGCTGAACTATAGTAAGGTGATTTTCTTCGAATCGAACTTTCTACGAAATGTATGGTATAGCAATTACAGGTCTCTTGACCTATCATTTAAGGTATCAAGAACCGCAATCGGAGCACAATTGCAGATTTCGGATTTTTACAGCTCTGAATCGGCTGAGCTATAGTAAGGTGATTTTCTTCGAATCGAACTTTCTACGAAATGTATGGTATAGCAATTACAGGTCTCTTGACCTATCATTTAAGGTATCAAGAACCGCAATCGGAGCACAATTGCAGATTTCGGATTTTTACAGCTCCGAATCGGCTGAGCTATAGTAAGATGATTTCTTCGAATCGATTTTTCTGTGAAATGTATGGAAATAATCAACCAATTTAAATGTGGTTTGGCATAACAATTACAAGTCCCGAGACCTATTATTTGAGGTATCAAGAACCGCAATCGGAGCACAATTGCAGATTTCGGATTCTTACAGCTCCGAATCGGCTGAGCTATAGTAAGGTGATTTTCTTCGAATCGAACTTTCTACGAAATGTATGGTATAGCAATTACAGGTCTCGTGACCTATCATTTAAGGCATCAAAAACCGCAATCGGAGCACAATTGCAGATTTCGGATTTTTACAGCTCTGAATCGGCTGAGCTATAGTAAGGTGATTTTCTTCGAATCGAACTTTCTACGAAATGTATGGTATAGCAATTACAGGTCTCTTGACCTATCATTTAAGGTATCAAGAACCGCAATCGGAGCACAATTGCAGATTTCGGATTTTTACAGCTCCGAATCGGCTGAGCTATAGTAAGGTGATTTTCTTCGAATCGAACTTTCTACGAAATGTATGGTATAGCAATTACAGGTCTCTTGACCTATCATTTAAGGTATCAAGAACCGCAATCGGAGCACAATTGCAGATTTCGGATTTTTACAGCTCCGAATCGGCTGAGCTATAGTAAGGTGATTTCTTCGAATCGATTTTTCTGTGAAATGTATGGAAATAATCAACCAATTTAAATGTGGTTTGGCATAACAATTACAAGTCCCGAGACCTATTATTTGAGGTATCAAGAACCGCAATCGGATCACAATTGCAGATTTCGGATTTTTACAGCTCTGAATCGGCTGAGCTATATTAAGGTGATTTTCTTCGAATCGAACTTTCTACGAAATGTATGGTATAGCAATTACAGGTCTCTTGACCTATCATTTAAGGCATCAAAAACCGCAATCGGAGCACAATTGCAGATTTCGGATTTTTACAGCTCTGAATCGGCTGAGCTATATTAAGGTGATTTTCTTCGAATCGAACTTTCTACGAAATGTATGGTATAGCAATTACAGGTCTCTTGACCTATCATTTAAGGTATCAAGAACCGCAATCGGAGCACAATTGCAGATTTCGGATTTTTACAGCTCCGAATCGGCTGAGCTATAGTAAGGTGATTTTCTTCGAATCGAACTTTCTACGAAATGTATGGTATAGCAATTACAGGTCTCTTGACCTATCATTTAAGGTATCAAGAACCGCAATCGGAGCACAATTGCAGATTTCGGATTTTTACAGCTCCGAATCGGCTGAGCTATAGTAAGGTGATTTTCTTCGAATCGAACTTTCTACGAAATGTATGGTATAGCAATTACAGGTCTCTTGACCTATCATTTAAGGTATCAAGAACCGCAATCGGAGCACAATTGCAGATTTCGGATTTTTACAGCTCTGAATCGGCTGAGCTATATTAAGGTGATTTTCTTCGAATCGAACTTTCTACGAAATGTATGGTATAGCAATTACAGGTCTCTTGACCTATCATTTAAGGTATCAAGAACCGCAATCGGAGCACAATTGCAGATTTCGGATTTTTACAGCTCCGAATCGGCTGAGCTATAGTAAGGTGATTTTCTTCGAATCGAACTTTCTACGAAATGTATGGTATAGCAATTACAGGTCTCTTGACCTATCATTTAAGGTATCAAGAACCGCAATCGGAGCACAATTGCAGATTTCGGATTTTTACAGCTCCGAATCGGCTGAGCTATAGTAAGGTGATTTCTTCGAATCGATTTTTCTGTGAAATGTATGGAAATAATCAACCAATTTAAATGTGGTTTGGCATAACAATTACAAGTCCCGAGACCTATTATTTGAGGTATCAAGAACCGCAATCGGAGCACAATTGCAGATTTCGGATTTTTACAGCTCTGAATCGGCTGAGCTATAGTAAGGTGATTTTCTTCGAATCGAACTTTCAACGAAATGTATGGTATAGCAATTACAGGTCTCTTGACCTATCATTTAAGGTATCAAGAACCGCAATCGGAGCACAATTGCAGATTTCGGATTTTTACAGCTCTGAATCGGCTGAGCTATATTAAGGTGATTTTCTTCGAATCGAACTTTCTACGAAATGTATGGTATAGCAATTACAGGTCTCTTGACCTATCATTTAAGGTATCAAGAACCGCAATCGGAGCACAATTGCAGATTTCGGATTTTTACAGCTCCGAATCGGCTGAGCTATAGTAAGGTGATTTCTTCGAATCGATTTTTCTGTGAAATGTATGGAAATAATCAACCAATTTAAATGTGGTTTGGCATAACAATTACAAGTCCCGAGACCTATTATTTGAGGTATCAAGAACCGCAATCGGAGCACAATTGCAGATTTCGGATTTTTACAGCTCTGAATCGGCTGAGCTATAGTAAGGTGATTTTCTTCGAATCGAACTTTCTACGAAATGTATGGTATAGCAATTACAGGTCTCTTGACCTATCATTTAAGGTATCAAGAACCGCAATCGGAGCACAATTGCAGATTTCGGATTTTTACAGCTCCGAATCGGCTGAGCTATAGTAAGGTGATTTTCTTCGAATCGAACTTTCTACGAAATGTATGGTATAGCAATTACAGGTCTCTTGACCTATCATTTAAGGTATCAAGAACCGCAATCGGAGCACAATTGCAGATTTCGGATTTTTACAGCTCTGAATCGGCTGAGCTATATTAAGGTGATTTTCTTCGAATCGAACTTTCTACGAAATGTATGGTATAGCAATTACAGGTCTCTTGACCTATCATTTAAGGTATCAAGAACCGCAATCGGAGCACAATTGCAGATTTCGGATTTTTACAGCTCCGAATCGGCTGAGCTATAGTAAGGTGATTTTCTTCGAATCGAACTTTCTACGAAATGTATGGTATAGCAATTACAGGTCTCTTGACCTATCATTTAAGGTATCAAGAACCGCAATCGGAGCACAATTGCAGATTTCGGATTTTTACAGCTCCGAATCGGCTGAGCTATAGTAAGGTGATTTTCTTCGAATCGAACTTTCAACGAAATGTATGGTATAGCAATTACAGGTCTCTTGACCTATCATTTAAGGTATCAAGAACCGCAATCGGAGCACAATTGCAGATTTCGGATTTTTACAGCTCTGAATCGGCTGAGCTATATTAAGGTGATTTTCTTCGAATCGAACTTTCTACGAAATGTATGGTATAGCAATTACAGGTCTCTTGACCTATCATTTAAGGTATCAAGAACCGCAATCGGAGCACAATTGCAGATTTCGGATTTTTACAGCTCCGAATCGGCTGAGCTATAGTAAGGTGATTTCTTCGAATCGATTTTTCTGTGAAATGTATGGAAATAATCAACCAATTTAAATGTGGTTTGGCATAACAATTACAAGTCCCGAGACCTATTATTTGAGGTATCAAGAACCGCAATCGGAGCACAATTGCAGATTTCGGATTTTTACAGCTCTGAATCGGCTGAGCTATAGTAAGGTGATTTTCTTCGAATCGAACTTTCTACGAAATGTATGGTATAGCAATTACAGGTCTCGTGACCTATCATTTAAGGTATCAAGAACCGCAATCGGAGCACAATTGCAGATTTCGGATTTTTACAGCTCCGAATCGGCTGAGCTATAGTAAGGTGATTTCTTCGAATCGATTTTTCTGTGAAATGTATGGAAATAATCAACCAATTTAAATGTGGTTTGGCATAACAATTACAAGTCCCGAGACCTATTATTTGAGGTATCAAGAACCGCAATCGGAGCACAATTGCAGATTTCGGATTTTTACAGCTCTGAATCGGCTGAGCTATATTAAGGTGATTTTCTTCGAATCGAACTTTCTACGAAATGTATGGTATAGCAATTACAGGTCTCTTGACCTATCATTTAAGGTATCAAGAACCGCAATCGGAGCACAATTGCAGATTTCGGATTTTTACAGCTCCGAATCGGCTGAGCTATAGTAAGGTGATTTTCTTCGAATCGAACTTTCTACGAAATGTATGGTATAGCAATTACAGGTCTCTTGACCTATCATTTAAGGTATCAAGAACCGCAATCGGAGCACAATTGCAGATTTCGGATTTTTACAGCTCCGAATCGGCTGAGCTATAGTAAGGTGATTTTCTTCGAATCGAACTTTCTACGAAATGTATGGTATAGCAATTACAGGTCTCTTGACCTATCATTTAAGGTATCAAGAACCGCAATCGGAGCACAATTGCAGATTTCGGATTTTTACAGCTCCGAATCGGCTGAGCTATAGTAAGGTGATTTTCTTCGAATCGAACTTTCTACGAAATGTATGGTATAGCAATTACAGGTCTCGTGACCTATCATTTAAGGCATCAAAAACCGCAATCGGAGCACAATTGCAGATTTCGGATTTTTACAGCTCCGAATCGGCTGAGCTATAGTAAGGTGATTTTCTTCGAATCGAACTTTCTACGAAATGTATGGTATAGCAATTACAGGTCTCGTGACCTATCATTTAGGGCATCAAAAACCGCAATCGGAGCACAATTGCAGATTTCGGATTTTTACAGCTCTGAATCGGCTGAGCTATAGTAAGGTGATTTTCTTCGAATCGAACTTTCTACGAAATGTATGGTATAGCAATTACAGGTCTCTTGACCTATCATTTAAGGTATCAAGAACCGCAATCGGAGCACAATTGCAGATTTCGGATTTTTACAGCTCTGAATCGGCTGAACTATAGTAAGGTGATTTTCTTCGAATCGAACTTTCTACGAAATGTATGGTATAGCAATTACAGGTCTCTTGACCTATCATTTAAGGTATCAAGAACCGCAATCGGAGCACAATTGCAGATTTCGGATTTTTACAGCTCTGAATCGGCTGAGCTATAGTAAGGTGATTTTCTTCGAATCGAACTTTCTACGAAATGTATGGTATAGCAATTACAGGTCTCTTGACCTATCATTTAAGGTATCAAGAACCGCAATCGGAGCACAATTGCAGATTTCGGATTTTTACAGCTCCGAATCGGCTGAGCTATAGTAAGGTGATTTCTTCGAATCGATTTTTCTGTGAAATGTATGGAAATAATCAACCAATTTAAATGTGGTTTGGCATAACAATTACAAGTCCCGAGACCTATTATTTGAGGTATCAAGAACCGCAATCGGAGCACAATTGCAGATTTCGGATTCTTACAGCTCCGAATCGGCTGAGCTATAGTAAGGTGATTTTCTTCGAATCGAACTTTCTACGAAATGTATGGTATAGCAATTACAGGTCTCGTGACCTATCATTTAAGGCATCAAAAACCGCAATCGGAGCACAATTGCAGATTTCGGATTTTTACAGCTCTGAATCGGCTGAGCTATAGTAAGGTGATTTTCTTCGAATCGAACTTTCTACGAAATGTATGGTATAGCAATTACAGGTCTCTTGACCTATCATTTAAGGTATCAAGAACCGCAATCGGAGCACAATTGCAGATTTCGGATTTTTACAGCTCCGAATCGGCTGAGCTATAGTAAGGTGATTTTCTTCGAATCGAACTTTCTACGAAATGTATGGTATAGCAATTACAGGTCTCTTGACCTATCATTTAAGGTATCAAGAACCGCAATCGGAGCACAATTGCAGATTTCGGATTTTTACAGCTCCGAATCGGCTGAGCTATAGTAAGGTGATTTCTTCGAATCGATTTTTCTGTGAAATGTATGGAAATAATCAACCAATTTAAATGTGGTTTGGCATAACAATTACAAGTCCCGAGACCTATTATTTGAGGTATCAAGAACCGCAATCGGATCACAATTGCAGATTTCGGATTTTTACAGCTCTGAATCGGCTGAGCTATATTAAGGTGATTTTCTTCGAATCGAACTTTCTACGAAATGTATGGTATAGCAATTACAGGTCTCTTGACCTATCATTTAAGGCATCAAAAACCGCAATCGGAGCACAATTGCAGATTTCGGATTTTTACAGCTCTGAATCGGCTGAGCTATATTAAGGTGATTTTCTTCGAATCGAACTTTCTACGAAATGTATGGTATAGCAATTACAGGTCTCTTGACCTATCATTTAAGGTATCAAGAACCGCAATCGGAGCACAATTGCAGATTTCGGATTTTTACAGCTCCGAATCGGCTGAGCTATAGTAAGGTGATTTTCTTCGAATCGAACTTTCTACGAAATGTATGGTATAGCAATTACAGGTCTCTTGACCTATCATTTAAGGTATCAAGAACCGCAATCGGAGCACAATTGCAGATTTCGGATTTTTACAGCTCCGAATCGGCTGAGCTATAGTAAGGTGATTTTCTTCGAATCGAACTTTCTACGAAATGTATGGTATAGCAATTACAGGTCTCTTGACCTATCATTTAAGGTATCAAGAACCGCAATCGGAGCACAATTGCAGATTTCGGATTTTTACAGCTCCGAATCGGCTGAGCTATAGTAAGGTGATTTCTTCGAATCGATTTTTCTGTGAAATGTATGGAAATAATCAACCAATTTAAATGTGGTTTGGCATAACAATTACAAGTCCCGAGACCTATTATTTGAGGTATCAAGAACCGCAATCGGAGCACAATTGCAGATTTCGGATTTTTACAGCTCTGAATCGGCTGAGCTATAGTAAGGTGATTTTCTTCGAATCGAACTTTCAACGAAATGTATGGTATAGCAATTACAGGTCTCTTGACCTATCATTTAAGGTATCAAGAACCGCAATCGGAGCACAATTGCAGATTTCGGATTTTTACAGCTCTGAATCGGCTGAGCTATATTAAGGTGATTTTCTTCGAATCGAACTTTCTACGAAATGTATGGTATAGCAATTACAGGTCTCTTGACCTATCATTTAAGGTATCAAGAACCGCAATCGGAGCACAATTGCAGATTTCGGATTTTTACAGCTCCGAATCGGCTGAGCTATAGTAAGGTGATTTCTTCGAATCGATTTTTCTGTGAAATGTATGGAAATAATCAACCAATTTAAATGTGGTTTGGCATAACAATTACAAGTCCCGAGACCTATTATTTGAGGTATCAAGAACCGCAATCGGAGCACAATTGCAGATTTCGGATTTTTACAGCTCTGAATCGGCTGAGCTATAGTAAGGTGATTTTCTTCGAATCGAACTTTCTACGAAATGTATGGTATAGCAATTACAGGTCTCTTGACCTATCATTTAAGGTATCAAGAACCGCAATCGGAGCACAATTGCAGATTTCGGATTTTTACAGCTCCGAATCGGCTGAGCTATAGTAAGGTGATTTTCTTCGAATCGAACTTTCTACGAAATGTATGGTATAGCAATTACAGGTCTCTTGACCTATCATTTAAGGTATCAAGAACCGCAATCGGAGCACAATTGCAGATTTCGGATTTTTACAGCTCCGAATCGGCTGAGCTATAGTAAGGTGATTTTCTTCGAATCGAACTTTCTACGAAATGTATGGTATAGCAATTACAGGTCTCTTGACCTATCATTTAAGGTATCAAGAACCGCAATCGGAGCACAATTGCAGATTTCGGATTTTTACAGCTCTGAATCGGCTGAGCTATATTAAGGTGATTTTCTTCGAATCGAACTTTCTACGAAATGTATGGTATAGCAATTACAGGTCTCTTGACCTATCATTTAAGGTATCAAGAACCGCAATCGGAGCACAATTGCAGATTTCGGATTTTTACAGCTCCGAATCGGCTGAGCTATAGTAAGGTGATTTTCTTCGAATCGAACTTTCTACGAAATGTATGGTATAGCAATTACAGGTCTCTTGACCTATCATTTAAGGTATCAAGAACCGCAATCGGAGCACAATTGCAGATTTCGGATTTTTACAGCTCCGAATCGGCTGAGCTATAGTAAGGTGATTTTCTTCGAATCGAACTTTCAACGAAATGTATGGTATAGCAATTACAGGTCTCTTGACCTATCATTTAAGGTATCAAGAACCGCAATCGGAGCACAATTGCAGATTTCGGATTTTTACAGCTCTGAATCGGCTGAGCTATATTAAGGTGATTTTCTTCGAATCGAACTTTCTACGAAATGTATGGTATAGCAATTACAGGTCTCTTGACCTATCATTTAAGGTATCAAGAACCGCAATCGGAGCACAATTGCAGATTTCGGATTTTTACAGCTCCGAATCGGCTGAGCTATAGTAAGGTGATTTCTTCGAATCGATTTTTCTGTGAAATGTATGGAAATAATCAACCAATTTAAATGTGGTTTGGCATAACAATTACAAGTCCCGAGACCTATTATTTGAGGTATCAAGAACCGCAATCGGAGCACAATTGCAGATTTCGGATTTTTACAGCTCTGAATCGGCTGAGCTATATTAAGGTGATTTTCTTCGAATCGAACTTTCTACGAAATGTATGGTATAGCAATTACAGGTCTCTTGACCTCTCATTTAAGGCATCAAAAACCGCAATCGGAGCACAATTGCAGATTTCGGATTTTTACAGCTCTGAATCGGCTGAGCTATATTAAGGTGATTTTCTTCGAATCGAACTTTCTACGAAATGTATGGTATAGCAATTACAGGTCTCTTGACCTATCATTTAAGGTATCAAGAACCGCAATCGGAGCACAATTGCAGATTTCGGATTTTTACAGCTCCGAATCGGCTGAGCTATAATAAGGTGATTTTCTTCGAATCGAACTTTCTACGAAATGTATGGTATAGCAATTACAGGTCTCTTGACCTATCATTTAAAGTATCAATAACCGCAATCGGAGCACAATTGCAGATTTCGGATTTTTACAGCTCCGAATCGGCTGAGCTATAGTAAGGTGATTTCTTCGAATCGATTTTTCTGTGAAATGTATGGAAATAATCAACCAATTTAAATGTGGTTTGGCATAACAATTACAAGTCCCGAGACCTATTATTTGAGGTATCAAGAACCGCAATCGGAGCACAATTGCAGATTTCGGATTTTTTCAGCTCTGAATCGGCTGAGCTATATTAAGGTGATTTTCTTCGAATCGAACTTTCTACGAAATGTATGGTATAGTAATTACAGGTCTCGTGACCTATCATTTAAGGCATCAAAAACCGCAATCGGAGCACAATTGCAGATTTCGGATTTTTACAGCTCCGAATCGGCTGAGCTATAGTAAGGTGATTTTCTTCGAATCGAACTTTCTACGAAATGTATGGTATAGCAATTACAGGTCTCGTGACCTATCATTTAAGGCATCAAAAACCGCAATTGGAGCACAATTGCAGATTTCGGATTTTTACAGCTCTGAATCGGCTGAGCTATAGTAAGGTGATTTTCTTCGAATCGAACTTTCTACGAAATGTATGGTATAGCAATTACAGGTCTCTTGACCTATCATTTAAGGTATCAAGAACCGCAATCGGAGCACAATTGCAGATTTCGGATTTTTACAGCTCTGAATCGGCTGAGCTATATTAAGGTGATTTTCTTCGAATCGAACTTTCTACGAAATGTATGGTATAGCAATTACAGGTCTCTTGACCTATCATTTAAGGTATCAAGAACCGCAATCGGAGCACAATTGCAGATTTCGGATTTTTACAGCTCCGAATCGGCTGAGCTATAGTAAGGTGATTTCTTCGAATCGATTTTTCTGTGAAATGTATGGAAATAATCAACCAATTTTAATGTGGTTTGGCATAAAAATTACAAGTCCCGAGACCTATTATTTGAGGTATCAAGAACCGCAATCGGAGCACAATTGCAGATTTCGGATTTTTACAGCTCTGAATCGGCTGAGCTATAGTAAGGTGATTTTCTTCGAATCGAACTTTCTACGAAATGTATGGTATAGCAATTACAGGTCTCTTGACCTATCATTTAAGGTATCAAGAACCGCAATCGGAGCACAATTGCAGATTTCGGATTTTTACAGCTCCGAATCGGCTGAGCTATAGTAAGGTGATTTTCTTCGAATCGAACTTTCTACGAAATGTATGGTATAGCAATTACAGGTCTCTTGACCTATCATTTAAGGTATCAATAACCGCAATCGGAGCACAATTGCAGATTTCGGATTTTTACAGCTCCGAATCGGCTGAGCTATAGTAAGGTGATTTCTTCGAATCGATTTTTCTGTGAAATGTATGGAAATAATCAACCAATTTAAATGTGGTTTGGCATAACAATTACAAGTCCCGAGACCTATTATTTGAGGTATCAAGAACCGCAATCGGAGCACAATTGCAGATTTCGGATTTTTACAGCTCTGAATCGGCTGAGCTATAGTAAGGTGTTTTTCTTCGAATCGAACTTTCTACGAAATGTATGGTATAGCAATTACAGGTCTCGTGACCTATCATTTAAGGCATCAAAAACCGCAATCGGAGCACAATTGCAGATTTCGGATTTTTACAGCTCTGAATCGGCTGAGCTATAGTAAGGTGATTTTCTTCGAATCGAACTTTCTACGAAATGTATGGTATAGCAATTACAGGTCTCTTGACCTATCATTTAAGGTATCAAGAACCGCAATCGGAGCACAATTGCAGATTTCGGATTTTTACAGCTCCGAATCGGCTGAGCTATAGTAAGGTGATTTTCTTCGAATCGAACTTTCTACGAAATGTATGGTATAGCAATTACAGGTCTCGTGACCTATCATTTAAGGCATCAAAAACCGCAATCGGAGCACAATTGCAGATTTCGGATTTTTACAGCTCTGAATCGGCTGAGCTATAGTAAGGTGATTTTCTTCGAATCGAACTTTCTACGAAATGTATGGTATAGCAATTACAGGTCTCTTGACCTATCATTTAAGGTATCAAGAACCGCAATCGGAGCACAATTGCAGATTTCAGATTTTTACAGCTCCGAATCGGCTGAGCTATAGTAAGGTGATTTTCTTCGAATCGAACTTTCTACGAAATGTATGGTATAGCAATTACAGGTCTCTTGACCTATCATTTAAGGTATCAAGAACCGCAATCGGAGCACAATTGCAGATTTCGGATTTTTACAGCTCCGAATCGGCTGAGCTATAGTAAGGTGATTTCTTCGAATCGATTTTTCTGTGAAATGTATGGAAATAATCAACCAATTTAAATGTGGTTTGGCATAACAATTACAAGTCCCGAGACCTATTATTTGAGGTATCAAGAACCGCAATCGGAGCACAATTGCAGATTTCGGATTTTTACAGCTCTGAATCGGCTGAGCTATATTAAGGTGATTTTCTTCGAATCGAACTTTCTACGAAATGTATGGTATAGCAATTACAGGTCTCGTGACCTATCATTTAAGGCATCAAAAACCGCAATCGGAGCACAATTGCAGATTTCGGATTTTTACAGCTCTGAATCGGCTGAGCTATAGTAAGGTGATTTTCTTCGAATCGAACTTTCTACGAAATGTATGGTATAGCAATTACAGGTCTCTTGACCTATCATTTAAGGTATCAAGAACCGCAATCGGAGCACAATTGCAGATTTCGGATTTTTACAGCTCCGAATCGGCTGAGCTATAGTAAGGTGATTTTCTTCGAATCGAACTTTCTACGAAATGTATGGTATAGCAATTACAGGTCTCTTGACCTATCATTTAAGGTATCAAGAACCGCAATCGGAGCACAATTGCAGATTTCGGATTTTTACAGCTCCGAATCGGCTGAGCTATAGTAAGGTGATTTCTTCGAATCGATTTTTCTGTGAAATGTATGGAAATAATCAACCAATTTAAATGTGGTTTGGCATAACAATTACAAGTCCCGAGACCTATTATTTGAGGTATCAAGAACCGCAATCGGAGCACAATTGCAGATTTCGGATTTTTACAGCTCTGAATCGGCTGAGCTATATTAAGGTGATTTTCTTCGAATCGAACTTTCTACGAAATGTATGGTATAGCAATTACAGGTCTCGTGACCTATCATTTAAGGCATCAAAAACCGCAATCGGAGCACAATTGCAGATTTCGGATTTTTACAGCTCTGAATCGGCTGAGCTATAGTAAGGTGATTTTCTTCGAATCGAACTTTCTACGAAATGTATGGTATAGCAATTACAGGTCTCTTGACCTATCATTTAAGGTATCAAGAACCGCAATCGGAGCACAATTGCAGATTTCAGATTTTTACAGCTCCGAATCGGCTGAGCTATAGTAAGGTGATTTTCTTCGAATCGAACTTTCTACGAAATGTATGGTATAGCAATTACAGGTCTCTTGACCTATCATTTAAGGTATCAAGAACCGCAATCGGAGCACAATTGCAGATTTCGGATTTTTACAGCTCCGAATCGGCTGAGCTATAGTAAGGTGATTTCTTCGAATCGATTTTTCTGTGAAATGTATGGAAATAATCAACCAATTTAAATGTGGTTTGGCATAACAATTACAAGTCCCGAGACCTATTATTTGAGGTATCAAGAACCGCAATCGGAGCACAATTGCAGATTTCGGATTTTTACAGCTCTGAATCGGCTGAGCTATATTAAGGTGATTTTCTTCGAATCGAACTTTCTACGAAATGTATGGTATAGCAATTACAGGTCTCGTGACCTATCATTTAAGGCATCAAAAACCGCAATCGGAGCACAATTGCAGATTTCGGATTTTTACAGCTCTGAATCGGCTGAGCTATAGTAAGGTGATTTTCTTCGAATCGAACTTTCTACGAAATGTATGGTATAGCAATTACAGGTCTCTTGACCTATCATTTAAGGTATCAAGAACCGCAATCGGAGCACAATTGCAGATTTCGGATTTTTACAGCTCCGAATCGGCTGAGCTATAGTAAGGTGATTTTTACGAATCGATTTTTCTGTGAAATGTATGGAAATAATCAACCAATTTAAATGTGGTTTGGCATAACAATTACAAGTCCCGAGACCTATTATTTGAGGTATCAAGAACCGCAATCGGAGCACAATTGCAGATTTCGGATTTTTACAGCTCTGAATCGGCTGAGCTATATTAAGGTGATTTTCTTCGAATCGAACTTTCTACGAAATGTATGGTATAGCAATTACAGGTCTCTTGACCTATCATTTAAGGTATCAAGAACCGCAATCGGAGCACAATTGCAGATTTCGGATTTTTACAGCTCCGAATCGGCTGAGCTATAGTAAGGTGATTTCTTCGAATCGATTTTTCTGTGAAATGTATGGAAATAATCAACCAATTTAAATGTGGTTTGGCATAACAATTACAAGTCCCGAGACCTATTATTTGAGGTATCAAGAACCGCAATCGGAGCACAATTGCAGATTTCGGATTTTTACAGCTCTGAATCGGCTGAGCTATATTATGGTGATTTTCTTCGAATCGAACTTTCTACGAAATGTATGGTATAGCAATTACAGGTCTCTTGACCTATCATTTAAGGTATCAAGAACCGCAATCGGAGCACAATTGCAGATTTCGGATTTTTACAGCTCCGAATCGGCTGAGCTATAGTAAGGTGATTTCTTCGAATCGATTTTTCTGTGAAATGTATGGAAATAATCAACCAATTTTAATGTGGTTTGGCATAAAAATTACAAGTCCCGAGACCTATTATTTGAGGTATCAAGAACCGCAATCGGAGCACAATTGCAGATTTCGGATTTTTACAGCTCTGAATCGGCTGAGCTATAGTAAGGTGATTTTCTTCGAATCGAACTTTCTACGAAATGTATGGTATAGCAATTACAGGTCTCTTGACCTATCATTTAAGGTATCAAGAACCGCAATCGGAGCACAATTGCAGATTTCGGATTTTTACAGCTCCGAATCGGCTGAGCTATAGTAAGGTGATTTTCTTCGAATCGAACTTTCTACGAAATGTATGGTATAGCAATTACAGGTCTCTTGACCTATCATTTAAGGTATCAATAACCGCAATCGGAGCACAATTGCAGATTTCGGATTTTTACAGCTCCGAATCGGCTGAGCTATAGTAAGGTGATTTCTTCGAATCGATTTTTCTGTGAAATGTATGGAAATAATCAACCAATTTAAATGTGGTTTGGCATAACAATTACAAGTCCCGAGACCTATTATTTGAGGTATCAAGAACCGCAATCGGAGCACAATTGCAGATTTCGGATTTTTACAGCTCTGAATCGGCTGAGCTATAGTAAGGTGTTTTTCTTCGAATCGAACTTTCTACGAAATGTATGGTATAGCAATTACAGGTCTCGTGACCTATCATTTAAGGCATCAAAAACCGCAATCGGAGCACAATTGCAGATTTCGGATTTTTACAGCTCTGAATCGGCTGAGCTATAGTAAGGTGATTTTCTTCGAATCGAACTTTCTACGAAATGTATGGTATAGCAATTACAGGTCTCTTGACCTATCATTTAAGGTATCAAGAACCGCAATCGGAGCACAATTGCAGATTTCGGATTTTTACAGCTCCGAATCGGCTGAGCTATAGTAAGGTGATTTTCTTCGAATCGAACTTTCTACGAAATGTATGGTATAGCAATTACAGGTCTCTTGACCTATCATTTAAGGTATCAAGAACCGCAATCGGAGCACAATTGCAGATTTCGGATTTTTACAGCTCCGAATCGGCTGAGCTATAGTAAGGTGATTTCTTCGAATCGATTTTTCTGTGAAATGTATGGAAATAATCAACCAATTTAAATGTGGTTTGGCATAACAATTACAAGTCCCGAGACCTATTATTTGAGGTATCAAGAACCGCAATCGGAGCACAATTGCAGATTTCGGATTTTTACAGCTCTGAATCGGCTGAGCTATATTAAGGTGATTTTCTTCGAATCGAACTTTCTACGAAATGTATGGTATAGCAATTACAGGTCTCGTGACCTATCATTTAAGGCATCAAAAACCGCAATCGGAGCACAATTGCAGATTTCGGATTTTTACAGCTCTGAATCGGCTGAGCTATAGTAAGGTGATTTTCTTCGAATCGAACTTTCTACGAAATGTATGGTATAGCAATTACAGGTCTCTTGACCTATCATTTAAGGTATCAAGAACCGCAATCGGAGCACAATTGCAGATTTCAGATTTTTACAGCTCCGAATCGGCTGAGCTATAGTAAGGTGATTTTCTTCGAATCGAACTTTCTACGAAATGTATGGTATAGCAATTACAGGTCTCTTGACCTATCATTTAAGGTATCAAGAACCGCAATCGGAGCACAATTGCAGATTTCGGATTTTTACAGCTCCGAATCGGCTGAGCTATAGTAAGGTGATTTCTTCGAATCGATTTTTCTGTGAAATGTATGGAAATAATCAACCAATTTAAATGTGGTTTGGCATAACAATTACAAGTCCCGAGACCTATTATTTGAGGTATCAAGAACCGCAATCGGAGCACAATTGCAGATTTCGGATTTTTACAGCTCTGAATCGGCTGAGCTATATTAAGGTGATTTTCTTCGAATCGAACTTTCTACGAAATGTATGGTATAGCAATTACAGGTCTCGTGACCTATCATTTAAGGCATCAAAAACCGCAATCGGAGCACAATTGCAGATTTCGGATTTTTACAGCTCTGAATCGGCTGAGCTATAGTAAGGTGATTTTCTTCGAATCGAACTTTCTACGAAATGTATGGTATAGCAATTACAGGTCTCTTGACCTATCATTTAAGGTATCAAGAACCGCAATCGGAGCACAATTGCAGATTTCGGATTTTTACAGCTCCGAATCGGCTGAGCTATAGTAAGGTGATTTTTACGAATCGATTTTTCTGTGAAATGTATGGAAATAATCAACCAATTTAAATGTGGTTTGGCATAACAATTACAAGTCCCGAGACCTATTATTTGAGGTATCAAGAACCGCAATCGGAGCACAATTGCAGATTTCGGATTTTTACAGCTCTGAATCGGCTGAGCTATATTAAGGTGATTTTCTTCGAATCGAACTTTCTACGAAATGTATGGTATAGCAATTACAGGTCTCTTGACCTATCATTTAAGGTATCAAGAACCGCAATCGGAGCACAATTGCAGATTTCGGATTTTTACAGCTCCGAATCGGCTGAGCTATAGTAAGGTGATTTCTTCGAATCGATTTTTCTGTGAAATGTATGGAAATAATCAACCAATTTAAATGTGGTTTGGCATAACAATTACAAGTCCCGAGACCTATTATTTGAGGTATCAAGAACCGCAATCGGAGCACAATTGCAGATTTCGGATTTTTACAGCTCTGAATCGGCTGAGCTATATTATGGTGATTTTCTTCGAATCGAACTTTCTACGAAATGTATGGTATAGCAATTACAGGTCTCTTGACCTATCATTTAAGGTATCAAGAACCGCAATCGGAGCACAATTGCAGATTTCGGATTTTTACAGCTCCGAATCGGCTGAGCTATAGTAAGGTGATTTTCTTCGAATCGAACTTTCTACGAAATGTATGGTATAGCAATTACAGGTCTCTTGACCTATCATTTAAGGTATCAATAACCGCAATCGGAGCACAATTGCAGATTTCGGATTTTTACAGCTCCGAATCGGCTGAGCTATAGTAAGGTGATTTCTTCGAATCGATTTTTCTGTGAAATGTATGGAAATAATCAACCAATTTAAATGTGGTTTGGCATAACAATTACAAGTCCCGAGACCTATTATTTGAGGTATCAAGAACCGCAATCGGAGCACAATTGCAGATTTCGGATTTTTACAGCTCTGAATCGGCTGAGCTATAGTAAGGTGATTTTCTTCGAATCGAACTTTCTACGAAATGTATGGTATAGCAATTACAGGTCTCTTGACCTATCATTTAAGGTATCAAGAACCGCAATCGGAGCACAATTGCAGATTTCGGATTTTTACAGCTCCGAATCGGCTGAGCTATAGTAAGGTGATTTTCTTCGAATCGAACTTTCTACGAAATGTATGGTATAGCAATTACAGGTCTCTTGACCTATCATTTAAGGTATCAATAACCGCAATCGGAGCACAATTGCAGATTTCGGATTTTTACAGCTCCGAATCGGCTGAGCTATAGTAAGGTGATTTCTTCGAATCGATTTTTCTGTGAAATGTATGGAAATAATCAACCAATTTTAATGTGGTTTGGCATAAAAATTACAAGTCCCGAGACCTATTATTTGAGGTATCAAGAACCGCAATCGGAGCACAATTGCAGATTTCGGATTTTTACAGCTCTGAATCGGCTGAGCTATAGTAAGGTGTTTTTCTTCGAATCGAACTTTCTACGAAATGTATGGTATAGCAATTACAGGTCTCGTGACCTATCATTTAAGGCATCAAAAACCGCAATCGGAGCACAATTGCAGATTTCGGATTTTTACAGCTCTGAATCGGCTGAGCTATAGTAAGGTGATTTTCTTCGAATCGAACTTTCTACGAAATGTATGGTATAGCAATTACAGGTCTCTTGACCTATCATTTAAGGTATCAAGAACCGCAATCGGAGCACAATTGCAGATTTCGGATTTTTACAGCTCCGAATCGGCTGAGCTATAGTAAGGTGATTTTTACGAATCGATTTTTCTGTGAAATGTATGGAAATAATCAACCAATTTAAATGTGGTTTGGCATAACAATTACAAGTCCCGAGACCTATTATTTGAGGTATCAAGAACCGCAATCGGAGCACAATTGCAGATTTCGGATTTTTACAGCTCTGAATCGGCTGAGCTATATTAAGGTGATTTTCTTCGAATCGAACTTTCTACGAAATGTATGGTATAGCAATTACAGGTCTCTTGACCTATCATTTAAGGTATCAAGAACCGCAATCGGAGCACAATTGCAGATTTCGGATTTTTACAGCTCCGAATCGGCTGAGCTATAGTAAGGTGATTTTCTTCGAATCGAACTTTCTACGAAATGTATGGTATAGCAATTACAGGTCTCTTGACCTATCATTTAAGGTATCAAGAACCGCAATCGGAGCACAATTGCAGATTTCGGATTTTTACAGCTCTGAATCGGCTGAGCTATAGTAAGGTGATTTTCTTCGAATAGAACTTTCTACGAAATGTATGGTATAGCAATTACAGGTCTCTTGACCTATCATTTAAGGTATCAAGAACCGCAATCGGAGCACAATTGCAGATTTCGGATTTTTACAGCTCCGAATCGGCTGAGCTATAGTAAGGTGATTTTCTTCGAATCGAACTTTCTACGAAATGTATGGTATAGCAATTACAGGTCTCTTGACCTATCATTTAAGGTATCAATAACCGCAATCGGAGCACAATTGCAGATTTCGGATTTTTACAGCTCCGAATCGGCTGAGCTATAGTAAGGTGATTTCTTCGAATCGATTTTTCTGTGAAATGTATGGAAATAATCAACCAATTTAAATGTGGTTTGGCATAACAATTACAAGTCCCGAGACCTATTATTTGAGGTATCAAGAACCGCAATCGGAGCACAATTGCAGATTTCGGATTTTTACAGCTCTGAATCGGCTGAGCTATAGTAAGGTGTTTTTCTTCGAATCGAACTTTCTACGAAATGTATGGTATAGCAATTACAGGTCTCGTGACCTATCATTTAAGGCATCAAAAACCGCAATCGGAGCACAATTGCAGATTTCGGATTTTTACAGCTCTGAATCGGCTGAGCTATAGTAAGGTGATTTTCTTCGAATCGAACTTTCTACGAAATGTATGGTATAGCAATTACAGGTCTCTTGACCTATCATTTAAGGTATCAAGAACCGCAATCGGAGCACAATTGCAGATTTCGGATTTTTACAGCTCCGAATCGGCTGAGCTATAGTAAGGTGATTTTTACGAATCGATTTTTCTGTGAAATGTATGGAAATAATCAACCAATTTAAATGTGGTTTGGCATAACAATTACAAGTCCCGAGACCTATTATTTGAGGTATCAAGAACCGCAATCGGAGCACAATTGCAGATTTCGGATTTTTACAGCTCTGAATCGGCTGAGCTATATTAAGGTGATTTTCTTCGAATCGAACTTTCTACGAAATGTATGGTATAGCAATTACAGGTCTCTTGACCTATCATTTAAGGTATCAAGAACCGCAATCGGAGCACAATTGCAGATTTCGGATTTTTACAGCTCCGAATCGGCTGAGCTATAGTAAGGTGATTTTCTTCGAATCGAACTTTCTACGAAATGTATGGTATAGCAATTACAGGTCTCTTGACCTATCATTTAAGGTATCAAGAACCGCAATCGGAGCACAATTGCAGATTTCGGATTTTTACAGCTCTGAATCGGCTGAGCTATAGTAAGGTGATTTTCTTCGAATAGAACTTTCTACGAAATGTATGGTATAGCAATTACAGGTCTCTTGACCTATCATTTAAGGTATCAAGAACCGCAATCGGAGCACAATTGCAGATTTCGGATTTTTACAGCTCCGAATCGGCTGAGCTATAGTAAGGTGATTTTCTTCGAATCGAACTTTCTACGAAATGTATGGTATAGCAATTACAGGTCTCTTGACCTATCATTTAAGGTATCAATAACCGCAATCGGAGCACAATTGCAGATTTCGGATTTTTACAGCTCCGAATCGGCTGAGCTATAGTAAGGTGATTTCTTCGAATCGATTTTTCTGTGAAATGTATGGAAATAATCAACCAATTTAAATGTGGTTTGGCATAACAATTACAAGTCCCGAGACCTATTATTTGAGGTATCAAGAACCGCAATCGGAGCACAATTGCAGATTTCGGATTTTTACAGCTCTGAATCGGCTGAGCTATAGTAAGGTGATTTTCTTCGAATCGAACTTTCTACGAAATGTATGGTATAGCAATTACAGGTCTCTTGACCTATCATTTAAGGTATCAAGAACCGCAATCGGAGCACAATTGCAGATTTCGGATTTTTACAGCTCCGAATCGGCTGAGCTATAGTAAGGTGATTTTCTTCGAATCGAACTTTCTACGAAATGTATGGTATAGCAATTACAGGTCTCTTGACCTATCATTTAAGGTATCAATAACCGCAATCGGAGCACAATTGCAGATTTCGGATTTTTACAGCTCCGAATCGGCTGAGCTATAGTAAGGTGATTTCTTCGAATCGATTTTTCTGTGAAATGTATGGAAATAATCAACCAATTTTAATGTGGTTTGGCATAAAAATTACAAGTCCCGAGACCTATTATTTGAGGTATCAAGAACCGCAATCGGAGCACAATTGCAGATTTCGGATTTTTACAGCTCTGAATCGGCTGAGCTATAGTAAGGTGATTTTCTTCGAATCGAACTTTCTACGAAATGTATGGTATAGCAATTACAGGTCTCTTGACCTATCATTTAAGGTATCAAGAACCGCAATCGGAGCACAATTGCAGATTTCGGATTTTTACAGCTCCGAATCGGCTGAGCTATAGTAAGGTGATTTTCTTCGAATCGAACTTTCTACGAAATGTATGGTATAGCAATTACAGGTCTCTTGACCTATCATTTAAGGTATCAATAACCGCAATCGGAGCACAATTGCAGATTTCGGATTTTTACAGCTCCGAATCGGCTGAGCTATAGTAAGGTGATTTCTTCGAATCGATTTTTCTGTGAAATGTATGGAAATAATCAACCAATTTAAATGTGGTTTGGCATAACAATTACAAGTCCCGAGACCTATTATTTGAGGTATCAAGAACCGCAATCGGAGCACAATTGCAGATTTCGGATTTTTACAGCTCTGAATCGGCTGAGCTATAGTAAGGTGTTTTTCTTCGAATCGAACTTTCTACGAAATGTATGGTATAGCAATTACAGGTCTCGTGACCTATCATTTAAGGCATCAAAAACCGCAATCGGAGCACAATTGCAGATTTCGGATTTTTACAGCTCTGAATCGGCTGAGCTATAGTAAGGTGATTTTCTTCGAATCGAACTTTCTACGAAATGTATGGTATAGCAATTACAGGTCTCTTGACCTATCATTTAAGGTATCAAGAACCGCAATCGGAGCACAATTGCAGATTTCGGATTTTTACAGCTCCGAATCGGCTGAGCTATAGTAAGGTGATTTTTACGAATCGATTTTTCTGTGAAATGTATGGAAATAATCAACCAATTTAAATGTGGTTTGGCATAACAATTACAAGTCCCGAGACCTATTATTTGAGGTATCAAGAACCGCAATCGGAGCACAATTGCAGATTTCGGATTTTTACAGCTCTGAATCGGCTGAGCTATATTAAGGTGATTTTCTTCGAATCGAACTTTCTACGAAATGTATGGTATAGCAATTACAGGTCTCTTGACCTATCATTTAAGGTATCAAGAACCGCAATCGGAGCACAATTGCAGATTTCGGATTTTTACAGCTCCGAATCGGCTGAGCTATAGTAAGGTGATTTTCTTCGAATCGAACTTTCTACGAAATGTATGGTATAGCAATTACAGGTCTCTTGACCTATCATTTAAGGTATCAAGAACCGCAATCGGAGCACAATTGCAGATTTCGGATTTTTACAGCTCCGAATCGGCTGAGCTATAGTAAGGTGATTTTCTTCGAATCGAACTTTCTACGAAATGTATGGTATAGCAATTACAGGTCTCTTGACCTATCATTTAAGGTATCAATAACCGCAATCGGAGCACAATTGCAGATTTCGGATTTTTACAGCTCCGAATCGGCTGAGCTATAGTAAGGTGATTTCTTCGAATCGATTTTTCTGTGAAATGTATGGAAATAATCAACCAATTTTAATGTGGTTTGGCATAAAAATTACAAGTCCCGAGACCTATTATTTGAGGTATCAAGAACCGCAATCGGAGCACAATTGCAGATTTCGGATTTTTACAGCTCTGAATCGGCTGAGCTATAGTAAGGTGATTTTCTTCGAATCGAACTTTCTACGAAATGTATGGTATAGCAATTACAGGTCTCTTGACCTATCATTTAAGGTATCAAGAACCGCAATCGGAGCACAATTGCAGATTTCGGATTTTTACAGCTCCGAATCGGCTGAGCTATAGTAAGGTGATTTTCTTCGAATCGAACTTTCTACGAAATGTATGGTATAGCAATTACAGGTCTCTTGACCTATCATTTAAGGTATCAATAACCGCAATCGGAGCACAATTGCAGATTTCGGATTTTTACAGCTCCGAATCGGCTGAGCTATAGTAAGGTGATTTCTTCGAATCGATTTTTCTGTGAAATGTATGGAAATAATCAACCAATTTAAATGTGGTTTGGCATAACAATTACAAGTCCCGAGACCTATTATTTGAGGTATCAAGAACCGCAATCGGAGCACAATTGCAGATTTCGGATTTTTACAGCTCTGAATCGGCTGAGCTATAGTAAGGTGTTTTTCTTCGAATCGAACTTTCTACGAAATGTATGGTATAGCAATTACAGGTCTCGTGACCTATCATTTAAGGCATCAAAAACCGCAATCGGAGCACAATTGCAGATTTCGGATTTTTACAGCTCTGAATCGGCTGAGCTATAGTAAGGTGATTTTCTTCGAATCGAACTTTCTACGAAATGTATGGTATAGCAATTACAGGTCTCTTGACCTATCATTTAAGGTATCAAGAACCGCAATCGGAGCACAATTGCAGATTTCGGATTTTTACAGCTCCGAATCGGCTGAGCTATAGTAAGGTGATTTTTACGAATCGATTTTTCTGTGAAATGTATGGAAATAATCAACCAATTTAAATGTGGTTTGGCATAACAATTACAAGTCCCGAGACCTATTATTTGAGGTATCAAGAACCGCAATCGGAGCACAATTGCAGATTTCGGATTTTTACAGCTCTGAATCGGCTGAGCTATATTAAGGTGATTTTCTTCGAATCGAACTTTCTACGAAATGTATGGTATAGCAATTACAGGTCTCTTGACCTATCATTTAAGGTATCAAGAACCGCAATCGGAGCACAATTGCAGATTTCGGATTTTTACAGCTCCGAATCGGCTGAGCTATAGTAAGGTGATTTTCTTCGAATCGAACTTTCTACGAAATGTATGGTATAGCAATTACAGGTCTCTTGACCTATCATTTAAGGTATCAAGAACCGCAATCGGAGCACAATTGCAGATTTCGGATTTTTACAGCTCTGAATCGGCTGAGCTATAGTAAGGTGATTTTCTTCGAATAGAACTTTCTACGAAATGTATGGTATAGCAATTACAGGTCTCTTGACCTATCATTTAAGGTATCAAGAACCGCAATCGGAGCACAATTGCAGATTTCGGATTTTTACAGCTCTGAATCGGCTGAGCTATAGTAAGGTGATTTTCTTCGAATCGAACTTTCTACGAAATGTATGGTATAGCAATTACAGGTCTCTTGACCTATCATTTAAGGTATCAAGAACCGCAATCGGAGCACAATTGCAGATTTCGGATTTTTACAGCTCCGAATCGGCTGAGCTATAGTAAGGTGATTTTCTTCGAATCGAACTTTCTACGAAATGTATGGTATAGCAATTACAGGTCTCTTGACCTATCATTTAAGGTATCAATAACCGCAATCGGAGCACAATTGCAGATTTCGGATTTTTACAGCTCCGAATCGGCTGAGCTATAGTAAGGTGATTTCTTCGAATCGATTTTTCTGTGAAATGTATGGAAATAATCAACCAATTTAAATGTGGTTTGGCATAACAATTACAAGTCCCGAGACCTATTATTTGAGGTATCAAGAACCGCAATCGGAGCACAATTGCAGATTTCGGATTTTTACAGCTCTGAATCGGCTGAGCTATAGTAAGGTGATTTTCTTCGAATCGAACTTTCTACGAAATGTATGGTATAGCAATTACAGGTCTCTTGACCTATCATTTAAGGTATCAAGAACCGCAATCGGAGCACAATTGCAGATTTCGGATTTTTACAGCTCTGAATCGGCTGAGCTATAGTAAGGTGATTTTCTTCGAATCGAACTTTCTACGAAATGTATGGTATAGCAATTACAGGTCTCTTGACCTATCATTTAAGGTATCAAGAACCGCAATCGGAGCACAATTGCAGATTTCGGATTTTTACAGCTCTGAATCGGCTGAGCTATAGTAAGGTGATTTTCTTCGAATCGAACTTTCTACGAAATGTATGGTATAGCAATTACAGGTCTCTTGACCTATCATTTAAGGTATCAATAACCGCAATCGGAGCACAATTGCAGATTTCGGATTTTTACAGCTCTGAATCGGCTGAGCTATAGTAAGGTGATTTTCTTCGAATCGAACTTTCTACGAAATGTATGGTATAGCAATTACAGGTCTCGTGACCTATCATTTAAGGCATCAAAAACCGCAATCGGAGCACAATTGCAGATTTCGGATTTTTACAGCTCTGAATCGGCTGAGCTATAGTAAGGTGATTTTCTTCGAATCGAACTTTCTACGAAATGTATGGTATAGCAATTACAGGTCTCTTGACCTATCATTTAAGGTATCAAGAACCGCAATCGGAGCACAATTGCAGATTTCGGATTTTTACAGCTCCGAATCGGCTGAGCTATAGTAAGGTGATTTTTACGAATCGATTTTTCTGTGAAATGTATGGAAATAATCAACCAATTTAAATGTGGTTTGGCATAACAATTACAAGTCCCGAGACCTATTATTTGAGGTATCAAGAACCGCAATCGGAGCACAATTGCAGATTTCGGATTTTTACAGCTCTGAATCGGCTGAGCTATATTAAGGTGATTTTCTTCGAATCGAACTTTCTACGAAATGTATGGTATAGCAATTACAGGTCTCTTGACCTATCATTTAAGGTATCAAGAACCGCAATCGGAGCACAATTGCAGATTTCGGATTTTTACAGCTCCGAATCGGCTGAGCTATAGTAAGGTGATTTTCTTCGAATCGAACTTTCTACGAAATGTATGGTATAGCAATTACAGGTCTCTTGACCTATCATTTAAGGTATCAAGAACCGCAATCGGAGCACAATTGCAGATTTCGGATTTTTACAGCTCTGAATCGGCTGAGCTATAGTAAGGTGATTTTCTTCGAATAGAACTTTCTACGAAATGTATGGTATAGCAATTACAGGTCTCTTGACCTATCATTTAAGGTATCAAGAACCGCAATCGGAGCACAATTGCAGATTTCGGATTTTTACAGCTCCGAATCGGCTGAGCTATAGTAAGGTGATTTTCTTCGAATCGAACTTTCTACGAAATGTATGGTATAGCAATTACAGGTCTCTTGACCTATCATTTAAGGTATCAATAACCGCAATCGGAGCACAATTGCAGATTTCGGATTTTTACAGCTCCGAATCGGCTGAGCTATAGTAAGGTGATTTTCTTCGAATCGAACTTTCTACGAAATGTATGGTATAGCAATTACAGGTCTCTTGACCTATCATTTAAGGTATCAAGAACCGCAATCGGAGCACAATTGCAGATTTCGGATTTTTACAGCTCCGAATCGGCTGAGCTATAGTAAGGTGATTTTCTTCGAATCGAACTTTCTACGAAATGTATGGTATAGCAATTACAGGTCTCTTGACCTATCATTTAAGGTATCAATAACCGCAATCGGAGCACAATTGCAGATTTCGGATTTTTACAGCTCCGAATCGGCTGAGCTATAGTAAGGTGATTTCTTCGAATCGATTTTTCTGTGAAATGTATGGAAATAATCAACCAATTTAAATGTGGTTTGGCATAACAATTACAAGTCCCGAGACCTATTATTTGAGGTATCAAGAACCGCAATCGGAGCACAATTGCAGATTTCGGATTTTTACAGCTCTGAATCGGCTGAGCTATAGTAAGGTGTTTTTCTTCGAATCGAACTTTCTACGAAATGTATGGTATAGCAATTACAGGTCTCGTGACCTATCATTTAAGGCATCAAAAACCGCAATCGGAGCACAATTGCAGATTTCGGATTTTTACAGCTCTGAATCGGCTGAGCTATAGTAAGGTGATTTTCTTCGAATCGAACTTTCTACGAAATGTATGGTATAGCAATTACAGGTCTCTTGACCTATCATTTAAGGTATCAAGAACCGCAATCGGAGCACAATTGCAGATTTCGGATTTTTACAGCTCCGAATCGGCTGAGCTATAGTAAGGTGATTTTTACGAATCGATTTTTCTGTGAAATGTATGGAAATAATCAACCAATTTAAATGTGGTTTGGCATAACAATTACAAGTCCCGAGACCTATTATTTGAGGTATCAAGAACCGCAATCGGAGCACAATTGCAGATTTCGGATTTTTACAGCTCTGAATCGGCTGAGCTATATTAAGGTGATTTTCTTCGAATCGAACTTTCTACGAAATGTATGGTATAGCAATTACAGGTCTCTTGACCTATCATTTAAGGTATCAAGAACCGCAATCGGAGCACAATTGCAGATTTCGGATTTTTACAGCTCCGAATCGGCTGAGCTATAGTAAGGTGATTTTCTTCGAATCGAACTTTCTACGAAATGTATGGTATAGCAATTACAGGTCTCTTGACCTATCATTTAAGGTATCAAGAACCGCAATCGGAGCACAATTGCAGATTTCGGATTTTTACAGCTCTGAATCGGCTGAGCTATAGTAAGGTGATTTTCTTCGAATCGAACTTTCTACGAAATGTATGGTATAGCAATTACAGGTCTCTTGACCTATCATTTAAGGTATCAAGAACCGCAATCGGAGCACAATTGCAGATTTCGGATTTTTACAGCTCCGAATCGGCTGAGCTATAGTAAGGTGATTTTCTTCGAATCGAACTTTCTACGAAATGTATGGTATAGCAATTACAGGTCTCTTGACCTATCATTTAAGGTATCAATAACCGCAATCGGAGCACAATTGCAGATTTCGGATTTTTACAGCTCCGAATCGGCTGAGCTATAGTAAGGTGATTTCTTCGAATCGATTTTTCTGTGAAATGTATGGAAATAATCAACCAATTTAAATGTGGTTTGGCATAACAATTACAAGTCCCGAGACCTATTATTTGAGGTATCAAGAACCGCAATCGGAGCACAATTGCAGATTTCGGATTTTTACAGCTCTGAATCGGCTGAGCTATAGTAAGGTGTTTTTCTTCGAATCGAACTTTCTACGAAATGTATGGTATAGCAATTACAGGTCTCGTGACCTATCATTTAAGGCATCAAAAACCGCAATCGGAGCACAATTGCAGATTTCGGATTTTTACAGCTCTGAATCGGCTGAGCTATAGTAAGGTGATTTTCTTCGAATCGAACTTTCTACGAAATGTATGGTATAGCAATTACAGGTCTCTTGACCTATCATTTAAGGTATCAAGAACCGCAATCGGAGCACAATTGCAGATTTCGGATTTTTACAGCTCCGAATCGGCTGAGCTATAGTAAGGTGATTTTTACGAATCGATTTTTCTGTGAAATGTATGGAAATAATCAACCAATTTAAATGTGGTTTGGCATAACAATTACAAGTCCCGAGACCTATTATTTGAGGTATCAAGAACCGCAATCGGAGCACAATTGCAGATTTCGGATTTTTACAGCTCTGAATCGGCTGAGCTATATTAAGGTGATTTTCTTCGAATCGAACTTTCTACGAAATGTATGGTATAGCAATTACAGGTCTCTTGACCTATCATTTAAGGTATCAAGAACCGCAATCGGAGCACAATTGCAGATTTCGGATTTTTACAGCTCCGAATCGGCTGAGCTATAGTAAGGTGATTTCTTCGAATCGATTTTTCTGTGAAATGTATGGAAATAATCAACCAATTTAAATGTGGTTTGGCATAACAATTACAAGTCCCGAGACCTATTATTTGAGGTATCAAGAACCGCAATCGGAGCACAATTGCAGATTTCGGATTTTTACAGCTCTGAATCGGCTGAGCTATAGTAAGGTGTTTTTCTTCGAATCGAACTTTCTACGAAATGTATGGTATAGCAATTACAGGTCTCTTGACCTATCATTTAAGGTATCAATAACCGCAATCGGAGCACAATTGCAGATTTCGGATTTTTACAGCTCCGAATCGGCTGAGCTATAGTAAGGTGATTTCTTCGAATCGATTTTTCTGTGAAATGTATGGAAATAATCAACCAATTTAAATGTGGTTTGGCATAACAATTACAAGTCCCGAGACCTATTATTTGAGGTATCAAGAACCGCAATCGGAGCACAATTGCAGATTTCGGATTTTTACAGCTCCGAATCGGCTGAGCTATAGTAAGGTGATTTTCTTCGAATCGAACTTTCTACGAAATGTATGGTATAGCAATTACAGGTCTCTTGACCTATCATTTAAGGTATCAAGAACCGCAATCGGAGCACAATTGCAGATTTCGGATTTTTACAGCTCTGAATCGGCTGAGCTATAGTAAGGTGTTTTTCTTCGAATCGAACTTTCTACGAAATGTATGGTATAGCAATTACAGGTCTCGTGACCTATCATTTAAGGCATCAAAAACCGCAATCGGAGCACAATTGCAGATTTCGGATTTTTACAGCTCTGAATCGGCTGAGCTATAGTAAGGTGATTTTCTTCGAATCGAACTTTCTACGAAATGTATGGTATAGCAATTACAGGTCTCTTGACCTATCATTTAAGGTATCAAGAACCGCAATCGGAGCACAATTGCAGATTTCGGATTTTTACAGCTCCGAATCGGCTGAGCTATAGTAAGGTGATTTTTACGAATCGATTTTTCTGTGAAATGTATGGAAATAATCAACCAATTTAAATGTGGTTTGGCATAACAATTACAAGTCCCGAGACCTATTATTTGAGGTATCAAGAACCGCAATCGGAGCACAATTGCAGATTTCGGATTTTTACAGCTCTGAATCGGCTGAGCTATATTAAGGTGATTTTCTTCGAATCGAACTTTCTACGAAATGTATGGTATAGCAATTACAGGTCTCTTGACCTATCATTTAAGGTATCAAGAACCGCAATCGGAGCACAATTGCAGATTTCGGATTTTTACAGCTCCGAATCGGCTGAGCTATAGTAAGGTGATTTCTTCGAATCGATTTTTCTGTGAAATGTATGGAAATAATCAACCAATTTAAATGTGGTTTGGCATAACAATTACAAGTCCCGAGACCTATTATTTGAGGTATCAAGAACCGCAATCGGAGCACAATTGCAGATTTCGGATTTTTACAGCTCTGAATCGGCTGAGCTATAGTAAGGTGTTTTTCTTCGAATCGAACTTTCTACGAAATGTATGGTATAGCAATTACAGGTCTCGTGACCTATCATTTAAGGCATCAAAAACCGCAATCGGAGCACAATTGCAGATTTCGGATTTTTACAGCTCTGAATCGGCTGAGCTATAGTAAGGTGATTTTCTTCGAATCGAACTTTCTACGAAATGTATGGTATAGCAATTACAGGTCTCTTGACCTATCATTTAAGGTATCAAGAACCGCAATCGGAGCACAATTGCAGATTTCGTATTTTTACAGCTCCGAATCGGCTGAGCTATAGTAAGGTGATTTTTACGAATCGATTTTTCTGTGAAATGTATGGAAATAATCAACCAATTTAAATGTGGTTTGGCATAACAATTACAAGTCCCGAGACCTATTATTTGAGGTATCAAGAACCGCAATCGGAGCACAATTGCAGATTTCGGATTTTTACAGCTCTGAATCGGCTGAGCTATAGTAAGGTGATTTTCTTCGAATCGAACTTTCTACGAAATGTATGGTATAGCAATTACAGGTCTCTTGACCTATCATTTAAGGTATCAAGAACCGCAATCGGAGCACAATTGCAGATTTCGGATTTTTACAGCTCCGAATCGGCTGAGCTATAGTAAGGTGATTTTCTTCGAATCGAACTTTCTACGAAATGTATGGTATAGCAATTACAGGTCTCTTGACCTATCATTTAAGGTATCAATAACCGCAATCGGAGCACAATTGCAGATTTCGGATTTTTACAGCTCCGAATCGGCTGAGCTATAGTAAGGTGATTTCTTCGAATCGATTTTTCTGTGAAATGTATGGAAATAATCAACCAATTTTAATGTGGTTTGGCATAAAAATTACAAGTCCCGAGACCTATTATTTGAGGTATCAAGAACCGCAATCGGAGCACAATTGCAGATTTCGGATTTTTACAGCTCTGAATCGGCTGAGCTATAGTAAGGTGATTTTCTTCGAATCGAACTTTCTACGAAATGTATGGTATAGCAATTACAGGTCTCTTGACCTATCATTTAAGGTATCAAGAACCGCAATCGGAGCACAATTGCAGATTTCGGATTTTTACAGCTCCGAATCGGCTGAGCTATAGTAAGGTGATTTTCTTCGAATCGAACTTTCCACGAAATGTATGGTATAGCAATTACAGGTCTCTTGACCTATCATTTAAGGTATCAATAACCGCAATCGGAGCACAATTGCAGATTTCGGATTTTTACAGCTCCGAATCGGCTGAGCTATAGTAAGGTGATTTTCTTCGAATCGAACTTTCTACGAAATGTATGGTATAGCAATTACAGGTCTCTTGACCTATCATTTAAGGTATCAAGAACCGCAATCGGAGCACAATTGCAGATTTCGGATTTTTACAGCTCCGAATCGGCTGAGCTATAGTAAGGTGATTTTTACGAATCGATTTTTCTGTGAAATGTATGGAAATAATCAACCAATTTAAATGTGGTTTGGCATAACAATTACAAGTCCCGAGACCTATTATTTGAGGTATCAAGAACCGCAATCGGAGCACAATTGCAGATTTCGGATTTTTACAGCTCTGAATCGGCTGAGCTATATTAAGGTGATTTTCTTCGAATCGAACTTTCTACGAAATGTATGGTATAGCAATTACAGGTCTCTTGACCTATCATTTAAGGTATCAAGAACCGCAATCGGAGCACAATTGCAGATTTCGGATTTTTACAGCTCCGAATCGGCTGAGCTATAGTAAGGTGATTTCTTCGAATCGATTTTTCTGTGAAATGTATGGAAATAATCAACCAATTTAAATGTGGTTTGGCATAACAATTACAAGTCCCGAGACCTATTATTTGAGGTATCAAGAACCGCAATCGGAGCACAATTGCAGATTTCGGATTTTTACAGCTCTGAATCGGCTGAGCTATAGTAAGGTGTTTTTCTTCGAATCGAACTTTCTACGAAATGTATGGTATAGCAATTACAGGTCTCGTGACCTATCATTTAAGGCATCAAAAACCGCAATCGGAGCACAATTGCAGATTTCGGATTTTTACAGCTCTGAATCGGCTGAGCTATAGTAAGGTGATTTTCTTCGAATCGAACTTTCTACGAAATGTATGGTATAGCAATTACAGGTCTCTTGACCTATCATTTAAGGTATCAAGAACCGCAATCGGAGCACAATTGCAGATTTCGGATTTTTACAGCTCTGAATCGGCTGAGCTATAGTAAGGTGTTTTTCTTCGAATCGAACTTTCTACGAAATGTATGGTATAGCAATTACAGGTCTCTTGACCTATCATTTAAGGTATCAATAACCGCAATCGGAGCACAATTGCAGATTTCGGATTTTTACAGCTCCGAATCGGCTGAGCTATAGTAAGGTGATTTCTTCGAATCGATTTTTCTGTGAAATGTATGGAAATAATCAACCAATTTTAATGTGGTTTGGCATAAAAATTACAAGTCCCGAGACCTATTATTTGAGGTATCAAGAACCGCAATCGGAGCACAATTGCAGATTTCGGATTTTTACAGCTCTGAATCGGCTGAGCTATAGTAAGGTGATTTTCTTCGAATCGAACTTTCTACGAAATGTATGGTATAGCAATTACAGGTCTCTTGACCTATCATTTAAGGTATCAAGAACCGCAATCGGAGCACAATTGCAGATTTCGGATTTTTACAGCTCCGAATCGGCTGAGCTATAGTAAGGTGATTTTCTTCGAATCGAACTTTCTACGAAATGTATGGTATAGCAATTACAGGTCTCTTGACCTATCATTTAAGGTATCAATAACCGCAATCGGAGCACAATTGCAGATTTCGGATTTTTACAGCTCCGAATCGGCTGAGCTATAGTAAGGTGATTTTCTTCGAATCGAACTTTCTACGAAATGTATGGTATAGCAATTACAGGTCTCTTGACCTATCATTTAAGGTATCAAGAACCGCAATCGGAGCACAATTGCAGATTTCGGATTTTTACAGCTCCGAATCGGCTGAGCTATAGTAAGGTGATTTTTACGAATCGATTTTTCTGTGAAATGTATGGAAATAATCAACCAATTTAAATGTGGTTTGGCATAACAATTACAAGTCCCGAGACCTATTATTTGAGGTATCAAGAACCGCAATCGGAGCACAATTGCAGATTTCGGATTTTTACAGCTCTGAATCGGCTGAGCTATATTAAGGTGATTTTCTTCGAATCGAACTTTCTACGAAATGTATGGTATAGCAATTACAGGTCTCTTGACCTATCATTTAAGGTATCAAGAACCGCAATCGGAGCACAATTGCAGATTTCGGATTTTTACAGCTCCGAATCGGCTGAGCTATAGTAAGGTGATTTCTTCGAATCGATTTTTCTGTGAAATGTATGGAAATAATCAACCAATTTAAATGTGGTTTGGCATAACAATTACAAGTCCCGAGACCTATTATTTGAGGTATCAAGAACCGCAATCGGAGCACAATTGCAGATTTCGGATTTTTACAGCTCTGAATCGGCTGAGCTATAGTAAGGTGTTTTTCTTCGAATCGAACTTTCTACGAAATGTATGGTATAGCAATTACAGGTCTCGTGACCTATCATTTAAGGCATCAAAAACCGCAATCGGAGCACAATTGCAGATTTCGGATTTTTACAGCTCTGAATCGGCTGAGCTATAGTAAGGTGATTTTCTTCGAATCGAACTTTCTACGAAATGTATGGTATAGCAATTACAGGTCTCTTGACCTATCATTTAAGGTATCAAGAACCGCAATCGGAGCACAATTGCAGATTTCGGATTTTTACAGCTCCGAATCGGCTGAGCTATAGTAAGGTGATTTTTACGAATCGATTTTTCTGTGAAATGTATGGAAATAATCAACCAATTTAAATGTGGTTTGGCATAACAATTACAAGTCCCGAGACCTATTATTTGAGGTATCAAGAACCGCAATCGGAGCACAATTGCAGATTTCGGATTTTTACAGCTCTGAATCGGCTGAGCTATAGTAAGGTGATTTTCTTCGAATCGAACTTTCTACGAAATGTATGGTATAGCAATTACAGGTCTCTTGACCTATCATTTAAGGTATCAAGAACCGCAATCGGAGCACAATTGCAGATTTCGGATTTTTACAGCTCCGAATCGGCTGAGCTATAGTAAGGTGATTTTCTTCGAATCGAACTTTCTACGAAATGTATGGTATAGCAATTACAGGTCTCTTGACCTATCATTTAAGGTATCAATAACCGCAATCGGAGCACAATTGCAGATTTCGGATTTTTACAGCTCCGAATCGGCTGAGCTATAGTAAGGTGATTTCTTCGAATCGATTTTTCTGTGAAATGTATGGAAATAATCAACCAATTTTAATGTGGTTTGGCATAAAAATTACAAGTCCCGAGACCTATTATTTGAGGTATCAAGAACCGCAATCGGAGCACAATTGCAGATTTCGGATTTTTACAGCTCTGAATCGGCTGAGCTATAGTAAGGTGATTTTCTTCGAATCGAACTTTCTACGAAATGTATGGTATAGCAATTACAGGTCTCTTGACCTATCATTTAAGGTATCAAGAACCGCAATCGGAGCACAATTGCAGATTTCGGATTTTTACAGCTCCGAATCGGCTGAGCTATAGTAAGGTGATTTTCTTCGAATCGAACTTTCTACGAAATGTATGGTATAGCAATTACAGGTCTCTTGACCTATCATTTAAGGTATCAATAACCGCAATCGGAGCACAATTGCAGATTTCGGATTTTTACAGCTCCGAATCGGCTGAGCTATAGTAAGGTGATTTCTTCGAATCGATTTTTCTGTGAAATGTATGGAAATAATCAACCAATTTAAATGTGGTTTGGCATAACAATTACAAGTCCCGAGACCTATTATTTGAGGTATCAAGAACCGCAATCGGAGCACAATTGCAGATTTCGGATTTTTACAGCTCTGAATCGGCTGAGCTATAGTAAGGTGTTTTTCTTCGAATCGAACTTTCTACGAAATGTATGGTATAGCAATTACAGGTCTCGTGACCTATCATTTAAGGCATCAAAAACCGCAATCGGAGCACAATTGCAGATTTCGGATTTTTACAGCTCTGAATCGGCTGAGCTATAGTAAGGTGATTTTCTTCGAATCGAACTTTCTACGAAATGTATGGTATAGCAATTACAGGTCTCTTGACCTATCATTTAAGGTATCAAGAACCGCAATCGGAGCACAATTGCAGATTTCGGATTTTTACAGCTCCGAATCGGCTGAGCAGTAAGGTGATTTTTACGAATCGATTTTTCTGTGAAATGTATGGAAATAATCAACCAATTTAAATGTGGTTTGGCATAACAATTACAAGTCCCGAGACCTATTATTTGAGGTATCAAGAACCGCAATCGGAGCACAATTGCAGATTTTGGATTTTTACAGCTCTGAATCGGCTGAGCTATATTAAGGTGATTTTCTTCGAATCGAACTTTCTACGAAATGTATGGTATAGCAATTACAGGTCTCTTGACCTATCATTTAAGGTATCAAGAACCGCAATCGGAGCACAATTGCAGATTTCGGATTTTTACAGCTCCGAATCGGCTGAGCTATAGTAAGGTGATTTTCTTCGAATCGAACTTTCTACGAAATGTATGGTATAGCAATTACAGGTCTCTTGACCTATCATTTAAGGTATCAAGAACCGCAATCGGAGCACAATTGCAGATTTCGGATTTTTACAGCTCTGAATCGGCTGAGCTATAGTAAGGTGTTTTTCTTCGAATCGAACTTTCTACGAAATGTATGGTATAGCAATTACAGGTCTCTTGACCTATCATTTAAGGTATCAAGAACCGCAATCGGAGCACAATTGCAGATTTCGGATTTTTACAGCTCCGAATCGGCTGAGCTATAGTAAGGTGATTTTCTTCGAATCGAACTTTCTACGAAATGTATGGTATAGCAATTACAGGTCTCTTGACCTATCATTTAAGGTATCAATAACCGCAATCGGAGCACAATTGCAGATTTCGGATTTTTACAGCTCCGAATCGGCTGAGCTATAGTAAGGTGATTTCTTCGAATCGATTTTTCTGTGAAATGTATGGAAATAATCAACCAATTTAAATGTGGTTTGGCATAACAATTACAAGTCCCGAGACCTATTATTTGAGGTATCAAGAACCGCAATCGGAGCACAATTGCAGATTTCGGATTTTTACAGCTCCGAATCGGCTGAGCTATAGTAAGGTGATTTTCTTCGAATCGAACTTTCTACGAAATGTATGGTATAGCAATTACAGGTCTCTTGACCTATCATTTAAGGTATCAAGAACCGCAATCGGAGCACAATTGCAGATTTCGGATTTTTACAGCTCTGAATCGGCTGAGCTATAGTAAGGTGTTTTTCTTCGAATCGAACTTTCTACGAAATGTATGGTATAGCAATTACAGGTCTCGTGACCTATCATTTAAGGCATCAAAAACCGCAATCGGAGCACAATTGCAGATTTCGGATTTTTACAGCTCTGAATCGGCTGAGCTATAGTAAGGTGATTTTCTTCGAATCGAACTTTCTACGAAATGTATGGTATAGCAATTACAGGTCTCTTGACCTATCATTTAAGGTATCAAGAACCGCAATCGGAGCACAATTGCAGATTTCGGATTTTTACAGCTCCGAATCGGCTGAGCTATAGTAAGGTGATTTTTACGAATCGATTTTTCTGTGAAATGTATGGAAATAATCAACCAATTTAAATGTGGTTTGGCATAACAATTACAAGTCCCGAGACCTATTATTTGAGGTATCAAGAACCGCAATCGGAGCACAATTGCAGATTTCGGATTTTTACAGCTCTGAATCGGCTGAGCTATATTAAGGTGATTTTCTTCGAATCGAACTTTCTACGAAATGTATGGTATAGCAATTACAGGTCTCTTGACCTATCATTTAAGGTATCAAGAACCGCAATCGGAGCACAATTGCAGATTTCGGATTTTTACAGCTCCGAATCGGCTGAGCTATAGTAAGGTGATTTCTTCGAATCGATTTTTCTGTGAAATGTATGGAAATAATCAACCAATTTAAATGTGGTTTGGCATAACAATTACAAGTCCCGAGACCTATTATTTGAGGTATCAAGAACCGCAATCGGAGCACAATTGCAGATTTCGGATTTTTACAGCTCTGAATCGGCTGAGCTATATTATGGTGATTTTCTTCGAATCGAACTTTCTACGAAATGTATGGTATAGCAATTACAGGTCTCTTGACCTATCATTTAAGGTATCAAGAACCGCAATCGGAGCACAATTGCAGATTTCGGATTTTTACAGCTCCGAATCGGCTGAGCTATAGTAAGGTGATTTTCTTCGAATCGAACTTTCTACGAAATGTATGGTATAGCAATTACAGGTCTCTTGACCTATCATTTAAGGTATCAATAACCGCAATCGGAGCACAATTGCAGATTTCGGATTTTTACAGCTCCGAATCGGCTGAGCTATAGTAAGGTGATTTCTTCGAATCGATTTTTCTGTGAAATGTATGGAAATAATCAACCAATTTAAATGTGGTTTGGCATAACAATTACAAGTCCCGAGACCTATTATTTGAGGTATCAAGAACCGCAATCGGAGCACAATTGCAGATTTCGGATTTTTACAGCTCTGAATCGGCTGAGCTATAGTAAGGTGTTTTTCTTCGAATCGAACTTTCTACGAAATGTATGGTATAGCAATTACAGGTCTCGTGACCTATCATTTAAGGCATCAAAAACCGCAATCGGAGCACAATTGCAGATTTCGGATTTTTACAGCTCTGAATCGGCTGAGCTATAGTAAGGTGATTTTCTTCGAATCGAACTTTCTACGAAATGTATGGTATAGCAATTACAGGTCTCTTGACCTATCATTTAAGGTATCAAGAACCGCAATCGGAGCACAATTGCAGATTTCGGATTTTTACAGCTCCGAATCGGCTGAGCTATAGTAAGGTGATTTTTACGAATCGATTTTTCTGTGAAATGTATGGAAATAATCAACCAATTTAAATGTGGTTTGGCATAACAATTACAAGTCCCGAGACCTATTATTTGAGGTATCAAGAACCGCAATCGGAGCACAATTGCAGATTTCGGATTTTTACAGCTCTGAATCGGCTGAGCTATATTAAGGTGATTTTCTTCGAATCGAACTTTCTACGAAATGTATGGTATAGCAATTACAGGTCTCTTGACCTATCATTTAAGGTATCAAGAACCGCAATCGGAGCACAATTGCAGATTTCGGATTTTTACAGCTCCGAATCGGCTGAGCTATAGTAAGGTGATTTTCTTCGAATCGAACTTTCTACGAAATGTATGGTATAGCAATTACAGGTCTCTTGACCTATCATTTAAGGTATCAAGAACCGCAATCGGAGCACAATTGCAGATTTCGGATTTTTACAGCTCTGAATCGGCTGAGCTATAGTAAGGTGATTTTCTTCGAATCGAACTTTCTACGAAATGTATGGTATAGCAATTACAGGTCTCTTGACCTATCATTTAAGGTATCAAGAACCGCAATCGGAGCACAATTGCAGATTTCGGATTTTTACAGCTCCGAATCGGCTGAGCTATAGTAAGGTGATTTTCTTCGAATCGAACTTTCTACGAAATGTATGGTATAGCAATTACAGGTCTCTTGACCTATCATTTAAGGTATCAATAACCGCAATCGGAGCACAATTGCAGATTTCGGATTTTTACAGCTCCGAATCGGCTGAGCTATAGTAAGGTGATTTCTTCGAATCGATTTTTCTGTGAAATGTATGGAAATAATCAACCAATTTAAATGTGGTTTGGCATAACAATTACAAGTCCCGAGACCTATTATTTGAGGTATCAAGAACCGCAATCGGAGCACAATTGCAGATTTCGGATTTTTACAGCTCTGAATCGGCTGAGCTATAGTAAGGTGTTTTTCTTCGAATCGAACTTTCTACGAAATGTATGGTATAGCAATTACAGGTCTCGTGACCTATCATTTAAGGCATCAAAAACCGCAATCGGAGCACAATTGCAGATTTCGGATTTTTACAGCTCTGAATCGGCTGAGCTATAGTAAGGTGATTTTCTTCGAATCGAACTTTCTACGAAATGTATGGTATAGCAATTACAGGTCTCTTGACCTATCATTTAAGGTATCAAGAACCGCAATCGGAGCACAATTGCAGATTTCGGATTTTTACAGCTCCGAATCGGCTGAGCTATAGTAAGGTGATTTTTACGAATCGATTTTTCTGTGAAATGTATGGAAATAATCAACCAATTTAAATGTGGTTTGGCATAACAATTACAAGTCCCGAGACCTATTATTTGAGGTATCAAGAACCGCAATCGGAGCACAATTGCAGATTTCGGATTTTTACAGCTCTGAATCGGCTGAGCTATATTAAGGTGATTTTCTTCGAATCGAACTTTCTACGAAATGTATGGTATAGCAATTACAGGTCTCTTGACCTATCATTTAAGGTATCAAGAACCGCAATCGGAGCACAATTGCAGATTTCGGATTTTTACAGCTCCGAATCGGCTGAGCTATAGTAAGGTGATTTCTTCGAATCGATTTTTCTGTGAAATGTATGGAAATAATCAACCAATTTAAATGTGGTTTGGCATAACAATTACAAGTCCCGAGACCTATTATTTGAGGTATCAAGAACCGCAATCGGAGCACAATTGCAGATTTCGGATTTTTACAGCTCTGAATCGGCTGAGCTATAGTAAGGTGTTTTTCTTCGAATCGAACTTTCTACGAAATGTATGGTATAGCAATTACAGGTCTCTTGACCTATCATTTAAGGTATCAATAACCGCAATCGGAGCACAATTGCAGATTTCGGATTTTTACAGCTCTGAATCGGCTGAGCTATAGTAAGGTGATTTCTTCGAATCGATTTTTCTGTGAAATGTATGGAAATAATCAACCAATTTAAATGTGGTTTGGCATAACAATTACAAGTCCCGAGACCTATTATTTGAGGTATCAAGAACCGCAATCGGAGCACAATTGCAGATTTCGGATTTTTACAGCTCTGAATCGGCTGAGCTATAGTAAGGTGTTTTTCTTCGAATCGAACTTTCTACGAAATGTATGGTATAGCAATTACAGGTCTCTTGACCTATCATTTAAGGTATCAAGAACCGCAATCGGAGCACAATTGCAGATTTCGGATTTTTACAGCTCCGAATCGGCTGAGCTATAGTAAGGTGATTTTCTTCGAATCGAACTTTCTACGAAATGTATGGTATAGCAATTACAGGTCTCTTGACCTATCATTTAAGGTATCAAGAACCGCAATCGGAGCACAATTGCAGATTTCGGATTTTTACAGCTCCGAATCGGCTGAGCTATAGTAAGGTGATTTTCTTCGAATCGAACTTTCTACGAAATGTATGGTATAGCAATTACAGGTCTCTTGACCTATCATTTAAGGTATCAATAACCGCAATCGGAGCACAATTGCAGATTTCGGATTTTTACAGCTCCGAATCGGCTGAGCTATAGTAAGGTGATTTCTTCGAATCGATTTTTCTGTGAAATGTATGGAAATAATCAACCAATTTAAATGTGGTTTGGCATAACAATTACAAGTCCCGAGACCTATTATTTGAGGTATCAAGAACCGCAATCGGAGCACAATTGCAGATTTCGGATTTTTACAGCTCTGAATCGGCTGAGCTATAGTAAGGTGTTTTTCTTCGAATCGAACTTTCTACGAAATGTATGGTATAGCAATTACAGGTCTCGTGACCTATCATTTAAGGCATCAAAAACCGCAATCGGAGCACAATTGCAGATTTCGGATTTTTACAGCTCTGAATCGGCTGAGCTATAGTAAGGTGATTTTCTTCGAATCGAACTTTCTACGAAATGTATGGTATAGCAATTACAGGTCTCTTGACCTATCATTTAAGGTATCAAGAACCGCAATCGGAGCACAATTGCAGATTTCGGATTTTTACAGCTCCGAATCGGCTGAGCTATAGTAAGGTGATTTTTACGAATCGATTTTTCTGTGAAATGTATGGAAATAATCAACCAATTTAAATGTGGTTTGGCATAACAATTACAAGTCCCGAGACCTATTATTTGAGGTATCAAGAACCGCAATCGGAGCACAATTGCAGATTTCGGATTTTTACAGCTCTGAATCGGCTGAGCTATATTAAGGTGATTTTCTTCGAATCGAACTTTCTACGAAATGTATGGTATAGCAATTACAGGTCTCTTGACCTATCATTTAAGGTATCAATAACCGCAATCGGAGCACAATTGCAGATTTCGGATTTTTACAGCTCCGAATCGGCTGAGCTATAGTAAGGTGATTTCTTCGAATCGATTTTTCTGTGAAATGTATGGAAATAATCAACCAATTTAAATGTGGTTTGGCATAACAATTACAAGTCCCGAGACCTATTATTTGAGGTATCAAGAACCGCAATCGGAGCACAATTGCAGATTTCGGATTTTTACAGCTCTGAATCGGCTGAGCTATAGTAAGGTGTTTTTCTTCGAATCGAACTTTCTACGAAATGTATGGTATAGCAATTACAGGTCTCTTGACCTATCATTTAAGGTATCAAGAACCGCAATCGGAGCACAATTGCAGATTTCGGATTTTTACAGCTCCGAATCGGCTGAGCTATAGTAAGGTGATTTTCTTCGAATCGAACTTTCTACGAAATGTATGGTATAGCAATTACAGGTCTCTTGACCTATCATTTAAGGTATCAATAACCGCAATCGGAGCACAATTGCAGATTTCGGATTTTTACAGCTCCGAATCGGCTGAGCTATAGTAAGGTGATTTCTTCGAATCGATTTTTCTGTGAAATGTATGGAAATAATCAACCAATTTAAATGTGGTTTGGCATAACAATTACAAGTCCCGAGACCTATTATTTGAGGTATCAAGAACCGCAATCGGAGCACAATTGCAGATTTCGGATTTTTACAGCTCTGAATCGGCTGAGCTATAGTAAGGTGTTTTTCTTCGAATCGAACTTTCTACGAAATGTATGGTATAGCAATTACAGGTCTCGTGACCTATCATTTAAGGCATCAAAAACCGCAATCGGAGCACAATTGCAGATTTCGGATTTTTACAGCTCTGAATCGGCTGAGCTATAGTAAGGTGATTTTCTTCGAATCGAACTTTCTACGAAATGTATGGTATAGCAATTACAGGTCTCTTGACCTATCATTTAAGGTATCAAGAACCGCAATCGGAGCACAATTGCAGATTTCGGATTTTTACAGCTCCGAATCGGCTGAGCTATAGTAAGGTGATTTTTACGAATCGATTTTTCTGTGAAATGTATGGAAATAATCAACCAATTTAAATGTGGTTTGGCATAACAATTACAAGTCCCGAGACCTATTATTTGAGGTATCAAGAACCGCAATCGGAGCACAATTGCAGATTTCGGATTTTTACAGCTCTGAATCGGCTGAGCTATATTAAGGTGATTTTCTTCGAATCGAACTTTCTACGAAATGTATGGTATAGCAATTACAGGTCTCTTGACCTATCATTTAAGGTATCAAGAACCGCAATCGGAGCACAATTGCAGATTTCGGATTTTTACAGCTCCGAATCGGCTGAGCTATAGTAAGGTGATTTCTTCGAATCGATTTTTCTGTGAAATGTATGGAAATAATCAACCAATTTAAATGTGGTTTGGCATAACAATTACAAGTCCCGAGACCTATTATTTGAGGTATCAAGAACCGCAATCGGAGCACAATTGCAGATTTCGGATTTTTACAGCTCTGAATCGGCTGAGCTATAGTAAGGTGTTTTTCTTCGAATCGAACTTTCTACGAAATGTATGGTATAGCAATTACAGGTCTCGTGACCTATCATTTAAGGCATCAAAAACCGCAATCGGAGCACAATTGCAGATTTCGGATTTTTACAGCTCTGAATCGGCTGAGCTATAGTAAGGTGATTTTCTTCGAATCGAACTTTCTACGAAATGTATGGTATAGCAATTACAGGTCTCTTGACCTATCATTTAAGGTATCAAGAACCGCAATCGGAGCACAATTGCAGATTTCGGATTTTTACAGCTCCGAATCGGCTGAGCTATAGTAAGGTGATTTTTACGAATCGATTTTTCTGTGAAATGTATGGAAATAATCAACCAATTTAAATGTGGTTTGGCATAACAATTACAAGTCCCGAGACCTATTATTTGAGGTATCAAGAACCGCAATCGGAGCACAATTGCAGATTTCGGATTTTTACAGCTCTGAATCGGCTGAGCTATATTAAGGTGATTTTCTTCGAATCGAACTTTCTACGAAATGTATGGTATAGCAATTACAGGTCTCTTGACCTATCATTTAAGGTATCAATAACCGCAATTGGAGCACAATTGCAGATTTCGGATTTTTACAGCTCCGAATCGGCTGAGCTATAGTAAGGTGATTTCTTCGAATCGATTTTTCTGTGAAATGTATGGAAATAATCAACCAATTTAAATGTGGTTTGGCATAACAATTACAAGTCCCGAGACCTATTATTTGAGGTATCAAGAACCGCAATCGGAGCACAATTGCAGATTTCGGATTTTTACAGCTCTGAATCGGCTGAGCTATAGTAAGGTGTTTTTCTTCGAATCGAACTTTCTACGAAATGTATGGTATAGCAATTACAGGTCTCTTGACCTATCATTTAAGGTATCAAGAACCGCAATCGGAGCACAATTGCAGATTTCGGATTTTTACAGCTCCGAATCGGCTGAGCTATAGTAAGGTGATTTTCTTCGAATCGAACTTTCTACGAAATGTATGGTATAGCAATTACAGGTCTCTTGACCTATCATTTAAGGTATCAATAACCGCAATCGGAGCACAATTGCAGATTTCGGATTTTTACAGCTCCGAATCGGCTGAGCTATAGTAAGGTGATTTCTTCGAATCGATTTTTCTGTGAAATGTATGGAAATAATCAACCAATTTAAATGTGGTTTGGCATAACAATTACAAGTCCCGAGACCTATTATTTGAGGTATCAAGAACCGCAATCGGAGCACAATTGCAGATTTCGGATTTTTACAGCTCTGAATCGGCTGAGCTATAGTAAGGTGTTTTTCTTCGAATCGAACTTTCTACGAAATGTATGGTATAGCAATTACAGGTCTCGTGACCTATCATTTAAGGCATCAAAAACCGCAATCGGAGCACAATTGCAGATTTCGGATTTTTACAGCTCTGAATCGGCTGAGCTATAGTAAGGTGATTTTCTTCGAATCGAACTTTCTACGAAATGTATGGTATAGCAATTACAGGTCTCTTGACCTATCATTTAAGGTATCAAGAACCGCAATCGGAGCACAATTGCAGATTTCGGATTTTTACAGCTCCGAATCGGCTGAGCTATAGTAAGGTGATTTTCTTCGAATCGAACTTTCTACGAAATGTATGGTATAGCAATTACAGGTCTCTTGACCTATCATTTAAGGTATCAATAACCGCAATCGGAGCACAATTGCAGATTTCGGATTTTTACAGCTCCGAATCGGCTGAGCTATAGTAAGGTGATTTCTTCGAATCGATTTTTCTGTGAAATGTATGGAAATAATCAACCAATTTAAATGTGGTTTGGCATAACAATTACAAGTCCCGAGACCTATTATTTGAGGTATCAAGAACCGCAATCGGAGCACAATTGCAGATTTCGGATTTTTACAGCTCTGAATCGGCTGAGCTATAGTAAGGTGTTTTTCTTCGAATCGAACTTTCTACGAAATGTATGGTATAGCAATTACAGGTCTCGTGACCTATCATTTAAGGCATCAAAAACCGCAATCGGAGCACAATTGCAGATTTCGGATTTTTACAGCTCTGAATCGGCTGAGCTATAGTAAGGTGATTTTCTTCGAATCGAACTTTCTACGAAATGTATGGTATAGCAATTACAGGTCTCTTGACCTATCATTTAAGGTATCAATAACCGCAATCGGAGCACAATTGCAGATTTCGGATTTTTACAGCTCCGAATCGGCTGAGCTATAGTAAGGTGATTTCTTCGAATCGATTTTTCTGTGAAATGTATGGAAATAATCAACCAATTTAAATGTGGTTTGGCATAACAATTACAAGTCCCGAGACCTATTATTTGAGGTATCAAGAACCGCAATCGGAGCACAATTGCAGATTTCGGATTTTTACAGCTCTGAATCGGCTGAGCTATAGTAAGGTGTTTTTCTTCGAATCGAACTTTCTACGAAATGTATGGTATAGCAATTACAGGTCTCGTGACCTATCATTTAAGGCATCAAAAACCGCAATCGGAGCACAATTGCAGATTTCGGATTTTTACAGCTCTGAATCGGCTGAGCTATAGTAAGGTGATTTTCTTCGAATCGAACTTTCTACGAAATGTATGGTATAGCAATTACAGGTCTCTTGACCTATCATTTAAGGTATCAAGAACCGCAATCGGAGCACAATTGCAGATTTCGGATTTTTACAGCTCCGAATCGGCTGAGCTATAGTAAGGTGATTTTTACGAATCGATTTTTCTGTGAAATGTATGGAAATAATCAACCAATTTAAATGTGGTTTGGCATAACAATTACAAGTCCCGAGACCTATTATTTGAGGTATCAAGAACCGCAATCGGAGCACAATTGCAGATTTCGGATTTTTACAGCTCTGAATCGGCTGAGCTATATTAAGGTGATTTTCTTCGAATCGAACTTTCTACGAAATGTATGGTATAGCAATTACAGGTCTCTTGACCTATCATTTAAGGTATCAATAACCGCAATCGGAGCACAATTGCAGATTTCGGATTTTTACAGCTCCGAATCGGCTGAGCTATAGTAAGGTGATTTCTTCGAATCGATTTTTCTGTGAAATGTATGGAAATAATCAACCAATTTAAATGTGGTTTGGCATAACAATTACAAGTCCCGAGACCTATTATTTGAGGTATCAAGAACCGCAATCGGAGCACAATTGCAGATTTCGGATTTTTACAGCTCTGAATCGGCTGAGCTATAGTAAGGTGTTTTTCTTCGAATCGAACTTTCTACGAAATGTATGGTATAGCAATTACAGGTCTCTTGACCTATCATTTAAGGTATCAAGAACCGCAATCGGAGCACAATTGCAGATTTCGGATTTTTACAGCTCCGAATCGGCTGAGCTATAGTAAGGTGATTTTCTTCGAATCGAACTTTCTACGAAATGTATGGTATAGCAATTACAGGTCTCTTGACCTATCATTTAAGGTATCAATAACCGCAATCGGAGCACAATTGCAGATTTCGGATTTTTACAGCTCCGAATCGGCTGAGCTATAGTAAGGTGATTTCTTCGAATCGATTTTTCTGTGAAATGTATGGAAATAATCAACCAATTTAAATGTGGTTTGGCATAACAATTACAAGTCCCGAGACCTATTATTTGAGGTATCAAGAACCGCAATCGGAGCACAATTGCAGATTTCGGATTTTTACAGCTCTGAATCGGCTGAGCTATAGTAAGGTGTTTTTCTTCGAATCGAACTTTCTACGAAATGTATGGTATAGCAATTACAGGTCTCGTGACCTATCATTTAAGGCATCAAAAACCGCAATCGGAGCACAATTGCAGATTTCGGATTTTTACAGCTCTGAATCGGCTGAGCTATAGTAAGGTGATTTTCTTCGAATCGAACTTTCTACGAAATGTATGGTATAGCAATTACAGGTCTCTTGACCTATCATTTAAGGTATCAAGAACCGCAATCGGAGCACAATTGCAGATTTCGGATTTTTACAGCTCCGAATCGGCTGAGCTATAGTAAGGTGATTTTTACGAATCGATTTTTCTGTGAAATGTATGGAAATAATCAACCAATTTAAATGTGGTTTGGCATAACAATTACAAGTCCCGAGACCTATTATTTGAGGTATCAAGAACCGCAATCGGAGCACAATTGCAGATTTCGGATTTTTACAGCTCTGAATCGGCTGAGCTATATTAAGGTGATTTTCTTCGAATCGAACTTTCTACGAAATGTATGGTATAGCAATTACAGGTCTCTTGACCTATCATTTAAGGTATCAAGAACCGCAATCGGAGCACAATTGCAGATTTCGGATTTTTACAGCTCCGAATCGGCTGAGCTATAGTAAGGTGATTTCTTCGAATCGATTTTTCTGTGAAATGTATGGAAATAATCAACCAATTTAAATGTGGTTTGGCATAACAATTACAAGTCCCGAGACCTATTATTTGAGGTATCAAGAACCGCAATCGGAGCACAATTGCAGATTTCGGATTTTTACAGCTCTGAATCGGCTGAGCTATAGTAAGGTGTTTTTCTTCGAATCGAACTTTCTACGAAATGTATGGTATAGCAATTACAGGTCTCTTGACCTATCATTTAAGGTATCAATAACCGCAATCGGAGCACAATTGCAGATTTCGGATTTTTACAGCTCCGAATCGGCTGAGCTATAGTAAGGTGATTTCTTCGAATCGATTTTTCTGTGAAATGTATGGAAATAATCAACCAATTTAAATGTGGTTTGGCATAACAATTACAAGTCCCGAGACCTATTATTTGAGGTATCAAGAACCGCAATCGGAGCACAATTGCAGATTTCGGATTTTTACAGCTCTGAATCGGCTGAGCTATAGTAAGGTGTTTTTCTTCGAATCGAACTTTCTACGAAATGTATGGTATAGCAATTACAGGTCTCTTGACCTATCATTTAAGGTATCAATAACCGCAATCGGAGCACAATTGCAGATTTCGGATTTTTACAGCTCCGAATCGGCTGAGCTATAGTAAGGTGATTTTCTTCGAATCGAACTTTCTACGAAATGTATGGTATAGCAATTACAGGTCTCTTGACCTATCATTTAAGGTATCAAGAACCGCAATCGGAGCACAATTGCAGATTTCGGATTTTTACAGCTCCGAATCGGCTGAGCTATAGTAAGGTGATTTTCTTCGAATCGAACTTTCTACGAAATGTATGGTATAGCAATTACAGGTCTCTTGACCTATCATTTAAGGTATCAATAACCGCAATCGGAGCACAATTGCAGATTTCGGATTTTTACAGCTCCGAATCGGCTGAGCTATAGTAAGGTGATTTCTTCGAATCGATTTTTCTGTGAAATGTATGGAAATAATCAACCAATTTAAATGTGGTTTGGCATAACAATTACAAGTCCCGAGACCTATTATTTGAGGTATCAAGAACCGCAATCGGAGCACAATTGCAGATTTCGGATTTTTACAGCTCTGAATCGGCTGAGCTATAGTAAGGTGTTTTTCTTCGAATCGAACTTTCTACGAAATGTATGGTATAGCAATTACAGGTCTCGTGACCTATCATTTAAGGCATCAAAAACCGCAATCGGAGCACAATTGCAGATTTCGGATTTTTACAGCTCTGAATCGGCTGAGCTATAGTAAGGTGATTTTCTTCGAATCGAACTTTCTACGAAATGTATGGTATAGCAATTACAGGTCTCTTGACCTATCATTTAAGGTATCAAGAACCGCAATCGGAGCACAATTGCAGATTTCGGATTTTTACAGCTCCGAATCGGCTGAGCTATAGTAAGGTGATTTTTACGAATCGATTTTTCTGTGAAATGTATGGAAATAATCAACCAATTTAAATGTGGTTTGGCATAACAATTACAAGTCCCGAGACCTATTATTTGAGGTATCAAGAACCGCAATCGGAGCACAATTGCAGATTTCGGATTTTTACAGCTCTGAATCGGCTGAGCTATATTAAGGTGATTTTCTTCGAATCGAACTTTCTACGAAATGTATGGTATAGCAATTACAGGTCTCTTGACCTATCATTTAAGGTATCAAGAACCGCAATCGGAGCACAATTGCAGATTTCGGATTTTTACAGCTCCGAATCGGCTGAGCTATAGTAAGGTGATTTCTTCGAATCGATTTTTCTGTGAAATGTATGGAAATAATCAACCAATTTAAATGTGGTTTGGCATAACAATTACAAGTCCCGAGACCTATTATTTGAGGTATCAAGAACCGCAATCGGAGCACAATTGCAGATTTCGGATTTTTACAGCTCTGAATCGGCTGAGCTATAGTAAGGTGTTTTTCTTCGAATCGAACTTTCTACGAAATGTATGGTATAGCAATTACAGGTCTCTTGACCTATCATTTAAGGTATCAATAACCGCAATCGGAGCACAATTGCAGATTTCGGATTTTTACAGCTCCGAATCGGCTGAGCTATAGTAAGGTGATTTCTTCGAATCGATTTTTCTGTGAAATGTATGGAAATAATCAACCAATTTAAATGTGGTTTGGCATAACAATTACAAGTCCCGAGACCTATTATTTGAGGTATCAAGAACCGCAATCGGAGCACAATTGCAGATTTCGGATTTTTACAGCTCTGAATCGGCTGAGCTATAGTAAGGTGTTTTTCTTCGAATCGAACTTTCTACGAAATGTATGGTATAGCAATTACAGGTCTCTTGACCTATCATTTAAGGTATCAATAACCGCAATCGGAGCACAATTGCAGATTTCGGATTTTTACAGCTCCGAATCGGCTGAGCTATAGTAAGGTGATTTTCTTCGAATCGAACTTTCTACGAAATGTATGGTATAGCAATTACAGGTCTCTTGACCTATCATTTAAGGTATCAAGAACCGCAATCGGAGCACAATTGCAGATTTCGGATTTTTACAGCTCCGAATCGGCTGAGCTATAGTAAGGTGATTTTCTTCGAATCGAACTTTCTACGAAATGTATGGTATAGCAATTACAGGTCTCTTGACCTATCATTTAAGGTATCAATAACCGCAATCGGAGCACAATTGCAGATTTCGGATTTTTACAGCTCCGAATCGGCTGAGCTATAGTAAGGTGATTTCTTCGAATCGATTTTTCTGTGAAATGTATGGAAATAATCAACCAATTTAAATGTGGTTTGGCATAACAATTACAAGTCCCGAGACCTATTATTTGAGGTATCAAGAACCGCAATCGGAGCACAATTGCAGATTTCGGATTTTTACAGCTCTGAATCGGCTGAGCTATAGTAAGGTGTTTTTCTTCGAATCGAACTTTCTACGAAATGTATGGTATAGCAATTACAGGTCTCGTGACCTATCATTTAAGGCATCAAAAACCGCAATCGGAGCACAATTGCAGATTTCGGATTTTTACAGCTCTGAATCGGCTGAGCTATAGTAAGGTGATTTTCTTCGAATCGAACTTTCTACGAAATGTATGGTATAGCAATTACAGGTCTCTTGACCTATCATTTAAGGTATCAAGAACCGCAATCGGAGCACAATTGCAGATTTCGGATTTTTACAGCTCCGAATCGGCTGAGCTATAGTAAGGTGATTTTTACGAATCGATTTTTCTGTGAAATGTATGGAAATAATCAACCAATTTAAATGTGGTTTGGCATAACAATTACAAGTCCCGAGACCTATTATTTGAGGTATCAAGAACCGCAATCGGAGCACAATTGCAGATTTCGGATTTTTACAGCTCTGAATCGGCTGAGCTATATTAAGGTGATTTTCTTCGAATCGAACTTTCTACGAAATGTATGGTATAGCAATTACAGGTCTCTTGACCTATCATTTAAGGTATCAAGAACCGCAATCGGAGCACAATTGCAGATTTCGGATTTTTACAGCTCCGAATCGGCTGAGCTATAGTAAGGTGATTTCTTCGAATCGATTTTTCTGTGAAATGTATGGAAATAATCAACCAATTTAAATGTGGTTTGGCATAACAATTACAAGTCCCGAGACCTATTATTTGAGGTATCAAGAACCGCAATCGGAGCACAATTGCAGATTTCGGATTTTTACAGCTCCGAATCGGCTGAGCTATAGTAAGGTGATTTCTTCGAATCGATTTTTCTGTGAAATGTATGGAAATAATCAACCAATTTAAATGTGGTTTGGCATAACAATTACAAGTCCCGAGACCTATCATTTGAGGTATCAAGAACCGCAATCGGAGCACAATTGCAGATTTCGGATTTTTACAGCTCTGAATCGGCTGAGCTATAGTAAGGTGTTTTTCTTCGAATCGAACTTTCTACGAAATGTATGGTATAGCAATTACAGGTCTCGTGACCTATCATTTAAGGCATCAAAAACCGCAATCGGAGCACAATTGCAGATTTCGGATTTTTACAGCTCTGAATCGGCTGAGCTATAGTAAGGTGATTTTCTTCGAATCGAACTTTCTACGAAATGTATGGTATAGCAATTACAGGTCTCTTGACCTATCATTTAAGGTATCAAGAACCGCAATCGGAGCACAATTGCAGATTTCGGATTTTTACAGCTCCGAATCGGCTGAGCTATAGTAAGGTGATTTTTACGAATCGATTTTTCTGTGAAATGTATGGAAATAATCAACCAATTTAAATGTGGTTTGGCATAACAATTACAAGTCCCGAGACCTATTATTTGAGGTATCAAGAACCGCAATCGGAGCACAATTGCAGATTTCGGATTTTTACAGCTCTGAATCGGCTGAGCTATATTAAGGTGATTTTCTTCGAATCGAACTTTCTACGAAATGTATGGTATAGCAATTACAGGTCTCTTGACCTATCATTTAAGGTATCAAGAACCGCAATCGGAGCACAATTGCAGATTTCGGATTTTTACAGCTCCGAATCGGCTGAGCTATAGTAAGGTGATTTCTTCGAATCGATTTTTCTGTGAAATGTATGGAAATAATCAACCAATTTAAATGTGGTTTGGCATAACAATTACAAGTCCCGAGACCTATTATTTGAGGTATCAAGAACCGCAATCGGAGCACAATTGCAGATTTCGGATTTTTACAGCTCTGAATCGGCTGAGCTATATTAAGGTGATTTTCTTCGAATCGAACTTTCTACGAAATGTATGGTATAGCAATTACAGGTCTCTTGACCTATCATTTAAGGTATCAAGAACCGCAATCGGAGCACAATTGCAGATTTCGGATTTTTACAGCTCCGAATCGGCTGAGCTATAGTAAGGTGATTTCTTCGAATCGATTTTTCTGTGAAATGTATGGAAATAATCAACCAATTTTAATGTGGTTTGGCATAAAAATTACAAGTCCCGAGACCTATTATTTGAGGTATCAAGAACCGCAATCGGAGCACAATTGCAGATTTCGGATTTTTACAGCTCTGAATCGGCTGAGCTATAGTAAGGTGATTTTCTTCGAATCGAACTTTCTACGAAATGTATGGTATAGCAATTACAGGTCTCTTGACCTATCATTTAAGGTATCAAGAACCGCAATCGGAGCACAATTGCAGATTTCGGATTTTTACAGCTCCGAATCGGCTGAGCTATAGTAAGGTGATTTTCTTCGAATCGAACTTTCTACGAAATGTATGGTATAGCAATTACAGGTCTCTTGACCTATCATTTAAGGTATCAAGAACCGCAATCGGAGCACAATTGCAGATTTCGGATTTTTACAGCTCCGAATCGGCTGAGCTATAGTAAGGTGATTTTCTTCGAATCGAACTTTCTACGAAATGTATGGTATAGCAATTACAGGTCTCTTGACCTATCATTTAAGGTATCAATAACCGCAATCGGAGCACAATTGCAGATTTCGGATTTTTACAGCTCCGAATCGGCTGAGCTATAGTAAGGTGATTTTTACGAATCTATTTTTCTGTGAAATGTATGGAAATAATCAACCAATTTAAATGTGGTTTGGCATAACAATTACAAGTCCCGAGACCTATTATTTGAGGTATCAAGAACCGCAATCGGAGCACAATTGCAGATTTCGGATTTTTACAGCTCTGAATCGGCTGAGCTATATTAAGGTGATTTTCTTCGAATCGAACTTTCTACGAAATGTATGGTATAGCAATTACAGGTCTCTTGACCTATCATTTAAGGTATCAAGAACCGCAATCGGAGCACAATTGCAGATTTCGGATTTTTACAGCTCCGAATCGGCTGAGCTATAGTAAGGTGATTTCTTCGAATCGATTTTTCTGTGAAATGTATGGAAATAATCAACCAATTTAAATGTGGTTTGGCATAACAATTACAAGTCCCGAGACCTATTATTTGAGGTATCAAGAACCGCAATCGGAGCACAATTGCAGATTTCGGATTTTTACAGCTCTGAATCGGCTGAGCTATATTATGGTGATTTTCTTCGAATCGAACTTTCTACGAAATGTATGGTATAGCAATTACAGGTCTCTTGACCTATCATTTAAGGTATCAAGAACCGCAATCGGAGCACAATTGCAGATTTCGGATTTTTACAGCTCCGAATCGGCTGAGCTATAGTAAGGTGATTTCTTCGAATCGATTTTTCTGTGAAATGTATGGAAATAATCAACCAATTTTAATGTGGTTTGGCATAAAAATTACAAGTCCCGAGACCTATTATTTGAGGTATCAAGAACCGCAATCGGAGCACAATTGCAGATTTCGGATTTTTACAGCTCTGAATCGGCTGAGCTATAGTAAGGTGATTTTCTTCGAATCGAACTTTCTACGAAATGTATGGTATAGCAATTACAGGTCTCTTGACCTATCATTTAAGGTATCAAGAACCGCAATCGGAGCACAATTGCAGATTTCGGATTTTTACAGCTCCGAATCGGCTGAGCTATAGTAAGGTGATTTTCTTCGAATCGAACTTTCTACGAAATGTATGGTATAGCAATTACAGGTCTCTTGACCTATCATTTAAGGTATCAATAACCGCAATCGGAGCACAATTGCAGATTTCGGATTTTTACAGCTCCGAATCGGCTGAGCTATAGTAAGGTGATTTCTTCGAATCGATTTTTCTGTGAAATGTATGGAAATAATCAACCAATTTAAATGTGGTTTGGCAAACAATTACAAGTCCCGAGACCTATTATTTGAGGTATCAAGAACCGCAATCGGAGCACAATTGCAGATTTCGGATTTTTACAGCTCTGAATCGGCTGAGCTATAGTAAGGTGTTTTTCTTCGAATCGAACTTTCTACGAAATGTATGGTATAGCAATTACAGGTCTCTTGACCTATCATTTAAGGTATCAATAACCGCAATCGGAGCACAATTGCAGATTTCGGATTTTTACAGCTCCGAATCGGCTGAGCTATAGTAAGGTGATTTTCTTCGAATCGAACTTTCTACGAAATGTATGGTATAGCAATTACAGGTCTCTTGACCTATCATTTAAGGTATCAATAACCGCAATCGGAGCACAATTGCAGATTTCGGATTTTTACAGCTCCGAATCGGCTGAGCTATAGTAAGGTGATTTCTTCGAATCGATTTTTCTGTGAAATGTATGGAAATAATCAACCAATTTAAATGTGGTTTGGCAAACAATTACAAGTCCCGAGACCTATTATTTGAGGTATCAAGAACCGCAATCGGAGCACAATTGCAGATTTCGGATTTTTACAGCTCTGAATCGGCTGAGCTATAGTAAGGTGTTTTTCTTCGAATCGAACTTTCTACGAAATGTATGGTATAGCAATTACAGGTCTCTTGACCTATCATTTAAGGTATCAATAACCGCAATCGGAGCACAATTGCAGATTTCGGATTTTTACAGCTCCGAATCGGCTGAGCTATAGTAAGGTGATTTTCTTCGAATCGAACTTTCTACGAAATGTATGGTATAGCAATTACAGGTCTCTTGACCTATCATTTAAGGTATCAAGAACCGCAATCGGAGCACAATTGCAGATTTCGGATTTTTACAGCTCCGAATCGGCTGAGCTATAGTAAGGTGATTTTCTTCGAATCGAACTTTCTACGAAATGTATGGTATAGCAATTACAGGTCTCTTGACCTATCATTTAAGGTATCAATAACCGCAATCGGAGCACAATTGCAGATTTCGGATTTTTACAGCTCCGAATCGGCTGAGCTATAGTAAGGTGATTTCTTCGAATCGATTTTTCTGTGAAATGTATGGAAATAATCAACCAATTTAAATGTGGTTTGGCATAACAATTACAAGTCCCGAGACCTATTATTTGAGGTATCAAGAACCGCAATCGGAGCACAATTGCAGATTTCGGATTTTTACAGCTCTGAATCGGCTGAGCTATAGTAAGGTGTTTTTCTTCGAATCGAACTTTCTACGAAATGTATGGTATAGCAATTACAGGTCTCGTGACCTATCATTTAAGGCATCAAAAACCGCAATCGGAGCACAATTGCAGATTTCGGATTTTTACAGCTCTGAATCGGCTGAGCTATAGTAAGGTGATTTTCTTCGAATCGAACTTTCTACGAAATGTATGGTATAGCAATTACAGGTCTCTTGACCTATCATTTAAGGTATCAAGAACCGCAATCGGAGCACAATTGCAGATTTCGGATTTTTACAGCTCCGAATCGGCTGAGCTATAGTAAGGTGATTTTTACGAATCGATTTTTCTGTGAAATGTATGGAAATAATCAACCAATTTAAATGTGGTTTGGCATAACAATTACAAGTCCCGAGACCTATTATTTGAGGTATCAAGAACCGCAATCGGAGCACAATTGCAGATTTCGGATTTTTACAGCTCTGAATCGGCTGAGCTATATTAAGGTGATTTTCTTCGAATCGAACTTTCTACGAAATGTATGGTATAGCAATTACAGGTCTCTTGACCTATCATTTAAGGTATCAAGAACCGCAATCGGAGCACAATTGCAGATTTCGGATTTTTACAGCTCCGAATCGGCTGAGCTATAGTAAGGTGATTTCTTCGAATCGATTTTTCTGTGAAATGTATGGAAATAATCAACCAATTTAAATGTGGTTTGGCATAACAATTACAAGTCCCGAGACCTATTATTTGAGGTATCAAGAACCGCAATCGGAGCACAATTGCAGATTTCGGATTTTTACAGCTCCGAATCGGCTGAGCTATAGTAAGGTGATTTCTTCGAATCGATTTTTCTGTGAAATGTATGGAAATAATCAACCAATTTAAATGTGGTTTGGCATAACAATTACAAGTCCCGAGACCTATCATTTGAGGTATCAAGAACCGCAATCGGAGCACAATTGCAGATTTCGGATTTTTACAGCTCTGAATCGGCTGAGCTATAGTAAGGTGTTTTTCTTCGAATCGAACTTTCTACGAAATGTATGGTATAGCAATTACAGGTCTCGTGACCTATCATTTAAGGCATCAAAAACCGCAATCGGAGCACAATTGCAGATTTCGGATTTTTACAGCTCTGAATCGGCTGAGCTATAGTAAGGTGATTTTCTTCGAATCGAACTTTCTACGAAATGTATGGTATAGCAATTACAGGTCTCTTGACCTATCATTTAAGGTATCAAGAACCGCAATCGGAGCACAATTGCAGATTTCGGATTTTTACAGCTCCGAATCGGCTGAGCTATAGTAAGGTGATTTTTACGAATCGATTTTTCTGTGAAATGTATGGAAATAATCAACCAATTTAAATGTGGTTTGGCATAACAATTACAAGTCCCGAGACCTATTATTTGAGGTATCAAGAACCGCAATCGGAGCACAATTGCAGATTTCGGATTTTTACAGCTCTGAATCGGCTGAGCTATATTAAGGTGATTTTCTTCGAATCGAACTTTCTACGAAATGTATGGTATAGCAATTACAGGTCTCTTGACCTATCATTTAAGGTATCAAGAACCGCAATCGGAGCACAATTGCAGATTTCGGATTTTTACAGCTCCGAATCGGCTGAGCTATAGTAAGGTGATTTCTTCGAATCGATTTTTCTGTGAAATGTATGGAAATAATCAACCAATTTAAATGTGGTTTGGCATAACAATTACAAGTCCCGAGACCTATTATTTGAGGTATCAAGAACCGCAATCGGAGCACAATTGCAGATTTCGGATTTTTACAGCTCTGAATCGGCTGAGCTATATTAAGGTGATTTTCTTCGAATCGAACTTTCTACGAAATGTATGGTATAGCAATTACAGGTCTCTTGACCTATCATTTAAGGTATCAAGAACCGCAATCGGAGCACAATTGCAGATTTCGGATTTTTACAGCTCCGAATCGGCTGAGCTATAGTAAGGTGATTTTCTTCGAATCGAACTTTCTACGAAATGTATGGTATAGCAATTACAGGTCTCTTGACCTATCATTTAAGGTATCAAGAACCGCAATCGGAGCACAATTGCAGATTTCGGATTTTTACAGCTCCGAATCGGCTGAGCTATAGTAAGGTGATTTTCTTCGAATCGAACTTTCTACGAAATGTATGGTATAGCAATTACAGGTCTCTTGACCTATCATTTAAGGTATCAATAACCGCAATCGGAGCACAATTGCAGATTTCGGATTTTTACAGCTCCGAATCGGCTGAGCTATAGTAAGGTGATTTTTACGAATCTATTTTTCTGTGAAATGTATGGAAATAATCAACCAATTTAAATGTGGTTTGGCATAACAATTACAAGTCCCGAGACCTATTATTTGAGGTATCAAGAACCGCAATCGGAGCACAATTGCAGATTTCGGATTTTTACAGCTCTGAATCGGCTGAGCTATATTAAGGTGATTTTCTTCGAATCGAACTTTCTACGAAATGTATGGTATAGCAATTACAGGTCTCTTGACCTATCATTTAAGGTATCAAGAACCGCAATCGGAGCACAATTGCAGATTTCGGATTTTTACAGCTCCGAATCGGCTGAGCTATAGTAAGGTGATTTCTTCGAATCGATTTTTCTGTGAAATGTATGGAAATAATCAACCAATTTAAATGTGGTTTGGCATAACAATTACAAGTCCCGAGACCTATTATTTGAGGTATCAAGAACCGCAATCGGAGCACAATTGCAGATTTCGGATTTTTACAGCTCTGAATCGGCTGAGCTATATTATGGTGATTTTCTTCGAATCGAACTTTCTACGAAATGTATGGTATAGCAATTACAGGTCTCTTGACCTATCATTTAAGGTATCAAGAACCGCAATCGGAGCACAATTGCAGATTTCGGATTTTTACAGCTCCGAATCGGCTGAGCTATAGTAAGGTGATTTCTTCGAATCGATTTTTCTGTGAAATGTATGGAAATAATCAACCAATTTTAATGTGGTTTGGCATAAAAATTACAAGTCCCGAGACCTATTATTTGAGGTATCAAGAACCGCAATCGGAGCACAATTGCAGATTTCGGATTTTTACAGCTCTGAATCGGCTGAGCTATAGTAAGGTGATTTTCTTCGAATCGAACTTTCTACGAAATGTATGGTATAGCAATTACAGGTCTCTTGACCTATCATTTAAGGTATCAAGAACCGCAATCGGAGCACAATTGCAGATTTCGGATTTTTACAGCTCCGAATCGGCTGAGCTATAGTAAGGTGATTTTCTTCGAATCGAACTTTCTACGAAATGTATGGTATAGCAATTACAGGTCTCTTGACCTATCATTTAAGGTATCAATAACCGCAATCGGAGCACAATTGCAGATTTCGGATTTTTACAGCTCTGAATCGGCTGAGCTATAGTAAGGTGTTTTTCTTCGAATCGAACTTTCTACGAAATGTATGGTATAGCAATTACAGGTCTCGTGACCTATCATTTAAGGCATCAAAAACCGCAATCGGAGCACAATTGCAGATTTCGGATTTTTACAGCTCTGAATCGGCTGAGCTATAGTAAGGTGATTTTCTTCGAATCGAACTTTCTACGAAATGTATGGTATAGCAATTACAGGTCTCTTGACCTATCATTTAAGGTATCAAGAACCGCAATCGGAGCACAATTGCAGATTTCGGATTTTTACAGCTCCGAATCGGCTGAGCTATAGTAAGGTGATTTTCTTCGAATCGAACTTTCTACGAAATGTATGGTATAGCAATTACAGGTCTCTTGACCTATCATTTAAGGTATCAAGAACCGCAATCGGAGCACAATTGCAGATTTCGGATTTTTACAGCTCCGAATCGGCTGAGCTATAGTAAGGTGATTTCTTCGAATCGATTTTTCTGTGAAATGTATGGAAATAATCAACCAATTTAAATGTGGTTTGGCATAACAATTACAAGTCCCGAGACCTATTATTTGAGGTATCAAGAACCGCAATCGGAGCACAATTGCAGATTTCGGATTTTTACAGCTCTGAATCGGCTGAGCTATATTAAGGTGATTTTCTTCGAATCGAACTTTCTACGAAATGTATGGTATAGCAATTACAGGTCTCGTGACCTATCATTTAAGGCATCAAAAACCGCAATCGGAGCACAATTGCAGATTTCGGATTTTTACAGCTCTGAATCGGCTGAGCTATAGTAAGGTGATTTTCTTCGAATCGAACTTTCTACGAAATGTATGGTATAGCAATTACAGGTCTCTTGACCTATCATTTAAGGTATCAAGAACCGCAATCGGAGCACAATTGCAGATTTCAGATTTTTACAGCTCCGAATCGGCTGAGCTATAGTAAGGTGATTTTCTTCGAATCGAACTTTCTACGAAATGTATGGTATAGCAATTACAGGTCTCTTGACCTATCATTTAAGGTATCAAGAACCGCAATCGGAGCACAATTGCAGATTTCGGATTTTTACAGCTCCGAATCGGCTGAGCTATAGTAAGGTGATTTCTTCGAATCGATTTTTCTGTGAAATGTATGGAAATAATCAACCAATTTAAATGTGGTTTGGCATAACAATTACAAGTCCCGAGACCTATTATTTGAGGTATCAAGAACCGCAATCGGAGCACAATTGCAGATTTCGGATTTTTACAGCTCTGAATCGGCTGAGCTATATTAAGGTGATTTTCTTCGAATCGAACTTTCTACGAAATGTATGGTATAGCAATTACAGGTCTCGTGACCTATCATTTAAGGCATCAAAAACCGCAATCGGAGCACAATTGCAGATTTCGGATTTTTACAGCTCTGAATCGGCTGAGCTATAGTAAGGTGATTTTCTTCGAATCGAACTTTCTACGAAATGTATGGTATAGCAATTACAGGTCTCTTGACCTATCATTTAAGGTATCAAGAACCGCAATCGGAGCACAATTGCAGATTTCGGATTTTTACAGCTCCGAATCGGCTGAGCTATAGTAAGGTGATTTTTACGAATCGATTTTTCTGTGAAATGTATGGAAATAATCAACCAATTTAAATGTGGTTTGGCATAACAATTACAAGTCCCGAGACCTATTATTTGAGGTATCAAGAACCGCAATCGGAGCACAATTGCAGATTTCGGATTTTTACAGCTCTGAATCGGCTGAGCTATATTAAGGTGATTTTCTTCGAATCGAACTTTCTACGAAATGTATGGTATAGCAATTACAGGTCTCTTGACCTATCATTTAAGGTATCAAGAACCGCAATCGGAGCACAATTGCAGATTTCGGATTTTTACAGCTCCGAATCGGCTGAGCTATAGTAAGGTGATTTTCTTCGAATCGAACTTTCTACGAAATGTATGGTATAGCAATTACAGGTCTCTTGACCTATCATTTAAGGTATCAAGAACCGCAATCGGAGCACAATTGCAGATTTCGGATTTTTACAGCTCCGAATCGGCTGAGCTATAGTAAGGTGATTTCTTCGAATCGATTTTTCTGTGAAATGTATGGAAATAATCAACCAATTTAAATGTGGTTTGGCATAACAATTACAAGTCCCGAGACCTATTATTTGAGGTATCAAGAACCGCAATCGGAGCACAATTGCAGATTTCGGATTTTTACAGCTCTGAATCGGCTGAGCTATATTAAGGTGATTTTCTTCGAATCGAACTTTCTACGAAATGTATGGTATAGCAATTACAGGTCTCGTGACCTATCATTTAAGGCATCAAAAACCGCAATCGGAGCACAATTGCAGATTTCGGATTTTTACAGCTCTGAATCGGCTGAGCTATAGTAAGGTGATTTTCTTCGAATCGAACTTTCTACGAAATGTATGGTATAGCAATTACAGGTCTCTTGACCTATCATTTAAGGTATCAAGAACCGCAATCGGAGCACAATTGCAGATTTCGGATTTTTACAGCTCCGAATCGGCTGAGCTATAGTAAGGTGATTTCTTCGAATCGATTTTTCTGTGAAATGTATGGAAATAATCAACCAATTTAAATGTGGTTTGGCATAACAATTACAAGTCCCGAGACCTATTATTTGAGGTATCAAGAACCGCAATCGGAGCACAATTGCAGATTTCGGATTTTTACAGCTCTGAATCGGCTGAGCTATATTAAGGTGATTTTCTTCGAATCGAACTTTCTACGAAATGTATGGTATAGCAATCACAAGTCCCGAGACCTATCATTTGAGGTATCAAGAACCGCAATCGGAGCACAATTGCAGATTTCGGATTTTTACAGCTCTGAATCGGCTGAGCTATATTAAGGTGATTTTCTTCGAATCGAACTTTCTACGAAATGTATGGTATAGCAATTACAGGTCTCGTGACCTATCATTTAAGGTATCAAAAACCGCAATCGGAGCACAATTGCAGATTTCGGATTTTTACAGCTCCGAATCGGCTGAGCTATAGTAAGGTGATTTCTTCGAATCGATTTTTCTGTGAAATGTATGGAAATAATCAACCAATTTTAATGTGGTTTGGCATAAAAATTACAAGTCCCGAGACCTATCATTTGAGGTATCAAGAACCGCAATCGGAGCACAATTGCAGATTTCGGATTTTTACAGCTCTGAATCGGCTGAGCTATAGTAAGGTGTTTTTCTTCGAATCGAACTTGCTACGAAATGTATGGTATAGCAATTACAGGTCTCGTGACCTATCATTTGAGGTATCAAGAACCGCAATCGGAGCACAATTGCAGATTTCGGATTTTTACAGCTCTGAATCGGCTGAGCTATAGTAAGGTGATTTCTTCGAATCGATTTTTCTGTGAAATGTATGGAAATAATCAACCAATTTAAATGTGGTTTGGCATAACAATTACAAGTCCCGAGACCTATCATTTGAGGTATCAAGAACCGCAATCGGAGCACAATTGCAGATTTCGGATTTTTACAGCTCTGAATCGGCTGAGCTATATTAAGGTGATTTTCTTCGAATCGAACTTTCTACGAAATGTATGGTATAGCAATTACAGGTCTCGTGACCTATCATTTAAGGCATCAAAAACCGCAATCGGAGCACAATTGCAGATTTCGGATTTTTACAGCTCTGAATCGGCTGAGCTATAGTAAGGTGATTTTCTTCGAATCGAACTTTCTACGAAATGTATGGTATAGCAATTACAGGTCTCGTGACCTATCATTTAAGGCATCAAAAACCGCAATCGGAGCACAATTGCAGATTTCGGATTTTTACAGCTCCGAATCGGCTGAGCTATAGTAAGGTGATTTCTTCGAATCGATTTTTCTGTGAAATGTATGGAAATAATCAACCAATTTAAATGTGGTTTGGCATAACAATTACAAGTCCCGAGACCTATTATTTGAGGTATCAAGAACCGCAATCGGAGCACAATTGCAGATTTCGGATTTTTACAGCTCCGAATCGGCTGAGCTATAGTAAGGTGATTTCTTCGAATCGATTTTTCTGTGAAATGTATGGAAATAATCAACCAATTTAAATGTGGTTTGGCATAACAATTACAAGTCCCGAGACCTATCATTTGAGGTATCAAGAACCGCAATCGGAGCACAATTGCAGATTTCGGATTTTTACAGCTCTGAATCGGCTGAGCTATATTAAGGTGATTTTCTTCGAATCGAACTTTCTACGAAATGTATGGTATAGCAATTACAGGTCTCGTGACCTATCATTTAAGGCATCAAAAACCGCAATCGGAGCACAATTGCAGATTTCGGATTTTTACAGCTCTGAATCGGCTGAGCTATAGTAAGGTGATTTTCTTCGAATCGAACTTTCTACGAAATGTATGGTATAGCAATTACAGGTCTCTTGACCTATCATTTAAGGTATCAAGAACCGCAATCGGAGCACAATTGCAGATTTCGGATTTTTACAGCTCCGAATCGGCTGAGCTATAGTAAGGTGATTTCTTCGAATCGATTTTTCTGTGAAATGTATGGAAATAATCAACCAATTTAAATGTGGTTTGGCATAACAATTACAAGTCCCGAGACCTATTATTTGAGGTATCAAGAACCGCAATCGGAGCACAATTGCAGATTTCGGATTTTTACAGCTCTGAATCGGCTGAGCTATAGTAAGGTGATTTTCTTCGAATCGAACTTTCTACGAAATGTATGGTATAGCAATCACAAGTCCCGAGACCTATCATTTGAGGTATCAAGAACCGCAATCGGAGCACAATTGCAGATTTCGGATTTTTACAGCTCTGAATCGGCTGAACTAAGGTGATTTCTTCGAATCGATTTTTCTGTGAAATGTATGGAAATAATCAACCAATTTTAATGTGGTTTGGCATAACACAAACAAGTCCCGAGACCTATCATTTGAGGTATCAAGAACCGCAATCGGAGCACAATTGCAGATTTCGGATTTTTACAGCTCTGAATCGGCTGAGCTATATTAAGGTGATTTTCTTCGAATCGAACTTTCTACGAAATGTATGGTATAGCAATTACAGGTCTCGTGACCTATCATTTAAGGCATCAAAAACCGCAATCGGAGCACAATTGCAGATTTCGGATTTTTACAGCTCTGAATCGGCTGAGCTATAGTAAGGTGATTTTCTTCGAATCGAACTTTCTACGAAATGTATGGTATAGCAATTACAGGTCTCTTGACCTATCATTTAAGGTATCAAAAACCGCAATCGGAGCACAATTGCAGATTTCGGATTTTTACAGCTCCGAATCGGCTGAGCTATAGTAAGGTGATTTCTTCGAATCGATTTTTCTGTGAAATGTATGGAAATAATCAACCAATTTTAATGTGGTTTGGCATAAAAATTACAAGTCCCGAGACCTATTATTTGAGGTATCAAGAACCGCAATCGGAGCACAATTGCGGATTTCGGATTTTTACAGCTCTGAATCGGCTGAGCTATATTAAGGTGATTTTCTTCGAATCGAACTTTCTACGAAATGTATGGTATAGCAATTACAGGTCTCGTGACCTATCATTTAAGGCATCAAAAACCGCAATCGGAGCACAATTGCAGATTTCGGATTTTTACAGCTCCGAATCGGCTGAGCTATAGTAAGGTGATTTCTTCGAATCGATTTTTCTGTGAAATGTATGGAAATAATCAACCAATTTAAATGTGGTTTGGCATAACAATTACAAGTCCCGAGACCTATTATTTGAGGTATCAAGAACCGCAATCGGAGCACAATTGCAGATTTCGGATTTTTACAGCTCTGAATCGGCTGAGCTATAGTAAGGTGATTTTCTTCGAATCGAACTTTCTACGAAATGTATGGTATAGCAATTACAGGTCTCGTGACCTATCATTTAAGGCATCAAAAACCGCAATCGGAGCACAATTGCAGATTTCGGATTTTTACAGCTCCGAATCGGCTGAGCTATAGTAAGGTGATTTCTTCGAATCGATTTTTCTGTGAAATGTATGGAAATAATCAACCAATTTAAATGTGGTTTGGCATAACAATTACAAGTCCCGAGACCTATTATTTGAGGTATCAAGAACCGCAATCGGAGCACAATTGCAGATTTCGGATTTTTACAGCTCCGAATCGGCTGAGCTATAGTAAGGTGATTTCTTCGAATCGATTTTTCTGTGAAATGTATGGAAATAATCAACCAATTTAAATGTGGTTTGGCATAACAATTACAAGTCCCGAGACCTATCATTTGAGGTATCAAGAACCGCAATCGGAGCACAATTGCAGATTTCGGATTTTTACAGCTCTGAATCGGCTGAGCTATATTAAGGTGATTTTCTTCGAATCGAACTTTCTACGAAATGTATGGTATAGCAATTACAGGTCTCGTGACCTATCATTTAAGGCATCAAAAACCGCAATCGGAGCACAATTGCAGATTTCGGATTTTTACAGCTCTGAATCGGCTGAGCTATAGTAAGGTGATTTTCTTCGAATCGAACTTTCTACGAAATGTATGGTATAGCAATTACAGGTCTCTTGACCTATCATTTAAGGTATCAAGAACCGCAATCGGAGCACAATTGCAGATTTCGGATTTTTACAGCTCCGAATCGGCTGAGCTATAGTAAGGTGATTTCTTCGAATCGATTTTTCTGTGAAATGTATGGAAATAATCAACCAATTTAAATGTGGTTTGGCATAACAATTACAAGTCCCGAGACCTATTATTTGAGGTATCAAGAACCGCAATCGGAGCACAATTGCAGATTTCGGATTTTTACAGCTCTGAATCGGCTGAGCTATAGTAAGGTGATTTTCTTCGAATCGAACTTTCTACGAAATGTATGGTATAGCAATCACAAGTCCCGAGACCTATCATTTGAGGTATCAAGAACCGCAATCGGAGCACAATTGCAGATTTCGGATTTTTACAGCTCTGAATCGGCTGAACTAAGGTGATTTCTTCGAATCGATTTTTCTGTGAAATGTATGGAAATAATCAACCAATTTTAATGTGGTTTGGCATAACACAAACAAGTCCCGAGACCTATCATTTGAGGTATCAAGAACCGCAATCGGAGCACAATTGCAGATTTCGGATTTTTACAGCTCTGAATCGGCTGAGCTATATTAAGGTGATTTTCTTCGAATCGAACTTTCTACGAAATGTATGGTATAGCAATTACATGTCTCGTGACCTATCATTTAAGGTATCAAAAACCGCAATCGGAGCACAATTGCAGATTTCGGATTTTTACAGCTCCGAATCGGCTGAGCTATAGTAAGGTGTTTTTCTTCGAATCGAACTTTCTACGAAATGTATGGTATAGCAATTACAGGTCTCGTGACCTATCATTTGAGGTATCAAGAACCGCAATCGGAGCACAATTGCAGATTTCGGATTTTTACAGCTCTGAATCGGCTGAGCTATAGTAAGGTGATTTCTTCGAATCGATTTTTCTGTGAAATGTATGGAAATAATCAACCAATTTAAATGTGGTTTGGCATAACAATTACAAGTCCCGAGACCTATCATTTGAGGTATCAAGAACCGCAATCGGAGCACAATTGCAGATTTCGGATTTTTACAGCTCTGAATCGGCTGAGCTATATTAAGGTGATTTTCTTCGAATCGAACTTTCTACGAAATGTATGGTATAGCAATTACAGGTCTCGTGACCTATCATTTAGGGTATCAAGAACCGCAATCGGAGCACAATTGCAGATTTCGGATTTTTACAGCTCCGAATCGGCTGAGCTATAGTAAGGTGATTTCTTCGAATCGATTTTTCTGTGAAATGTATGGAAATAATCAACCAATTTAAATGTGGTTTGGCATAACAATTACAAGTCCCGAGACCTATTATTTGAGGTATCAAGAACCGCAATCGGAGCACAATTGCAGATTTCGGATTTTTACAGCTCCGAATCGGCTGAGCTATAGTAAGGTGATTTCTTCGAATCGATTTTTCTGTGAAATGTATGGAAATAATCAACCAATTTAAATGTGGTTTGGCATAACAATTACAAGTCCCGAGACCTATCATTTGAGGTATCAAGAACCGCAATCGGAGCACAATTGCAGATTTCGGATTTTTACAGCTCTGAATCGGCTGAGCTATAGTAAGGTGATTTTCTTCGAATCGAACTTTCTACGAAATCTATGGTATAGCAATTACAGGTCTCGTGACCTATCATTTAAGGCATCAAAAACCGCAATCGGAGCACAATTGCAGATTTCGGATTTTTACAGCTCCGAATCGGCTGAGCTATAGTAAGGTTATTTCTTCGAATCGATTTTTCTGTGAAATGTATGGAAATAATCAACCAATTTAAATGTGGTTTGGCATAACAATTACAAGTCCCGAGACCTATTATTTGAGGTATCAAGAACCGCAATCGGAGCACAATTGCAGATTTCGGATTTTTACAGCTCCGAATCGGCTGAGCTATAGTAAGGTGATTTCTTCGAATCGATTTTTCTGTGAAATGTATGGAAATAATCAACCAATTTAAATGTGGTTTGGCATAACAATTACAAGTCCCGAGACCTATCATTTGAGGTATCAAGAACCGCAATCGGAGCACAATTGCAGATTTCGGATTTTTACAGCTCTGAATCGGCTGAGCTATATTAATGTGATTTTCTTCGAATCGAACTTTCTACGAAATGTATGGTATAGCAATTACAGGTCTCGTGACCTATCATTTAAGGCATCAAAAACCGCAATCGGAGCACAATTGCAGATTTCGGATTTTTACAGCTCTGAATCGGCTGAGCTATAGTAAGGTGATTTTCTTCGAATCGAACTTTCTACGAAATGTATGGTATAGCAATTACAGGTCTCTTGACCTATCATTTAAGGTATCAAGAACCGCAATCGGAGCACAATTGCAGATTTCGGATTTTTACAGCTCCGAATCGGCTGAGCTATAGTAAGGTGATTTCTTCGAATCGATTTTTCTGTGAAATGTATGGAAATAATCAACCAATTTAAATGTGGTTTGGCATAACAATTACAAGTCCCGAGACCTATTATTTGAGGTATCAAGAACCGCAATCGGAGCACAATTGCAGATTTCCGATTTTTACAGCTCCGAATCGGCTGAGCTATAGTAAGGTGATTTCTTCGAATCGATTTTTCTGTGAAATGTATGGAAATAATCAACCAATTTAAATGTGGTTTGGCATAACAATTACAAGTCCCGAGACCTATTATTTGAGGTATCAAGAACCGCAATCGGAGCACAATTGCAGATTTCAGATTTTTACAGCTCTGAATCGGCTGAGCTATATTAAGGTGATTTTCTTCGAATCGAACTTTCTACGAAATGTATGGTATAGCAATTACAGGTCTCGTGACCTATCATTTAAGGCATCAAAAACCGCAATCGGAGCACAATTGCAGATTTCGGATTTTTACAGCTCTGAATCGGCTGAGCTATAGTAAGGTGATTTTCTTCGAATCGAACTTTCTACGAAATGTATGGTATAGCAATTACAGGTCTCTTGACCTATCATTTAAGGTATCAAGAACCGCAATCGGAGCACAATTGCAGATTTCGGATTTTTACAGCTCCGAATCGGCTGAGCTATAGTAAGGTGATTTCTTCGAATCGATTTTTCTGTGAAATGTATGGAAATAATCAACCAATTTAAATGTGGTTTGGCATAACAATTACAAGTCCCGAGACCTATTATTTGAGGTATCAAGAACCGCAATCGGAGCACAATTGCAGATTTCGGATTTTTACAGCTCCGAATCGGCTGAGCTATAGTAAGGTGATTTCTTCGAATCGATTTTTCTGTGAAATGTATGGAAATAATCAACCAATTTAAATGTGGTTTGGCATAACAATTACAAGTCCCGAGACCTATTATTTGAGGTATCAAGAACCGCAATCGGAGCACCATTGCAGATTTCGGATTTTTACAGCTCTGAATCGGCTGAGCTATAGTAAGGTGATTTTCTTCGAATCGAACTTTCTACAAAATGTATGGTATAGCAATCACAAGTCCCGAGACCTATCATTTGAGGTATCAAGAACCGCAATCGGAGCACAATTGCAGATTTCGGATTTTTACAGCTCTGAATCGGCTGAACTAAGGTGATTTCTTCGAATCGATTTTTCTGTGAAATGTATGGAAATAATCAACCAATTTTAATGTGGTTTGGCATAACACAAACAAGTCCCGAGACCTATCATTTGAGGTATCAAGAACCGCAATCGGAGCACAATTGCAGATTTCGGATTTTTACAGCTCTGAATCGGCTGATCTATATTAAGGTGATTTTCTTCGAATCGAACTTTCTACGAAATGTATGGTATAGCAATTACAGGTCTCGTGACCTATCATTTAAGGTATCAAAAACCGCAATCGGAGCACAATTGCAGATTTCGGATTTTTACAGCTCCGAATCGGCTGAGCTATAGTAAGGTGATTTCTTCGAATCGATTTTTCTGTGAAATGTATGGAAATAATCAACCAATTTAAATGTGGTTTGGCATAACAATTACAAGTCCCGAGACCTATCATTTGAGGTATCAAGAACCGCAATCGGAGCACAATTGCAGATTTCGGATTTTTACAGCTCTGAATCGGCTGAGCTATATTAAGGTGATTTTCTTCGAATCGAACTTTCTACGAAATGTATGGTATAGCAATTACAGGTCTCGTGACCTATCATTTAAGGCATCAAAAACCGCAATCGGAGCACAATTGCAGATTTCGGATTTTTACAGCTCTGAATCGGCTGAGCTATAGTAAGGTGATTTTCTTCGAATCGAACTTTCTACGAAATGTATGGTATAGCAATTACAGGTCTCTTGACCTATCATTTAAGGTATCAAGAACCGCAATCGGAGCACAATTGCAGATTTCGGATTTTTACAGCTCCGAATCGGCTGAGCTATAGTAAGGTGATTTCTTCGAATCGATTTTTCTGTGAAATGTATGGAAATAATCAACCAATTTTAATGTGGTTTGGCATAACAATTACAAGTCCCGAGACCTATTATTTGAGGTATCAAGAACCGCAATCGGAGCACAATTGCAGATTTCGGATTTTTACAGCTCTGAATCGGCTGAGCTATAGTAAGGTGTTTTTCTTCGAATCGAACTTTCTACGAAATGTATGGTATAGCAATTACAGGTCTCGTGACCTATCATTTAAGGTATCAAGAACCGCAATCGGAGCACAATTGCAGATTTCGGATTTTTACAGCTCTGAATCGGCTGAGCTATAGTAAGGTGATTTCTTCGAATCGATTTTTCTGTGAAATGTATGGAAATAATCAACCAATTTAAATGTGGTTTGGCATAACAATTACAAGTCCCGAGACCTATCATTTGAGGTATCAAGAACCGCAATCGGAGCACAATTGCAGATTTCGGATTTTTACAGCTCTGAATCGGCTGAGCTATATTAAGGTGATTTTCTTCGAATCGAACTTTCTACGAAATGTATGGTATAGCAATTACAGGTCTCGTGACCTATCATTTAAGGTATCAAAAACCGCAATCGGAGCACAATTGCAGATTTCGGATTTTTACAGCTCTGAATCGGCTGAACTATAGTAAGGTGATTTTCTTCGAATCGAACTTTCTACGAAATGTATGGTATAGCAATTACAGGTCTCGTGACCTATCATTTAAGGTATCAAAAACCGCAATCGGAGCACAATTGCAGATTTCGGATTTTTACAGCTCTGAATCGGCTGAACTATAGTAAGGTGATTTTCTTCGAATCGAACTTTCTACGAAATGTATGGTATAGCAATTACAGGTCTCGTGACCTATCATTTAAGGTATCAAAAACCGCAATCGGAGCACAATTGCAGATTTCGGATTTTTACAGCTCCGAATCGGCTGAGCTATAGTAAGGTGATTTCTTCGAATCGATTTTTCTGTGAAATGTATGGAAATAATCAACCAATTTTAATGTGGTTTGGCATAACAATTACAAGTCCCGAGACCTATCATTTGAGGTATCAAAAACCGCAATCGGAGCACAATTGCAGATTTCGGATTTTTACAGCTCTGAATCGGCTGAGCTATAGTAAGGTGATTTTCTTCGAATCGAACTTTCTACGAAATGTATGGTATAGCAATTACAGGTCTCTTGACCTATCATTTAAGGTATCAAGAACCGCAATCGGAGCACAATTGCAGATTTCGGATTTTTACAGCTCCGAATCGGCTGAGCTATAGTAAGGTGATTTCTTCGAATCGATTTTTCTGTGAAATGTATGGAAATAATCAACCAATTTAAATGTGGTTTGGCATAACAATTACAAGTCCCGAGACCTATTATTTGAGGTATCAAGAACCGCAATCGGAGCACAATTGCAGATTTCGGATTTTTACAGCTCTGAATCGGCTGAGCTATAGTAAGGTGATTTTCTTCGAATCGAACTTTCTACGAAATGTATGGTATAGCAATTACAGGTCTCGTGACCTATCATTTAAGGTATCAAAAACCGCAATCGGAGCACAATTGCAGATTTCGGATTTTTACAGCTCTGAATCGGCTGAACTATAGTAAGGTGATTTTCTTCGAATCGAACTTGCTACGAAATGTATGGTATAGCAATTACAGGTCTCGTGACCTATCATTTAAGGTATCAAGAACCGCAATCGGAGCACAATTGCAGATTTCGGATTTTTACAGCTCTGAATCGGCTGAACTATAGTAAGGTGATTTTCTTCGAATCGAACTTTCTACGAAATGTATGGTATAGCAATTACAGGTCTCGTGACCTATCATTTAAGGTATCAAAAACCGCAATCGGAGCACAATGGCAGATTCCGGATTTTTACAGCTCCGAATCGGCTGAGCTATAGTAAGGTGATTTCTTCGAATCGATTTTTCTGTGAAATGTATGGAAATAATCAACCAATTTTAATGTGGTTTGGCATAACAATTACAAGTCCCGAGACCTATCATTTGAGGTATCAAGAACCGCAATCGGAGCACAATTGCAGATTTCGGATTTTTACAGCTCTGAATCGGCTGAACTATAGTAAGGTGATTTTCTTCGAATCGAACTTTCTACGAAATGTATGGTATAGCAATTACAGGTCTCGTGACCTATCATTTAAGGTATCAAAAATCGCAATCGGAGCACAATTGCAGATTTCGGATTTTTACAGCTCTGAATCGGCTGAGCTATATTAAGGTGATTTTCTTCGAATCGAACTTTCTACGAAATGTATGGTATAGCAATTACAGGTCTCGTGACCTATCATTTAAGGTATCAAAAACCGCAATCGGAGCACAATTGCAGATTTCGGATTTTTACAGCTCCGAATCGGCTCAGCTATAGTAAGGTGATTTCTTCGAATCGATTTTTCTGTGAAATGTATGGAAATAATCAACCAATTTTAATGTGGTTTGGCATAACAAAAACAAGTCCCGAGACCTATCATTTGAGGTATCAAGAACCGCAATCGGAGCACAATTGCAGATTTCGGATTTTTACTGCTCCGAATCGGCTGAGCTATAGTAAGGTGATTTCTTCGAATCGATTTTTCTGTGAAATGTATGGAAATAATCAACCAATTTTAATGTGGTTTGGCATAACAAAAACAAGTCCCGAGACCTATCATTTGAGGTATCAAGAACCGCAATCGGAGCACAATTGCAGATTTCGGATTTTTACTGCTCCGAATCGGCTGAGCTATAGTAAGGTGATTTCTTCGAATCGATTTTTCTGTGAAATGTATGGAAATAATCAACCAATTTTAATGTGGTTTGGCATAACAAAAACAAGTCCCGAGACCTATCATTTGAGGTATCAAGAACCGCAATCGGAGCACAATTGCAGATTTCGGATTTTTACAGCTCTGAATCGGCTGAACTATAGTAAGGTGATTTTCTTCGAATCGAACTTTCTACGAAATGTATGGTATAGCAATTACAGGTCTCGTGACCTATCATTTAAGGTATCAAAAACCGCAATCGGAGCACAATTGCAGATTTCGGATTTTTACAGCTCCGAATCGGCTGAGCTATAGTAAGGTGATTTCTTCGAATCGATTTTTCTGTGAAATGTATGGAAATAATCAACCAATTTTAATGTGGTTTGGCATAACAAAAACAAGTCCCGAGACCTATCATTTGAGGTATCAAGAACCGCAATCGGAGCACAATTGCAGATTTCGGATTTTTACAGCTCTGAATCGGCTGAACTATAGTAAGGTGATTTTCTTCGAATCGAACTTTCTACGAAATGTATGGTATAGCAATTACAGGTCTCGTGACCTATCATTTAAGGTATCAAAAACCGCAATCGGAGCACAATTGCAGATTCCGGATTTTTACAGCTCCGAATCGGCTGAGCTATAGTAAGGTGATTTCTTCGAATCGATTTTTCTGTGAAATGTATGGAAATAATCAACCAATTTTAATGTGGTTTGGCATAACAATTACAAGTCCCGAGACCTATCATTTGAGGTATCAAGAACCGCAATCGGAGCACAATTGCAGATTTCGGATTTTTACAGCTCTGAATCGGCTGAGCTATAGTAAGGTGATTTTCTTCGAATCGAACTTTCTACGAAATGTATGGTATAGCAATCACAAGTCCCGAGACCTATCATTTGAGGTATCAAGAACCGCAATCGGAGCACAATTGCAGATTTCGGATTTTTACAGCTCTGAATCGGCTGAGCTATAGTAAGGTGATTTCTTCGAATCGATTTTTCTGTGAAATGTATGGAAATAATCAACCAATTTTAATGTGGTTTGGAATAACAAAAACAAGTCCCGAGACCTATCATTTGAGGTATCAAGAACCGCAATCGGAGCACAATTGCAGATTTCGGATTTTTACAGCTCTGAATCGGCTGAACTATAGTAAGGTGATTTTCTTCGAATCGAACTTTCTACGAAATGTATGGTATAGCAATTACAGGTCTCGTGACCTATCATTTAAGGTATCAAAAACCGCAATCGGAGCACAATTGCAGATTTCGGATTTTTACAGCTCCGAATCGGCTGAGCTATAGTAAGGTGATTTCTTCGAATCGATTTTTCTGTGAAATGTATGGAAATAATCAACCAATTTTAATATGGTTTGGCATAACAATTACAAGTCCCGAGACCTATCATTTGAGGTATCAAGAACCGCAATCGGAGCACAATTGCAGATTTCGGATTTTTACAGCTCTGAATCGGCTGAACTATAGTAAGGTGATTTTCTTCGAATCGAACTTTCTACGAAATGTATGGTATAGCAATTACAGGTCTCGTGACCTATCATTTAAGGTATCAAGAACCGCAATCGGAGCACAATTGCAGATTTCGGATTTTTACTGCTCCGAATCGGCTGAGCTATAGTAAGGTGATTTCTTCGAATCGATTTTTCTGTGAAATGTATGGAAATAATCAACCAATTTTAATGTGGTTTGGCATAACAAAAACAAGTCCCGAGACCTATCATTTGAGGTATCAAAAACCGCAATCGGAGCACAATTGCAGATTTCGGATTTTTACAGCTCCGAATCGGCTGAGCTATAGTAAGGTGATTTCTTCGAATCGATTTTTCTGTGAAATGTATGGAAATAATCAACCAATTTTAATGTGGTTTGGCATAACAAAAACAAGTCCCGAGACCTATCATTTGAGGTATAAAGAACCGCAATCGGAGCACAATTGCAGATTTCGGATTTTTACAGCTCTGAATCGGCTGAACTATAGTAAGGTGATTTTCTTCGAATCGAACTTTCTACGAAATGTATGGTATAGCAATTACAGGTCTCGTGACCTATCATTTAGGGTATCAAAAACCGCAATCGGAGCACAATTGCAGATTTCGGATTTTTACAGCTCCGAATCGGCTGAGCTATAGTAAGGTGATTTCTTCGAATCGATTTTTCTGTGAAATGTATGGAAATAATCAACCAATTTTAATGTGGTTTGGCATAACAAAAACAAGTCCCGAGACCTATCATTTGAGGTATCAAGAACCGCAATCGGAGCACAATTGCAGATTTCGGATTTTTACTGCTCCGAATCGGCTGAGCTATAGTAAGGTGATTTCTTCGAATCGATTTTTCTGTGAAATGTATGGAAATAATCAACCAATTTTAATGTGGTTTGGCATAACAAAAACAAGTCCCGAGACCTATCATTTGAGGTATCAAAAACCGCAATCGGAGCACAATTGCAGATTTCGGATTTTTACAGCTCTGAATCGGCTGAACTATAGTAAGGTGATTTTCTTCGAATCGAACTTTCTACGAAATGTATGGTATAGCAATTACAGGTCTCGTGACCTATCATTTAAGGTATCAAAAACCGCAATCGGAGCACAATTGCAGATTTCGGATTTTTACAGCTCCGAATCGGCTGAGCTATAGTAAGGTGATTTCTTCGAATCGATTTTTCTGTGAAATGTATGGAAATAATCAACCAATTTTAATGTGGTTTGGCATAACAATTACAAGTCCCGAGACCTATCATTTGAGGTATCAAGAACCGCAATCGGAGCACAATTGCAGATTTCGGATTTTTACAGCTCTGAATCGGCTGAACTATAGTAAGGTGATTTTCTTCGAATCGAACTTTCTACGAAATGTATGGTATAGCAATTACAGGTCTCGTGACCTATCATTTAAGGTATCAAAAATCGCAATCGGAGCACAATTGCAGATTTCGGATTTTTACAGCTCTGAATCGGCTGAACTATAGTAAGGTGATTTTCTTCGAATCGAACTTTCTACGAAATGTATGGTATAGCAATTACAGGTCTCGTGACCTATCATTTAAGGTATCAAAAACCGCAATCGGAGCACAATTGCAGATTTCGGATTTTTACAGCTCCGAATCGGCTGAGCTATAGTAAGGTGATTTCTTCGAATCGATTTTTCTGTGAAATGTATGGAAATAATCAACCAATTTTAATGTGGTTTGGCATAACAAAAACAAGTCCCGAGACCTATCATTTGAGGTATCAAGAACCGCAATCGGAGCACAATTGCAGATTTCGGATTTTTACAGCTCTGAATCGGCTGAGCTATAGTAAGGTGATTTCTTCGAATCGATTTTTCTGTGAAATGTATGGAAATAATCAACCAATTTTAATGTGGTTTGGCATAACAAAAACAAGTCCCGAGACCTATCATTTAAGGTATCAAAAACCGCAATCGGAGCACAATTGCAGATTCCGGATTTTTACAGCTCCGAATCGGCTGAGCTATAGTAAGGTGATTTCTTCGAATCGATTTTTCTGTGAAATGTATGGAAATAATCAACCAATTTTAATGTGGTTTGGCATAACAATTACAAGTCCCGAGACCTATCATTTGAGGTATCAAGAACCGCAATCGGAGCACAATTGCAGATTTCGGATTTTTACAGCTCTGAATCGGCTGAGCTATAGTAAGGTGATTTTCTTCGAATCGAACTTTCTACGAAATGTATGGTATAGCAATCACAAGTCCCGAGACCTATCATTTGAGGTATCAAGAACCGCAATCGGAGCACAATTGCAGATTTCGGATTTTTACAGCTCTGAATCGGCTGAGCTATAGTAAGGTGATTTCTTCGAATCGATTTTTCTGTGAAATGTATGGAAATAATCAACCAATTTTAATGTGGTTTGGCATAACAAAAACAAGTCCCGAGACCTATCATTTGAGGTATCAAGAACCGCAATCGGAGCACAATTGCAGATTTCGGATTTTTACAGCTCTGAATCGGCTGAACTATAGTAAGGTGATTTTCTTCGAATCGAACTTTCTACGAAATGTATGGTATAGCAATTACAGGTCTCGTGACCTATCATTTAAGGTATCAAAAACCGCAATCGGAGCACAATTGCAGATTTCGGATTTTTACAGCTCCGAATCGGCTGAACTATAGTAAGGTGATTTCTTCGAATCGATTTTTCTGTGAAATGTATGGAAATAATCAACCAATTTTAATGTGGTTTGGCATAACAAAAACAAGTCCCGAGACCTAGCATTTGAGGTATCAAGAACCGCAATCGGAGCACAATTGCAGATTTCGGATTTTTACTGCTCCGAATCGGCTGAGCTATAGTAAGGTGATTTCTTCGAATCGATTTTTCTGTGAAATGTATGGAAATAATCAACCAATTTTAATGTGGTTTGGCATAACAAAAACAAGTCCCGAGACCTATCATTTGAGGTATCAAAAACCGCAATCGGAGCACAATTGCAGATTTCGGATTTTTACAGCTCTGAATCGGCTGAACTATAGTAAGGTGATTTTCTTCGAATCGAACTTTCTACGAAATGTATGGTATAGCAATTACAGGTCTCGTGACCTATCATTTAAGGTATCAAAAACCGCAATCGGAGCACAATTGCAGATTTCGGATTTTTACAGCTCCGAATCGGCTGAGCTATAGTAAGGTGATTTCTTCGAATCGATTTTTCTGTGAAATGTATGGAAATAATCAACCAATTTTAATGTGGTTTGGCATAACAAAAACAAGTCCCGAGACCTATCATTTGAGGTATCAAAAACCGCAATCGGAGCACAATTGCAGATTTCGGATTTTTACAGCTCCGAATCGGCTGAGCTATAGTAAGGTGATTTCTTCGAATCGATTTTTCTGTGAAATGTATGGAAATAATCAACCAATTTTAATGTGGTTTGGCATAACAAAAACAAGTCCCGAGACCTATCATTTGAGGTATCAAAAACCGCAATCGGAGCACAATTGCAGATTCCTGATTTTTACTGCTCCGAATCGGCTGAGCTATAGTAAGGTGATTTCTTCGAATCGATTTTTCTGTGAAATGTATGGAAATAATCAACCAATTTTAATGTGGTTTGGCATAACAAAAACAAGTCCCGAGACCTATCATTTGAGGTATCAAAAACCGCAATCGGAGCACAATTGCAGATTTCGGATTTTTACAGCTCTGAATCGGCTGAACTATAGTAAGGTGATTTCTTCGAATCGATTTTTCTGTGAAATGTATGGAAATAATCAACCAATTTTAATGTGGTTTGGCATAACAAAAACAAGTCCCGAGACCTATCATTTGAGGTATCAAGAACCGCAATCGGAGCACAATTGCAGATTTCGGATTTTTACAGCTCCGAATCGGCTGAGCTATAGTAAGGTGATTTCTTCGAATCGATTTTTCTGTGAAATGTATGGAAATAATCAACCAATTTTAATGTGGTTTGGCATAACAAAAACAAGTCCCGAGACCTATCATTTGAGGTATCAAAAACCGCAATCGGAGCACAATTGCAGATTTCGGATTTTTACTGCTCCGAATCGGCTGAGCTATAGTAAGGTGATTTCTTCGAATCGATTTTTCTGTGAAATGTATGGAAATAATCAACCAATTTTAATGTGGTTTGGCATAACAAAAACAAGTCCCGAGACCTATCATTTGAGGTATCAAAAACCGCAATCGGAGCACAATTGCAGATTTCGGATTTTTACTGCTCCGAATCGGCTGAGCTATAGTAAGGTGATTTCTTCGAATCGATTTTTCTGTGAAATGTATGGAAATAATCAACCAATTTTAATGTGGTTTGGCATAACAAAAACAAGTCCCGAGACCTATCATTTGAGGTATCAAGAACCGCAATCGGAGCACAATTGCAGATTTCGGATTTTTACTGCTCCGAATCGGCTGAGCTATAAAAAGGTGATTTCTTCGAATCGATTTTTCTGTGAAATGTATGGAAATAATCAACCAATTTTAATGTGGTTTGGCATAACAAAAACAAGTCCCGAGACCTATCATTTGAGGTATCAAAAACCGCAATCGGAGCACAATTGCAGATTTCGGATTTTTACAGCTCTGAATCGGCTGAACTATAGTAAGGTGATTTTCTTCGAATCGAACTTTCTACGAAATGTATGGTATAGCAATTACAGGTCTCGTGACCTATCATTTAAGGTATCAAAAACCGCAATCGGAGCACAATTGCAGATTTCGGATTTTTACAGCTCCGAATCGGCTGAGCTATAGTAAGGTGATTTCTTCGAATCGATTTTTCTGTGAAATGTATGGAAATAATCAACCAATTTTAATGTGGTTTGGCATAACAAAAACAAGTCCCGAGACCTATCATTTGAGGTATCAAAAACCGCAATCGGAGCACAATTGCAGATTTCGGATTTTTACAGCTCCGAATCGGCTGAGCTATAGTAAGGTGATTTCTTCGAATCGATTTTTCTGTGAAATGTATGGAAATAATCAACCAATTTTAATGTGGTTTGGCATAACAATTACAAGTCCCGAGACCTATCATTTGAGGTATCAAGAACCGCAATCGGAGCACAATTGCAGATTTCGGATTTTTACAGCTCTGAATCGGCTGAACTATAGTAAGGTGATTTTCTTCGAATCGAACTTTCTACGAAATGTATGGTATAGCAATTACAGGTCTCGTGACCTATCATTTAAGGTATCAAAAACCGCAATCGGAGCACAATTGCAGATTTCGGATTTTTACAGCTCCGAATCGGCTGAGCTATAGTAAGGTGATTTCTTCGAATCGATTTTTCTGTGAAATGTATGGAAATAATCAACCAATTTTAATGTGGTTTGGCATAACAAAAACAAGTCCCGAGACCTATCATTTGAGGTATCAAGAACCGCAATCGGAGCACAATTGCAGATTTCGGATTTTTACTGCTCCGAATCGGCTGAGCTATAGTAAGGTGATTTCTTCGAATCGATTTTTCTGTGAAATGTATGGAAATAATCAACCAATTTTAATGTGGTTTGGCATAACAAAAACAAGTCCCGAGACCTATCATTTGAGGTATCAAAAACCGCAATCGGAGCACAATTGCAGATTTCGGATTTTTACAGCTCTGAATCGGCTGAACTATAGTAAGGTGATTTTCTTCGAATCGAACTTTCTACGAAATGTATGGTATAGCAATTACAGGTCTCGTGACCTATCATTTAAGGTATCAAAAACCGCAATCGGAGCACAATTGCAGATTTCGGATTTTTACAGCTCCGAATCGGCTGAGCTATAGTAAGGTGATTTCTTCGAATCGATTTTTCTGTGAAATGTATGGAAATAATCAACCAATTTAAATGTGGTTTGGCATAACAAAAACAAGTCCCGAGACCTATCATTTGAGGTATCAAGAACCGCAATCGGAGCACAATTGCAGATTTCGGATTTTTACAGCTCTGAATCGGCTGAACTATAGTAAGGTGATTTTCTTCGAATCGAACTTTCTACGAAATGTATGGTATAGCAATTACAGGTCTCGTGACCTATCATTTAAGGTATCAAAAACCGCAATCGGAGCACAATTGCAGATTCCGGATTTTTACAGCTCCGAATCGGCTGAGCTATAGTAAGGTGATTTCTTCGAATCGATTTTTCTGTGAAATGTATGGAAATAATCAACCAATTTTAATGTGGTTTGGCATAACAATTACAAGTCCCGAGACCTATCATTTGAGGTATCAAGAACCGCAATCGGAGCACAATTGCAGATTTCGGATTTTTACAGCTCTGAATCGGCTGAGCTATAGTAAGGTGATTTTCTTCGAATCGAACTTTCTACGAAATGTATGGTATAGCAATCACAAGTCCCGAGACCTATCATTTGAGGTATCAAGAACCGCAATCGGAGCACAATTGCAGATTTCGGATTTTTACAGCTCTGAATCGGCTGAGCTATAGTAAGGTGATTGATTTCTTCGAATCGATTTTTCTGTGAAATGTATGGAAATAATCAACCAATTTTAATGTGGTTTGGCATAACAAAAACAAGTCCCGAGACCTATCATTTGAGGTATCAAGAACCGCAATCGGAGCACAATTGCAGATTTCGGATTTTTACAGCTCTGAATCGGCTGAACGTAAGGTGATTTTCTTCGAATCGAACTTTCTACGAAATGTATGGTATAGCAATTACAGGTCTCGTGACCTATCATTTAAGGTATCAAAAACCGCAATCGGAGCACAATTGCAGATTTCGGATTTTTACAGCTCCGAATCGGCTGAGCTATAGTAAGGTGATTTTTTCGAATCGATTTTTCTGTGAAATGTATGGAAATAATCAACCAATTTTAATGTGGTTTGGCATAACAATTACAAGTCCCGAGACCTATCATTTGAGGTATCAAGAACCGCAATCGGAGCACAATTGCAGATTTCGGATTTTTACAGCTCTGAATCGGCTGAACTATAGTAAGGTGATTTTCTTCGAATCGAACTTTCTACGAAATGTATGGTATAGCAATTACAGGTCTCGTGACCTATCATTTAAGGTATCAAGAACCGCAATCGGAGCACAATTGCAGATTTCGGATTTTTACTGCTCCGAATCGGCTGAGCTATAGTAAGGTGATTTCTTCGAATCGATTTTTCTGTGAAATGTATAGAAATAATCAACCAATTTTAATGTGGTTTGGCATAACAAAAACAAGTCCCGAGACCTATCATTTGAGGTATCAAGAACCGCAATCGGAGCACAATTGCAGATTTCGGATTTTTACAGCTCTGAATCAGCTGAACTATAGTAAGGTGATTTTCTTCGAATCGAACTTTCTACGAAATGTATGGTATAGCAATTACAGGTCTCGTGACCTATCATTTAGGGTATCAAAAACCGCAATCGGAGCACAATTGCAGATTTCGGATTTTTACAGCTCCGAATCGGCTGAGCTATAGTAAGGTGATTTCTTCGAATCGATTTTTCTGTGAAATGTATGGAAATAATCAACCAATTTTAATGTGGTTTGGCATAACAAAAACAAGTCCCGAGACCTATCATTTGAGGTATCAAGAACCGCAATCGGAGCACAATTGCAGATTTCGGATTTTTACTGCTCCGAATCGGCTGAGCTATAGTAAGGTGATTTCTTCGAATCGATTTTTCTGTGAAATGTATGGAAATAATCAACCAATTTTAATGTGGTTTGGCATAACAAAAACAAGTCCCGAGACCTATCATTTGAGGTATCAAGAACCGCAATCGGAGCACAATTGCAGATTTCGGATTTTTACAGCTCTGAATCAGCTGAACTATAGTAAGGTGATTTTCTTCGAATCGAACTTTCTACGAAATGTATGGTATAGCAATTACAGGTCTCGTGACCTATCATTTAGGGTATCAAAAACCGCAATCGGAGCACAATTGCAGATTTCGGATTTTTACAGCTCCGAATCGGCTGAGCTATAGTAAGGTGATTTCTTCGAATCGATTTTTCTGTGAAATGTATGGAAATAATCAACCAATTTTAATGTGGTTTGGCATAACAAAAACAAGTCCCGAGACCTATCATTTGAGGTATCAAAAACCGCAATCGGAGCACAATTGCAGATTTCGGATTTTTACAGCTCCGAATCGGCTGAGCTATAGTAAGGTGATTTCTTCGAATCGATTTTTCTGTGAAATGTATGGAAATAATCAACCAATTTTAATGTGGTTTGGCATAACAAAAACAAGTCCCGAGACCTATCATTTGAGGTATCAAGAACCGCAATCGGAGCACAATTGCAGATTTCGGATTTTTACAGCTCTGAATCGGCTGAACTATAGTAAGGTGATTTTCTTCGAATCGAACTTTCTACGAAATGTATGGTATAGCAATTACAGGTCTCGTGACCTATCATTTAGGGTATCAAAAACCGCAATCGGAGCACAATTGCAGATTTCGGATTTTTACAGCTCCGAATCGGCTGAGCTATAGTAAGGTGATTTCTTCGAATCGATTTTTCTGTGAAATGTATGGAAATAATCAACCAATTTTAATGTGGTTTGGCATAACAAAAACAAGTCCCGAGACCTATCATTTGAGGTATCAAGAACCGCAATCGGAGCACAATTGCAGATTTCGGATTTTTACTGCTCCGAATCGGCTGAGCTATAGTAAGGTGATTTCTTCGAATCGATTTTTCTGTGAAATGTATGGAAATAATCAACCAATTTTAATGTGGTTTGGCATAACAAAAACAAGTCCCGAGACCTATCATTTGAGGTATCAAGAACCGCAATCGGAGCACAATTGCAGATTTCGGATTTTTACTGCTCCGAATCGGCTGAGCTATAGTAAGGTGATTTCTTCGAATCGATTTTTCTGTGAAATGTATGGAAATAATCAACCAATTTTAATGTGGTTTGGCATAACAAAAACAAGTCCCGAGACCTATCATTTGAGGTATCAAGAACCGCAATCGGAGCACAATTGCAGATTTCGGATTTTTACAGCTCTGAATCGGCTGGACTATAGTAAGGTGATTTTCTTCGAATCGAACTTTCTACGAAATGTATGGTATAGCAATTACAGGTCTCGTGACCTATCATTTAGGGTATCAAAAACCGCAATCGGAGCACAATTGCAGATTTCGGATTTTTACAGCTCCGAATCGGCTGAGCTATAGTAAGGTGATTTCTTCGAATCGATTTTTCTGTGAAATGTATGGAAATAATCAACCAATTTTAATGTGGTTTGGCATAACAAAAACAAGTCCCGAGACCTATCATTTGAGGTATCAAAAACCGCAATCGGAGCACAATTGCAGATTTCGGATTTTTACAGCTCCGAATCGGCTGAGCTATAGTAAGGTGATTTCTTCGAATCGATTTTTCTGTGAAATGTATGGAAATAATCAACCAATTTTAATGTGGTTTGGCATAACAAAAACAAGTCCCGAGACCTATCATTTGAGGTATCAAGAACCGCAATCGGAGCACAATTGCAGATTTCGGATTTTTACAGCTCTGAATCGGCTGAACTATAGTAAGGTGATTTTCTTCGAATCGAACTTTCTACGAAATGTATGGTATAGCAATTACAGGTCTCGTGACCTATCATTTAGGGTATCAAAAACCGCAATCGGAGCACAATTGCAGATTTCGGATTTTTACAGCTCCGAATCGGCTGAGCTATAGTAAGGTGATTTCTTCGAATCGATTTTTCTGTGAAATGTATGGAAATAATCAACCAATTTTAATGTGGTTTGGCATAACAAAAACAAGTCCCGAGACCTATCATTTGAGGTATCAAAAACCGCAATCGGAGCACAATTGCAGATTTCGGATTTTTACAGCTCCGAATCGGCTGAGCTATAGTAAGGTGATTTCTTCGAATCGATTTTTCTGTGAAATGTATGGAAATAATCAACCAATTTTAATGTGGCTTGGCATAACAATTACAAGTCCCGAGACCTATCATTTGAGGTATCAAGAACCGCAATCGGAGCACAATTGCAGATTTCGGATTTTTACAGCTCTGAATCGGCTGAGCTATAGTAAGGTGATTTCTTCGAATCGATTTTTCTGTGAAATGTATGGAAATAATCAACCAATTTTAATGTGGTTTGGCATAACAAAAACAAGTCCCGAGACCTATCATTTGAGGTATCAAGAACCGCAATCGGAGCACAATTGCAGATTTCGGATTTTTACAGCTCTGAATCGGCTGAGCTATAGTAAGGTGATTTCTTCGAATCGATTTTTCTGTGAAATGTATGGAAATAATCAACCAATTTTAATGTGGTTTGGCATAACAAAAACAAGTCCCGAGACCTATCATTTAAGGTATCAAAAACCGCAATCGGAGCACAATTGCAGATTCCGGATTTTTACAGCTCCGAATCGGCTGAGCTATAGTAAGGTGATTTCTTCGAATCGATTTTTCTGTGAAATGTATGGAAATAATCAACCAATTTTAATGTGGTTTGGCATAACAATTACAAGTCCCGAGACCTATCATTTGAGGTATCAAGAACCGCAATCGGAGCACAATTGCAGATTTCGGATTTTTACAGCTCTGAATCGGCTGAGCTATAGTAAGGTGATTTTCTTCGAATCGAACTTTCTACGAAATGTATGGTATAGCAATCACAAGTCCCGAGACCTATCATTTGAGGTATCAAGAACCGCAATCGGAGCACAATTGCAGATTTCGGATTTTTACAGCTCTGAATCGGCTGAGCTATAGTAAGGTGATTTCTTCGAATCGATTTTTCTGTGAAATGTATGGAAATAATCAACCAATTTTAATGTGGTTTGGCATAACAAAAACAAGTCCCGAGACCTATCATTTGAGGTATCAAGAACCGCAATCGGAGCACAATTGCAGATTTCGGATTTTTACAGCTCCGAATCGGCTGAACTATAGTAAGGTGATTTTCTTCGAATCGAACTTTCTACGAAATGTATGGTATAGCAATTACAGGTCTCGTGACCTATCATTTAAGGTATCAAAAACCGCAATCGGAGCACAATTGCAGATTTCGGATTTTTACAGCTCCGAATCGGCTGAGCTATAGTAAGGTGATTTCTTCGAATCGATTTTTCTGTGAAATGTATGGAAATAATCAACCAATTTTAATGTGGTTTGGCATAACAATTACAAGTCCCGAGACCTATCATTTGAGGTATCAAGAACCGCAATCGGAGCACAATTGCAGATTTCGGATTTTTACAGCTCTGAATCGGCTGAGCTATAGTAAGGTGATTTTCTTCGAATCGAACTTTCTACGAAATGTATGGTATAGCAATCACAAGTCCCGAGACCTATCATTTGAGGTATCAAGAACCGCAATCGGAGCACAATTGCAGATTTCGGATTTTTACAGCTCTGAATCGGCTGAGCTATAGTAAGGTGATTTCTTCGAATCGATTTTTCTGTGAAATGTATGGAAATAATCAACCAATTTTAATGTGGTTTGGCATAACAATTACAAGTCCCGAGACCTATCATTTGAGGTATCAAGAACCGCAATCGGAGCACAATTGCAGATTTCGGATTTTTACAGCTCTGAATCGGCTGAACTATAGTAAGGTGATTTTCTTCGAATCGAACTTTCTACGAAATGTATGGTATAGCAATTACAGGTCTCGTGACCTATCATTTAAGGTATCAAAAATCGCAATCGGAGCACAATTGCAGATTTCAGATTTTTACAGCTCTGAATCGGCTGAACTATAGTAAGGTGATTTTCTTCGAATCGAACTTTCTACGAAATGTATGGTATAGCAATTACAGGTCTCGTGACCTATCATTTAAGGTATCAAAAACCGCAATCGGAGCACAATTGCAGATTTCGGATTTTTACAGCTCCGAATCGGCTGAGCTATAGTAAGGTGATTTCTTCGAATCGATTTTTCTGTGAAATGTATGGAAATAATCAATCAATTTTAATGTGGTTTGGCATAACAAAAACAAGTCCCGAGACCTATCATTTGAGGTATCAAGAACCGCAATCGGAGCACAATTGCAGATTTCGGATTTTTACAGCTCTGAATCGGCTGAGCTATATTAAGGTGATTTTCTTCGAATCGAACTTTCTACGAAATGTATGGTATAGCAATTACAGGTCTCGTGACCTATCATTTAAGGCATCAAAAACCGCAATCGGAGCACAATTGCAGATTTCGGATTTTTACAGCTCTGAATCGGCTGAGCTATAGTAAGGTGATTTTCTTCGAATCGAACTTTCTACGAAATGTATGGTATAGCAATTACAGGTCTCTTGACCTATCATTTAAGGTATCAAGAACCGCAATCGGAGCACAATTGCAGATTTCGGATTTTTACAGCTCCGAATCGGCTGAGCTATAGTAAGGTGATTTCTTCGAATCGATTTTTCTGTGAAATGTATGGAAATAATCAACCAATTTAAATGTGGTTTGGCATAACAATTACAAGTCCCGAGACCTATTATTTGAGGTATCAAGAACCGCAATCGGAGCACAATTGCAGATTTCGGATTTTTACAGCTCTGAATCGGCTGAGCTATAGTAAGGTGATTTTCTTCGAATCGAACTTTCTACGAAATGTATGGTATAGCAATTACAGGTCTCGTGACCTATCATTTAAGGTATCAAAAACCGCAATCGGAGCACAATTGCAGATTTCGGATTTTTACAGCTCTGAATCGGCTGAACTATAGTAAGGTGATTTTCTTCGAATCGAACTTTCTACGAAATGTATGGTATAGCAATTACAGGTCTCGTGACCTATCATTTAAGGTATCAAAAACCGCAATCGGAGCACAATTGCAGATTTCGGATTTTTACAGCTCCGAATCGGCTGAGCTATAGTAAGGTGATTTCTTCGAATCGATTTTTCTGTGAAATGTATGGAAATAATCAACCAATTTAAATGTGGTTTGGCATAACAATTACAAGTCCCGAGACCTATCATTTGAGGTATCAAGAACCGCAATCGGAGCACAATTGCAGATTTCGGATTTTTACAGCTTTGAATCGGCTGAGCTATAGTAAGGTGATTTTCTTCGAATCGAACTTTCTACGAAATGTATGGTATAGCAATTACAGGTCTCGTGACCTATCATTTAAGGCATCAAAAACCGCAATCGGAGCACAATTGCAGATTTCGGATTTTTACAGCTCTGAATCGGCTGAGCTATAGTAAGGTGATTTCTTCGAATCGATTTTTCTGTGAAATGTATGGAAATAATCAACCAATTTAAATGTGGTTTGGCATAACAATTACAAGTCCCGAGACCTATCATTTGAGGTATCAAGAACCGCAATCGGAGCACAATTGCAGATTTCGGATTTTTACAGCTTTGAATCGGCTGAGCTATAGTAAGGTGATTTTCTTCGAATCGAACTTTCTACGAAATGTATGGTATAGCAATTACAGGTCTCGTGACCTATCATTTAAGGTATCAAGAACCGCAATCGGAGCACAATTGCAGATTTCGGATTTTTACAGCTCCGAATCGGCTGAGCTATAGTAAGGTGATTTCTTCGAATCGATTTTTCTGTGAAATGTATGGAAATAATCAACCAATTTAAATGTGGTTTGGCATAACAATTACAAGTCCCGAGACCTATCATTTGAGGTATCAAGAACCGCAATCGGAGCACAATTGCAGATTTCGGATTTTTACAGCTCTGAATCGGCTGAGCTATAGTAAGGTGATTTTCTTCGAATCGAACTTTCTACGAAATGTATGGTATAGCAATTACAGGTCTCGTGACCTATCATTTAAGGTATCAAGAACCGCAATCGGAGCACAATTGCAGATTTCGGATTTTTACAGCTCTGAATCGGCTGAGCTATAGTAAGGTGATTTCTTCGAATCGATTTTTCTGTGAAATGTATGGAAATAATCAACCAATTTAAATGTGGTTTGGCATAACAATTACAAGTCCCGAGACCTATCATTTGAGGTATCAAGAACCGCAATCGGAGCACAATTGCAGATTTCGGATTTTTACAGCTCTGAATCGGCTGAGCTATAGTAAGGTGATTTTCTTCGAATCGAACTTTCTACGAAATGTATGGTATAGCAATTACAGGTCTCGTGACCTATCATTTAAGGTATCAAGAACCGCAATCGGAGCACAATTGCAGATTTCGGATTTTTACAGCTCCGAATCGGCTGAGCTATAGTAAGGTGATTTCTTCGAATCGATTTTTCTGTGAAATGTATGGAAATAATCAACCAATTTAAATGTGGTTTGGCATAACAATTACAAGTCCCGAGACCTATCATTTGAGGTATCAAGAACCGCAATCGGAGCACAATTGCAGATTTCGGATTTTTACAGCTCTGAATCGGCTGAGCTATAGTAAGGTGATTTTCTTCGAATCGAACTTGCTACGAAATGTATGGTATAGCAATTACAGGTCTCGTGACCTATCATTTGAGGTATCAAGAACCGCAATCGGAGCACAATTGCAGATTTCGGATTTTTACAGCTCTGAATCGGCTGAACTATAGTAAGGTGATTTTCTTCGAATCGAACTTTCTACGAAATGTATGGTATAGCAATTACAGGTCTCGTGACCTATCATTTAAGGTATCAAAAACCGCAATCGGAGCACAATTGCAGATTTCGGATTTTTACAGCTCCGAATCGGCTGAGCTATAGTAAGGTGATTTCTTCGAATCGATTTTTCTGTGAAATGTATGGAAATAATCAACCAATTTAAATGTGGTTTGGCATAACAATTACAAGTCCCGAGACCTATCATTTGAGGTATCAAGAACCGCAATCGGAGCACAATTGCAGATTTCGGATTTTTACAGCTCTGAATCGGCTGAGCTATAGTAAGGTGATTTTCTTCGAATCGAACTTTCTACGAAATGTATGGTATAGCAATTACAGGTCTCGTGACCTATCATTTAAGGTATCAAGAACCGCAATCGGAGCACAATTGCAGATTTCGGATTTTTACAGCTCCGAATCGGCTGAGCTATAGTAAGGTGATTTCTTCGAATCGATTTTTCTGTGAAATGTATGGAAATAATCAACCAATTTAAATGTGGTTTGGCATAACAATTACAAGTCCCGAGACCTATCATTTGAGGTATCAAGAACCGCAATCGGAGCACAATTGCAGATTTCGGATTTTTACAGCTCTGAATCGGCTGAGCTATAGTAAGGTGATTTTCTTCGAATCGAACTTGCTACGAAATGTATGGTATAGCAATTACAGGTCTCGTGACCTATCATTTAAGGTATCAAGAACCGCAATCGGAGCACAATTGCAGATTTCGGATTTTTACAGCTCTGAATCGGCTGAACTATAGTAAGGTGATTTTCTTCGAATCGAACTTTCTACGAAATGTATGGTATAGCAATTACAGGTCTCGTGACCTATCATTTAAGGTATCAAAAACCGCAATCGGAGCACAATTGCAGATTTCGGATTTTTACAGCTCCGAATCGGCTGAGCTATAGTAAGGTGATTTCTGCGAATCGATTTTTCTGTGAAATGTATGGAAATAATCAACCAATTTAAATGTGGTTTGGCATAACAATTACAAGTCCCGAGACCTATCATTTGAGGTATCAAGAACCGCAATCGGAGCACAATTGCAGATTTCGGATTTTTACAGCTCTGAATCGGCTGAGCTATAGTAAGGTGATTTTCTTCGAATCGAACTTTCTACGAAATGTATGGTATAGCAATTACAGGTCTCGTGACCTATCATTTAAGGTATCAAGAACCGCAATCGGAGCACAATTGCAGATTTCGGATTTTTACAGCTCTGAATCGGCTGAGCTATAGTAAGGTGATTTCTTCGAATCGATTTTTCTGTGAAATGTATGGAAATAATCAACCAATTTAAATGTGGTTTGGCATAACAATTACAAGTCCCGAGACCTATCATTTGAGGTATCAAGAACCGCAATCGGAGCACAATTGCAGATTTCGGATTTTTACAGCTCTGAATCGGCTGAGCTATAGTAAGGTGATTTTCTTCGAATCGAACTTTCTACGAAATGTATGGTATAGCAATTACAGGTCTCGTGACCTATCATTTAAGGTATCAAGAACCGCAATCGGAGCACAATTGCAGATTTCGGATTTTTACAGCTCCGAATCGGCTGAGCTATAGTAAGGTGATTTCTTCGAATCGATTTTTCTGTGAAATGTATGGAAATAATCAACCAATTTAAATGTGGTTTGGCATAACAATTACAAGTCCCGAGACCTATCATTTGAGGTATCAAGAACCGCAATCGGAGCACAATTGCAGATTTCGGATTTTTACAGCTCTGAATCGGCAGAGCTATAGTAAGGTGATTTTCTTCGAATCGAACTTGCTACGAAATGTATGGTATAGCAATTACAGGTCTCGTGACCTATCATTTAAGGTATCAAGAACCGCAATCGGAGCACAATTGCAGATTTCGGATTTTTACAGCTCTGAATCGGCTGAACTATAGTAAGGTGATTTTCTTCGAATCGAACTTTCTACGAAATGTATGGTATAGCAATTACAGGTCTCGTGACCTATCATTTAAGGCATCAAAAACCGCAATCGGAGCACAATTGCAGATTTCGGATTTTTACAGCTCTGAATCGGCTGAGCTATAGTAAGGTGATTTTCTTCGAATCGAACTTTCTACGAAATGTATGGTATAGCAATTACAGGTCTCGTGACCTATCATTTAAGGTATCAAAAACCGCAATCGGAGCACAATTGCAGATTTCGGATTTTTACAGCTCTGAATCGGCTGAACTATAGTAAGGTGATTTTCTTCGAATCGAACTTTCTACGAAATGTATGGTATAGCAATTACAGGTCTCGTGACCTATCATTTAAGGTATCAAAAACCGCAATCGGAGCACAATTGCAGATTTCGGATTTTTACAGCTCCGAATCGGCTGAGCTATAGTAAGGTGATTTCTTCGAATCGATTTTTCTGTGAAATGTATGGAAATAATCAACCAATTTAAATGTGGTTTGGCATAACAATTACAAGTCCCGAGACCTATCATTTGAGGTATCAAGAACCGCAATCGGAGCACAATTGCAGATTTCGGATTTTTACAGCTCTGAATCGGCTGAGCTATAGTAAGGTGATTTTCTTCGAATCGAACTTGCTACGAAATGTATGGTATAGCAATTACAGGTCTCGTGACCTATCATTTAAGGTATCAAGAACCGCAATCGGAGCACAATTGCAGATTTCGGATTTTTACAGCTCTGAATCGGCTGAGCTATAGTAAGGTGATTTTCTTCGAATCGAACTTTCTACGAAATGTATGGTATAGCAATTACAGGTCTCGTGACCTATCATTTAAGGTATCAAGAACCGCAATCGGAGCACAATTGCAGATTTCGGATTTTTACAGCTCTGAATCGGCTGAACTATAGTAAGGTGATTTTCTTCGAATCGAACTTTCTACAAAATGTATGGTATAGCAATTACAGGTCTCGTGACCTATCATTTAAGGCATCAAAAACCGCAATCGGAGCACAATTGCAGATTTCGGATTTTTACAGCTCTGAATCGGCTGAGCTATAGTAAGGTGATTTTCTTCGAATCGAACTTTCTACGAAATGTATGGTATAGCAATTACAGGTCTCGTGACCTATCATTTAAGGTATCAAGAACCGCAATCGGAGCACAATTGCAGATTTCGGATTTTTACAGCTCTGAATCGGCTGAACTATAGTAAGGTGATTTTCTTCGAATCGAACTTTCTACGAAATGTATGGTATAGCAATTACAGGTCTCGTGACCTATCATTTAAGGCATCAAAAACCGCAATCGGAGCACAATTGCAGATTTCGGATTTTTACAGCTCTGAATCGGCTGAGCTATAGTAAGGTGATTTTCTTCGAATCGAACTTTCTACGAAATGTATGGTATAGCAATTACAGGTCTCGTGACCTATCATTTAAGGCATCAAAAACCGCAATCGGAGCACAATTGCAGATTTCGGATTTTTACAGCTCCGAATCGGCTGAGCTATAGTAAGGTGATTTCTTCGAATCGATTTTTCTGTGAAATGTATGGAAATAATCAACCAATTTAAATGTGGTTTGGCATAACAATTACAAGTCCCGAGACCTATCATTTGAGGTATCAAGAACCGCAATCGGAGCACAATTGCAGATTTCGGATTTTTACAGCTCTGAATCGGCTGAGCTATAGTAAGGTGATTTTCTTCGAATCGAACTTGCTACGAAATGTATGGTATAGCAATTACAGGTCTCGTGACCTATCATTTAAGGTATCAAGAACCGCAATCGGAGCACAATTGCAGATTTCGGATTTTTACAGCTCTGAATCGGCTGAACTATAGTAAGGTGATTTTCTTCGAATCGAACTTTCTACGAAATGTATGGTATAGCAATTACAGGTCTCGTGACCTATCATTTAAGGCATCAAAAACCGCAATCGGAGCACAATTGCAGATTTCGGATTTTTACAGCTCCGAATCGGCTGAGCTATAGTAAGGTGATTTCTTCGAATCGATTTTTCTGTGAAATGTATGGAAATAATCAACCAATTTAAATGTGGTTTGGCATAACAATTACAAGTCCCGAGACCTATCATTTGAGGTATCAAGAACCGCAATCGGAGCACAATTGCAGATTTCGGATTTTTACAGCTCTGAATCGGCTGAGCTATAGTAAGGTGATTTTCTTCGAATCGAACTTGCTACGAAATGTATGGTATAGCAATTACAGGTCTCGTGACCTATCATTTAAGGTATCAAGAACCGCAATCGGAGCACAATTGCAGATTTCGGATTTTTACAGCTCTGAATCGGCTGAACTATAGTAAGGTGATTTTCTTCGAATCGAACTTTCTACGAAATGTATGGTATAGCAATTACAGGTCTCGTGACCTATCATTTAAGGCATCAAAAACCGCAATCGGAGCACAATTGCAGATTTCGGATTTTTACAGCTCCGAATCGGCTGAGCTATAGTAAGGTGATTTCTTCGAATCGATTTTTCTGTGAAATGTATGGAAATAATCAACCAATTTAAATGTGGTTTGGCATAACAATTACAAGTCCCGAGACCTATCATTTGAGGTATCAAGAACCGCAATCGGAGCACAATTGCAGATTTCGGATTTTTACAGCTCTGAATCGGCTGAGCTATAGTAAGGTGATTTTCTTCGAATCGAACTTGCTACGAAATGTATGGTATAGCAATTACAGGTCTCGTGACCTATTATTTAAGGTATCAAGAACCGCAATCGGAGCACAATTGCAGATTTCGGATTTTTACAGCTCTGAATCGGCTGAACTATAGTAAGGTGATTTTCTTCGAATCGAACTTTCTACGAAATGTATGGTATAGCAATTACAGGTCTCGTGACCTATCATTTAAGGCATCAAAAACCGCAATCGGAGCACAATTGCAGATTTCGGATTTTTACAGCTCCGAATCGGCTGAGCTATAGTAAGGTGATTTCTTCGAATCGATTTTTCTGTGAAATGTATGGAAATAATCAACCAATTTAAATGTGGTTTGGCATAACAATTACAAGTCCCGAGACCTATCATTTGAGGTATCAAGAACCGCAATCGGAGCACAATTGCAGATTTCGGATTTTTACAGCTCTGAATCGGCTGAGCTATAGTAAGGTGATTTTCTTCGAATCGAACTTGCTACGAAATGTATGGTATAGCAATTACAGGTCTCGTGACCTATCATTTAAGGTATCAAGAACCGCAATCGGAGCACAATTGCAGATTTCGGATTTTTACAGCTCTGAATCGGCTGAACTATAGTAAGGTGATTTTCTTCGAATCGAACTTTCTACGAAATGTATGGTATAGCAATTACAGGTCTCGTGACCTATCATTTAAGGCATCAAAAACCGCAATCGGAGCACAATTGCAGATTTCGGATTTTTACAGCTCTGAATCGGCTGAGCTATAGTAAGGTGATTTTCTTCGAATCGAACTTTCTACGAAATGTATGGTATAGCAATTACAGGTCTCGTGACCTATCATTTAAGGCATCAAAAACCGCAATCGGAGCACAATTGCAGATTTCGGATTTTTACAGCTCCGAATCGGCTGAGCTATAGTAAGGTGATTTCTTCGAATCGATTTTTCTGTGAAATGTATGGAAATAATCAACCAATTTAAATGTGGTTTGGCATAACAATTACAAGTCCCGAGACCTATCATTTGAGGTATCAAGAACCGCAATCGGAGCACAATTGCAGATTTCGGATTTTTACAGCTCTGAATCGGCTGAGCTATAGTAAGGTGATTTTCTTCGAATCGAACTTGCTACGAAATGTATGGTATAGCAATTACAGGTCTCGTGACCTATCATTTAAGGTATCAAGAACCGCAATCGGAGCACAATTGCAGATTTCGGATTTTTACAGCTCTGAATCGGCTGAACTATAGTAAGGTGATTTTCTTCGAATCGAACTTTCTACGAAATGTATGGTATAGCAATTACAGGTCTCGTGACCTATCATTTAAGGCATCAAAAACCGCAATCGGAGCACAATTGCAGATTTCGGATTTTTACAGCTCCGAATCGGCTGAGCTATAGTAAGGTGATTTCTTCGAATCGATTTTTCTGTGAAATGTATGGAAATAATCAACCAATTTAAATGTGGTTTGGCATAACAATTACAAGTCCCGAGACCTATCATTTGAGGTATCAAGAACCGCAATCGGAGCACAATTGCAGATTTCGGATTTTTACAGCTCTGAATCGGCTGAG